>OX438747.1:30741600-31404100 GCA_949316235.1 Oegoconia quadripuncta | reverse complement strand
TTTGGATACGTGAAAAATTCACGGCAGTAGTATAATATACCGGATGAGTTCTTTTACCGTGAGGGAAGAAATAGGGCATATTACAGGTACGTGAAATAGAGGTTATTGGCACAGGTAGTTTTTTTTTACCTAGCTTCTAAATAGCTATTTATATATATAGCTATTTCTTAATTAGAGTATTCCTATTTTTTTTTTATATGAGAGAGCGGCAAACGAGCATGCGGGTCACCTGATGGAAAGTAATCACCGCCGCCCATGGACACCCGCAACACCAAAAGGGTCACAGATGCGTTGCCGGCCTTTGAGGAAGGTGTAGGCTCGTTTCTTGAAGGTTTCAATGTCGTACTCGTTCGGGAACACCGCTGCCGGAAGTCCGTTCCACAGGGTGGTCGTACGTGGTAAGAAGTTTCTTGAAAAACGTACAGTGGTAGACTTTCACTCATCCAGGTGATGTGGATGGAAATTTAATTTTCGGCGAGAAGTGTATCGGTTAAATTGAGCAGCGGGTATTAGCTCGAACAGTTCTTCAGAACACTCCCCGTGAAATATGCGATAGAGATTATTTCCTAATTAGATTTCCTACATATAAGATAGTGTAATAAACGTTTTAGCCATGTTTGATGAAAATCGGTTGAGCCGTCTCGAAGATTTATTTATTTATTTTTATTAGGGAAATCAACAGCTTAATCTTAACAAGTATTGCTTACATATTTCAGAGTATTTTTACAATGCGAAAGCCTTTATAGATTTCCACGACTATTCAGTAGAAAAAAGAATACATGAGCCAAATATAAATTTCTTATAACTATGTTTTATTCTAGTTTGTGTGCCGTTGTACCTGTGTGTGTGTGTGTGTGTGTGTGTGTGTTGGTTTGGTTTATCTGGATGTCATAATCTCCTGTTTTGTCGGGGGATTTCTAAATTTTTAACTTCTAATTACATGAATATACATATACTATATATATATATATATTTCTATCTATTTCGGTAGAACAAATATAGAATTATTGAAAACATTTGTGATCCTGTAAGAGATGGTCAATCGTTAGCTATGGACCCACAACTCTGTTGGCTAGCAGACTAAATAAATTATGGCCTCGTCCACACACTGTGCAGATCCTCGCGCCACCCCACCCTGCCGACATCTGGTCAAAAACGAGGGAAAAATTACTGAGGGGCGGTCAATTAGTGAGTCTGCGTTATGTCTGCACAGTGGCACGATTTCATGGGGTGTGGCCATTAAATATTTCTACTCTTTAACTGTATTTATTTATTATTTTATCTATACAGGTTTGTCGAAGTTTGAAATCAAAGCCGTATAATTGAGTACGTAATATTTGGTCTTTACATATGAAATTGGAGTTTTTTTTCTTCGTCAATCATACATAATATGTACCAATTTCTGCGATTTTCAAAGCTATATCCAAATTTGTTGTTTATTTGGAAAATGGAATATTATTTCAAGGTTTCATATGAAATAATCTTTAATTTCTGGGCTAAATCACATATAAAAAAAATTTGAACAGAGCTCTTTTCGTGTGCTTCCCATAATCATTTTCTCATATTCGCTGAAACTTTTATAAAGCGGTTACTTTTAAAAATTAACGCTACCTATACTTGACTCAATGTTATCCGATAATACACACAAACTTTAGCTAAATTTGGATTTGCCATTCTCAAAAAAAAATCAAAAATGTTTGTATGAAGAAGTCTTAATGAAATTCTTCATACAAAACGCCAATTTCATAGGTAAGGACCTAATTTAGGTTGGGAAAAGTTATTAAATAGGCTATTAACTAAATCACTAAAACGATACAGAAAGACCTATTTATAATTGTTGAACAAAATGATGTATATGTATTAAGGATGATTAATCTTTAATACATATACAACCATAGATAACTTTCTTAGTGGAGGCGATTGTTCCTGAAAATATATCAATCTGGATTCTCGTACTATTACATAATGCACACATTCGATACAAAGATGGCTTTCTAGATGGCGCTGTGTGTATGTTTTAAGGATAATTATTTATTATTATTATATTATAGTATGTTTGAAAGCTCTACAATCAGACCCGGACATTTGAAGCAACTTTCCTTGTTATAATAGTTATTTATATTTCACTGTCCCCTAAATATAGGCCGCACGGCAATATCCAGTGGAACCCTTAGGAGGGAAAATTGCAAAAAAAGATATTAAGTCGGCACATGTGTTAGCAGGAATGTAATATTCATAACTGATGTAGAGGGCGGGGGAGTAGTCGCGGAGCACTGACTTAGTTGCGATACATTTACATTGCATTATATTTACGAAAACTTAATGCATGCGAGGAGAAAACTGATGTAGAAGGCGTCGCGTAGTCGGTAGTCGCGGGTCACTGACTTAGGTGCGATACATTTACGTTGCATTATATTTACGAAAACTTAATGCATGCGAGGAGAAAACTGATGAGAAGGCGTCGCGTAGTCGGTAGTCGCGGGTCACTGACTTAGGTGCGATACATTTATGTTGCATTATATTTACGAAAACTTAATGCATGCGAGGAGAAAACTGATGTAGAAGGCGTCGCGTAGTCGGTAGTCGCGGGTCACTGACTTAGGTGCGATACATTTACGTTGCATTATATTTACGAAAACTTAATGCATGCGAGGAGAAAAATCTAGAATCGTTTTAGAAAAATAGTGACAGAATATAGATATATAAATGAATTTCAACAATGTTCCTGTTGATATACAAAATCTTCCTTTCAATAAATTTAAAGATACTATAAAACAGAAACTTATTAAGAAAGCATGTTATGAAATATCAGATTATTTAGATGATAAACATTCATGGACATAACCAGCCCGTTCGCTTAACCAGGCTATTTCACAACTAATAATGAAATATTATAATATAAAATAATAATTAATAATTTTGTAATGTAAAAAGTTTTTTTTTAAAGAGCAACCTCTCGAGTTTCTTGCTTGTTCTTCTCAGGGGAAAATTGCCTTTTGAATAAGCAGTAGCTTTGAAAATGTAAAATCTGACTATTTTAAGTGTACCCTGTGTACCTACAAAATAAAGCATTTTTGATTTCATTTGATTTGTAAGGAATTCCATGTGGGATGAACCCTCTTAACAAATAATGAACAAAAATATATAAACCAATAATTTCCATACAACTTCAACAAATACAAACAGAGATATAAACAATTAATAATTCCTTAACAATTGAATAAACATTTGTACCAACGTTCTGGGGGCACGGCCGTGCCCTCACCAAGTCGAGCAAAAAAGCGTCACGGCCGTACCATCCTTTTCTCGAAGCAATTCAGACCATTTTCGACCCCCTGTAACTTCGTTGTGGATAAAAATAGAAGACTGAAATTTTCAGTAACTATGCAGGCATTATAAAGACACGTATATTTAAAATTTCATTCAATTTGAACCAGTATTTTTAAGAATTATAACGGGTCAAATTTCTTAATTTTGTCACTCACTGACTCACCGATCATCAAAATTCTAAGGCACTTCTAGCAGACCTAGAAGCTTCAAATTTGGAATATAAGTAGTGTTTGGTATATGAATCAAGGAAAAACTAAAAAATCTAGAAAAGACAGCAAAGAAAATTAAGCCCATACAGCCAAGTCTTCAGTTAATTAAATTTTTCAATATTGGCTTTATTCGTAACGATGTTTTATTATTTTACGGCAAAAATTGTAACATCAAAGCCTCCCAGAAAAACCCATAGAGACAGGGAGTGGGCTCATAGAAAAACTGTAGCTGAAGCTCAAGAAGTAGTACCGGAAAAGAGAAAACGGAAGGCTACCTACAAAAATAAGAAAAGTTCATAAGTCAGAGAGAGGGCTTTAAAAAAATTCGTTGCTGGTAGATATACATATATACAATAAGTAGAAGGTACCGAAAAGGAAAAAAGTAGAACTGTCTACAAAATACAAAAAGAAATGAGATCCCATCAAAAACAATACTTGTCAAAAAAACCAAGTCTCGCAACTCAGTTGTTCTGCGGTAAAAAGTTGTGAAATCCATGTAATACCAAGTCGGTTGTTAATTTATTCAGTCTCTACTTAAGCGACTTTCTGTCTTAATACGTCCAGTCTCTAAGACCACGATCGTGGTCCATAACAATTGAAAATCAATTGTGTCTGGAATCTCCGTACTCGAAGCATTAAGTTGTTACGTAATAATTAACAGCATCTTATAGTGACGCATATCAATATTAAAATTCTTTAATGTTTTATATAAATATATTGAGACTTGGCCATCGCCTGAAAATACGTGTAAATTCAATCGCCTGAAAACACATGTAAATTCAATTATTTAGTGCGATGGCCAAGTCTCGATATATTTATATAAAACATTAAAGAATGTTAATATTGATATGCGTCACTATAAGATGCTGTTAATTATTACGTAACAACTTAATGCTTCGAGTACGGAGATTCCAGACACAATTGATTTTCAATTGTTATGGACCACGATCGTGGTCTTAGAGACTGGACGTATTAAGACAGAAAGTCGCTTAAGTAGAGACTGAATAAATTAACAACCGACTTGGTATTACATGGATTTCACAACTTTTTACCGCAGAACAACTGAGTTGCGAGACTTGGTTTTTTTGACAAGTATTGTTTTTGATGGGATCAAAACTTACTGCCGATCTTTACCTATGAAACAGGAGTTTTTTTCTTCGTTAATCATATGTACCAATTCAAAGCTATATCCAAATTTGTTTTTTATTTGGAAAATGGAATATTATTTCAAGGTTTCACATGAAATATTTTTAATATCTGGGCTAAATGACATAATAAAAAAAAATTTGAACAGAGCTCTTTTCATGTGCTTCCCATAATCATTTCTTAGATTAGCTGAAACTTTTATAAAGCGGTTACTTTTAAAAATTAACGCTGCCTATACTAAACTTAATGTTATCCGATAATACACACAAACTTTACCTAAATTTGGTTTTGCCGTTCCCAAAAAAAAATCAAAAATGTTTGTATGGAGAAAACAGTCTTAATGAAATTCTTCATACAAAACGCCAATTTCATAGTAAGGACCTAATATTACCCGTGTAATAACTCTCCAACAACAGGACTGCTAAATCTGTGATCATCATCATCATCAGCCCGTAAACATCCCACTGCAAGGACATAGGCCTAATTCCCTCGTATAATGAGGGAGTATGGGCCGTAGTCCAACACGCTGGCCCAATGCGGGTTGCGGACTTCAGATGCCTTTGAATTTTTATTTTTCAGGCATGCAGGTTTCCGTACGATGTTTTCCTTCACCGTTTAAGAGCAATCCCACCTCCACACTCCTCCCACTGTAACTCCTATAAACTAGGATCGACAGTGGTACTCGACACGGCGCCTACTGAAGGTAGACGGTGCCCTACGTGACTCTATTGCTACCTTGGACCCCAGGCTAATTAAAGAAAGAAATAGGGTGTGTAAGTAAGAAAAAGGTTTCCCACTTCCCCCCTTGGCAAATGGGAGTGTAGCCCATGAAATGCAACATGGCACTAGGGCCATCCCTGTGGGGAAGTAGGGCGAGTGAAGTTCGGCCTCCTGCTTTCGTATACACCACGGACTGCGCCTAGATGCAGTGAGCGTGGCGGTAGCAGTTAAGGCTACCGCGAGTAATAGTGCCAGTAATACGAATGGCAAAAACGCTTGAAAGCTCGGAAGTTGTGTCTGTTTAAAACCAGATCGCCGTAGAATACCGGACGGATTTCTGAATTTAGGTCGTCAAGCATGAGTTCGCGCTCCTTACTCCAATTTTCGCATTCCCATAAGATATGATGAGCCGATTGTTCTCCATCTCCACATTCACAATCAGGAGATTCGGCCAGAGCCATCGAGAACAGTTTACTTTTAAAGTTTCCATGACCCGTTAGGAACTGAGACGTGCAATGGTCAATATCTAACCACCCCTTTACCATGCGGTCCCTTGTGTCAGGAAAGAACCTGTACAACTGTCTCCCCTTCTCTGAGCAGTCCCACCTGGTCTGCCAATCGGTCATAAGTTGGTCCTCCACTTCAGCACAAGTCCCGCAAAACAGACGAGACACACGGGACTTGTCGCCTATGTTAAAGTCGGTCCACGCTAGACCACGAGAACGGAAGTGGTTGGCGACGCGCGCTTGAATTTCCAGGTCAATTGGCCATACCCCTGCCAATACTGGGAGAGCCTCTGTACTGGTGGTTCGGTAGGCTTTGCAGAGGAATAGCAATGCTATCCTCTGACTCTGGAGTAAGCGACGACGAACGGCAACCATAGTAGCCCTGTCCACCCAGGACGGCGCCCCATAGCACATACTGGCCAAATAGGTGGCCTTGTATATGATGCGGAGAGTATATACCGTTTAAGAGCAAACCCTCCACCTTCCCATGGCCCCATCAACCATCTTGGTTATACGGGCCGAATCGTTGAGAGATGTGTCCGGTACTTGCTCGTGGCTCTTTCCCGGTAGCACACTTCTTGACTCTCGACAAATTATTTAAATCTTTCTCCTTGTCCCTATGGCCAATTCTCCCCATTCTGGGGCTTGACGTCACTAATACGGCTGCTTCACCCCCGGACTGCAGATCTAATGTTCCGAAGCGTTCCGTTCTTCAAACTCGAGTCGAGCCCGCTTCCTGTGCCATGCGTGTGCGTATCTTCTAAAGCTTGCGTAGTTCGCCTCCGTCCCCACGAGATCGCCATGGTGTATCGGTCCAAAAAGGGACCTCCAAATGTCTGCCAGCATTTCCCGACGTTCCACCTCATACAGGGGGCAGACCCATAGGGCATGCTCCCTGTCCTCCTCCGTGGCGTCTCCACAGTAGCACGCCGGGGACTCTGTCAGGGACATAGCGTGCAGTCGCTTCTTAAACCTGCCGTGGCCAGTCAGCAGACCGTTTAAGAGCAGTCGGATATATGCTCATAAGTAATTAGACTAAATTTAAAAACTCATTAGTACATTGGCCTGTCTTAACCGCTGAGCCACCGACGCTCCAATTTTTTTAAATCTGTTATATGACAATGAAAATATGTCAAAATGTAAGAAATCTCCATTATACTTGTCTACCGAGCGTCTTACAGGAGAACTCACACCATCATTTTTAATTGACTCCAAAAAAGGAGGAGGTTATCAATTCGGTTGTATTTCTCCTTCTACACTTCTAGTAAGGAATGCAATAAATGATTGGAGTTTGAGTTTAGTACACTTCTCTACATTCCGCCTTTTCTTTGACTTCCTGATACGACACGGCATTTACTTTTTGCTACGTGTACTATGTATATTCTTCTAGGCCTTCCTCTCTTCCTATTCCCCTTCACTTTTCTTTTAATGATATTCTTAATAAAGTTGACACCCTTCGCGTTCAATATACATAAAACACACTCAGGATGCTGTTGCGGCTGCCTCGCTTATGTATCTCATCGGGGATATTCGCGGAAGCACGAGTGGATAGCTTCCACACTACTATACGTGAGAAAGTGGCATCCATGGTGCATTGAACTCGTTGTAGTGACAGGCTTCATGGATGGGCCATTCATTAAACACTGGTTGTCATTGCACGACCAATGCCATGCAATATTTGAAGTACCTATACCGCCTATGTAATAACCGCCTCCGTGGCTCAATGTAAACAACATTGGGTTTGCGCGTCGGAGGTCGCGGGTTCGATCCCCAGCGGGGTACATGTTTAAGTACTCGGTTTGGTTGGTGGTAGGGCATTTTAAATGTCCGCCTCGCTAGCTACCACCATCTTATCTAAATCTGCCGCCAAGTAGCAATGTTAATAGCATTGTTGTGTTACGGTTGTCAGAGATAAGATACCCAGTCCCCCAAATGTGTTGGGGTATCCGGGTCAGTACGCTTCCACCTTCGACCTGATCTTTACTTAACATCAAGTATGATTGAGGTCATGTACCAACCTGTTGTGCATAAAAAAAAACTTTTTTAATATCTACTTATAATTTTAATTTCACGGATTCTAAAAAATATTTTTAATTTTCAATATTGAAATTTTTAATTTTCAATATGTAGATTCTGATTTTTTTTTTTTTTTATTGACATGAATTGGCCTTTGAGTGGCCTAGTCTCCGCAATAACACCCGCACATCCAGCAGACTTTTGCAGTCCTCCGAGAGGACGATTAGTTTAGGCCTTATCTCGAAAACATCCATTCCTTTTGACTTGCTGTTCCAGAGAAAGAACGATTAATTTTCTTTCTCTTGTTACTAAATTCCGTTAGCTATTTATTATTCAAATAATTGGAAAAGTATTCTTTTTTTCTCCCATCTCATTGTTAAAACAGAAGGGAATGTCTAATTTCAAATGCAGAATTTTCCGGGGCAGTTATCAAAGAGGAAGGGAACTCTTAAATATACAAGATTGAATCATTTCTTTCTTTCCAGATTATTTTCTTTTGTACGTTAGACTTAATGTGGATATTCTTTCGGGCACAAGCGACTTTTCTTTTCTATAACAGAATTAAACGAGGAGGTAGGGCAACTACAGCATTGTTGCTGGAATAAAGTACAAGATATTTTGTAAGTCATATGTTATATAATAATGAATTTCAGCAAGATAACACCTGATTTGATTAATTAAATTAATATCAAACAATTTCATACAAATCTAGCTATAATATAATTATTTGTGAATTTGTAAAGTTCCTGTTTTTTCCTAAAGTTTGTAAAGGCATAACCTGAGTAACTGTTAAAATGTTATGTTTATATATTATGTTAAAATTTTATTAATATACACTGACATGGTAAGCATTCAATTTCATTTAAAAAAAATAAAAAACTTAGAAACGAAGCAAAAACAAATACAAAGTTAGTAATCTCAAGCAGTCTTATCCACATTATTATTTCCTTTGCTACAATCATTTGAAACGTGAAATTGAAACCGTTGTCGCGTGTGATTCCTGTTGATCTTTATCCCTGTCTCTGTGACGCGTACGGGGAGGGATGAGGGGGGAATAGTAATGGGTTAGAAAATATATAAAACATACTTTCCTAACTTGTCGAATTCCTGTAGAACTGTGTGGTATCGGCACGTAAACAGAAGAACAAAGAAGAGAAGAAAAAACAACACAAGAACAAAGAACCAACCTGTCTCTTCCCGGGGATGTCATAAAGGACGACTAAGGGACTTTATTTTATGTACAACGGATTGGTACTTGACCTCAATCACACCTGATGTTAAGTGAAGATGAGGCTGAAGGTGGAACCTTGCTATGACTTGACACTGAAAAGACTTGCACGTTTTATGGGCGATGAACTCGCCTCTTGTCACGTGTCTATTTCGAATTTCGAAAGCTGAACCATGGATTTTGTTTGAAGCATTAAACTTTTTATATTTGGAACACCCAGACGCTAATGTTTGGGATATCTCTGACCACGTCATTTGGGAAAAAGGTCGTGACATCATGTATATATGAAGCGGATGTATAAATCTCTAACTCTCTAACTATGCTCAAGCGCAGATCTACGCTTGAGTAACGTTCTTAAATACGGGCCTTAGTTTGGGGTAATGGTTACACCAGCCTTTGTAGTATAGCATCGTCGCGCGCGCATAGGAGTAGAGTGGATTGTTGTATATTTCATCCAAGCGAACCAGCAGGACAAATAATTATCTAAACATTTTTATTTTTTTTTATATGAGAGAGCGGCAAACGAGCATGCGGGTCACCTGATGGAAAGTAATCACCGCCGCCCATGGACACCCGCAACACCAAAAGGGTCACAGATGCGTTGCCGGCCTTTGAGGAAGGTGTAGGCTCGCTTCTTGAAGGTTCCAATGTCGTACTCGTTCGGGAATACCGCTGCCGGAAGTCCGTTCCACAGGGTGGTCGTACGTGGCAAGAAATTTCTTGAGAAACGTACAGTGGTAGACTCCCACTCATCATTCATATCAGCCAATCATAAATGTTTATCGCTCCTGTCATGCTATTAGTGTGAGTACTATATCTACAGCTCAAGGGTTCGAATCCTGGGTATGATGAACACAGATTTGTGTAACCAATTTACATTTATTATATGTACAAAAAGAAACGGCTTATCAACCATCTGATTTCCATTTTTATTAAAGCAGGAACAAGAATTAGAGTACGTAGGTCACACTAAAAGTTTTGCGTAACTTAAAAAAACAACATGTTATAACCAATAAATATTTATTGCTTTTCAAAATACTCTCGTTTACATATTAACTATTTTTTTATGCGATCTAACCATTTTTTTAAAACAGGAGGACCACAGATGTGAAGGCATGTTTTCTATGTGCTGATTGAACGCTATCACTGCCACTTCGGAGTTGGTAAAAGTGAAACTTCTCATCAAAATCTTTGATTTTGGGGAAAATACAGAAATCACAGGGTGCTAGGTCGCTATGTGCAGGATGGGTGACGAGTTGTACTTTTTCGAAAGCTAAAAATGACTTTGTTTTGTTGGCCGTGTGTGAAGAAGCGTTGTCATGATGTAGGTGAACGCGGCTTTTTGGTCGTCTTTCGGTGTGGTAGTCGGCATTAACACTCTTTTGATCTTCAAGTGGAATTGTGCAGATGGGACCCGTAGCTGAGAAAAAAAACGCAACTATTTTTTTACCAACGTTTCTCGCCTGCCTCACTTTTGTTGGCCTGTTCTCATTTTTAAGCACCCACTCACAGGATTCCTGTTTTTTTTTCGGGTTCAAAACAATAAATGCACGTTTCGTCTCCTGTGACAATGTCATATACAGCATTAGAATGTCCGTAGTCATACTTCAGTAGCATCTGTGAGCACCATTCCACACGAGCCCGCTTCTGCTCCGCTGTCTGTTCATGAGGGATCCAACAAAGTTTCCGAACTTTTAATTCTTTGTGTAATTTTCTGTATTTGGCTCATACGAATCCCCAATAGCCCTCGAATTGTCTCATAGGTAATCCGCGGGTTTTCTACAATTAGCCGCTTAACAGTAGCCACATTATTTTCGTTGACGGCAGTTGACGAAACTTGACCGCCCTTCACCAAATTCGTCATGTAAAGAAACCCGACCTCTCTCAAATTCAGCAAACCATCGCCTCACGGTGCTCAAATAAGGTGCTTCTCTCCCAAAAGCATTTTGAAGACGAGCGGCACAGTCTTGCGGAGAGAGAGAACTTTTAAAATCATAAGAAATCATCGCTATAAAATCTTTTCGACTTAATTCCATTTTCTGTGCGTACGTAGAACTTTGATGTGTGATAAAAACAATTGGCAAATGATTTCCCGACATTTTTTTTATTACTAAGAAGATTGCAAGTCGTTTCAAAAAATATGACATTCGAAATTCAAATAGTTCCGATTAGCTAGAAGTGCAAAACTTTTAGTGTGCCCCATGTACTAGACATGTACATGTCCCATGCTGGTAATCGAACCCGGAACCTTCATAAGTATTTGACGGAATTACAGCCGTTTTAATTTCCCCCTAAATAAATAATCTCTTGTTTTTACAGGACATTTTCAAGAACAAAGATCAACTATCTCCCTCGCTCGCCTTGTCCCTGTCCAACGTTTAAGAAAACAGTGATTAGCGGAAACTTTTCTAAAACTCCCCATTTGTATGCTTATTAGAGATCCCAGCGACACTTGACAAAACTTCCCCTCGGTTGGGGATCCGACCGAGTTATAAGTTGCTAGCGGAAATGACCATCCAGAGGTTTAAGTATGTTGATGCTGGAATGGAGAGCATTTCATAACTTTAAAATTCGGTGCTGGCTGGCTCGCACTCGAGATCGATGTTTATGTTATCGTGTTCGGCTTAGAAGCAAATAGTTAAGATTAGACATGTGGGGACGCAGTGCCGTATGTGGTACTGAACGTGGCCTTCAACTCACTGGTAAGGGCTTTGTTCTTTGTCATTTGAGAGTTTTGTTTATAACGTATAAACTTCGAGAACAAAATAATAGTGCAGTTTTATAACTAATCTTGCCCTGGCCGGTTGCTGTGTGAAGGACTCGTGGTTGTTCCTACGATCTATTTTTAGAACAGTTTAAAGTTTACAGTGAGAGACTAAAGTAGTAATATTTAACTGTGGTTTGTGTCGTGTTAACTAACTTAGTGTCAGTAAACTCTTTAGTTTAGTTAGTGTGATTTGAACGTTATTAACGTTATTATTGGAAAACCCATAACCTTGTGTTTTATTTAAAAGAAGTATTGAACAGTCATGGCAGAGCAGCCTGAAAATTATGACCCAATCATCATTGCGGAGGGGCATGAAAATTGTGATCCATCTGATGTCGGCGATTCGACAAGTATATGAATTTAAATAATAATAAAACACAACTCCTTTAGGAACTCCATTCACGAAGTTGTAAGCTAGTATGACTATTTAGGACAAGAGATCCGACTAGACAGATCCTACTTCGAGAGAGTGGCCAATCGACGCATCCAACTTGGATTGTCAGGATTCGGGAAAATGTACAACGTCTTCTCATTCAAAATACAATACAATACAAATACACTTTATTGCACAACAGAGAAGAAAATACAGTTTCAGAAAAGTAGTAAGAATAGAATGTACAATTTGGCGACCTTATCACTAAAATCTCTTCTAAGCATTCTTTGGGTATAAGGACAGTAAATTTGAAATAGAAGGTTGTGCTGTATTAAATAGGGATGCAGGTACAAACTACGTGAATAAATTTCATATATTTACATACACAGATAGACAGATACATACATAGATCAATAGACAAATATACCTACTAAAATATAACATCTATGAAATAGCAACAACGTAAATATATAGGTGTACTAAATAAATATTTATTGATATATAAAATAATAATAATAAGCGACAACAGGATTGTGCTAAGGTATAGAGAGAAGATAAGAAAGGAGCCCATATTAAAGCCTTAGTGTTTGAAGACGAAAGTCTTTGTGTTACGTTACTAGTGATAATAGTTACCTATATCATAAGTTTTTCTCGTGGAAACGGATATTGTTTTCTATTGTGTACGTCAAAAATTTCTTGTAATAACAAGCATTTGTGTTGTGTTGCATGAAATAAAATTAATTGGAACGATTCCCGCTAGAGGCTATGCTATACACCACAGTTTAAGTATTAAAGAAAAAAATTATGAGCAAACTCTAATTATGAAGATGGTTTTTATGGGTTGTAGGTATCATGACTTGGAATTACAGAGTTTGGGACAGAGGCTGGAAGTTTTTACTGCTTATAATAGCTTCTTTCTATGGATTAGAGACCGGCAAAGATTCTATTAGATAGATAAAGCCTTTATTTGCGTCTACAGCTACACACGTACATTTAACTTATACACATATTGATACACAGATAAGATAACAAAACAATAACGTAACATTGGTATCGATTCAGATGTACACCAACTAAACTAAACTAAAACCAGTTTTAAAGTAGTACTATCTCTTTCTCCCTGGAACAGTACGATGCGACTGGACAATTCCAAAAGTTTAGTTTAGTTGGTGTACATCCGAATAGACACCAGTAACTTCAACTTGAATATTCTCAAATTTAATAGTGACACAATTTTAATACGGACTTATATTATTGTATAATTTAATATGACACAAAAATACTAACTTTTATAATATTGTGTGCTAGAGTAAATACAATACAATACAATACAAATACACTTTATTGCACAACAGATAAGAAAATACAGTTTCAGAACAGTGGTAAGAATAGAATGTACAATTTGGTAAATAATTATTGTTTCCCATTATTTTTGTATACCAGTAATGGTTAAGTGTGATTGAACATTATTATTTCATTTCATTTCATTTTTTTTTATTAATTTCACATTTCAAATAATAAAGATTTCTATTCTATTCTATTCTATTCTATTCGAATCTATATCTAAAAAAAAAATAATCCTGAATAAAAATTGTAATGGGATCCAATTCTTAAATGAATTTTAATTTAATGATTACTTTTTATAAAATAAATCTGAAATGAGGTGCAGAAATATTCATTCAAAGTCAGTATACTAGGTATATAAGTTCCAAGTCGACATTATATAGGTATATACAGGGGTAAGCGGACCCGAAAAGCGCTATTGTATTATATCTTGGTACTTACACCACCTTTCCTGCAGCCTTATCTGCGGTCAAGCAGTCGGCCTAACATAACACGAGACTGAGTGGGACAATCGCACACAAAAGAGTTACGTTTGAATCCAATGTTGATTCAAATTCTTATTTAATTGAACTAGGTAGAGCCGCTTATGCGTTCCCAGGTCGTCTCTACTGCCGAGGAAGGTCGCCCCGGGGTTTTAGTGGGTATCCCTCCAGGAAATGGAGTCCCACATAACCGCCTCCGTCCCCCAGGCGAACAGTATGCGTAATGCATATCCCCGGATAAAAAAAAAGAAAGGTACACCAAGTTAATTGATATAGGAGTTAGATAACATTTTCCTGCCCATATCCCACTCTAGGTCCACCTTCGACCTCATCTTCACTTAACATCAGCTGTGATTGAGGACAAGTACCAACCCGTTGTGCATAAAAAAAAATAAAAAACACACTGTCTACCTTTTAAAATTGTTCCGCTTTTGAGGGTTAGTTGGAGATATCTTATAGAGAGAAGTTCCCCCTTTGCACATTTGTATTTGATTCTTAATATGTACTTTGATGTGTGTGTGTACAATACAGTGTTAAATAAATATCTGTGCTTATAGATAGAGTAACAATTTTCTGAACACGACTGTACCAATACAAATAAAAAGTGGCGATCCTGGTAGGGTCGTCGCGTCGCTATCAGCCGGACGCAGCTAAGTAAAGAAAATGTTATTTCTGCGGATATATCGCCGAGGAAATTGACGTTTACTGACTTATTGCGTTATACCACTCAGCGTCTCAACACCTGGCGGTAATTTTAGAAAACACTTGAAATTATATCTTGAATAGTCATTAGGTACTAATAGTATTTTCATATTTCCAGGATAATTTTAAACTCAGTTTCTTTGAATAGTATTAAAATTGCATAATATCTACACATAAAAGTCAATACAACGCGACACTGCAACATTGGTATGTAATGGAGGCCATACGAGTGACAGCTGCGCGAGAATATGGGGATATACTTGTATTGTTTGTGCTCTGTTTTTCAAAAATACTTAGGAATTGTATTGAAATTATGTTAAAAGCTTAAATCTCGTCGAAACGTCTTGACCGATTTCCATCAAACATGGCCTAGAATCCCGGGCTATAATTTAAGAAAAATACAAAACCACCGATAGACTATGATATCATATAAATACTATGTTAAGAGCTAAATATCTTCAACACGGCTTAATGATTTATTTAACACTTTATTGCATATAAGTATAACATTAAACTAAGGCTTTTTGGCGGGATCGCGGCGAGTGAAGTTGCATTTTTCTTTATAATTCTTATAATTTGTGCATTCTAACTTTTGAAGGTTAATAATGGCAGAATATTGTGCAGCAAACGTTAGTGTTGGTGAACAGGTGAAAGGAAGTGTAAATTAGAGTGCGTAACCGAGCTTTTGGGTTCCCACAAGAAGCCTACAAAATCTTTTGTAAAGCATTCTGCCACTTTACTGAAGAATGACTTGACCGTGACTAGACTCTGTATACGCCAAGTATACGACGAATTACTTGTTTTGACTGAGACTGACTTATAAACTGAAGAAATAAGAGAAATAAAAATTTTCACTCGAAACTGCCAGTAATGTCCCTCGACAGTGAGGTTGACTGGTTGCCATCCTCAAAAATAAGAAGAAGAACATTAAACTAAAACAAAACAATATTAAAAATAATACAAAAGGCTACTTAAAAGTAGACAGAGGGTATACTTACAAAACCGAAGTTATTATCAAATATGCAACTGATAAATAAAAGGAAATAACAAAAAAGTCGGCTACAAACCCATAATAATTATATATGTTGTTGTTATAATAGAAATAGACTGGTCCACGCCTCTGGAGATGTGAGAGCTGGTACCTACTTTGCTCAGCAGCTGAGCTTATGCATTCAGCGGGGCAATAGCGCTAGCGTACTAGGTACTATGCCTCACGGAAGCGAGTTGGACGGCATATTTTTTCTATAAGATATAGGTATTTTTAATTGTGTTTTATAAATTTGTTGTTTCAATAAGTACTTTCATAAAGCAAATACCTACCTAATAGAAATTAAATATTGGGTCTTTACATATGAAATTGGAGTTTTTTTTCTTGGTTAATCATAATTCCTGCTATTTTCAAAACTATATCCAAATATGTTTTTTATTTGGAAAATGGAATACTATTTCAAGGTTTCACATGAAATATTTTTTAATTTGTGGGCTATATCACATAATAAAAAAAAAACGTTTTTCTTTAGGGGTTAAAACCCGTAAGTAAGTAGTATATTTAAGTATTTCACAGGAACACGGCTCAGGGTAACGTATTCATAGCACGAAATTTAGTGCCGCACAAAAGGGTGCTCAATCCGACACCTTCATATACAGGATGTAAAAATTAACACTTGAATATTGACAGTTTTTGAAGCTGGCGTTGGCGTTGAGAATTTACAGTCTTCATTTGAGAAGAAGCCCAAGGAACTCAAAGGTAGTTCTTTTATACGTGCGATAGGAATACTTTATTGTATTACTACAAAGCAAAGGAATATCTAGACACATAGCTTGACTAGCTAGTTCCAGGCCTTTTTATCACTCAAGTAATCGGATAATGTTTAATGTATATATTTCGGATTACTGTTACGGTTACGATTCGAAGGTCGCGGGTTCTATCTCCAGCGGGGTACATGTTTAGTACTCGGTTAGGTTGGTGGTAGGGCATTTTAAATGTCCGCCTAGCTAGCTACCACCATCTTATCTAAATCTGCCGCCAAACAGCAATTTAATAACATTGCTGTGTTTCGGTTGTCAGAGATAAGATAGCCAGTTCCCCAAATATTTGGGTTTCCGGGTCAGTACGCTCCCACCTTCGGCCTCATCTTCACTTAACATTAGGTGTGATTGAGGTCAAGTGTAACCCCAAGTGAGCCACGGAGGCGGGATATCTCTGACCACACCATTTGGGATAAAGGTCGTTATGTTAAGTAACTATATATTTAGCTTCAAGTAATTTAATTTAGTAATATATGGTGATATTTCCTCACCCTGTATGCGTAGGGCTGCCACAATACCTCGCAAGACTATAATAAAGTGACTTTTGACTTACTTTATTGCTTTTACGTGAGATGTAGTACCTTTCAGTAGACAAGGTTAAGTGTAGGTTTCTTTGCAGAACAATATGTGTCTTTTATAATTATTTTTTTTAAACTGGTTTCGCGTTTGACTACAGTCTCACCTGATGAAAAGTGACGCTGTAGCCGAAGATGTATCACGCGCACCCAGTAAATGCCTATTCACTCTAGACGTGAAGATCCCAAGGTTGTAAGTGTCGGGAAAAACCGACGCGGGCAGTGAGTTCCATACCTTAGCAGTCCGCATTATAAATGATGAAGCAAAGAGCTTAGTGCGGATGTTCGGTATGTTGACAACATATGGATGGACACATTATAGCAATACCAAGTCTTATTAGGTATCGCCTGCGTGAATTAACTTTATCGCGAATATGTTTAATTTAATTATCTCGCGGGAACTACTCACTTTAACAGAATAAAAAATATAAATAATAAATTAAAGAAAATAATAGAACGCAATTCACAAGTTTTTGAATTTGGGAATCGATAATTGAGTAACTTACTAAACACACGGATATTTTTCTACGCCGGCATATTTCTACAGTCGCATATTTCTACAGTGGCATATTTGTTCACTCGCATATTGCTACACGCATACATTTCTAAAATCGCATATTTCCCGCGTTTATCACGCGGGAACTGCTCACTTTATCAGGATAAAAAATATCCTATATTTTAATCCAAGGTATGTTCTACCTATACTCCAAACTTCATCCCAATCCGTTCATCCATTTCGCCATCATTGAGCAAGAAACAAACAAACATCCAAACTATCACATTTATAATAGGAGTTACTTAGACAACAATTTTAACCGCCTCCGTAGCCCAAAAACAACACAGGGTTTGCGAATCGGAGGTCGCGGTTTTAGTACTCCGTTTGGATGGTGGTAAGGCATTTTAAATGTCAGCCTGGTTATAGCTACCACCATCGAATCTAAGTCTGCCGCCAAGTCAGAGATTAGACAGCCAGTCACCCTACTGGTTTGACGACCGATTGGTGTAGTGGATAGTGACCCTATCAGCGAAACCAACGGTTGCGGGTTCGAATCCCGCGACGGGTAAATGTTTGTATGATGAATACGAACATTTATTCCCTAGTCTTGGGTGTTTATATAAATATTTATGTATATTTATCCGTTATCTAGTATCCATAACACAAGCTTTGCTTAGTTTGGGACTAGATGATTGGTGTAAGTGTCCGATATATTAAAAAAAAAATTAAAATTATTACCCTAATAAGATGGGGTTGCCGAGTCAGTACGATTTTACCTGCGGCCTCATCTTCACTTAATATCAGGTATGATTGAGGACAAATGCTAATCCGTTGTGCATAAAAAAAAGACTGTTTGATATCTTCGATAGCTCAGTTATGTGACAGAGAAATGCGGAATGCAGCACTCATCGGTAGCCGGTTCCTGGTCTTCCTTAGGGCCCCGGGGGTGCATCCAGTAGCGGTTCAGGAGAATCCTTCCCTATTGGCACTATCGAAATGTTTGTGTGAAGATTTTGTATGCCGTATGGCGGATTTGAATTGATTTTTGATATTTAGAATTGGAGCACGGATCACAGACGCACAGTCGGCGCCATATTTTTATTTCGAACTCAATTTAAACGGTTGAATTACGCCGCAAGGTGGCGTGGCCAGTGCCGCGAGGCCATTCTCTGTTTGAAAATAATTAATTCAAATAGAAACGAATTTTGAGTAGAAAAGCACAGGATGTCTTCTATATTGATGCTTTCTACAATACCGAACAAAGACAAATTCTTGTCTATGCAGTCTTAAAAAATATTTTATGCACAATGCCCGCGGTATTTAAACATATCCGCTATAAAGTTGTACCACGCAGGCGAAGCCGCGGGCGGAAAGGTGGTAGTACTTCATAATTTTAACTATACCTTTAATTTGCTTGCCATGCCAGTACGCAAACCCCGACTGTAACGAGATGCGATGGCTAAGTGGTTATCGATGTAGCTTCCCGACTGGTGAAGGATTTATTGTGATCCGGGCAGGACCACCCCACAGGGTACAGTCAGAGTCTTCCCCTGTATTTCTATAGTAACTTCTGATAGGTTTTCTGCCCAAATTCAACTTTTTACTATCACTATGTTCAATATTATTGATAAATATAAAGAAAAACATAAAATTTGCTTAGGAAGTATGTTTTTTAACTAATCTAATTGTTTAAATGTGACAGTTTGGATGTTTGTTTGTTGGTCAATCACGGCGAAACGGATGAACAGATTTGGATAAAATTTAGTATGTAGGTAGAATATACCCTGGATTAAGATGTAGGATATTTTTTATCCCGATAAAGTGAGTAGTTCCCGCGGGATAAACGCGACAAATATGCGCTTGTAGAAATGTCTGAGTGTAGCAATATGCGAGGGAAGAAATATGCCACTGTAGAAATATGCCACTGTAGAAATGTGCCACTGTAGAAATATGCCACTGTAGAAATACGCCACTGTAGAAATATGCGACTGTAGAAATATGCAAGCGTAGAAATATCCGTGTGTTTAGTAAGTAACTCAATTATCGATTCCCAAATTCAAAAATATGTGAATTGCGTTCTATTATTTTCTTTAAAACAAAATTTGTAATTTGTGTTATGCAATAAAGAGTTATTGTATTGTACTTAATTCGGTTGCTGACTGTATAACACCGTATTAAGCTAGGCGTATCTAAGAATTATCTATAACAAGGGGCGTTGGAATTATTGTTTTATTTGTTTGATGACAGTATTGCAGAATGCTTAGTTTAATTATCATTTATTGCATTGTCTAGTAATGAATGATTCTTATTTTTTCTTGTATTTTTATGCACAACGGGTTAGCACTTGACCTCAATCACACCTGATGTTAAGTGAAGGTGAGGCCGTAGATGGAAGCATACTGACCCGGAAACCCCATCTTATTTGGGGGACTGGCTATCTTATCTCTGACAACCGGAACACAACACAAGCTAAATGGCGACAGATTTAGATAAGACGGTGGTAGCTAGCCAAGCGGACATTTTAAAATGCCCTACCATCAACCTAAACCTAAGCTTTATTTTGTAGGTACACAGGGTACGCATAAAATAGTAAGATGTTACATTTTTTTAAACTACTGCTTGTTCAAAACGCAATCTTCCCCTGAGAGGAAAAATGAAGCAAATCGAAAGGTTGTTCTTTTTGAAAACAAGTTTGTACATTACAAAAACACACTATTTTATTATTAATTGCATAATAGCCTGGTATGCGAACGAGCTGGATACGTCCATGGTTTGTTATCATCCAAATAGTCTGACATTTTATAAAGGTTTTCTAGAATCTTTACATTTATAAAGAAACATATATGAAATACATACGAAAGAAAAAATGCATTTTATTGCACGAATAACAATGAAGGTACAGTCGCGGAAAAAAGTCCATGAATAAAATTATGGATCCCTTTAAATTTATAAGGCGTATAAAATAGATGTGCGAATGCGACTCCGAATGTATTTACATTTATTGCCATCCCGGTTAGGGTTCCGCGGGATATGGATATGGGAATGTAAAAATTTATCGAAATCTGTTTGATATTTAGGTATTTTGTAACATTTATTTCTCTCCACAATTATGTGGGTACAATTGAAAATCAAATTAAATCAAATCAAAAATGTTTTATTTCGTAAGTTTTGCGAACCGTTAAAAAAAATAACGGTTCGCAAAACTGGACACAATTCAAAGTATTTTCAGTCTTACCCAACATTACGACATAATTAATGAATGTATCCTACTGGATGTGAACACAGCATGCACACAGGTAAACAGTTTCAATACTTAATAATAAAATATATATTAACTAACTAAATCACAAAGACAATACAAAAAGACCTATTTATAATTGTTGTATAAAAAGAGAGGATGATTAATCCTTAATACATATATAGTTATAAAGTTATAAGAATAACATTTGAAATCGTCATGACATACAGTAATCGCTCATTCACTAGGCAGTCTCACCAGTGAAGAACGAGCAAGAAACTCCGGGGTTGCTCTTTTTAAATAAGTCAATAGTATAAATATACAATACAAATGTGTCACACATCAACAGAATTGTGGGAGATTGATTTCTAAACTAGACTATATTCTTAATTTGTCGCACAATAAAATTACATATAACAGAGTACAAACAATAGTTCGTGTACAAATTATTATTATATATCTCTTTATAATTATAATAAAATAAATATTTCGGACACTTACACCAATCATCTAGTCCCAAACTAAGCTAAGCTTGTGCTATGGATACTAGATAAGGGATAAACATACATAAATATTTATATAAACATCCATGATTCGGGAATAAATGTTCGTATTCATTACAGAAACATTTACCCCTCGCGGGATTCGAACCCGCAACCGTTTGGTTGGGCTGACTGTTGGGTCACTATCCACTATACCAACCGGTCGTATATAGTTTATATTTCTGGTAATAAGGTTTTCCCCCCTTCGAAAAAAAAATTTATGAATTACTAGTTTCCACCCGCGGCTTCGTCTGCGTGGACTAACTTTATCGAAAAAAAAAACTGATTATTCCGCGAAAACTTCGCCCTTTATCTATCGATTGATATCTATCTATCTATATCCAAATTACATCCAAATCCGTTCATCTGTTTCGCCGTGATTGAGCAACAAACTAAGAAACAAACATCCAAACTTTCGCATTTATAATTTTAGTTAGACTAGTTTGTTAGATAGATATTTACACCTATTATTTATATGAAAATAGTTGTAGCTAATTAAGTGTAAGACGCTTTATTTTGTATTTACAATTTTAGAAGTAGAAGAATTTAAGGAAAATTATAGGTAAAGTTACGCATAAAGTATTTAAAAAGTACAAAGTAATAAAATAAACTTATGAACGAAAACGGATTAACAACGGATAAACGTTATTTAGTATGCATAGTACAAGCTTAGCTTAATTTGGGACTAGGTAAGTGATCGAAAAATATCTATTTATTTAATTTTATCCTATTATTTCAAATAAAATCCATATGAAGATAAAAGTAGCATAATAAACAATAGTGTTACTTCAACATTTTGCCCTTGCATGTAAAGGCCCATCCATCCCAGATAAAACTAACCCCAAGTTAAACACGGCTACTTGACCGGTGACGGATTTACGTTCATCCGGGTCGAGTGTTTCCGATTGTTACCCGGTCAAAATGGCGGATTGTACAATTTCAGATTCATGTAAGAGCAACTATTTTGGTCAAAGGATAATACCGGTGAAAGTATGGAGATGAGGTCACATTTCTACACGTCCTATAACGATCTATTAAAATCTCTACATTGACGACAACTCCGAAATATATTTTAAGGAAAAGAACAGGCGACGCCTTGTCATGTGTATTATTTGTTTCGTCAATATGCATAAATACAAAATGTTAGAAATCGGTGACATTTAAGAGGGTTATTGGATAAGTTAAGATTTCGTTTTAAATACAGAATAAATAAATTATTTAGTATTATTATATCGTCACTTCTACAAATGCTGTCACCATATTCAACTTCGCCTTTGATCGAAATCAAAAATAATATAGTTTTTGATGAAATATTTTAAGTTCTTCAAGATAAAGCAAATATGCACGTTATAAAATTATATAGGGTCATATAATACACTGATAGCGTCAAAGTTTTGGCTATTGATTTAACAAATCAGCTAAATTCCATTGATTGAAGTAAGTAAGTGAGTGAGTACTAATTTCAGTACATAGCAGCATAACGAAACGATTTATATGGCACCTAGCATATTCTGCAGGGAAATTTTAAAAAAGATTATCTTATAAAAGTAGATTGCAGTACTTTAAGATGTGCTCTCTATCAGTTCATAGGGACTTAATGGACATGATGTTTTTATACAAACTTTTTAGAAACCTCATTGACTGTCCCCAGCTGCTAGCACAGTTCAGATTTCTTGCGCCAAACAGAAGCCTCCCAATCCAATCACACCTCTTTATCCACCAACGCGCAGAACAGTTCTCGGTGCTGGCTCTCCAATCCCAGGGCCCGCAGTCTCGACATAGATAACAACCGATTTCGGTCGTTAACTCCTAACGATCTTATTCTAAATTTTATAGTGTTCATAATTATATCGGTTTTTGTTGGAAGCCTGAATCTCAATTTCAATGAAAACCGATATTTTGATACAAAAGACTCTAATTCTCCAATAAAAATAACATTGTTAGGACTTAACGACCGAAATCGGTGGTATAGCGATCGCTATCTATGTCGAGACTGCAGGCCCGGGGCTGTGTAGGATTTTGAATGCCAACAGTGACCTTATCGACATTCACTGCGACACTGTCTCTAGGTTTTACAAAACCATTAGTACTAGCCTCAATACTTAGTTAACATACCATTGTTTATACGTTGAACATTCTCTCAACAACATACGTAATATATTACTTTCTAGTTATTATTTTCACTACCTTATCACCGCAACTTGACACGAAACTGCTCAACCAATCAAAGTAAAGGTACATTTAGGTTAAATAAGTTTTTGTTTTACTGTTATTTTATTTTTAAAGTTTTTTGCATGATGTGTTCACCAATAAAAGGTTGTACATTTAAATTTAATACCAGCTACCTTAATTGTTAGATGGACTATGTACCTACTGATGTAACAATTGTTGGTGAATCTAAATAAATAAATAACAGCAAGTAGTAGTAAGTAAGCAAAATATTTTTATTTCCTATGATTTTGAAGTTCCTAATGTTTTGCATTGTACCTGTTAATGATAGAATAAAAATTATTTCTAACAAATCAGTAGCTTGCTTTAGATATAGTATAGATACTTAGTAATGAAATAGACTATTAGATTAAACTTACCACTGTGAATATACGTAGAACTGCATTATATTTATGAAAAATTTCACCGAGGGCAAATATCACGACTCGAATGACTATTAAAAAGAAATATATAGCAGCCATTGATTGTTATTTTAGAATTTTTTTTAAGAGATCTTAGCATCTTCCACAACGCAATGAAGTTCACAATGGTAACTTTGTTTTAATATTGTAGGTTTTGTAACCAAATATAAACCATACCCAAAGCAAGCTATAGAAAATATTTTCATTCTGTTAACTATTCTCTATCCCACTTAAAAAAATAGAAAGTTACACCACAAAAATTACGTTTTTTTACTAGACTAAAATTTTTTATTTATAAATTTTTTTTATTCATAAATTATTCACACTAACAATGTTAGTGTTTTTAAGATTGATGGTAAATTTTTTTAGGCCACAAATGTAGCCTAAAAAACAAACAAAATTGATTATTGTAAACAAATGTTTACAATAATCAAATATTATGTTAAATGATATTAATTAATACATTTGTATAATTGTGTAATTTACTTTAGGACAAATGAAGAAAAATATGAGAATTTTTTTTTCGGGATTCCAATATAGAGCCTAAAATTACGCTTTGCAATTAAATTTCAAATAGGTTAGTATCACTACTTATTACAAGACTTACCTTCTCACCGACTTTGACTGGCTGCTTCACGATGTAAGGTATCCCAGGGACCGGACCGAAGATGGAGGGCATCATAGCTGGAGCGAAGATCACTTTCACTGGACTTGAGCAGTTGCAAGATTTCGTTTCGCCACTGATTTGGACTTCAGTGTCTTCGTCGTCCTGACGGCAGCTTTTACTGCAGCAACAGTGGTGGCACACCTTGACAGCGCTGAGACAGGTTTTCTGACAGCAATGGGTATCTGGTTTTTTGTTTTCGCAGCTTCTCATTTCAGTGATGTTCTCATTTGCGTTTGTTGGAGCGCTGACTGTCTTTTGTTTTTGGATGTTGTAATTGTCGGTTGAGTAGAGTTTTGCTTTTTTAGTGAATTCCTTTGGTAATTCTAGAAGTGGAGTTTTTCTCTTTAAAGTTTTCGGTGTCTCTAGTAAGTAAGATTTCGTTTTGGAATTTTCTGTGGAATTTGAGGTGTTCGGTGCCACTTCTGGATTGCTGAACGGATGTACGAGAAGTGTTTTTGTGTTTCGGTTCTGTGTTTGAAATAGTTTATTTGAGGCCCCTCCCAGGGCCTCACTAGACCTTTTTGAATCCAATTTGAAAGATTTTTTTTATAATTAGCACAATAAGTTTTTTTATCAATAAAATATGAATTAATGCACAAAAAGTATTTTATCAGTTCATATCAAAGCATTAATAAATTCGGATATTAAGCAGACACTGAACAAGGAAATTGGGAAAGTTTTGAGCTCGTTATTGACACTTTATATCCGTGAAACACTCTTATCTTTGTTATTTTTATCACTGATTAAAAAATCTGATCAACATTTCACTGTAGAAGCGGAACAACAGAAGGTTCAATGACCTCGCAACCTTGCGACCACGTGACTTTGTTTACAAACAGAACAACAATCACAAACAAACAAAAAAGTCACACTGTTCACAATGAAATTGTTTCCTCAACAGTACTTTTATGACGCACACTGAAAATTGTAATTTCACATTGTATTTATCTAAAATACTTTAAAGAATTAATTCAAAATTGACGGTGTAACGCGAAATACGACTGCTCGCGCTGAATTTTGGATCGAAACTGATGTGGGTGGGGATCTGTGGGCGTGCTGGGGGGGTGTGGCCGGGACACGCCTACCAAAGTCTAGGTTTTAAATTAAATCACAAGCTGTCTGGAGTCTAGACTCGACAAGATGGCCGAATTTAAGTTAAAATTAGATCAAAAGTTACACATAGAAGTACATACACCTAACAGCAGACAGAGCGGTGAATGGAAATCATTGATTAACATGTAAATCTTATTCTGGGGTGGACACCTTCCTCAATGGCCGGCAACGCATCTGTGACCCTTTTGGTGTTGCGGGTGATTGCTTTCCATCAGGTGACCCGCATGCTCGTTTGCCTCATATAAAAAAAAAAAAAAAAAAAATCCAAATTTTTTTTTTAATATCCATTTTGGATGACTGATATACAAGAATTAATTTTTTAAATTAAGTTATTTACATGTTAATAATAAGTTAACATTCTGGTTAACATTATGGTTTGGGATATCTCTGACTACCCCATTTGGGATAACGGTCGTGAGGTTATGTATTATGTATGTATAGGTACATTAAAAATACCTTTAAACATAAGCTATATCAATAGCTTGGTTGATGGAGCATCAACTCCATCATGATTATTACATATTCTATGAAATGAAATGAAATGAAATGAAATGAAATGAAATGAAATGAAACAGAGCTCTTTTCATATGCTTCCCATAATCATTTCTTAGATTCGCTGAAACATTTACAAAGCGGTTACTTTTAAAAATTAACGCTGCCTATACTTAACTTAATATTATCCGATAATACACACATAGTTTAACTAAATTTGGATTTGCCGTTCCCAAAAAAAAATCAAAAATGTTTGTATGGAAAAAACAGTCTTATAGAAATTCTTCATACAAAACGCCAATTTCATAGGTAAGGGACCTAATATATTCAGTTAGTCGATAATTGTGACACGTTTTGGGATACCGCATCAGACACAATAGAATAGTCCAAACTCAAGTTTCCCTTAAGTGTCCCTTAACATGTCAATAATTATATTCTTATAAGTTTTAAGTAATGACTATTTATGGCTGGTAATACTGTCCTATGGGGAAGGGCACTGTATGAAGGTGTGAAATACAGGTTTTTCAACCTAGTTTTTTTTTTTTTTTTTTAATATGAGAGGGCGGCAAACGAGCATGCGGGTCACCTGATGGAAAGCAATCACCGCCGCCCATGGACACCCGCAACACCAAAAGGGTCACAGATGCGTTGCCGGCCTTTGAGGAAGGTGTAGGCTCGTTTCTTGAAGGTTCCAATGTCGTACTCGTTCGGGAATACCGCTGCCGGAAGTCCGTTCGGCAACAGAGGCTATATTATTGACATAAAAATTAACTAGCTTAACTTAGATTATAAGATATAACTGTAAACTTTTTGGAAATAAAGTTACTATTATTTTTTTTTAATTCTTATTCTTTAATTCTTATCTTTAATTCTTATATGTTTTGAGGGTATTACCTTATCATGCGGGCCGTAGCCAAGCATGATAAGGGATAACCGAGTTATGGTACGCGATTGTCAGTTATGGTTGCAGACGTTAAAAATTTCCTAGCAACGCGGCATGTATTCAGAATTGTGGCTTTTTGCAATGTTTGTATAATATGAGCTGGGATATGTAGGGTATTGAGGCAGTTGCTTAAGGTTTTAAGAATTCATTATAATAGACCCGATATTAAATTTTTTGATAAAAGCAATAAAACCATATATCTGATTGACACAGCGATCCCAAACACACACAACATTCAATCCACAATTAACGAGAAATTAGCCAAATACCAAGATTTAGCCATAGAACTTAGGCGCCAATGGCAAGCACACATAGTTCATAATAGTCCCCATTGTAATATCTACATATGTATGACGTATCCATGTATGTATGACGATAAAGGAATTCAAAACCAGAATCAAGGCAATCTTAACTGGCAAGTGCTACTATGCAATTAATGAGTTTTTGGCAGATAAATTGTAGAATTCTTTTGATGCTTTTTATGACATCTATACTTTTTATAACTTTTCATGACATCAAATTTTTATGACATTTAAGTAGTTTTTATGACATTTAGTTTTAATGACATCTCTATAATCAGTTATTGTTATATTATGAGTCAATTGGAAATTATTATTGTTACTGTTAAATTACTCATACTCTAAACCTTTATTTTTAATAAGCAACATTTGAGCATCATCAATTATTGGCAGCGCATCTAAAAGCCCTTTTCATAGATTTATTTTATTGTAGTTATAGTGTGTAGTGTATAAGCCTGAAGAGGCCAGATCCAGAGATCATCCCAAAATTATGTATATCTTTTTTTAACCTGGTTCTATGCACAAATAAACATTTCATTTCATTTCATTTCATTTCATTTCATTTCATTTCATTTCATTTCATCTACGACAGGTGTAATTCCTAAAACCTTAAGCAACAGCCTCAGTACCCTTCATATCCCAGCTCATATTATAGAAACATTGCAAAAAGCCATAATTCTAAATACATGTCGCATTGCTAGGAAATTTTTAACGCCTGCAACCATAACCGACAATCCCGTAACATAACCATGTTATCCCTTATCATGCTTGGCTACGGCCCGCATGATAAGGTAATACCCTCAAAAGAGGAGAAAATAAGAATTTGAAATAATAATAATAATAATATTATAATTATTATTTTAAATTATTCTTACTCTTACACATTAGTGTAGCGGTGTATTAACACTACATATCCCAAATATTGTAGTGTATTGAGGCTGTTGCTTAAGGTTTTAGGAATTACACCTGTCGTGGATATTACAATGGGGACTATATGAACTATGTGTGCTTGCCATTGGCGCCTAAGTTCTATGGCTAAATCTTTATTATTATTATCATAATAATATTAATAACATATGGAGATTCACAAGAAAATTTCAAGTTTGCTTATCCCTAATGTTGTAATGTATTAAACTACTCATTTTATCGGGATAAAAAATATCCTAAGTTTTAATCCAGGGCATGTTCTATCTATATTCCAAATTACATCCAAATATGTTTCTATCTATATTCCAAATTATCCGTTTCGCTGTGATTGAGCAACAAACAAAGACGACCTGTTTCGTGTAGTGGTTAGAAACTCTGCTGCTATACCAAAAGGTCGCGTGTTCGAATCCCGTTAGGGGCATATGTCTGTATGATGAACACGGACATGTGTTCCCGAGTGACGGATGTTTCTCATTTATATATGTATGTATTTACAAAAAAAAAGTATTTGTGTAGTTTATCAACCATCTGGTATCTATAATACAAGCCTAGTTGCTTAGTTTGGAACTGGATGGCGCTGTGTGTATGTGCAAAGATATTTATTTATTAAATATACATAAGAAACTTCCAAACTTTCACATTTAAATATTAGTTAAATGATCAACTGTAGCGTTCATCTGCAGAATTGCTCGACGTTTTTTGATAAATCGAATCAAAGAATTACCCCGATTGTCGTCATTAATATTCACAGGGTGTCCTATAAAGCGGAAAAATCAACATTCCTGTAAAAAGAGGGTGTTTAAAATGTCGTTTTCGATTGAGAATTTTAAACGGATCTACTTGGGGTGAACAGCAACTGCGAGTGAACAAGCAGATGGTTAAATTGTTATCACATTGCCTTGCACCGCCTCCGCTGCTCAATGTGAACTACATATCGTTTACGAATCGGAGGTCGCGGGTTCGATCCTCATCGGGGTGCATGTTCAGTACTCGGTTTGGTTGGTGGTAGGGCATTTTAAATGTTCGCCTGGCTAGCTATCCACCATCTTTTCTAATACCCGTATTACTAAACAATTCTTAATACAAGTCTTAAGGCTGTATCACACGAGATGCGTCTTAAGCAGTTGACGCAATCTCAAGCTCCGTGCTAATTTATTTATTTATTTATTTACATAGAATCAACAGCATTATTACAAATTCTTATTCAGAAAACTAATACCAAACTTATGCCAATTAAAGATTCTTTATTATGTTACTGACAACGGTTACTTTAACATTGAATGGGTAATGTCTTAATTAAATTACAATAAAATTCGTACTAATACATTATTAATTATAACATTATTAAATATAAATGAAAACGTCAAATATTATAAACCAATCTGTCTGTGTTTCCAATCGCATATAACCCGCAGCTCTTTAAAGTCAGGTTAAATAGGCATCTTCTGGGAAAGCTCGTTCCATCGTAGACCTTATCTCGACATTAATCCAGATTAAGGTCAAGAGCGATCCCATTCTAAATTAAAAAAAAAAAAAAAAATCTTGACGTCTACTCAGCTGAGATCACTTTTCAAGTATTCGCCTCAGCGGCGAATGAATGATAGCCTTGAGTTTCGTTTATTAATACGCGCGCCTCTCAAGTGAGAACTCCTTGAGTAGTCACGTGCGTTTCAGGTCTCAAGTTAGGTTTATTAATCAAAACGTTTACTTGAGACCGGTCACAAGACTGATCTCAATCTTGATAATGGTTTATTAATACGGGCCTAAGTCTGCCGCTAAACAGCAATGTTAATAGCATTGTGGTGTTTCGGTTGTCACAAATATGATAGCCAGTCCCCCAAATTAGGTGCGGTTGCCCTGCTCAGTACACTGCCACCTGCGGCCTCATCTTCGCTTAACATCAGGTGTGATTGACGTCCAGTACTAGCCCGTTGTGCATAAAAAAAACCTATGTGTTTTATTTGGTGATAAAAGGTAATACCAGGTAATAGGTAATAGCCCCAGATGAAAAAAGGCGGGTATTATGTGTTTGGAGGACATTGTGTGTGTGTGTGTGTCCAGTCTTTTAATCTATTTACATACACCTAATCCATGTATAAACTAAATTTAGGCAAAATAACGGTTGTTTAATGCAAGGCTCATTTCATCCTTCCAGCCCCTATCCCGTTTAGAACAGCATCTCAAAGTCAAAACACTTATTCCTCCCGAACCCTATTTAACCTAACCGTTAAGTCTGCAGTTACTACTAATTACTGTAACTAACTATAATTAAACTCCAGGTTAAAATGACCGGGACTATTGGGTCAATATACTGGGGTATTACTCTACCCTTAACCCTATCAAATTAAATGACATTTGAGGATTGAGTTTAAAGCTTTCCTACATAGGTACTATCTATATAAAAATTTATTAACATTTGTACAATATTTATAAACAATAATTATACAATTTATTATAAAAAAAAATCTCAAATAAAAAACTAGCCCCAAGTCTCTGGTTGGTGGAATGGTACTCAGAAGGCTGGCCGCGTTGCCTCGCTGTATAGCATGGCTAAATATATATATAAATATCTACTAATATACATAATAATAAATACTATATATATATACAACATGTAACAGAATTAACGCAAAACCTCATACACCGCAAATGATTTATAATTTTATAAATCTATCTGCATAACTATTCAAATAATTTAAGGAATATCTTAAAAGTTACTAGCATTTTAAGTTATCGTGTCCACATCATTTGATTAATAATTCTACAAAGTTTACTACCAGTTGTCAGTTACCCACTCGTGGAAAAACCATCTGTCACCATACAGTTATTGGCGGGAAAACAGTTGCAAAAGAAAAACGAAGAAAGAAGATTGGTAGCAAAAGCAATTTATTTAAAATAATAAGGGCGTGGTCGTATCAAACACACAGACTTTAGAACAACTCTAGAATTGATCTCAATTTAATTAAAATTTTTGAAATTATTACCTATATTTTAACATAGTGCAATCGGCTCTACTTCCGATTCTGAACAAACTAATTTCTGGTTTTGCGTTAATTCTGTTACATGTTGTATATATATATATATATATATATTACACAATATTGCGATAACCCCCACCATAGCTGTCAAGTTTTTAGAGATATTATTGCCCGCATTAAACATAAAGGAACTAGTTTAACTATAGTTTAAAGTAAAATCATTCTACTCTTGCCGTAATTTAAATCAAATAGGCGTCAAGTACAGAGGTTCCATTGTTAAAACTTTGAGCGGAGGGCACGGCTACGGGCATAATCTGTTATCGGGCCCCACTGTGATGGAGATATTGGTGGCGTATATAAGGTTTCAAAATGGGGCAAGCCCGACAATGTTTTTGAGATTTTTAGAAAGGTAATGAAATTAGACAGGTAACCAAGCACGTCGTTTCAGGTTGACAAGTGCGAATGTTTAAATCATACATTTTTTTTATGCACAACTGGTTGCTACTTGACCTCAATCACATGTGATGTTACGTGAAGATGAGGTCGAAGGTAGAAGCGTACTGAAACCCAAACACATTTGGGGGACTGGCTATCTTATCTCCGACAACCGGAACACAACATTTCATGTTTATTTCGTTCCTCACAATGCTATAACTAGATCTAGGGTTGAGACCTCCTAGTAAGTATTATACTTATATCAGGAAGTCTCTAAATATAGGAAATTACACCACAAAAATTGCTTATTTTTACTGGATTAAGTGGAAACGTCAACTCATTTACTGTTTCATTCATCATTTATATTATTGAGTAAATTTTAAGGCTTATATAGAATTACAATATTTACATGCCGATATGATTGAATGTAGAAATTACCCATACTAAGATTGTAACACCTGTACCTACATATATTCTTATATAAATAAATGTTTACTTAATCTCAAGGTCAAAATCGAAGTCAAAAAAATCTTCATTGTGTACACAGGGTACACTTAAAATAGTCAGTTATTACATTTTTAAGCTACTGCTTGTTGAAAGCAACTTTCCCCTGAGAAGAACAAGCAAACTCGAAGGGTTGCTTCTTTAAAACATGCTTTTATATCACAACAGGTACAATTTTATAATTCATTATTAGATGCGACCGAATTGGTTACGCCCATGGATGATTATCATCCAAATAGTCTGAAATGAAAGAAAGATTTTGTATATCAACAGGAACCGTATCGAAAAAACCCAGGTAGGTATGCACAGCAGCGCTCTGAATGAATTACTGATTTTGCGGATTCGGCTTACACGAACTGCAAGTTTATCACTATTTTTCCTAAATGATGCTATACATTTATGGCACAAATTAGATCTTCAAAAAGGTGCTGTGACGGAAAGGTATTATACATACTCCTTAAACTTATCTCTGAGTGACACAGCAGGTCTCAATTTGCTAAATTATGTCCACAACTATAATTAGATTACAATATTGTCAATTTACATAAAATTAAAAGAACAAACAATATTTTAATTTAGTAAATACCGCATGAGACCACATGAGTAAAGAAACGGATGAAAAACAAAGCTTCGTACAACCGCGCTATGACTACAAGCGTACACTACTACAAACTTGAGGGCAGACGCGGCTTAGTGACAGGCGGTGACACTCTCTGTACGTGAGACTACATGAGTAAAGAAATGGAACAGAGACAAAGATTCATACAACCGCGCTATGATATGTACACTACTACAAGCTTGAGGGCAGACGCGGCTTAGTGACAGGCGGTGACACTCTCTGTACGTGAGACTACATGAGTAAAGAAATGGAACAGAGACAAAGATTCATACAACCGCGCTGTGATATGTACACTACTACAACCTTGAGGGCAGACGCGGCTTAGTGACAGGCGGTGACACTCTCTGTACGTGAGACTACATGAGTAAAGAAATGGAACAGAGACAAAGATTCATACAACCGCGCTGTGATATGTACACTACTACAACCTTGAGGGCAGACGCGGCTTAGTGACAGGCGGTGACACTCTCTGTACGTGAGACTACATGAGTAAAGAAATGGAACAGAGACAAAGATTCACACAACCGCGCTATGATAATGACGACACCAATGGTGTCAATTCGGATGTACACCTACTAAACTAAAACCAGTTTTGGAGTGGTACCGTCGCGTCGCACTGTTCCAGGGAGAAAGAGACAATACTACTTTAAAACTGAGTTTAGTTTAGTTGGTGTACATCCGAATCGACACCATTTTCAAGTTAAAATAATGTTTTTAATAATGTTTTTAACAAAATCGAACGTCTTGCAGCATTCAGACGAATCCTAACGGGTACTCCAAGAAAACAAAAACTACTGAACTTCGAGAAGCAAGAAGGCATAAAGAACATACTTTAGATAGTGTAACTAAAGATGACTTTTTAAAATAGGTATGTCTCAATTGAATAAAAAAAACTGTTAAACGTAATACTAGAATAGGTAAACATTTTGTCTGCTCCTCAGCTTTGTCTCTGTTCAGTTTCTTTACTCATGTGGTTCAACTGAGTGTAGGTACTAATGTGCTTCAACCAACTGTACATACTCGACAAACATTCTATATAACTATCGAAAGCCATCTCTTAACGTCACTCGTAAATACTTCCAATTTCCGAGATGACATTCAAATCGACAGCATTCTTTTTTGCCATTGGTTTTATTAATATTGTCTATGGGCAGACCGGAGCGGATCCATTATTGGTGAATACAAACGCGGGCCCAATTAGAGGTCTTAGGGCCAGCGATGGGAATTACTCCATGTTCTTAGGTATACCGTACGCGAAGGTCAATGAAGTTAACCATTTTGGGGTAAGTCAATTATTCATTTGAACAGTGAACCCGGATAACGCACTGTCCCTAGTAGCCCAGGGAAAATACCGTTTAACCTCGGAAAAACGAATAACCGCGATTTTCTTGAAACATTTAATAAAGTGTTGTAAATGTAGTAACAGTTGCTGTATTCTTCATGTAGCTCTTGTTAATTGTGCAATAAAGAGTATTTGATTGATTGAAATGCTAAAAATTAAGCATTTGTAAGAAACGCAAGTACTAAGTAAGTAACTAAATAAGCAAACGTTGAAAAATGAGTTTCTTTAAAAAAGAATGTTCAATTGAAGGGTATTTCTTTAAATTCAAAACATTTAGGGAAATTATCGTTACAAAATATTAGTTTTCATTTTTATGCACATCAGAACATCATTTATACAAAAATTCTTCGTTTTTCTCGGCCCCTACCTTTATAATAAATTGCACAAGAAACTATCCCTCTACGAGCTCGATCGTTTTCACTGTAAAAGTTTGGTTTTTGATTGGCTGTTAAGTCTAAATTATGATAAGACAGAAGATTTGTTAATGATAATAACCTAGCCCACTGTCATTCATTACACTCCCATCACCTACATGCACTGTAGAAGTGCAGCACTCTATTTAATTGTACACTAAACTGCAGTAAAAGAGACATTGGTGCCTATTCCCCTCTTTTTATTATTTTTTTTGGCAAAACTTAATTTAATGCTTATGTATTGTTATGTATAACATGAGGAAATATATTAATTGGTTGGTCTAACCGCTTCTCTGGCTGGGGAGCCTGGTGACCGACGATTCTGGTTTATCCTTTACATGCACCAGCCTCCCACAAATGAGCTTGTAATATATGTAGTTATTAAGATCAACTTTTTGTAACATTCTCATTTGTGGTGAGTGAAATATATTTTTTTTTTTTTCTTAAACAATCGCCGTGATTGAACAACAAACAAACAAACAAACATCCAAATTTACGCATTTATTAAGTTAGATATATTTATTTACAAAATAATGTATTTGTGTAGTATATCGTTCATCTGGTATCTGAAAATATAAGCCTAGTAGCTTAGTGTTGTGAGTTAGACTTAAGTGCAAAGTATTTATTAATACTTGTTTATTGTTATTCTTATTTTGGAGCTTGTGCAGGCTGGACCTTGAGTATGTATGTATGAGCTGGCTAGCTACCACCATCTTATCGAAATCTGCCGCCAAGCATCAATGTTAATAGCATTGTTGTGTTCCGGTTGTCAGAGATAAGATAGCCAGTCCCCCAAATGTGTTGGGGTTTCCGGGTCAGTACGCTTCCAACTTCGACCTCATCTTCACTTAACATCAGGTGTGACTGAGGTCATGTACGAACCCGTCGTGCATAAAAAAAATGTGACCCTAAGTCGAACGCTGGATCCCGCGCTCTTGAGAGGTAGATATTTTGATGAGTTTCCTACTCATTATGTTTAGAGAGGTAAAAAAGTAGCATCATTTAAATAAAATAGTGATAAACATGATGTCAATACAAGAAATAAAGATAAACTTGCAGTTCATTTAAGCCGACTTCGCAAAAAACTCCGCATGTGTTTATTAATGAATATCTATTTTTAGCATTACGGAACCCTTAGGTAAGGTTGCGATCATCCTTGACTCCAGTATTGCGGGATCAGAAAATAAACGAATAGATTAATTTAACTCGTCCGTGGGACTATATTTTGTATAAAATTGGCAAGAGATTACATAAATAAATAATAAATAAATATCCTTAAGACATACACACAGCGCCATCTAGTTCCACAGTAAGCAACTATAGGCTTGTGTTGTGGATACCAGATGGTTGATATATTACATACATATTTTTTTTGTAAATAAATACTAATTATACATAGGTTTACAAAGGGTAATTATCCATACAAAATTGACCTATGCCCGTGAGTGCGCGACAACGACAGCCGTAGCATGGACAAGCGCGGGGCGGACGGGAGCGCTGACGCAGCAACTGTGTTACATACTCGAGGTCCAGCCAGAACAAACTCTAAAATAAACATGGCGATTTGCCAATTTCATCAGCCCGTAAGTATCCCATTGCATGGATATAGGCCTTCCCTCGTATAATGAGGGAGTATGGGCCATAGTCCACCACGCTGGCCCAATGCGGATTGGCATGCAAGTTTCCTCACGATGTTTTCCTTCACCGTTTAAGAGCAGTCGGATAAATGCACATAAGTAATTAAATTAAATTTAAAAACTCATTTGTGCATGGCCTGCATGGGAATCGAAAATTGGGAGACCGCGTCTTAACCGCTGAGCCACCGACGCTTGATTTGTAAATTTTTTGCAGTTTAATTGTTTTGTAAAGTATACTTACTTTTCGTATCCTATTGTAGATTATCTTCCACTAACACCAAGTGCACATTTCAGCCGGCCCTACCGTATCCAGCATTCGAAGACACGTTCGAAGCATATGACTCCACAACGGTGTGCGCTCAAATAGACAACCGCCGCTTCTTAGGTACCGTGGACTGTCTCCGCTTGCAAATCTACGTACCAGACTCGGCTTCATCTGTCAATAAGCTTCCAGTCATGATCTGGATTCATGGAGGTGCCTTCTTGACAGGAACGTCAGGCACGGCTGCCTACGGCCCGAAATATTTGGTCAGGCATGATATCATTCTAGTCGCAATTAATTATAGACTAGGTGCTTATGGCTTTATGTGTTTAGATACTCCTGACGTACCAGGGAACCAGGGTTTGAAAGATCAGCTCGCTGCGGTGAGGTGGGTTAAGGAGAATATAGAAGCCTTTGGTGGTAATGTTGATAGAATAACAATATCTGGAGAAAGTGCTGGCAGTGCCTCTGTTGACTTGCATTTATTGTCAAGACATGAAAAGCTGTATGATAAAGCTATAATGGAAAGTGGAGCTGGGATATCTCCAGGGGTGGTCACTGAGCCTGATTTGAATGCTGCAACAAAAATTGCTGAAAGTCTAGGCTACGTCGGTGATAACAAAGCATCGTTATTGTACCTCTCCAGCATTAATGCTGAAACTGTACTTAGAGCTGGTACACGACTGGGTATTGAATTTTCACCCTGTGTCGAGAAGGAATTAGAAAACGTAGAAGCTTTTATTACAGATAATCCTATAAATATACAAGCAGTCAAAGTAAGAGATATGCCTATTCTGATAGGTACAAATGATGATGAAATGCTTTTTATATACGGCCACACTGACTTTACAAATTACAAAGACGTGTTTTATGATAGACTTAAAGCTGTATTTGATTTGGGTGATGATCTTGTTGAAGAGGCAAGGACCGTACGTAAGTTCTACATAGGTGATGCGGCCATAAGCAACGCAGTAAAAGACAAGGTCATCGACTTCGAATCAGATATGATGTTCTTGCATCCATCTCAGAGGAGCATTAACAATTATTTGGAAAATGGAGCCAATGCAATTTATAGATATTTGTTCTCTTATTTAGGGGGAAGGAATTATTATAAACTGACTCATCATATAACATTTGGAGGCGCATCGCATGCTGATGAATTGGGTTATCTGTTTGACAGTGCAGCTTTAACTGAAGAACCAGGAATAGAAGACCAGCTTATGATTGACAGAATGACTACTCTATGGACTAACTTTGTCAAATATGGGTAAGTTTTATTATGTCCGTAATGTTAGAATACACATAGTGTAATACAGTTATTTTAATAATAAATGTATCTTAATAATGTTCTTCACAAACTCACGCTATAGAGAAATGTACAGGATAACAGTAGTGTTACTTAAGTCTGGTGAGTACGTGTGAAGACTGATGCCTAAATTAGGAGGTAGCCTGTGCCTTAGGCCACCAGTACCCCAGATGTACTTCTCGGACGTACAGCTCAGACAGCGAGAAAATGTTATAAGTAAGGCACAATGAGTTAGTTACATTTAATGAGTTGATGTTCAAGGGCAGACTCAGGCTACCCCTTTTATATGAAAAAACAATTATTTAAATTGATTTACATTTGTCTGAGATATTTGGAAATATACAAAAAAAAACAGTCGAATTGATAACAAGATCTCCATAATTGTCGAATTTTCGACTGACAATAAAACTGTGTTCCCTGATGCGCTTCAGAGTACATAGCTACATCATCACAAAGGCCTGTATCGGCCCACTGAACGCGATCCCAACACCACCTGATCGTGGTGCACTTTTCTGAATAAAAGACACGGGTCCCGATGGTGACGGTTTAGGTAAACTTCCAAATATAATAGACACGAATACCATAACCATACCATAACACGAAATATATAGTAATGGGCGCCTGCGCACTAGATTAGTGATTTCTACACAAAAGATGAAAAACGAATGAGTTCTAGAAACATTAGTAATCTTAGAATTTTTGAGTGTCATTGACCTGATCACCTGATAGAGTTGAACGTCGTCAATTAAAGCAATAAACTTTAATTAACCATAACTTATATGCTATCTTTATTCTTCTTTTAACGACCTGTTTGGTGTAGTGGTTAAAAACTCTGACCGCTATACCAAAAGGTCGCGGGTTCGAATCCCGCCAGGGGCAAATTGTTTGTATGATAAATACAGATATGTGTTCCCGGGTTATGGATGTTTTTTATTTATGTAGTTTATCAACCATCTGGGATCCATAACAAAAGCCTAGATGCTTACTGTGGACCTAGATGGCGCTGTGTGTATGTGCAATTTATTTATTTATTATTTATTTATTTTTGTTTATTATTTATTTATTTATTTTCCTCATTCGATTCTTAAACCCAAACCACGTTAACATACTTCTTATCTATAGGTAGGTGCATATCTTTTTTTTTTTATGCACAACGGGTTAGCACTTGACCTCCATCACACCTGATGTTAAGTGAAGATGAGGTCGAAGGTGGAAGCGTACTGACCCGTAGCGTAAAGCGTATCTTAATTTAAATATAATTTTGTTTCAGAAATCCGACCCCACAGACTTCAGAATTACTGCCCGTCGAATGGACTTCGACGTCCGCAAACGAGATGTCCTACTTGAACCTGGATTATGAACTAAGCTTGGGGGATGTACCGTTTAAAGAGCGGTCTGCCTTTTTAGACCAACTATTTAAAAAATATTGGACACTCCAGAGGGGCTATAGCAATGCGACCAATACGTAAGCTTAAAACTATACATCACCATAAAATTATACCCGCTGAGTTTTTTATCGTAAGGGAAAAAATTGGGCATATTAAAAAAAAAAAAAAAATAGTTTATTTCAGGATTAGACCCATATTTTGGTTAGTAACTTAAAAATAAATAGAAGTAAGTTAGTAACTTAATATTATTACATCATTAAATTAAATAAATAAAAAAGCTTGGGGAAAATATGAGGTGTAATAAATGTCCCATGACAGGCACCCTAAGAATCCCGCCAGTCGCATCCCTCTGGCCTGCTCGTGCGTCGATTATGGTTTAAAAAAAAACTACCTATGCCAATCACTTCTCAAGTATTTGCCTCAGCGGCGAATGAATGATAGGCTTGAGTTTCGTTTATTAATACGCGCACCTCTCAAGTGAGTACTGCTTGAGTATGTACGTGCTTTTCAGGTCTCAAGTTAGGTTTATTAATCAACACGTTTACTTGAGACTATCACAAGACTGTTCTCAATCTTGAGAATGGTTTATTAATGCGGGCCTTAGATACTGGTGGTGGTGGTAGCTAGCCAGGCGGGCATTTAAAATGCCCTACCACCAACTAAACCGAGTACTAAACATGTGGGGTACATGGGGTATCGCAACTTCCGATTAGATTAGTTATTTATGTTATGCAAGCATATATCTAAATATTTAAATGCAACACTAAGTATCAACACGAAACGATGAGGCCTTCCTTTTCCGTCATCCAATTAATTATAACTTTTCCAGTTTCTCTATCTCCGGAGTGCATAATCAGATGTTTTCCAAAATGTTGTAGAATCACTCTGGTTGTATGACGTCTGAAAACGTAATGACATACAATTACCGCGCATTCGGTAGGATGACTCCGCAGAGAAGAGCTGAAAAGAAATTCCGGGGTTGCTCTTTCTAAATAAGTGACAACGGGTGTGATTGAGGTCAATCGCTAACCCTTTGTGGATAAAAAAAAGTATTCTTGCGATGTATGATTAGTGATTACTATTATATTATAATAGACACGAATTCCAACGTCTAGTAATAAGCACAGCGCACTACATGAGTGATTTCTAAACAAAGATGAAAAACGAGCAAGTTCTAGAAACATTAGTAATTTTAGAATATTTGCAGTGTCATTGACCAATCACCTGATAGGGTTGAACTTCGCCAATTAATGCAATAAACTTTAATTAAATATAACTTGAAAGTTGTGGAAAATATTGGCATAGTTCTTCGATACCATTTTTAGAACAAAGACAAAGGAATTTGGTTTTTTAGGCCCGCATTAATAAACCATTCTCAAGATTGAAAACAGTCTTGTGATCAGTCTCAAGTACAGTTCTCGAGGCGTAAGCTCAGCTTTGCATTTGTGTGAGTGACGTCAAGCTGCTAGCGGTACAAGAGGTGAAGTGCGGCATGTGCGCGGCAGGGAAGCGACGTCGCCTAATGCCGCCTCAGGCCGCGTTTAAACAATGCGCGGGACGCGCTGCGCCACAAGCCGTATCTATCTGTGTGCACTCACACAAATGCAAAGCTGATCTTACGCCTCGAGAACTGTAAACGTGTTGATTAATAAACCGTACTTGAGACCTGAAAAGCACGTGCATACTCAAGCAGTACTCACTTGAGAGGTGCGCGGATTTATAAACGAAACTCAAGACTATCATTCATTCGCCGCTGAGGCGAATACTTGAGAAGTGATCTCAGCTGAGTAGACCTCAAGATTGGTTTATAAATTAGCGCGGAGCTTGAGATAGCGTCAACTGCTTAAGACGCATCTCGGTTGATACAGCCTCAAGACTTGTATTGAGATTGGTTTATTAATACGGGCCTTAGGGATTGTCAGTCGTTGAGTTCTAGTCACATCGCTTGCGTCATTCTTCTCTCATTCATTCGTTCCTTACCCCAAACCATCTTAACATACCACTTTCTATTTGGACTTCAAATAAATATGTACATAGGTATCTTAACTTAAATATAATTTTCTTTCAGAGTGCCCGCCGAAAAACCTTCAGTGTTCGAAAAGAACATGCCGAATAAGAGCCCGAATTCTGCACTAAACTTGAATGAACCACTTAAAAAGATAACTGGACTTTTGAAATAAAAACTATAGGGAACTCCAGGGGCTATAACAATAGGGCCAATAAATACATTTAATAGAAAGATTATATTACATTGTTTCAATTGTGGGTAGGCACATACATACCTACATCAAAATCTTTGTGTCCACTGCTGGTACCTACACAGCTTCTCACGGTCGGGTACGAGTAGGGACACGAAAAAATTATCTTTTGGGGAACCGTCTACCCTCAGTTGGCGCCGTGTCGAGCTCATATCATTTAAAATCAAAGACAGGTTTAAATAAATAAATATTTATTTGACAGTTAGTTCGTAATTATTAAAATAACATTTGAAAACATCATTAGATACAATTACCGTGCATTCGGTAGGATGACTGCCCAGAGGAGAGCAAAAAACTCCTGAGTTGCTCTTTTTGTATTTTTCCAATTATAATGATTCAACGAAGCAAAAAAATAAGAAAGGAAGAGGTTAAAAGAGCACAATCTTTCTCAATAATTGGTATGAGTTTGATTAGGCATAATAATAATAAATAAATAAAATATCCTTAGACATACACACAGCGCCATCTAGTTCCACAGTAAGCAACTATATGCTTGTGTTGTGGATACCAGATGGTTGATATAATACATAAATAATTTTTTTTTTGTAAATAAATACTTATTATAAATAAAAACATCCATAACTCGGGTACACATGTCCGTATTCATCACACAAACATATGCCCCTAGCGGGATTCGAACCCGCAACCTTTTGGTACAGTGGTCAGAGTTGCTAACCACTACACCAAACAGGTCGTCATTTATTATTTGATTCAAAATCAAAAATATTTTATTCAATGTAGGATACAAAAATATCCCTTTCACTTATTGAAAGTCAACATGTTATTTTTTTTAACTATTTTAAGCAGTTTATTATTGAATGTATTTGTACAATAGGTATCTATTATTAACTTCGTATATAATTTTTATATAAAGTTTCGTATTTAATAATCTCGTTCTTATGCGCAGAGACCGTTATACACCGTGTAACGGTTAAGTGTAGTCATATTTTAAGGGCTTGTTCTACCCATCAATACGAACAACTTTTACTATGGGGGCAACTTCGAAATCGCGAAAAAAAAATGAGCTGTTCCATAGAAAATTTCAATAACCTCCCGATGCAATGTATGAAACAGCTGATTTTTTTTTCGCGATTTCGAAGTTGCCCCCATAGTAAAAGTTGTTCGTATTGATGGGTAGAACAAGCCCTTAAAATATGACTACACTTAACCGTTACACCCTGTATATACGATTATGATTTATATCTCAAAAAACTGTGCATAGTGCCACCGAAATATACAAGTCCCATAAATAGTTAGACCGTTGACTGCACTACCCCTTTTCACAAAATATATTCGTTGTTTTTGAAGAACTATTTACAGGGCTTGTAATATTTCCGTTGCACTATTTATGCACGGTTTTTTGAGATTTTTTTTATCCACAACGGGTTTGCAATTGATCTCAATCGCACCTGATGTTAAGTGAAGATGAGGCCGAAGGTGGTAGCGTACTGACCCGGAAACCGCATCTTATTTAGGGGCCTGGCTATCTTATCTCTGACAACCGGAACACAACGATGCTATTAACATTGCTGTTTGGCGGCAGACTTAGATATGGTGCTAGACAGGCGGAGATTTAAAATGCCCTACCACCAACCAAACCGAGTACTTAAACATGTACCCCGCTGGGGATCGAACCCGCGACCTCCGAATCGTAAACCCAATGTTGTTTACATTGAGCCACGGAGGCGGTTAAATATAACTAAATATATTTTTAAATATTTTTAAATATTTTTTATTTTTAAAATTAAATACGGGTTAGCACTTAACCTCAATCACACCTGGTCTTAAGTGAAGATGGGGTCGAAGGTGGATGCGTACTGACCCTGAAACCCCATCTTATTTGGGGGACTGACAATCTGAGGACTCCTACCTTTATTTTTTTTTTTTTTTTTTTTGAATTAATTAGGTAAGCAATTATAAATACAAGACAGAATGTCATCGGCTTCAAGTTCAATATTATCAGCGTTTACTTACCAATAAAACACTTATTACGCCTACTTATTTGAAACTTAAAAATTCGAGAGAAGCGAACTTGAGTTCCGGTAGCGAGACGGACTTCCTGAGCGCCTGGCTGTGTTAATATTTCTGTCTACCCATCGCAAAATAATCTCGAATATTATTCTGCATTTCAAATGCTATGTCATCCAATATTATTAGACCGGATGAGTTATTTTACCGCAAGGAAAAAAAATAAGGCATATTGGGTAAGTGAAGTAGAAGGTATTGGCATTATAGGTAGTTTAATTTTTTTTTTTTCAAAATCGTAATCGAATAATGCGTTAATTGTGTTATTTGACGGTCGCGTCAGCTTATTTCACATGATTAAATTAAATAAATAAAGAAAATTTGGAAGAAAAATATGAGTTCTTTCGCATAACAACGAATTCCTACGAATCCCGCCAGTCGCATATCAACCTACAGTCGGCGCGAACGTTAAAAAGAAATTAAACTACCTATACCAATACCTTCTATGTCACTTACCTAATAATGTGCTATAGTTCAAATCACGTCGGGGTCACCAGTGTAGGGTATCTTATTATTAAATGGTGGTGTTGTGTTGACTTTATGATGACTACGGGATACCCAAATAAAAGATATAGTCCAGGATAATAAACTCTATTACTTAATTACATTCGGGAACACAGGGTGCAGAGGGCGCGGCGTGGGAAACAACTGGCTGAGCTCCGGCGCATAAACTAGAGTTATACACCGTGCAGCTGACGTCACATTGTGTATATTCTAATACACAAGTACATGTGTCCCCACACAGTGCAAAAACTCATACGGTATAGAATTACATTCTGCATATTGCGGACTTTAAACTTATGAAACATTATAATATAAAATAATAATTAATATGTAACATAAAAACCTTTTTTTAAAAAAGAGCAACCTCTCGAGTTTCTTGCTTGTTCTTCTCAGGGGAAAATTGGCTTTTGAACAAGCAGTAGCTTAAAACATGTAAAATCTGACTTTTGTTTTTTTTTTTTTTATGCACGACGGGTTCGTACTTGACCTCAATCACACCTGATGTTAAGTGAGGTGAGGTCGAAGGTGGAAGCGTACTGACCCGGAAACCCCAATACATTTGGGGGACTGGCTATCTTATCTCTGACAACCGGAACACAACAATGTCATTAACATTGCTGCTTGGCGGCATATTTAGATAAGATGGTGGTAGCTAGCCAGGCGGACATTTAAAATGTCCTACCACCAACCAAACCGAGTACTTAAACATGTACCCCGCTGGGGATCGAACCCGCGACCTCCGAATCGTAAACCCAATGTTGTTTGCATTGAGCCACGGAGGCGGTCAAATATTTTAAGTGTACCCTGTGTACCTACAAAATAAAGCATTTTTTGATTTTGATTTATTTCTTCATTATCGCAATACTATACTACTCACATCTGACCCGTAGTTAAGTGAAGATGAGGTCGAAGATGGAAGATTCCCCATTCAGAATACTTACGCAATATAGATCCTTCATTTTCATGATATGCGGACACATTGTGGTTTACCTAAGATTGCGATCAGCATATAACATTACACGTGACATTTCTCTGTAATCCTCAACAATAATAAAATTCAGTTATCAAGTACAGTCAACTAGACCTGAAGGTGTTCAACCACATCAATCTATTTAGCGTTAGGTACGTATCTGGTACGACAAATCGCGATTTGTGTAAGATGCCGTGTAAAAATAATTGAATCTGCTGCGTACAATATTTTGTAGGAAATTAGAATTCCTTCTGTTATAGAAATGCCATTATACTATAAAAGAATATTAAAATGAAACTACTTTAATCTCCTTTTATAAAGAATCCAGTATGTTTTTTTGTTAAATAAGAAATAAACAACCTTGGGCATACACAAAGCGCCATCTAGTTCCACAGTAAGCAACTAGGCTTATATTATGGGTATCAGATGATTTAATAATAATAATAATAAATATTTGGGGCCCTTACACCAATCGTCTAGTCCCAAACTAAGCAAAGCTTGTACTATGGATACTAGATAACGGATAAACATACATAAATATTTATATAAACATCCATGACTCGGGAATAAATGTTCGTATTCATCATACTAACATTTACCCCTCGCGGGATTCGAACCCGCAACCGTTGGTTTCGCTGACAGGGTCACTATCCACTACACCAATCGGTCGTCAACCGATTTATGTAACTACTTTGTTTTTTTGTAATATATAAGGTCTAACAACATAAACCCGACAAACTTTGTAATTGCATGTATATGACAATAAAATAATATACCTATTCATTAAAAAAACTAGTCTTAAAAATTTTGTTTCCGAGTAAAAAATTAAGTGGCCAAGTCAAGAGTACCATAAACCGACGAGCATGTATGAACTACCTTATGAGGGTGAATGAAGCAGAAGAGGTGTGTCAGGATCGTAGCAAGTGGACGCCTAGCTTCTGCCTACCCCTACGGGAAACAGGCGTGACATTATGTATGTATGTACCTATGTAAAAATCCTATATACTTGCACAAAAACGCATTACATTTATCTGTTCAACTGTACAATCCACTCGTAACCTGATAAACAATCTATATAACCATCTACCAATATCTCTTATCATCACTCGAAAATACTTCTAATTTCCGAGATGACATTCAAATCGACAGTATTCGTTTTTGCAATTGTTTTTATTAATATTGTCTATGGGCAGACGAGAGTGGATCCATTGGTGGATACAAATGTGGGCCTAATTAGAGGGCTTAAGGCCAGCGATGGGGATTACTCTATGTTCTTAGGTATACCGTACGCGAAGGTCGATGAAGATAACCACTTTGGGGTAAGTCAACTACACCTTTGTACAGTGAAACCTTGATAAGTAGTTAATAAATAAAGGGGAGTCAAGGCGGTCATAACTAAACCAGGTCTAGGTCTTCCTGTGTGCGAAGTGTGAGTTTTGTCTCGTTTTTAACTTTACATCGCGCTCGTGTTTACAAAAAAAGTCCCTATGAAAAAAATCGTTTCGTGATTTTATTCATAGGGACTTTTTTCGTAAACGCGAACGCGATGGTAAAGTTAAAAACGAGACAAAACTTACACTTCGCACACAGAGTACCTTATTTATAGATTAAATTTTCACCGTTCCATGGTAGGTACCAAACGAAGCCAATTGACGTTTCATGACCACAAGATCCTCTCATTTGCTGACTCTTTCCCCAACCAGCCAACAAAGTGTTGGAACAACATACCACTAGGCACGAGGCATATTGGAAACTTGCACTTTTATGCACTCGTAGGTACTTGTAGGGGTTGTAAATGAAAACCAGTGTTTCGCTCTTTGAGTGATGTGCCACTATGAGTTTTTTTTTTTAATTTATTTATTGAAGAAACCAACAGCTTTCTTAATAGTAGGTACAATGTAACAAGTAATACATAAATATAGCCAATAACAGGTTTCGATATATTACTTCACATTACTACTATTTCATTATTTCAATAGTTCCGTGATTTTAAACTGACTTTATAGCAGAAGCATAACAACTTACAAGAAAATATTAAAGTAATAATGAAACCAATTGTGCCCTTCAGTATTGTAATTGCCTGCGTGTGAGCGTGCGTGTGTGTGTGTGTGAGCGTGCGTGTGTGTGTGTGTGTATGTGTGTGTGTGTGTGTGTGCGTGCGTGCGTGTGTGTGTGTGTGTGCGTGCGTGTGTGTGTGTGTGTGTGTGTGTGTGTGTATGAACACTGTGGTTTAAAAAATACTTTATCTATCTATACGGGCATTTTTAAGAACCTGTTTAAGTCAGTCAATTGGCCTCTTTACACGTCATACTTTTCGCATCGTATTATAGATTATCTTCCACTAACATCAAGTGAACATTTCAGCCGGCCCTACCATATCCAGAATTCGAAGACGCATTCGAAGCATATGATGACACAACGGTGTGCGCTCAAGTAGCCAACAATGTCTTCTTAGGCACCGTGGACTGTCTCCATTTGCACATCTACGTGCCAAACTCTGCTACATTTGATAACAAGCTTCCAGTCATGGTCTGGATTCATGGAGGTGCCTTCATAACCGGAACATCAGGTAGGGCTTTTTACGGCCCGAAATATTTGGTCAGGCACGATATCATTCTTGTGTCAATTAATTATAGGCTAGGTGCATATGGCTTTATGTGTTTGGACAGCCCTGACGCAGCAGGTAACCAGGGTTTGAAAGATCAGCTTGCTGCGTTGAGGTGGATTAAGGAGAATATCGAAGCCTTTGGTGGTGATGTTGATAGAATAACAATATCTGGAGAAAGTGCTGGCAGTGCCTCTGTTGATTTGCATTTATTGTCAAGACATGAGAAGCTGTATGATAAAGCTATACTGCAAAGTGGAACTGGGATGTCTCCATGGGTCGTCATCGAGCCTGATGTGAATGCAGCCTCAAAAATAGCTGAAAGTCTAGGTTTCACTGGTGATGATAACGCAGCGTTATTGTACCTCTCTAGCATTGATGCCGAAAGAGTACTTAGAGCTGCTACACAACTGGCTATTGAATTTTCACCTTGTGTCGAGAAGGAATTAGAAAACGTAGAAGCATTTATTACAGATAATCCTATAAATATACAAGCAGTCAAAGTCAGAGATATGCCTATTCTGATAGGTACAAACGATGATGAAACGATTTATATATACGCTCACACTGACTTTACAAATTTCGCAGACCTGTTTCATTTGAGATTTGAAGCTTTATTTGATTTTGGCGATGACCTTGTCGAATTGGCAAAGATTGTACGTAACTTCTACATTGGTGATGAGGTCATAAGCAACGACGTAAAAGATAAGATAATCGATTTCGAATCAGATATGATGTTCTTACATCCAACCCAGAGAAGCATTAAGAATTATTTAGAAAATGGAGCCCATGCAGTTTATAGATACTTGTTCTCATATTTAGGGGATAGGAATTATCTAAAATTGATTTATAATGTAACGTTTGGAGGCGCATCGCATGCTGATGAATTGGGATATCTGTTTGACAGTGCAGCTTTAACTGAAACACCAGGAATAGAAGATCAGCTCATGATTGACAGAATGACTACTCTATGGGCTAATTTCATCAAATATGGGTAAGTTTTACTACATTCATGATGCTAGAACAGAGAGGAATTAAGCTATTTTGATAGCTTTACAGTACAAACAGTTGATATTATAAAAGTTTTTAAAATAAGTTGAAAACAGTTTTAAGGTAGTTCTAGGTTAACATGAAGAAATTTTGTATTAAGTATGAAATATGCTTGATACGGAATTTCTTTACATTAAGTTTCTTTAAGTTAAGAGAATATAATTAATTATAAGAAGCTCTCTCTCATACTTTTGCGGTGCCCTTACAGGGTGTCACATGCTTATTGTAAACCATATGATATGCAATAAATAAATAAATAAATTTAATTCATGTAATTCTTGTTTACTGGCGACTATACCCGACTATATAACCATAGTCGAATTCGATCAAAAAAATTTCCCCCATACAAAGTAAAAAAAAAATCAAAAATCAAAAATATTTATTTCTTTCCCTTAAGTTCAGTAAATTAAATGTTTGGGGGTTACCCTTTAGGTTCCAACAGTACCTGTATTGGGTGGCCCCATTCTTCCATAACATAATGTTAATTAACAAAGTATATCATTCTGAAACAACCTTTAGTATTGAAGTCCAACAATTTTCGGCTGAAATCGACTATTGGTCCTTGGAGAAAGTTGTTAATAATCAAGAATGGCGTCACCAGTCAATGTACTCTTCAGCTTTTGACAATACAATACAATACAAATACACTTTATTGCACAAAAAGAGAATATACATTTTACAAAGCACAATACTGAAAAGAGTAGAATTAGGCGGCTTTATCACTAAACGCGATCTCATCCAGGCAACCTTTATGTGTAGGTGTATAACTGTACAGAACAGGTAGGTTGTGCAAAATGCGGATGCAGATATGAAATAGCTACATAATTAATTACTTATTTAATAAACAAAAATTAAAACCATACATTTATAGTACATATAGATGGATACTACATACGTAACAAAAATAATACACAAATACTTTTGACTGAAATAAATACTGAACATAATTTTGTTTCAGAGATCCAACCCCACAGACTTCAGACCTACTGCCCGTCGAATGGGCTTCAGTGTCCGCAAACAAGATGCCTTACATGAGCCTGGATTCTGAACTAAACTTAAGGAATAGACCATTTAAAGAGAGGTCTGCATTTTTGGACTTACTATATAAAAACTATTGGGAACTCCAGAGGGGTTATAATAATGGTGCCAATAAATAAATGTTATAGAAAGATTACATTACATTGTTTTATTTATACATAGGTTTAACCGCCTCCGTGTCTCGCGGGTTCGATCCCCAGCGGGGTACATGTTTAGGTACTAGGTTTGGTTGGCGGTGGGCATTTTAAATGTCCGCCTGGCTAGCTACCACCATCTTATCTAAATCTGCCGCCAAACAGCAATGTTAATAGCATTGTTGTGTTCCAGTTGTCAGAGATAAGGTAGCCAGTCCCCCAAATGTGTTGGAGTTTCCGGGTCAATACGCTTCCTCCTTCGACCTCATCTTCACCTAACATCAGGTGTGATTGAGGTCAAGTAGGAACCCGTCGTGCATAAAAAAAAGGTACTCACTGTCCACTGCTGGGCCACAGCCCTTCTCACAGTACGGACATGGACGATAATCCACCACGGTGACCGTGGCAATGGCAATTAATATTTTCAAACATTTAACGTACCCTCTGAAGCACAGAAATGCTTGATATTAAAATGACTGTATACTGCATTGGTGCCTTATCAAACGCCGACAATGTACTGCATGTTACAAGTAAAGTTACAAGAGGTTTTAGAGCTCTGACATCTACTCAAGCAACCCCTCGAGTTTCTTGCTGGTTCTTGTCAGGGGAAAATTGCCTATTGAACTGCCAATGTTGACTGTCGGGTCCACGCTAGGAGAGTCACAAAGGCACCGTTTATCTTCCGTTGGCGCTGCACAGAGTACCGCTACAGAGAGTGTCTCTTAGGAATAAATTTAAAGAAATTAATATATTAACATTAGCATCACAATATGTTTGCGAAAACTTAATGTATGTAAGAAAAAATCAGGGACCACGGGTAAAATAATTCCCGTGGTACCTTCCAGGGACTATCACAGGGACCATGGGCAACAAAGGAGAAATAGTGATATACATAATGTTAATACCAGATATAAAAATAAACTAGCTATTCATGTCAGCCGTTTACACAAAGTCACTAAGTCATTTAAGGGGCAAAATACACCGCGTGTGTACCACGGGTTGTGTTGGTTGACGTCCGTGCGTCATGTGAGGCTCCTCTGAAAATCAGCGTTGTAGTTATTACGTAATTACAACTCATGCTGAGCTGGAGACCTTTTTGGCACCACTTTGCGACACCAGAAAATATGTCTAAGGAATCGAAGTCCATTTTCCTTTGTGTTTTTCATTTACCATGAAATTATTTACTTGGGTTTGTAAAAAAAAATATATTTGAAATGTTAATTTATATATACAATTTATATACAGGGCGTCCCAAAGTTATGGGACATGAAGGGGAAGTACCTTAAATATCGTAGATAGTGAATTTTGCTCAAAGAAGACTTTATGTTATTTTTAAAAGTTAGTAATTCTGCATTCATAGATTTTCTAAAAATTATTTGCTTCGGCTGGGAATCGAACCGACTCAAATGTGAAAAAAAAACACCCTACTTTTATGATGCCAATCGAAAGAATAGCTAAAAAATAATAACTCTGCCTAAGTAACATAGTATTTTAAAAGAAAGGAACAACGTGAAATTAATCATTTTAATCAAATAAAAAACATACATGAAACTGCCGTAGTCAATTAAGTAGGTATTTTTTTGTAAATTAATTAATTAAATGCTCAAAATGTGATCCCTCTTGTCTTACGCAAATCGCCAATCTTTTAATGAGCCCGCTGCCTGTTGATTTTCTAATCATTTTATGGTGAACACTCGATGTGATATGGCACAATTCTGTTTGCAACTTATTTACGAATAATCAATGCTATCTTTGGAATGATAATATCGCTACTTTTCGAACGTCGTCGGCAATAAATAACTTTCTTGAAATTTGACTCAATCATTTTATGTTGTTCCTTTCTTTTAAAATACTATGTTACTTAGGCAGAGTTATTATTTTTTAGCTATTCTTTCGATTGGCATCATAAAAGTAGGGTGTTTTTTTTTTCACATTTAAGTCGGTTCGATTCCCAGCCGAAGCAAGTAATTTTTAGAAAATCTATGAATGCAGAATTACTAACTTTTAAAAATAACATAAAGTCTTCTTTGAGCAAAATTCACTATCTACAATATTTAAGGTACTTCCCCTTCATGTCCCATAACTTTGGGACGCCCTGTATATAACTCAAAGGTGACTGACATAGTGATCTATCAGCGCCCAGCCCAAACCACTGGACGGATCGGGCTGAAATTTGGCATGCAGGTAGATGTTATGACGTAGGCATCCGCTAACAAAGGATTTTGATAAATTCTACCCCCAAGGGGATAAAATAGGGGATGAAAGTTTGTTGTTTGTATTTTGATAAAATCTTCCACGCGGACGAAGTCGCGGGAGGAAAGCTAGTATATTTGTAACCCAAACTTATTTAAAAGAGCAACCCTTGAGTTTCTTGCTCGGTGACATTCAGTCTAATCATACAATATAATATAACCCAAACTTATTAAGAGTTTCTTACTCGTTCTTCTCTGGGGAATCAGCTTTTTGAATGAGCAATAATGTCAAAAACTTTAATAATAAGATAAAAAATGTGACGTTTTCAAGTGATAATTTTTATCCTACGAAATAATTTTTTTTTTTTATTTTGATTTTGACTATGGATCTCCTACCTTATAGGAGTTACCTTATATGTAAGCGGGATTAACTATTTGGTTGGACGATGAAAAAAATACAATTTAATTATAATAAAATCCATTTATTCCGCAATAAATATAGCATTCTTATAAAATATAACAATTCATAGCAGTCTGAAACAGGCGGTCTCATTGACCCTTAATATAACGATACAAACACACATGCCATATGAAATAAAAATGGCAGCACCATTGCCACTCAAGTAAATAATATATATCTCATAAACAAATCCCTTAACAAGGAAAAATTAAAATTTCAAGCTGTAGGCAACTACAGCTTTAATAAATAGCGTCGGAATATAAATCAATTTATATTTATATTCCGACTAAGGCTAATGAATATTACCTACAATATTTTACCGGTTGTAAACTACGGTATTTACCTGTGGTAAAAAATAAATTATTCTATTATTCTATTTGTAGATCACACAATGCTAGAATTTGAGGTCCTCTTATTACTCTCATTATTCTTAAGCACATTATGTACCAATTAATAGCAAATAATTCATTAATTTAATCAGCTGCACAAAAAACGCGTAAGTGCATCTCGATGTATCAGACTGCACGGAAATAAATATAAAGGTAGCCCAACTGTGAAAATAGACATTTTTTTTTATGCACAACGGGTTGATACTTGGCCTCAATCACACCTGATGTTAAGTGAAGATAAGGTCAAAGGAGGAAGCGTACTGACCCGGAAACCCCAACACATTTGGGTGACCGGCTATCTTATCTCTGACAACCGGAACACAACAATGCTATTAGCATTGCTGCTTGGCGGAAGATTTAGATAAGATGGTGGCAGCTAGCCAGGCGGAAATTTAAAATGCCCTACCACCAACCAAACATGTACCCCGCTGGGGATCGAACCCGCGACCTCTGAATCGTAAACCCAATGTTGTTTACGTTGAGCCACAGAGGCGGTTAAAACAAGCATGTGTATTTGTATTTAGACTTAATATCTAGTTTAAAATTTAAAAAAACCTAGCCACCGTGTACAACCCACAACTGACTTAAATTATAGCATTTTTATAAAATGTTATGTAAATCTTATTACAGCATAGACGAATTCGCTAATGATAAAAACTTCGAACTGGTGCAATAGTAAATATGAATGATATGACAAAGATAATGACAGTGTTATATAATATTCAATACAATACAATACAAATACACTTTATTCTCCAATTAATAAAAGATAAAATTGCATACCTAGAAATAGACGCATAGAGGAAAGTTACCTACGCATGATATTATTAATTGACATTCTAAAATGGATTTATGCAAATTATTGACATCTTATTAAATTCGTTGAAATAGGATAGGGTGTCCTTTTAATTTGCTATTTTTTGTTTATTGTTGATTGACTGTGGAATTGGAGCACTTTCTTTGAACTTACAACATACATATGTAGCTTCATAAAAATTATGACATTAATATCATAAATATCACATATACTACATATATAATACATGTGTATGTTAGTACTTACCTATGTATTGTAACTATGACATGTGTAATGCAATAAATATATGAATTATGTCTAGGAACTCAATCAAGTATCAGATTAAGTGACTACTTATACCTGACACCTAGTATTAGGTCCTTACCTATGAAATTGGCGTTTTGTATGAAGAATTTCATTAAGACTGTTTTCCCCATACAAACATTTTTGATTTTTTTTTGGGAACGGCAAATCCAAATTTAGCTAAACGTTGTGTGCATTATCGGATAACATTAAGTATAGGCAGCGTTGACTTTTAAAAGTAACCGCTTTATAAAAGTCTCAGCGAATCTAAGAAATGATTATAGGAAGCACATGAAAAGAGCTCTGTTCAAATTTTTTTTTATTATGGGATTTAGCCCAGAAATTAAAAAATAACCTTGAAAAAATATGCCATTTTCCAAATAAAAAACAAATTTGGATATAGCTTTGAAAATCGCAGGAATTGGTACATATGATTAACGAAGTAAAAAAACTCCAATTTCATAGGTAAAGACCCAATATATGCTCTTTGTCTACACATAGAAAAATCTCAATTGTTGCTCCTTGGCTGGAAAAAATCTATTGCAGAGATCAGCTCGCCTTTTGTGTATACTAATTTCTGGCTTATGTGTATATTTATATACAAGGAAGTGTTATTAGGTTGTACACAAGAAGCTGTTTAAGCGTAGGCATAATACTAAATTATTAGACAAAAAAAACTTCATCAAAGCCTCATTCTTTAACAATACTAATGCCTAATTGGAAAATATCGAAATTGTAAAGCGGCCTTTGAAAGTTCAATATCCAAAGGCGCCAGCAAAATACAAAACATACTTTCGGGTTTGTTGGTTTTTAAATAACGACTTAAATTGTTATTTACATCAGCTAAATCATTTTTGTACTTTGTAGTTCCGCTACTGCCCGCTAGATCGGCTAGTAGTTATTGAAATTTTATACCGTGGCCGAATTTCTTGACTATAAATAGGTGACTTGTAGACTGTCTGATAGTTATTTGCTTGATTGACATAAATATCGTATAATTCGGTTTTATTAACAAAAATGTGTTTTAAATGTTATGTTTTATTGACAACTTTATTTTTAATCACTATAATGTGTCTCTGAAAAGGTAGGGTTTGGCGATACCATTTTACTGGATACAAAAAAATCTGCAAATTTGTAACCCAACCTTACATGCAATAAATTCATTTCATTTGAAATAAAATTACGTGTGAAATGCGACTGAATCAATGGCAATACAGTGCTTCTTTATCGTTAACGGACTAATGACACGGATTTGAGACAAAAATAATAAGTATCGAGCAGATGTGCGCTTGAGTGAGTTTGAGTCCTCTGTAACAAACGACTGGCAGAATAGGCCACGCCCTTCGTGACGTCATTGCACAATTACAGTGCACAGTCGCTGTCGACAGGTCCTCCTTGTACATGGTTATCTGTAGATTATGTGTAAAAACATACAAAAAATTTCAGTATCAAATATTTAACATGTTTAAATTTTGAGAAAAGAAGTTTCGATTTCGGCTGAAAATCTAAAATTTCAAACACATTTCAAGTACAAAGAAAACAATACCTTGATGCAGTTTCCTCTGTGTTTATGTATAATTGACGTATTCTCGAATGAGGAAGTTTAAAACTAGCACTTTAGCGTAATCTAAAAGCGCACTTATGTTAGTTGCCTTAGAAATGCAGTTGGAACGACTGTCGACGAACAACCGGTCGAAATAGATACCATAAACTTAGAACAGTCAAGCGTTCATACGCGTACAAAGGGTTAATCCAAAATAGAAATAATTAAACCAAATATAATCTAGTGATTACATGTTTTACATGTTCAAAATATGCATTAGTTACGATGTGAAACGGAATATTTTGCGTGCACTAAAAAAACGGAATGAGCGGTATACACTTATGCAATTATGCAAGCAGTGGAGTAGGATGGAGCTACGTGCGGGTTGTGTTCTAAGTTTATGATAATTACTGTACTTATACGTGGCGTTTTCAGTGTAGTGATTCCTACTATTCCAATTGAAAAAAATTGATTCAAACTGTTCATAATGACATATTATTTCGTAGAGAAATAGTAATTATAATCTTTCTTAATTTCAAAAACATAAAAATAACATTCATAGGTTTGTTAATTTTATTTAAAATCGGCCGCGAGAACAATCAAAATGAAAATGGCGGCTAGTAAATGAGTGACGACGTCACAGCGTAGTAACTGAACTGGAAAAATCACGGAAAGTTCCGTCAAGTATCCAGCAGAAAAGCTGTACACAATCTGGTGACGTCACGTGACTCTGGTTGGCTTTTGGTTGGTTTTTTTCTTTTCTACCTAACACCCTGTATAACTTTCAACACCGTTGCTTTGCACACTTGAATTTTATTATACATACAGAGGTGAAATTTAATTCGTGTAATTCCTGTTTACTGGCGACTCCACTCCTGATTACGAACAACTTTCCCCAAGGAAACATAACCGAATTCGATCAAAATATTTTAAATTACCCGAAGTAAACCAATCTAAAACCACATTTAGTCCCAAACATAGGTATACTATTATTTAACTCGTATTTATTAGCTTATTTGTAATTAATTTATCTATTAACTTGTTTATATTATTTATCATCACAATAACAAATTAATCTTATTGATATTAGTTAAGTCTTACAATACAATACAAATACTCTTTATTGCGCAAAACAATTTACAGAAATTTTTAGTTGTTTAAGTAAGCCGCGAAATTGGTAAAATAATTGTACGATTGTGATTTCCATTGTTCTTTTGCGATATTTGTGAAATCATACCGCCTCCGTGGCTCAATGTAAACAACATTGGGTTTACGTTTCGGAGGTCGCGCGTTCGATCCCCAGCGGGGTACATGTTTAAGTACTCGGTTTGGTTGGTGGTAGGGCATTTTAAATGTCCGCCTGGCTAGCTACCACCATCTTATCTAAATCTGCCGCCAAGCAGCAATGTTAATAGCATTGTTGTGTTCCGGTTGTCAGAGATAAGATAGCCAGTCCCCCAAATGTGTTGGGGTTTCCGGGTCAGTACGCTTCCACCTTCGACCTCATCTTCACTTAACATCAGGTGTGATTGAGGTCAAGTACCAACCCGTTGTGCATAAAAAAAATAAAAAAATACAATTTTGTGTGCCCTGAGATGCGCACATACGAGTATCTCAATGGTCCTGGCAGAATGAACAGCGCTGCGGGTTTCTACCCACAGCACATGCTGAGTCTGGACCATTTCGTTGTCCCTGATATGGGTCACGTCTCCTGATATTACTTTTAACTATATACCAACCCATATTGTATGTGTATAATGTAGGTTAAGTGACTTGTGTCATGGTCGACGAATAAATGTATTCTATTTAGTCACAATTGCTGAACTTCCCAGATGCTTTCAGAGTGGTTTACTTTACATGGGTAATCAAAAATTTTTTTATCGCATTCGACTATAATTCTATGGAGATAGTTGTTCGTTATCAAGAAGAAGAGAAATTCACCTCTATCTATCCTCATGGACTTTGTAAACTTTAAATGTTATTTCCATTTAGATATCATGAAAAACTAACTTTCCAATCTGTAGGGTGAATACATGCCTAAAATATCAACAGTCCATGCAATTTTCAGTCGAATCGGAATAGTTGGACGCACTATAGGGGCGCAGAGATCTATATATAAAAATATTAGTCTATTGGAGTCTGTTTTGAAGTCATGTCTCAAAACTCAAGTTGGTGATGTTAAATTAAATACCCCTTGATTGAAAGCCCCACTTCTATCTTACATAATAGGAAAGGACGCATATTGTCATACATTACTCACATCACAGCATCGAACGGGAAAAAAGTAGAAGCATTCCTTTTACAAATTAATTTTGGTTGACGACCTGGGAATAGTCGTTAGAAATTGACTACTATACCAAAAGGTGGCGTTCGAATCCCGGTAAGGGTATATGTTTGTATGATGAATACGGGCACGTGTACCCAAGTTACCCAAACTATGTGCCAAAGGCTATTATAAAATTTCTGACTATCTCGATGATAAGAATGCGTGGACATGAACCGCTCGGCAGTATCCAGTATATTTTATTCTTATTTTTCTTTGTCGAATCATAAATTTTACAATTATTTCTAATTGTATTTGTATTGACTTATTTAAAAAGAACAACCCCTGAGGTACACTTCTATTTTTTTTCCGTTCACCCATCTCAATCACAATTAATTTAATCATCACCAGCCAAAGCAGCGAACTTATTCGCCATCGCGGCTGTCTCCTCGTCGTCGTCGTCATCGCTGGCGCTGTCGTCGGCATCCGACTCATCTGACCGGGTCAGGCCGTCGTCATCCGACTCGGTGGAGCTCACCGGCTCCTGGATATCGCTCGTCAACGCCTGGACCCACTTCACGTACTTCAACTCGTCGCAGGAATCGTATTTTTCTGTGGAGGATTCGATTCTCTTATTAAGGGTTTTCATGCAAACTATAACCGACAATTAATGTAATTAAGTTCTACAGAACTTGATAGAATCAGCGTGTAAATGTGTAAAAGTATCTTAAGCATTACAAGTATGTTATATTAGGTCTTTAGCTATGAAATTGGAGATTTTTTCTTCGTTAATCATATGTACCAACTCCTACGATTCTATAGCTATTTCCAAAATTTGTTTTTTATTTGGAAAATGGAATATATTTTCAAGGTTTCATACGATATATATTTTGTAATGTCCTGGCTAAATCACATAATAAAAAAAAACTTGAACACAGCTCTTTCCATCTGCTTCCCATATTATTTTTTAGATTCGCTTAAATTTATAAATTCGCTTATAAAGCGGTTAGTTTTCAAAATTAACACTGCCTACTTAATAACTTAATGTTATCCGATAATACACACAAAGTTTAGCTAAATTTGGATTTGCCGTTCCCAAAAAAAAATCAAAATGTTCGTATGGAGAAAACAGTCTTACAAAGCGCCAATTTCATAGGTAAGGACATCCTGTTGTAATACTTTAATTTGTAATTTCTTTCGTACAAGTTAATACTCTAAAGGTATAAGCACAATTTAATTGTGACTCTATGTGGAGATGAACTGTCTCCTGACATACAGGTCTTACCTAGTAGAATAGTAAAACTACATAAAGAATACAGGGTGCATCTTTAATAGCACAAGCTCTTCCATGCAACCTTAGGGTATTGATACAAGTGAGTAGTACTTTTATTTTTGCACTAATAGTAGCAATACGGGTGTATTTCAAAACATCCATAACTCGGGATCACATGTCTGTAATCAATATACAAACATATGGCCCTAGCGAGATTCGAACCAGCGACCTTTTGGTATAGCAGTTTCAAACCACTACACCAAACACGTCTAATGAGGTGAGTTGTACACATTTTATTTTTATTTTATTTTACTGATAATACAGAATCAACAGCATCATTATAAAATATATTACACAAAATTTACAAGCCAAAGTCATGCCAATTACAGATTCTCATTTTTCATTACAATTCTCTTAAAAAAAAAAATTAGGTGGAAAGTCACTATTAAATAAAAATCAAAAGTGAATAGTGAGACAAACTAAGTAATAATAAATAAATTAGTCAATAAGTAATATTACAAATAAAAAATTGATGAAATAATTCAATCAATGTCAAATAATTTTACAAATTTTTAAGTTAATCGATATTTGTGACACGTTTTGGGATACTGCATCAGACACAATAATGCTTTTTATTGTTTTATATGTCGAGAGTCAAGTTGTATCCCTACACGTGTCAATAATGTTATTATTATGTTTTTAGTTATGATGACTATAAGGCTAGTGATACTGTCCTATGGGGAAGGGCACTGTATGCTGAAATACAGGTTTTTCAACCTACTTCGGCAACAGGGGCTATATTATTGGAATACAAAATTACTAGCTTAATATAGATTATAAGATAAACTGTAAACTTTTTTGGAATAAAGTTATTATTATTATTATATTAGTCGTATGTATGAATTTCGCAATGTCGTGTTTTATGTGTGTGAGTGTATGTGTGTGTTGTGGTTTGGGAATGGATCGATGAGAATGACTAGTCGCGCGGACAGGTGAGCGAGGCGGTGGGGGAGAACTGCAAATTTGTGCAGCGATGACACATGCATGTATTTGTGTGTCGCGAATTTTTGTGGATATTATAGTATTCAATTCATTTATTCTCACAACTTACACTAACAGTACTTGTCTACGCTAGTGCTTCGACAGGCAAATTTACTACACACACATACATGCATACATACTGTACAGGTACACTGTTGGGCACACACACATTCACACATCCAATTACACTTCCTCACGCATGACGTATGAGTCTTGTATTGGCCGGTAGGTACACCCCACTCGCTATACACTGTCCGCCATTGCATACATTTCGATATACCCCTACACAAGGGAGCTCTGTACTTCATTTAAGCGAACTAATCAATATAGTGATATAGCTAAATTCCAGAGCATTTTATTTACTCTTTGTATCTATACGATACAGTACTTAACCTAACATGTAAGCCTTAGTCAATATTAAATATAAGATTATTACATACGAGTACCATGTCATTTGAAATTTAATATAAGTGGGTATAATCTTCAATCAATAAATGTCTCTTAATCCTAAAAATTAAACTGATATTACGTAAAAACTGATTAACAATAGAATAGCATGCAATACAAATTGAATTATCCATAAGCCGGAATGTAAAAACTTATTCAAAATAATATTGTATTAGACTGACCTCTTTGGTCTGTGAAGCCGGGAGGCCGAAGCCACAAGCAGACCCTGCCATCCAACGCCATCCTTAGTATACTGTTGGCCGCCCTGTATGTGTCTAACCTGAAATGTAGAGATAGTGAATTTTATTAATTTTTGCATTAATCATCATCACCCCGTAAACATCCCACTGCAGAGATATAGGCCTTCCCTCACATAATGGAAGGAGTATGGGCCATAGTCAGCCACGCTCGCCCAATGCGACTTGGGGCCTGCACATCCCTTAGAATTGTTATTTCTCAGGCATGCATGTTTCCTCACGATATTTTCCTTCACCGATTAACATCGTCGGATAAATGCACATAATTAATTTAATTAAAAATTAAACTAAGGCGTCGGTGGCTCAAGTTTAGACGCGGTGTCCCAATTTAGGAGGTCCGGGTTCGATACCCAGGCAGGCCATGTACCAATGAGTTATTTAATTTAATTATTTGTGTGCATCTGCATTACACCAGACCACCTGTTTGGTGTAGTGGTTAGAAACTCTGGCCACTATACCAAATGGTCGCGGGTTCGAATCCCGCTAGGGGCATATGTTTGTGTGATGAATACGGACATGTGTACCCGAGTGGATGTTTTCATTTATAATAAGTATTTATTTACAAAAAAAAACGAATTTATGTAGTATATCAACCATCTGGTATACACAACACAAGCCTATAGTTGCTTACTGTGGAATAGAATAGAATAGAATATGATTTATTTGCTCTTGAATAGGGTACATTACATTAGGTGTTATTACAATAAGATCCTCCTAGTTCAGTCATAATAATGACATGCAAATATTTGACAGTATCCAATAAATCAAGAAATGCATGCAAACATGCATTTAATTGTCTTTGTGATCCAAGAACTCTTTAATGGAATAAAACGAGTATTGCAGAAGCCACATTTGTAAGTTCCTTTTAAAGCTATTGAATGCTTGATCCTTGAGATGTGTCGGAATGCTATTATATATTAGTTTACCCATGAAATAGCAGTTTTTTTGAAACCGCGTGGATTTGGGAATCTCGTTAATTATTATTTTTTCAGGGTACCGAGTATTTATTTGTACCACATCCTTAGCCTGTTTATAATATTTTTTATGATTTTGCTTCATAAATTTTGCCATTTCAAATATATATAAGCAGGGCAGTGGTAGGATATTTAATGTTTTAAAAAGTGGCCTACATGACACATCTTGTGCAACACCACTGATTGCACGTATGCACTTTTTTTGGGCAATGAATGCTCTGTTCATTTCCGTACTATTACCCCAACTAATTAGTCCGTATCGAAGAACAGTTTGAATATAAGCATGATATGCTATAATCGCCGTTTGTTTTGTAGCTATAGTTTTTAGCTTGTACAGAGGGAATGTGAATCTATTAATTTTGTTACAAACTTTGTTAACTTGTTCTTTCCAGTCCAAGTTTTCATCTAAGATTATGCCAAGGAAAGTTGCGTTATTAACACCGAGTAGAGCTTGCCCATTGTGTCTTATTACAAGTGAATTTTTTAAATTGTTAAAGTTTATGTATTTGGATTTATTGAGATTAATTTTTAAATTATTTTTGTTTAACCATAGAATTATCGAATTTATTACCTTATTAATGTCAGATTCATGAATACTTAATGTCAATTTTTTATCAGTTGTCACTACTACTGAGATGTCATCAGCGAATAAAGTGCTTTTGTGTATCGTTACATCAGGTAAGTCGTTGATATAAAGCAAGAACAATAGTGGTCCAAGTATGCTACCCTGTGGGACACCCACGGAAATTTGTTTTAAATCTGAACGAACTGCAAACGTTACATGTTTTTTGTCTAAATTAATCACCTCCACACATTGTTGCCTATTTCCTAGGAAGATTTTGATCCAATTGAGCGCTGGTCCTCTTATCCCCATGTGATCCAATTTAGATAATAGTTGCTCATGTGATACAAAATCAAACGCTTTCGATAAGTCAAATAAGAGAACGGTTGTATATAATTTATCATTAGTGCTACACAGTACGTCCTTTACTAGATTGAAAATGGCTAAGGTAGTGGATTTTTGCTTTTGAAAGCCGTATTGATTTTGATCTATAATATCAAATTTTACCAAAAAAGCCATAAGTTTATTATGCATCACTTTCTCAAATATTTTAGAGAACACAGGTATTATTGTGATGGGACGATAATTGTCCATTATAGTGTTGTCTCCTTTTTTGTACAGAGGTTTTACGATAGAAAACTTAAGTAGTTCAGGAAAGGTACCATTTGCCATTGAGAGGTTAATCAAAAATGCCAAAACCTTACTGATCTGACCCCTGCATGCCTTAACAACCTTCGTACATATGCCGTCATATCCCTCTGAATTTGTATTATTTAGAGACATTATTATCCGTATGACGTACTGTTCATCAATTGGTGTCAAAAAAATAGAATTTTTATGTCTTGTTTTTGAATGTGTTTGAATAGTTTTGTTCTTATTTTTATGTGTCATATCAATGAAATAATTATTAAAAATGTCGGCAATTTGTCTAAGGTCAGTTATAATGTTATTGTCCTTATCTCTAATTAAATTTATATATTTATTTTGGTCAGATTTACTAGATTCACTTTGTATCACATTCCACGTAGCTTTAACCGTGTTTTTACTGTTAAGTACATACTTGATATTATTATTTCTTTTGGCTTGATCAATGCATTTTTTTAAGAGTTTAGTGTAATTCAGATATGTCATTTTATTATGGGGTGTTTTCGCGGTATAGTATTTGTAGCGTAGGATTCGTCTAGTATTACAACTCTGTTTTAGTCCTTTAGAAATCCAGTTTAAAAATGGTTTACTACTAAATTTAATTTTCACCCTAGGGAAGCAAAGGTTGTAAAATAGACAGAATATCTCATGAAACTTACTAAAAGCCTCATTTAGGTCTGATTCTGCATACACTTCGGCAAAGGATAAGCTATCCAAACACTCTTGAAATTTTGGAACTAGATGGCGCTGTGTGTATGTCTAAGGATATTATAATATAAATTATTATTTATCCGACTGCTCTTAAACAGTGAAGGAAAACATCGTGAGGAAACCTGCATGCCTGAGAAATAAAAATTCAAAGGCATGTGAAGTCCCCAACCCGCATTGGGCCAGCGTGGTGGGCTATGGCCCATACTCCGTCCATTATACGAGGGAAGGCCTATACTCTGCAGTGGGATGTTTACGGGCTGATGATGATATAGTTTTGAAGAAATGAATATCTAATTTGATAGACCAATTATGAAACAAACCTGGCCGCTTTAGCAGTAAGGTAGCCCCGCTTCTTCGCCCACCCATCGCAGAGGTCCCGAGGTGACCACGTGTCGTCATTCTCGGGGTGATCCACCCGAAGCAACTTGGGCAGATCCATCCTCTCACCTAAGTATCTATATGGGATAATTGAAATATACATAAGTGTAAGAGATTGTTAAATCAAGTAATATCGAAGCCAACTTTTGATTTTATTTGGACCAACCGCGAATTCGTGTAACCGGCATACATACATACATAATGTCACGCCTGTTTCCCGTAGGGGTGGGCAGAGACCACAGACTTCCACTTGCTACGATCCTGACACACCTCTTCTGCTTCCTTCACTCTCATAAGGTTGTTCATACATGCTCGTCGGTTTAGGGTACTCTTGACTCGGCCTTTCTTTAAGAGGTCCCCGATTTCATCATGGTACGTTCGCCGTGGTCTTCCCCTACCAGCACTACCATCCACATTCGCTTTGTATATTAATAATAAATAAATATTTCGGACATTTAAACCAATCATCTAGTACCAAACTAAGCAAAGCTTGTGCTATAGTATGTGTCCGTTATGTGGTACCCCCACATAACGGACACATACATAAATATTATTTTAGAGCAAGATTGAAATTAAATGTTTTTTTTTTATATTTTTTTGTTGTTGCTCTCTGCTACTCTCTGTTGCTATACCAAAAGGTCGCGGGTTCGAATCCCGCTGGGGGCATATGTTTGTATGACGAATACAGACATGTGTTCCCGAGTTATGGATGTTTTTCATTTATATATTATGTATTTATTTTTGTACAATTATTGTTGTACAATAAAGAATATTTTGTTTGTTTGTTTATTTACAAAAAAAAATGTATTTATGTAGTTTGTCAACCTTCTGGAATCTATAATACAAGCCTAGTTGCTTAGCGTGGAACTAGATGGCGCTGTGTGTATGTGCAAAGATTTATTTATTTTATTTATTTATTTTCAACAAACTTTACAGCATATCCTTATATATTACTTAAAATTAAATTACATACTTATTAAGCCAATTATAAAATTTGACATATTACTATGCATGACAAACACGGGGAAATTAAACTAAGGCACAGATCACTATTAGGTGCCCTAGAGTACAGAGACATCACTCGCAGAAATAGCTGATGATAGCGTGAAACTTTTTTTTTACATGTATTTATTTATTATTTATTTTAGCGCCCAAAACTGATGAACTGATGGCATTAATGTTCTCGAGTGGAGACCACGCGCCGGCAAACGCAGCGTAGGACGTCTACTCACAAAGTGGGCAGATGAATTAACAAAGATCGCGAGAAATATAAAATCGGCTAAAATTAAAATTCCATCCACATCACCTGGATGAGTGGAAGTCTACCACTGTACGTTTCTCAAGAAACTTCCTACCACCCTGTGGAACGGACTTCCTGCAGCGGTATTCCCGAACGAGTACGACATTGGAACCTTCAAGAAACGAGCCTACACCTTCCTCAAAGGCCGGCAACGCATCTGTGACCCTTTTGGTGTTGTGACCCGCATGCTCGTTTGCCGCCCTCTTATATATATAAAAAAAAAAGAAATCTCTGGATGCGGGCCGCTTCCAAACGGTCACTCTAGAATTCTTTGGGGGAGGCCTATGTTCAGCAGTGAACATCCTTTAGCTGATATGATGATGGTGATTTGGATTTGTTTGCTACTTGGAGTTTCGGGGCTGCTACTGACCTGATAGTGGTATATGGCTCCCTTAACTGCGCTATAGGGTAGGAGCCCATGAGGATCTGCACGGGTCGGGGAACCCTCGACGGAAACACCAGACCAGGGCAATCGCAGAGACGGACCTGAAATTAATAATTGTATATTGATGGGTATATAGATAGGAGAAGGATGCCTCGACAATTTAAAGTACCAAGAGCCAATACAAATCTTTTAAATAAATGGCCAATGACACGAACACTACACACACTCAATGAGATAGCAGACAGAACAGATATTGTCATATACAGTATGAGCGAATTTCAAAAAGTCGCGTTATTTGTACTATGTTATTTAGTATAGGTAGATATAGTTGGTATACATCATTGTCATTAGTTAACTATCGCATTGGAGTAATCTGTAATGATAGTTATAAACTTGGTAAATAAATAAATAAATAAATATTTATTTAAAGGCACGTCGGTATGCATACCTAACTCTTCAATGCCACGTGGGTATTAGGACAGGTATTTCACAGAAATAAAGACGGTGGTGTATAATCAACTTAAATTTAATTGTAATAATCGAGGAAGTAATTAAAATCAACAAGCGATTGACACGATTTAAATTGATTTAAGTAGGACGTCGGCGATCCGTCGCGTGTTATTCGTGCCGTGTCAACCACTAAAGTGCCAGGCGTCCGTTGACAGCACACTCACACCGACGTTCCGCCAGAGTGGGGTTGCCACTCTCGTCCGTATAGATGGCGCTGGTGACACGCGCCGTCATATTCATATGAAGTACAATAAAGCGTTTACAAACAAACAAATTATAAGATTTTTTTTGATAATAAGAAATATATTTTCAGAGAATTATTAGAGTTTATTTGACCCAGTTAGCGATACATAAAACTACACGCACACACTACTAATGGTTACATGCAGTACTGAAAAGAATCAATTTGTTTATTCAAGAAAATGGAGCAACTAATTTGTTACATTTCATCATTTACCTTTAACCTAAGATACCATGTATGCTAGACAAAATTGATTGTTATGATTGACCCCATCGATTGGTATTTTTTTATATATAAGAGGCCAGCAAACGAGCATGCGGTTCACCTGATGGAAAGCAACCACCGCCGCCCATGGGGGTGTCCAACACCAAAAGGGTCACAGATGCGATGCCGGCCTTCCAATGTCGTACTCGTTCGGGAATACAGATGCAGGAAGTCCGTTCCACAGGGTGGTCGTACGTACAGTAAAAGTATTTTTTTTATGCAAAACGGGTTGGCACCTGACCTCAATTACACCTGATGTTCAGCTACACACAACAATGCTATTAACATTGCTGCTTGGCGGCAGATTTAGATAAGATGGTGGTAGCTAGCCTACCTAGCTTTCTCATTGATCAACGTAATCGATGACGATACCGGTGAACTTACATTTAATCTAAAGGCAGTACAATGAGCATACACAAATAACAGTAAAAACTAACTACAATTAGGGAACAGTACAAAGAGCGTACTCAAATAACAGTAAAAACGAACTACAATTAGGGAACAGTACAGTGAGCGTACACAAATAAAAGTAAATGCTAACTACAATTAGGGAACAGTACAGTGAGCGTACACAAATAACAGTAAAAACTAACTACAATCAGGGAACAGTACAGTGAGCGTACACAAATAACAGTAAAAACTAACTACAATTGGGGAACAGTACAGTGAGCGTACACAAATAACAGTAAAAACTAACTACAGTTAGGGAACAGTTGACCGAGCGTACACAAATCACAGTAAAATGTAACTACGGTTAAGGAACATCAGTCAGTCTCACCTGCGGCGTCAAGAATATGGTCTGGAAGTGTTTGGTGTGCCCCGGCGTACGCGATACGGAGACCACCTTCCTGCCCATGGCCGCGTTCATCAGGGAGGACTTGCCCACGTTGGGCTGCCCAACGCACCCGATGGTGAGCACGTTGTTCTTGTACCGCTCGTGTTGGTAGTACGTAGTGTCGGCTCGTTCGAGGATTGTCTCACCTGGAATCAAGTTGAGTGATATAGCTTCACAAATCATCTACACCTGAAATAGGCAGAGAGCGTTGTTCACCAAAATTTCCTCTCATCATCACTCATCATCAACCCGTAAACATCCCACTGCTGGGATATTTTTTTTTATGATTAACTGTATACGCGTTTGACGTTTCGTTTAAGTCTGATGTTTGAACTTTCGAAATATACAGAAATGCACACGTAACAGGGAATGAGCCAATCACCGTTGAAACGTGCAAATCATTAGATGTTTTTTTGGTGTAAAGTCCCATAGTCGCGTTTACGACCCCCACGGGAAGAGATGAGTTGGTTCTATTCTACGTGGCGAAACCACACAGCTGGGAAACGAACTAGCGATCTTCCAAAGGTTCAAAATGTACATTTAGAAAGCAATATATATCGTACCTATTAGACAAACAAAAACTGGGTATTTCTAAGCACTACTCATAGACGGAATAATATAAATCTACTTCCTTTTCATTTAATAATATTATATTTTCATGATTTTAAGCAAACGAAATCACTTATTTATGCGTTTCATTCACGTCAGCGCACCACTACACTACACATCGTCCATTTGCATACTTCCACTCCTAGTTTTATTTTCTTTTTTTCATTTTTATGCTTGTTCCCGCGCGCCTCCTGGGTGATAGCTGAAAATCAGTGCTTGCTCGTTCATTGAGCATTTTTAATACACTGAGCTAGGACCTTGTTGCATGACTGTGGCACACATGCCCACATATAATGAATCGGCTGTATATTTGTTCACATCTGTTTGTATTTGTTAAAAATTGTATGTCTCTTGTTGTTTTCATCAATGTTTGTTTCTTATTTGTTAATGTAGTATTTATGTTTATATTTCTTGTATGTATGCCAGTTTATGCAATAAATATCTATCTATCAAAGTGAATGATTAAATAAAATAATGTAGTGGTTAGCAACTCTGACCACTATACCAAAAGGTTGCGGGTTCAAATCCCGCTAGGGACATATGTTTGTGTACCCGAGTTATGGATGTTTTCATTTATAATAAGTATTTATTTACAAAAAAAAAGGTATTTATGTAGTATATCAACCGTCTGGTATCCACAACACAAGCCTATAGTTGCTTACTGTGGAACTAGATGGCGCTGTGTGTATGTCTAAGGATATTTATTTATTTATTATTTATTTATTTAAACTCACCCACTTCAGCCTGTTCGTCATAATCGAACTCCACGTCAGTTTCCTCTCGTATCTTCTTCTCCCAGGCGCTCAAGTCTACCTCCCCCCTCACTATGTCCTTGCAGGCTTCGAGGATCTTGGTGGCTCCCTCCGCACACATCCGCTGCTTACCTTTGCGGCGACGAACTTGGAGGCCTAGAGTGAAATAAGAAAAATAGAAAAATGTGCATACAGGGTGAATTTCAGTTCGTGTAATTCCCATTAACTGGTGACTATGCTATCTTATCTCTGACAACCGGAACACAACTATGCTATTAACATTGCTGCTTGGCGGCAGATTTAGATAAAATGGTGGTAGCTAGTCAGGCGGACATTTAAAATGCCCTACCACCATCCAAACCGAGTACTTAAACATGTACCCCGCTGGGGATCGAACCCGCGACCTCCGAATCGTAAACCCAATGTTGTTTACATTGAGCCATGGAGGCGGTTAAATTGTTTAAATAAAGAAGGAAAAATTCATTACTGGTTTGAAGATACATTTGAAAATATGAAAAAGTAACATATGATAGTTATTTCCAGGCTTTCAGTCAGCGCCATCTAGTTGTAATAGATTTTCAGAGCAATCGAAGAATGTATTCTTGTTTTATTGGTCAATGCTAATTGTTACATTTGAAACATTAGAAATTATATGGGCCATCGATTCCATAAAGCTTTCGTAAATATATTGTATTTAAATCAACCTTCACTCACCAGCCTTGTCACTCGTTGATCCAGTGAGGTTATATCCAGGGCACGACGTGAAGTACACCACTCTGAGTCCAGGGTACGTGGTGGTAAAGTATTCCTTCCATGCGGCCACCACTGACGACGGTACCAGGTCGATCTTGTTGAGCACCAGAATCATGTTCTTCTTTTGTTCTTTCACAATATACTCGTATATTGATGGGGGGAACATCATGCCCTGTGGTGAAGAAATCATTGAATCAAAAAAAAAAATTTTTATGCACAACTGGTTGGTACTTGACCTCAATCACACCTGATGTTAAGTGAAGTTGATGAACATTTCTGAAGTATTAAATTATTAAAGAAAATGACGACCCGTAAAAATTTTTTATGCACAATAGGTTGGTACTTGACCTCAATCACACCTGATGTTAAGTGAAGTTGATGAACATTTCTGAAGTATTAAATTATTAAAGAAGATGACGACCCGTTTGGTGTAGTGGTTAGAAGCTCTGACTACTATACAAAAAGCCACGGAAGCGGCTAACTACACATTGATTGATGAATGATGACACTAGTCTTTAATTTTAGTGGTATCACAGACTAGAAGATATTGCCACATCTTATCAAACACTGCTATTAAGGACTCAGTGATAGCGGAAATGCCCTTAACAGCAAGTTAATTTTTACAAGCTTCGTATGTAAGTTGTCCATTTCAAAATTACGCAGGTATTACTCACAGCGTATCTGACGTCAACAATATGCAGCAATATGTCGCACATCTCCAGCACCCGCCAAAGCTGCCTCCAGGTCTCCAAGTTGAGCTCGAAGTACGACACATCCTTCCAGGTGTCAGAGTTCTGGAGATGCTGGACGTACTCCTTCAGATATTAAGGAGAATAAGAATAGTTTATTATGAACGCCACAACACGATGCAAAAACAAAGAAGTAGTAAATTATAGCTAAAATAGAAATACAATTATGAAGAAGATCCCGACAATGCTGTCACGTGTTGCGGCGTGCATAAATGGGTTAGCACTCAGCTCATGCTGCGCCGAATCACAGCGCTGGTTTTCAGTGCCCCCAAATGCCCAGTGACGCACGGACGCCACGTGAGGTACAATAAAGAGCAGAATAATAATTATAGTCAGGTTAGAGTATGTATAGTGTAGTATAAATATACAAATAAATACGTCAGAATATGGATATAGTGAGACTGTGAATGCTATACAGTATAATATAATTAGGCTATTGCTTCAAGCCAGTCTGCCGAGACGGTTGCCGCCGGTGATACGCCACTGATACGCCTATGAGAGTTATTGCCGCTGACAGTACTGTTGCTGTGACGATCCCACACACAGTACACAGTATGAGTTTGAAGCCAGTGAGGTAAGTTAAGGGTTACCTTGCTCTCTTTTGTATAACCAAGAGGTGGTTTTTAAGTCGCAAGGAGGTTAGATATACAGTATTTTCCATTATACAGTCTAAAGTAGATGATGTTTCAGAACTATCTTTCGAAATAGAACTGTACTACAGAAATCTTGATCGCTATTTACTTATGTGGAAGTGGATTTCATGTAAATTAACCATTCAATATGTAGCGTCGGTGGCTCAGCGGTTAAGACGCGGTCTCCCAATATGGGAGGATAGGGTTCGATTCCCAGGCAGGCCATGCACCAATGATTTCAATTTAATTTAGTTATGCTATTAAACAGTGAAGGAAAACATTGTGAGGAAACCTGCATGCCTCAGAAATAAAAATTCAAAGGGATGTGAAGTCCCCAACCCGCATTGGGCCAGAGTGGGGGACTATGGCCTATATTCCCTCATATATGAAGAAATGGCCTATATCCCTGCAGTGGGATGTTTACGGGCTGAGATGATGACAAACCATTCAATTTCATTCAGTTTGGAACCCCTACTTCCTTAAAGACATCCAATTACTTGAAAGAGTACAAAGAAGAGCCACAAGAATTACCCCAACTAAGTTGAGACCACAGCAAGAAAATGATGATGTAATAACCTTAAAATATCTCTGCTCCTGCGCATCAAGTTGCGCGGGCGACATGCCAAAGTCCCACGGTGGACGTTTCGGGAACGACAACTCCTTCGGAAAGTAGTCCGATGGGTCCACTTCCATGGCCTTCTCAGGTACCGGGTTCAGGGCCTTACTGCAACAAGCGACAGAAATATACTTGAGCCTTATGGATAACATCGGAAGAATTACGTCAACTTTCGTGGTTCGCAGGGGGCGCAGCTGAATCCGCTATTGGTTTTCGATTAACAAAGTTAAACACATGTAACGCGATCAGTTCTTGGATGGGTGGCGACTACATACTGTGACGCCCCAATAAGGCATAGTAATATACAGTGGGCAGAGAGGGCCTGTTATACCTAAATAGTCAATTTTATGACATAGTAAATAAGTCATTAAATGAATTGTTTATTTCAATATTCTTCCATCTTCCATAATATGTTTCAATTTCTATATATGTTTTGGGGTAAACATTGGCCTTGGGCATTTGGGGGCCATTTGCGAAGGAAGAGACATGTTGGTTCATATCTTTTTACGTATCAGACACCAGTGGCATAGTTTATTATCGAATCCCGCTAGGGGCATATGTTTGTGTGATGAATATGTACATGTGTACCCGAGTTATGGATGTGTTCATTCATAATAAGTATTTATTTACAAAAAAAATGTATTTATGTAGTATATCAACCATCTGGTATCCACAACACAAGCCTATAGTTGCTTACTGTGGAACTAGATGGCGCTGTGTATCTCTAAGAATATTATATTATTATTATATTTAGGTCCACCATGATTCTACCTTTCCAGGTATATATAACTACAATATTGAATCTTACATGATATACTTATCAATTTCACTATATACAATTTTCGTGAAACTGTGGCAGACCGATTGTTTTCAATTGAAGTTTCTTAGGAGTGAACACGCGCTATAGCAGACAAATTAGTCGGCGATGCATACCTCTGCAGTGCGGATGTTATCATGGAAATGTTGGCAGGTAAAGAACGTGTGCTTTGAGCCGGTGTAAAATCACATTGACCGACACCAAGTCGGTGGCCGATTTAAAACGATCGTCTGCAATAGGCCTAAATATAAAACTATGAAATCGCGCAAAAACCTTGTCAAAAAGTATTTATAAGCGATAATAATGGTCAGCTCTTACAGTGCCTCCTCCTTCTTCATCTTCAGCTCAGCATCGGTTTCTCGGTAGAACTTCAGAGCGTAGCGATTCCCGTCCCGTCCACCACGTCCTCTGGGTTGGTAGTTCACAGAGACCACATCATAGGCTGTAGTGCCAGAGGATGCTGTAGAGAAGTTCTTTTATTATTATTTTTTTTTATAGATTTCAAACTCCGCCTCTCGATCGAATCAAAAATCATCAAAATCTTGATGCTCAAAATATCTCGATTGATGTCTGCCTGGCTAGCTACCATCATCTTATCTAAAACTGCCGCCAAGCAGCAATATTAATAGCATTGTTGTGTTCCGGTTGTCACAGATAAGATAGCCAGTCCCCCAAATGTGTTGGGGTTTCCGGGTCAGTATGCTTCCACCATCTACCCCATCTACACTTAACATCAGGTGTGATTGAGGTCAAGTACCAAGGCGTGGTGCATAAAAAAAAACAAAGATGATGCCGAAACCGACCCGGAAACCCCACCATATTTGGGAGACTGGCCATCTCATAGGGTACCTACTACATTTTACAATTTAATTATGAACACATTACTCACATGTTTAGAGCGAAGCTATGGACCTTGATTAATAGGAAACTTCATTAGTGCAAAGCTTCTTTAGTGAAAAGTTTAATTACTGTAACTTTAAAATGGTTTGAAGAATGCAGTTTTCACAACTCAAGGAAGAAAAAGACATCACCCCTTTATAACTTGTAGTATATGTCATGATGCACCTCTACCTTTCTTACTCTAGCTAGGTTAAGCTAAGCGTAGTATATAAACAATTGTACCATGTACTCGAGACGGATTATACACGTGTCATCAACCTGTGTGTTTCTATTAATTGCTCTCCCAGGTCTCCACATCACAAAAGAAGTACAATACGTATACGACTGATTTAAAAATATTAAAAAAAACCCATGCCCAGCACTGGCAGGATCGCCATGTGATGTGGAGACCTGGGAGAGCAATTAATAGAAACGCACAGGTTGATGACACGTGTATAATCCGTCTCGAATACATGGTACAATCGCTTATATACTATGGCGACAGTGACAGGACCCAAACTTCACTGAACACCTGTAGATGTTATAACAATAAAACTTCTATTGTGTCCGGTTCACTGTCCGTGAAAATATTAATATTAGTTTTAGGTTAAGTGACTTTTAAGTTTATCACAATGAACTCCACAGGATCTGAATATGAACTCACTGGACATAAGAAGTGTCTTGTTTTGTTTCTTCGTTTGGAGCTGCTGTTTCTTCGCCTTCCCGCTGAATGGCGTCTTACGGCGGGCTTGCGGCATAGCTGCGACTCAGTCTACAAATAATAACAATAGTATTTAAAAATCAAAAACTCTACTGCATATAAAGAAGGAATAAACTACTTTTTAAAAATCCGTCTACTCATGGATACATGTAATCATTTTTGTGTCCACGATTTCCTGCCGACCTTAGAGATCTAATGAACTCTCTTACACGAATTCAATATTCACCCTGTATAGGTAGAGTATACCCTGGATTAAGACATAGGATATTTTTTATCCCAATAAAGTGAGTAGTTCCCGCGGAATTAACAAATAAAATCCGCGATAAAGTTATTCTACTCAGGAGAAGCCGCGGGCGGAAGGCTAGTGTATAAATACAGTCAGTAGTCTTCCTATAACTTTAAAATAAATAAATTATCTCAGCCGGCAATGAGCATGTTGTCTACATGTCTGTAGTGATGGCACCTGTCCGCACCCAACGGTAGGGCGTTCGATGGTCAGAGCGCTAAGGGAGATAACGAGATTTCCAGATTGACTTTCTCTGATTTACACTGCCAATGCAAAGAAATTTAATCGAACCGACCAGTAAGCAGTGTAAACGACGACCCTGAAATCCCTTTTGGATCGCACAACAAGTTCAACAAACAATAACAAACTTAACATATATAGTGGCTCCTAAACTTAAAATACTTCAAATATAGCCATTACATATTGGTTATACCTCAGGTTCTATACATTTTTACGAGAATAAAAGTCTTTAATAGTTGTAGCCACGAGTTCAGATTTCAAAAATTTCTAACAGTCCACGAGTTCGATTAAACTCAACAAGAGGTACTTACCTTATACAGTACAATAAATAAGCGATTAAATTGATACTGAAACAATTATACTTTTGCGGAGAACGTGCCGGCCGGCCGCACTTTCATTCACAAGTTCGCAATAAATACAATACGTACATACAATAATCAATTCAATGGTCGTCTTGTCCGACTGTCTGTTGTCGATCGTTCGGCCGATCACGGTCCGGTCAATGGCATTGACATTTTATTTTGTTGTGACAGTAGGAAGTAAATGTAGTATTAGGTGTTCTGTGGTAGGGCACAATTATGTTGTCACAAATAATATATAAATAAGACTTGGCTCAGGCCTCTAAAAACCATAATACCAATGAAGACAAATACGAAAGACAAGGCTGTATGGTCTTTTGATCTTTGCCTGCCAATAAGTGGCGAATTTAACAACAACAACAACATAATAAGTCCATGGTTGTCACACGGTTGTCACGGGCTTTTTGGCGGGATCTCGGCCGGGTATGAGTATTCTGTGTCTCGGCCAGTGAAGTTGCAATTTTCTTTATAATTCTTATAATTTATGCATTCTGACTTTTGAAGCATAATAATGGCAGAATGTGCAGCAAAAGTTAGTGATGGTGTACAAGTGAAGGGAAGGGTAATTTAAGTGCGTAACGAAGCGTTCGGGTTCCCACAAGAAGCCGCCAAAAATCTTTTATAAAACATTCTGCCTCTTTACTAAAGAATGACTTGACCGAGACTAGACTCTGTGTCATATTAGTAATCTGTGTCTGTGTACGCCAAGTATACGACGAATTATTTGTTTTGACTGCGATTGACAAACTGAAGAAACAAGAGAAATAAGACATGGCTGTATGGGCTAAGATCCCCTTGCCTTCTCCGAGAGGGGAGAATAAAACGAAAAAAAAAAACGGGAGGCTTTTTGGCGGGAACTCGGCGAGTGAAGTAGCATTTTTCTTTATAATTCTTATAATTTGTGCATTCTAACTTTTGAAGCTTAATAATGGCAGAATATTGTGCAGCAAACGTTAGTGATGGTGTACAAGTGAAGGGAAGTGTAAATTAAAGTGCGTAACGGAGCTTTCGGGTTCCCACAAGAAGCCGCCAAAATCTTTTGTAAAGCATTCTGCCACTTTACTGAAGAATGACTTGACCGTGACTAGACTCTGTATACGCCAAGTATACGACGAATTACTTGTTTTGACTGAGACTGACTTACAAACTGAAGAAATAAGAGAAATAAGACGTGGCTGTTATGGGCTAGATCCCTTTGCCTTCTCCTAAAGGAGAGAATGAAACCGAAAAAAAAAAAAAAAAAAAAAAAAAAAAAAACGGACTGTCACCTTTCAAACATTCATAACCTTATAATTAGTTTTGTATTTTGTATTTTTGCTTAGGCTCAAAAATAAACAATTTGTATTGCTACCAAAACAATTATAACCATCGGTTTATTTGGAACCAACTAAGTGTGTGTTCTCAGAAATGTTACCTTTATCCCTACTACGTACGGCTCAAAACCATCCTATGCTAGTCGAATTGAAAAACGGTGAAACCTACAATGGACATCTAGTAAGTTGTGATAACTGGATGAATATCAACCTTCGAGAAGTGATCTGCACATCAAGAGACGGTGACAAGTTCTGGCGGATGCCTGAATGCTACATCAGAGGTAGTACGATAAAATACCTTAGGATTCCTGACGAAGTTATTGATATGGTAAAAGAAGAGACCCAGATCAAAGCTAGAGGCCGTAATGAAATTTCTAAAGGCCGTGGAGGTCAGAATATGAGGTCGGGGAGGGGTGGCAGTCGGGGTGCGTTCGGGAACAGAGGACGACCCGCCCCTCTTGCGCGCGGCGGCGGTGGAGGCGGGAACACTGGTCGAAATCCACAGAATAAAAATAAAAAATAGATTAGGTTTTTCTTTATAGACTTTTATTAAATTAAGGATTTCATTAAGGTTTGTTTGGTGTTTCATTGTACGTCTAGATACCCATCAAAGATTTGCTCCTTTTATGAGAGTGCTTACCTGTATCAGTACATACTATCCTTTCAATTGCGGCATTTGCATTGCAGAGTAGACCGCTGTGATATATCCCTGTGAGCATTACCCATCTAGTCATGTACTAACCATATTTAACTTATACATACATGTATCTGGCATTGTCAATGCCTTAGTCGTACAATTTCACTAAGCAATTATACTCCTATTAGCAGTCTGTCTCATTCAAATCGGTGATCATCAAGACAATAATAGGGCTATGGTGACAGCATGATAATTATATTATCCTTACAGTGGAAAGACTTCATTAGACAAGTTTTGGATCACTGGCATCAGTTAGATCTACAATCTCATATTTTACATTACCGAAGTACTGTATGAGTGCTAAGGCCCGTATTAATAAACCATTCTCAAGATTGAGAACAGTCTTGTGACAAGTCTCAAGTAAACGTGTTGATTAATAACTGACTTGAAAAGCATGTGCATACTCAAGCAGTACTCACTTGAAGGTGCACATATTAATAAACGAAAATCATCTTGTTTTTATTTGAGGCTTTTGTACACCCTGGATGACTATGCCAGCCTCATTGACACATCCGCCTTTCTAAACCACAGTCTCTTTTTGCAATGGACAATCCAACAACTTTATACAGACTGACAGCACTCCTACAGAGCATATCAGCCAAAACACAGCAGAGCTGCCCATTACATAGCTCCAATGACTTAATCAAAAGTCGTTCTCTAATATCTGCACTCCAACAAAAAACGAAACTGAATATTATTCATTCATTGAGAAGTGATCTCAGCTGAGTAGACCTCAAGATTGGTTTATAAATTAGCACGGAGCTTGAGATAGTGTGAACTTCTTAAAACGCATCTCGGGTTGTATCACAACTTGTATTGAGATTGGTTTATTAATACGGGCCTAAGAAAGATAGAATCATGTATAGTGTAATTAGGGAGTTATGCGGTGTGAAAGTGGACAGTGACAACGATTGAAAAAGGTATGCTGAGATGATTTGGACATGTGGAGAGGATGAGTGAAAGAAAACTAACGAAAGAGATATACGAAGCAAATGTGGATAGTAGTGATCAAATCGTGGACATTTTAAAGAAAGCATTTGAGTGATGTGCCACACTGAGTTATATATAACCCACAAGTGTTTGTATTTTCTAGTCTTTATATTTATTTGTATGTATATTTCTATGTAATTTAAAAATTGTGTCGTTGTGTGAACAGTGGCGTAAATAAATGCTCCAACTATCTAAAGGTCAAGTTGAGAGTACCCTAAACCAATAAGCATGTATAAAGAACATTATGAGAGTGAATGAAGCAAAAAGGGTGTGTCAGGATCGTAACAAATGGTAGTCTGTGGACGCTGCCTATCCCTATGGGAAATGCGTGATGGAATATGAGTAGACGAGAGGTACACAATAACTGGAAGATCAAGCTGCAGTATAGTAGAATGGGCTGACTCACCTCGTACCCTGAGAAAGATAGGTGGCTGCCTATCGCTGGTCGTCTCATGAATTCCTTAGTAGCCTTTTACTCTGCCAGTACACAGCTTACATACTGGCTTCTATAACAGACCATGCTATCCGCCAATCTGCAATGATGCTGTACAGTGGAGATAATGTATCTCCACATAGTGAAGAGCAAAGTGTTAAAGCTTTTGCAGAATGGGTTTGCACTTGAGCTCAATCACACCAGCCCCTGTAGCATGACATCGTTTGACGCGCGCGACGCGAGAGGTTGGGGTAATAATAATAAATAAATATTTCAGACATTTACACAATCCATATTCAACATTGATGCTTTGTTGATATACGGTGTAATGTGACTTCGTGGCGTAATCCAGAAACAGAACCGACAGCATGCATTCTGCACTCATTGTATCAGTTTCTGCGTCTTAGCGTAAAGACAAGGACCATACAAAATATCTGCGTAGTTTAGTTTCAACAATATCAAAGATTCATAGAGAGTAATCCGCACCTTCTCAGCCAGTAAATTACGAATTTTATATAATATTTTCAGGCGATAGAAACAGTTTTTCACTAAGTTCATTACATGGCTTTCAAAACGCAACTCACTGTCCATGCATAGGCCCAAATTGATGGCCTCCTCTACACGCTCCAATGCTTGATCCGAGATTTTAACTGATAGTTTCTGTTCCATAATATTGTCAACCTGTACCTTTGAACCCAGTACCATAAATTTTGATTTCGCGGGAAAGTACAAGTTGATTGCGAGAAGACCAGTCAGCTATACTGTAGAGATTATCATTCATCTGTTGAGCCGCGGGTGATACATTATTCGGAGCCACAGAGACATATACCAACGTCATCAGCATATGAATGTTACTTGCAGTGCCCAATGGCATTAGCCAGATCCGCACTGTAGAGAGTAAATAGAATGGGTTCCAATATTGATCCCTGTGGGACACCACGAATCACAGGTTTTTTGTCTGAAGTAACGAAAATTCCACTGTATTTTAGTAGTTTCACAGACTGAAATCGGTTACTTAAGTAACTATGAAACCACCGTACAGCGGAACAGTTTAATCCATATTAAGTCAATTTAGAGAGGAGCAGGGTAACATATAAACTATCAAAAGCCCAGGAAAAGTCAAGAAGCGTTAATATGGTGCCTTTACCATTATCCTGCTCCGTCAAAATATTGTTAACAAAGTCAAGCAAGCTAGTTACTGTACCTCTGCCCTTCCGAAATCCAGACTGGACCCCAATTCTTGCGCATTCGACATATCTCTGTCGATAGACATCCATAGATCTGTCGCTTTTGCACATGCATGTAAGTGTGAAAGAGATAGACATACCAATGTCTATCGGCAGTGATATGACGAACGCGCGAGAATCGGGGCCCTGGAGAGCAGGAAGTAAATTGTTCGATTCAAGGTATCACTCTAACTGTGAATATATACCGCTTCCTCCAACACTTTAGATAGAAAGGGTAGGATACTAATGGGCCTTAAATCTTTAAGATCATTGGGTCGCTGCACTTAGGCAACGGAGTAATCAAGGCCTCTTTCCATTATGGCGGGGACAGTACTTGTCATAATTGACCGGTTAACTGATGAGAAGCCGGTGCGGATCGTGGATGAGAGAAAACAAATCACTGCGATTGTACTTAATTTATTGACACAATAAATTGTTACAGCTGCTTTTCAGTTTGTATTATTATATTTAAACAAGGATGCTTTAGGATTAAATAATTTAACGAGCAATGAAAATTAGACATGGACGTCGTGCCGGATAGAGAGAAGAGGTTAGTTAATTTGACAGATGACAAGACGAACGAATTGTACACAGATAATATAAACATCTGATATTGTGATGCATACAGAATAACTTTAACATTAACCATATCAGTGATGATGATATAACTGAGAGGGTACGTGGAAGAGTAAGAATAATCATGTCTCTACTGATACCGTCCTTACCAATTGCGTTCGATTTAATAGATAAAACGTATTTAGATATAATCATCTTCGTTAACCGGATTCAGTCCCAAAGTGGAGCCACCAGCCACAGTTAGAGAGTAGATCCCCGTTGCGGAGATTAAAATAAGAATAAGTTATTGTTTTGTAGATGTATTTTTTCTCATAGCAAATTTTATCATTCTTCCTAATCTATGGACAAAAAGCTGTGCACACTTCATGTGGCTGTTGAGGATGATTACAAGTAAGCTGTTAGTTTATCTGAATAGTAGGTATACTTTTTTTTATATGCACGACGGGTTCGTACTTGACCTCAATCACACCTGATGTTAAGTGAAGATGAGGTCGAAGGTGGAAGCGTACTGACCCGGAAACCTCAACACATTTGGGGGACTGGCTATCTTATCTCTGACAACCGGAACACAACAATGCTATTATAACATTGCTGCTTGGCGGCCGATTTAGATAAGATGGTAGTAGCTAGCTAGGTGGACATTTAAAATGCCCTACCACCAACCAAACCGAGTACTTAAACATGTACCCTGCTGGGGATCGAACCCGCGACCTCCGAATCGTAAACCCAATGTTGTTTACATTGAGCCACGGAGGCGGTTAATACTCCTTCGATTCCTATCTGTCATCACCAATTTTGCCACCACGGGAGCAGGTATAACTTTCTAGTACCTTCTGCTCCCATTATGGTGGTAAAAGCAGCTTCGCCAGCGTGGAATAACTTTATCCGGCGCGAACTACTCACTTTATGGGGATAAAAAATATCCTATGTTATCCAAGGTATATCTTCACCTTTATACCAAATTTCATCCAAATCCGTTCATCCGTTTAGCCACAAACAAACGTCCAAACTTTCGCGTCGCAAGTTAAACTCATCGTAAACGACTGATCGGTGTAGTGGATAGTGGCCCTATCAGCCATACCTACTCACGGTTGCGGGTTCGAATCCCGTGAGCGGTAAATGTTTGTGCGATGAATACGAACATTTATTCCCGAGTCATGGATGTTTGTATAAATATTTGTGTTTGTATATCCGTTGTTTAGTATCCATAGTACAAGCTTTGCTTAGTTTAGGATTTGATTAAGTGTCCGAAATATTTAAAATTATTTTTTTATTTACTTAATTTTAATAGAGAGAATGAATTAATTTTTAATTTAATTTTATTGCAATAGAGAGCCGTGGAGAGAGAGGAGGGAGGCCTTTGCCCAGCAGTGGGACAGTATGGACTCCTATAATAATAATACTTAATTTTAAATGGAATTGGGGAAATATCGAGATCAAAATCACACTAATTATTCTTACAGCAACAATTTGTATTCTATTTCGTGAAGTAGATAGATAGATAGATAGATAGATAAACGTTTATTTGTTACTCCAGCCACACACATACATTATACACAGAAGTAGGTAGGTACATAATTATTAATCAACAATAAATTATCTCTCGGTGGTTAAAATTTTCAATTTATACTTGCAGCTTCATGCTCTATCTGATATTTAATCTGTGACTGGTGAATGTTATGTACATTTGATTTTACGGTTGTGTTGTGTTGTGTGTTATGTACATTATGTACTTAGTTTAATTTCACGGTTAATTATTGAAACATTTCTAATAACAAGACATTCCAATGTAATTATTGTCACCAATTATATTACGTGACTAACTCTCACCAAGGATCGCAGTTAAGGTATAGCACTTTTCAATCCCCGATGCAAAAACGTGGTCTCACTATGGGCCTCTAAGGCCCGTTTTAATAAACCATTCTCAAGACTGAGAACAGTTTTGAGATCGGTCTCAAGTAAACGTGTTGATTAATAAACCTAACTTGAGACCTGAAAAGCACGTGCATACTCAAACAGTACTCCTTGAGTAGTGCGCGTATTAAAATAAACGAAACTCAAGACTGTCATTCATTCGCCGCTGATACAATACAAGCCTTGAGGCTGTATCACCCGAGATGCGTCTTAAGAAGCTGACGCTATCTCAAGCTCCGTGCTAATTTATAAACCAATCTTGAGGTCTACTCAGCTGAGATCACTTCTCAAGTATTTGCCTCAGCGGCGAATGAATGATAGTCTTGAGGTCCGTTTATTAATACGTGAAACTCTGAAGTGAGTAGATACTGCTTAAATAAGCACGCGCGTTTCAGGTCTCAAGTTAGGTTTATTAATCAACACGTTTACTTGAGACCTGTTGTCACAAGACTGGTCTCAATCTTGAGAATGGTTCATTAATATGGGCCTTAGACGCCTTTATGACAGCCACGGGAAGGGACGGGCTGGTCCTATTCTACTCCAGCGGAAACCATACGGCAAACCATACTTAGTCTTAAGTGTATACGAAATATAAGTAGGTACCTACTTACATAGAATATACTTGGCTATCACTTGAGAAACAAAACATGAGAGCTGTACACGAAATGGTAAAGTTTTGGTTGTGTATCATTCATTTACTGATATTCAGTAAGTATACCTTGTGCATAGATTATACATGATAGAGAACTATGGGGAAGAATCCCTGTAATCTGACAAAAATCCTATATTTTCCATCCAGTATAATATACTTAGGATAGAAGAGGCCTGATCTAAGAGTTATACCTACTTATAATATTAATTGTAATGAAGTTAAGCGACAGGATCTGAAGCACCAATGTCGACGACATAGCTCTGAAGGTTACGCGAGGTGGAAATGGGCAGGTCATCTGTCGCAGAACATATATCGCAAGAGCAAGTGAATTTTGAAAATGGAGATCGACTGAACAATTAGCAGGAACCGGGTTTACTTGAGCAGTACCTACTGCAATCTGTATATTCTGTGCTGAGGGGGAGGAAACTCCTAAACTTATTCTTTGTGAGTGTTCACTCATCCGCTCTAGAAGCCGAACTCTGGGGGACGCTATGTCACACCAGAGGACGTTAACCTCTTCGCCCCCCAGGATATCGTGCAGTGCATGCAAGCCTTATGGCCTAGGGGCCGATCTTTTTTCTTTTACGCACGACGGATTCGTACTTGATCTCAATCACACCTGATGTTAAGTGAAGATGAGGTCGAAGGTGGAAGCGTACTGACCCGGAAACCCCAACACATTTGGGGGATTGGTTATCTTGTCTCTGACAACCGGCACACAACAATGCTATTAATATTGCTGCTTGGCGAGATTTAGATAAGATGGTGGTAGCTAGCCAGGCGGACATTTAAAATGCCCTACCACCAACCAAACCGAGTACCTACCTACTTAAACATGTACAACCCGCGACCTCCGAATCGTAAACCCAATGTTGTTTACATTGAGCCACGGAGGCGGTAGATCTTAAACCACAGGGAATGGGTATTGTACACTGGCCCGCCCTCTAAAATAATAATTATCAGCAAACGAAGTGTAGCACACCCTCCAACTCCACTCAGCATAATTTGCAGTTGTATGAATTACATAGCTGATTCTCTGTGGAGCCTGACGTACGGACGCTTTACCAACACTGACGTGCAAAATAAAGGTGAAGCATTTCATAAATTAGTGCTGCAGTAATACATAGGCCACACTAAAAGTTTTGCGTAACTTAAAAAAACAACATGTTAAACGAAAATATTATGTTTATTGCTTTTCAAAATACTCTTAATTTACATTTTAAACATTTTTTCATGCGATCGAACCATTTTTTAAAACAGGAGGACCACAGATCTGAAGGTATGTAATGAGCAATAAATGAAGCAATGTAAAGAAACCCGACCTCTCTCAAATTCAGCAAACCATCGCCTCACGGTGCTCAAACAAGGTGCTTCTCTCCCAAAAGCATTTTGAAGACGAGCGGCACAGTGTTGCGGAGAGAGAGAACTTTTAAAATCATAAGAAATCATCGCTCTAAAATCTTTTCGACTAAAGGTCTTAGCATACGTGACGTGTTTATTCTCGTGCCGGACGGAACGGGACGATTTTTTAACATCGTTGCATTTGAAAACATAGCAATAAAATACACGTGGCGAGAAACACGGGCGGAACGGGACGGCAATAGAAAAAACATCGTTATGGCATCTTCTTCATCTAATGCTACGGCAACCATTGCTAGTTCTTCAAAAGTAAAATCGAACATTTTGTGCTGAAATATGGTTGCAGCACTAGCACGACTATCGTTGAACACCGTCACTGTACGTATGTTTTAAAACCACTTTCACGTTAGGAACTATACCCTTCCCGTCTCCGTTCCGTCCGAGAAATTACCCGTCACGTATGCTAAGACCTTTAATTCCATTTTCGTTGCGTACGTAGAACTTTGATGTGTGATAAAAATCAATTGACAAATGATTTCCCGCCAATTTTTTTTATTATACTAAGAAGGTTGCAAGTCGTTTCAAAAAATATAACATTCGAAATTCAAATAGTTGCGATTAGCTAGAAGTGCAAAATTTTTAGTGTGCCCCATGTAAGTACATACAGCTGGGGTCCTATTGAGCAAAATGTCACAAAATTGCATCAAGCAATGCCACTTCGCATGCTATTATACAGGAGCTGAAAAGCCCGTTAGCCAACCTTGACTTCGCGACGGGGGGAGGGGGATAAAAATTGTGAAGGTCTCCATACTATCATAAATAAGACTCAGGATCACAGTAAGAATCTTTAATTTATAAGCTTCACTTGCTTCACAGCTTCACATAATCACTTCACTTTTTATTTTAATGGCAACTACTACTTTGTCTGACAAATACTGGTGTTTGAAGAGGTTAGCGTATGTTTAGCCAAAGAGCGATATTCGCTGACACACTGCGTATCTAAAACAAACAGAACAACACAAGGACGATCACAATTTGTTAGTTGTTATAGTTTTATATTGTTAATTGTAATAAATTTAGATAAAATAGGAATAATAGGGGAGTTTATAAACGAATATGTAAGGAGAGATTTAAATATAATAGGACGAGGGAAATCGGCAGGGGGAAGTACGTCATACAAGGAAAATTTATAGTTCTTTATTAATAATAAACTCTTCTTCTTCTTATTTTTGAGGATGGCAATCAGTCAACCTCATTGTCGAGGGACATTACTGCCAGGTTCGAGTGAAAATTTTTATTTAGGTATCTTATTTCTTCAGTTTATAGGTCAGTCTCAATCAAAACAAGTAATTCGTCGTATACAGAGTCTAGTCACGGTCAAGTCATTCTTCAGTAAAGTGGCAGAATGCTTTACAAAAGATTTTGGCGGCTTCTTGTGGGAACCCGAAAGCTCCGTTACGCACTTTAATTTACACTTCCCTTCACCTGTACACCAACACTAACGTTTGCTGCACAATATTCTGCCATTATTAAGCTTCAAAAGTTAGAATGCACAAATTTTAAGACTTATAAAGAAAAATGCTACTTCACTCGCCGAGTTCCCGCCAAAAAGCCCCCTCCTTACTCAATATCTGTCATATTCTCAAGCCCCCTACTGTTGTACATCCATATTAGTGATGCACCCCGACAATCAAATTGACGTGACACATACACATACGACGATGCTCAATAGGATCCCTCCTAATATGCTCGTCAAAAATTAAAAATAAACACACATTGAAACATTTACAAATGTGTGTAATTGGATATAAATATCAGGCATGATCCACCACCGTGCTCCTTAGATAACTCCTCCTTTTATGGGGCATAATATTTGCTATAAAAAGCCTGTTTACTTTTCCAGCATTGCTTCTAATACAGCCTGTCTCGGCTGATAACACCGGAAGGAAATTCACGAACTACGGTTATCAGACAGAAACGACGAGAGGCATCTACAGTAGCAATGTTGATGTGTGGTTCATGCAAATCGACTTCCTAGACGATAACATTTACCGGAAAAATATGATACACACCACTACCTCAGGAAATCCAAGAGGAACGTATTTATGAATACTAGATTTTTTGTAACATGGTCTCTAAATTATTACTAAATAAATAATTGCGTGATCATTTATTTATTTGAAAGTTATTTACATCGAACTTAGAAAAAAAGAAAATATAAAAATAACATAATGTTTACATAATTACAAAAAATGTATAGCGTCTAGCTCTCCCACCTGGGGCATTGTCCCCAACACACTGGCTGCATTGCCCCGCTGAATTGCTAGGCTTAATCTTTGAGCGAAAAAAGAGCCCGCCCTTATATCACCTGATGCCACAATTAGCTTATCAGACACCGCCTTTACGAATTTTTTGGTGTCTGAATACCAGGGGCCCAGAGTCTCGAAAGCAAGTGCCGCAAACTCATAATTAGAAGATAGAAAAAAAAGGGGTAACGAGAGATTTCTGTGAAAATTCCAAGACAATTTTGTCACTATCATTTACTTTGTTCTTGTATAAAAATCACTTATAAATAATTGCGTGTGCGTACTGCTTCTATTTTTTCTAGTTTATGGTCCAAAAGATATATAGGCGTTATACAAGGCCTGTATTAATAAACCATTATCAAGATTGAGAACAGTCTTGTGACCGGTCTCAAGTAAACGTGTTGATTAATAAACCTAACTTGAGACCTGAAAAGCACGTGCATACTCAAACAGTACTCACTTGAGTAGTGCGCGTATTAATAAACGAAACTCAAGACTGTCATTCATTCGCCGCTGAGGCGAATACTTGTGAAGTGATCTCAGCTAAGTAGACCTCAGGATTGGTTTATAAATTAGCGCGGAGCTTGAGATAGCGTCAACTGCTTAAGACGCATCTCGGTTGATACAGCCGCAAGACATGTATTGAGATTCATTTATTAATACGGGCCTAAGTCTGTGCTTCCAAAACTAGGTAGAAACTTGTATCTCAGGAATCAGTAGCCTTTCCTATGTCTAGAAACGGTATAAACTGAACATTTTATGATGTCTAAAAAAAATAATTTTGATCTTGCACCTTTTTTTTTTATGCACCACGGGTTCGTACTTGACCTCAATCACACCTGATGTTAAGTGAAGATGAGGTCGAAGGTGGAAGCGTACTGACCCGGAAACCCAAACACAACACACCCCAACCTAAACATTATTTATCACTGAGTGACTCCTCATCGGTTATGCTGGTCTAGTACTAGCGGTAATTAGTAGCAGTTAGTCTAGGTAGTAATAGAGTCACGAAGGCCCCGTCGCCCCGGTTAGAGGTATACAGGGCGTCCCAAAGTTATGGGACATGAAGGGGAAGTACCTTAAATATCGTAGATAGTGAATTTTGCTCAAAGAAGACTTTATGTTATTTTTAAAAGTTAGTAATTCTGCATTCATAGATTTTCTAAAAATTATTTGCTTCGGCTGGGAATCGAACCGACTCAAATGTGAAAAAAAAAACACCCTACTTTTATGATGCCAATCGAAAGAATAGCTAAAAAATAATAACTCTGCCTAAGTAACATAGTATTTTAAAAGAAAGGAACAACGTGAAAATAATCATTTTAATCAAATAAAAAACATACATGAAACTGCCGTAGTCAATTAAGTAGGTATTTTTTTGTAAATTAATTAATTAAATGCTCAAAATGTGATCCCTCTTGTTTTACGCAAATCGCCAATCTTTTAATGAGCCCGCTGCCTGTTGATTTTATGAAGTGGGTACTTATTTACGAATAATCAATGCTATCTTTGGAATGATAATATCGCTACTTTTCGAACGTCGTCGGCAATAAATAACTTTCTTGAAATTTGACTCAATCATTTTATGTTGTTCCTTTCTTTTAAAATACTATGTTACTTAGGCAGAGTTATTATTTTTTAGCTATTCTTTCGATTGGCATCATAAAAGTAGGGTGTTTTTTTTTTCACATTTAAGTCGGTTCGATTCCCAGCCGAAGCAAGTAATTTTTAGAAAATCTATGAATGCAGAATTACTAACTTTTAAAAATAACATAAAGTCTTCTTTGAGCAAAATTCACTATCTACGATATTTAAGGTACTTCCCCTTCATGTCCCATAACTTTGGGACGCCCTGTATATGTTGATGAGTAATTGACTCTGGCTGGGTTATGCTAGCCTGGTACCGGCAGTATAAGTCTGGAGTCTAAGAGACACTACGCAGGGTGTCTTACATTCAGTAGGCGTCGTAGAATGCCACTGTTTTTTTTATGCACAACGGTACTTGACCTCAATCACACCTGATCTCTGACAACCGGAGTTGTTGATGAGTAGTTGACTCTCGCTCGGTTATGCTAGCCTGGTACCGGCGGTAATTACTTTAGTGTTGAATTATGATTCTCTCCGATTGGGAATTGTACAGGACATTTGGAAATCTGTAAAATTAAGAATCAGTAGAATTGGGAATTTGTAGAGGCAGGAATCTGTAAAGGAAATCGTAGAATTGGGAACAAACCTTCAGTAGGCGTCGTAGAATGCCACTGTTGATGAGGGGACTCGCTCGGTTCTGCTAGCCTGGTACAAGCGGTAATTAGTCAATATATGTAAGTAAATTTTTATTTGCATTTTCTTTTAAGAAATGTAAATAACTATATGTAACATCTTATAATATACATTTCGCATGTTTTTCTCCTTATATCAACCATTTGGTATCCATAATGCAAACCTCGTGGTTTAGTGTGGAACTTGATGGCGCTGTGTATGTCCAAGGATATTTATTCAATAGAATTTAGAAACACAAGAGGTAACGAGAGATTTCTGTGAACTGCTCAAATAAAATTCCAAGACAATTTTGTCACTATCATATACTTTGTTCTTGTATAAAAATCACTTATAAATAATTATTATCTTATTATTATGGCATCCATTTCAAAGTAAAATAAAAAAAGGAATAATTTCATTCAACTATATACATACTTAATTGGTAAAACCCAACTGGTGATGTCACATAGGCGGAACTGAGCGTAACTTGGGAGAATAAGGACTGGCACAGCCTGGCTACTGCACTATAGCCATTACAGGCATTTGCTCTCTTAGCCGTGTATACAGTGATCCCAAGACTGAGATCTTATTTGAGTCTTCATTACATAACTTAAATATCTTGGTCATATATTGACGTCGAATCAAGGTCGAAGCTGACATAGAAGCGAAGGGCGCTATCAGTGAGAGCGAACGTCCTAGCTTGCAGCGAACATGCTAGCTCGCAGAGAACATGCTAGCTCGAGCGAACATGCTAGCTCGCAGCGAACATGATAGCTCGCAGAGAACATGATAGCTCACAGCGAACATGCTAGCTCGCAGAGAACATGATAGCTCACAGCGAACATGCTAGCTCGCAGCGAACATGATAGTTCGCAACGAATGTTATAAATAGGGCAACTCGACAACATTTTTGTTATTTTTACACAGCTAATGAAATAAGATAGGCACCAAGCATGACGTTTCAGTTTGACAAGTGCGAATGTTTGAATCAAAGATTTCCTATACTGTTTAACTAGTCCTGATCGAGTATTTAGTAAGGCAAGCCGGCCTCTTGGGCTTATATGAAGGTACCGACACTGTCGTAGTGAACATGCTAGTTCTAGCTCCTCACAGCTTTTTGCGTCGAGCTTTCCAGGATAACAAATAAGTTCCATGTCTCCATTCATGGCATCATGGCCATGATCGCCGTCAGGTTAGATTGCAGGTACATGGACACCCGATGCACCATTTTATGAGTCATTGCCACCATCAGTAGCCTTGCAGTGTATCACTGTTGAAGAGGTGACTCTCACATGGTTATGCTAACCTGGTACCGTCGGTAATTAGTCTGGGGTCCAAGGTAGCAATAGAGTCACGTTGGGCACCGTCTACCTTCGTAGGCGCCGTACTGAGTACCAGTGTTGATGAGGAAGTCACTCTCACTCGGTTATGCTAGCCTGGTACCGACGGTAATTAGTCTGGGGTCCAAGGTAGCAATAGAGTCACGTTGGGCACCGTCTACTTTCGTAGGCACTGTGCAGAGTACCACTGTTGATGCGGAGGTGACTCTCACTCGGTTATGCTAGCCTGGTACAGTCGGTAATTAGTCTAGGGTCTAAGGCAGCAATAGAGTCACATAAGGCACCGCCTATCTTCACTAGGCGCCGTACCACTACATTCAGATGATGTTCTGTACGATGTTACCAATTGGCGGAGGCATGTTCTGGACTAGACCTCCAATGTTTTGTTGGTAGTATTGCATTCGGTTTGCTAGTTCCATATCAGAATACGGCTCTTGCTTCTTCACTGGCGGTAGGGCACGAGGTTGCTGTGAACAACATTCAAAAATTGGATTATTTCAAAATGTACCATTCCATCTTCGGACTACTAGGCGCGGGGCATTCCACCCGTATGTAGTTAACATACCGAACATTCGCACTAAGCGGTTCGATACATCATTCATAATGCGAACAGCCAAGGCATGGAACTCCCTTCCGGCGTCTAGTCTTTCCTGAATCCTACAACCTTGGGATCTTCAAGAGCAGGGTGAATAGGCATCTACTGAGATCGCGTGCTCCATTTTCGGCCACATCGTCACTTCCCATCAGGTGAGATTGTGGTCAAATGCGTATCCAGTTAACCATAAAAAAATGTACAATACAATACACTTTATTTCATGTAATGTACTGTTAGAGTAAGATGCACTTATGCGTTTATTTACAGGATTATCTCACTTAAACTGAGCAGCATTTGAATGGAACTAAGAGATCATAGTAGCCCCCAAGTATGGAATAAAGCTTGGTACAAATATTTCCGAAAAGCAAAAATCAAATCGTTTTTTTTTTTCGTTTTATTCTCTCCTCTAGAAGAAGGCAAAGGGATCTAGCCCATAACAGCCATGTCTTATTTCTCTTATTTCTTCAGTTTGTAAATCAGTCTCAGTCAAAACAAGTAATTCGTCGTATACTTGGCGTATACAGAGTCTAGTCACGGTCAAGTCATTTTTCAGTAAAGTGGCAGAATGCTTTACAAAAGATTTTGGCGGCTTCTTGTGGGAACCCGAAAGCTCCGTTACGCACTTTAATTTACACTTCCCTTCACCTGTACACCAACACTAACGTTTGCTGCACAATATTCTGCCATTATTAAGCTTCAAAAGTTAGAATGCACAAATTACAAGAATTATAAAGAAAAATGCAACTTCACTCGCCGAGTTCCCGCCAAAAAGCCTAAATCGTTTTAATTTCGTAACTTCCAAAAATAACACCTGAAGTCTTTATGACATACAACGGACGACCTGTTTGGTTTATTTGTTAGAGACCGTGACCGTTATGTGTAGAGGTCCGGTTCGAACTCCGCTGTGTTTGTATGATGAATGGAAAAGGATGTTTTATTTAAAATATGTATACTTATACATATTTACAAAACCACCTCCAATGGCTCAATTGTAAACAACACAGGGTTAACGAATCGGAGGTCGCGAGTTCGATCCCCAGCGGGGTACATGTTTGCTCTGGTTGGTGGTTATAGCAATGTTATAGCATTGTTGTGTTCAGGTTGTCAAAAATAAGATAGTCAGTTCCCTAAATAAGATGGGGTTTCGGAGTCAGTACGGTTCCACCTTCGGCCTCATCTTCACTTAACATCGATCAGGTATGATTGAGGTCAAGTGCTCACCCGCTGTGCATAAAAACAAGTGTGAGAACTATGGGGAAGAATCCCTGTAGTCTTATAACGTCGTCCTTACCTTATTTCTCTTGTTCCCGTGCATCATTTTCGTATGCTTATATATCGAAGTCTGCCAGGTGAATGTTGCTGGACAGAGCTTGCACATGAAACTTTTCGTGGTCGAGCGGTTCGTGTGCATCGCCCACACGTGGCCCTTCAGTCGCTTCACTGTCTGCAATGTGGACAATATTGGTTATACAGAATCATCAGCATCTTCTTGCTATGGCCCCAATTTACTTGGGGTCGGCGCAGTAAGTCTTTTTCTTCCAAACTTCTAACGAGAGGTTACAGCGGGATTTGAACCCGCAACTGTTGATTTCGCAGACAAGGTTCGTTTTGGATTAGTGAAGATAAACAATGTCTGGCGCGGCCAGTCCTTGAATGGGGAGGGCATCAGCCTTTCCTGAACCCTACAATCTTAGTATTTTCAAGAGCAGGATGAATAAGTATCTACTCAGATAGCGTCTTTCATTTTCATCACATATCCTTTACGGTAAATAAAACATTCGGACAAATAAAATTCAGGCACATGAGTATTATTGCATATAATTTTCGGGCAAACAATGGAAATCCCCTGAGGAACCTGCATGCCTGAGAAATAAAAATTTAAGGCATGTGCAGTCCCCAACCCGCATTGGGCCAGCGTGTTGAACTACGGCCCATACTCCCTCATTATACGAGGGAAGGCCTATATCCCTGCAGTCGCCGCCTCTGTGGTTCAATGTAAACAACATTAGGTTTACGATTCCGAGGTCGCTGGTTCGATCCCCAGCGGGGGTACATGTTTAAGTACTCGGTTTGGTTGGTGGTATGGCAATTTAAATGTCCGCCTGGCTAGCTACCACCATCTTGCCAAGCAGCAATGTTAATAGCATTGTTGTGTTCCAGTTGTCAGAGGTAAGATAGCCAAGTCGACCTAATGTGTTGGGGTTTCCGGGTCAGTACGCTTCCACCTTCGACCTCATCTTCACTTAATATCAGGTGTGATTGAGGTCAAGTACCAAACCGTTGTGCATAAAAAAAAAAGTCGGACGTTTACGGGCTGGTGACGATAGATAACAATATACTTGTTACCTTGTACGACTTTCCGCATATCTCGCACAGATGTTCACCGTCCGGCTCCCTATTCTTCTTTCCTTCATGTATATTATTCATATGCGCGACCATTATCTTCGCTGTTTTGAAAGCCTGCGAGCAAAAACGTACATAAAAATATGTCGTAGGATGTATAACGCATAGAGTAATGCAATTTTAATAAGAAAGAAAGAAATTATTTATTTGCCAGAATACAGTTTACAAGGTCTGATAAGAAATTTAGGAATCATGTATTCAATCTGCATGCAGATGTGCAAAATATGATTTGTGACACTTTACATAGCATTCTGATAATTTAAATATTCCTTAATATCATAGAAACACTTTGCCTGAAGCCATTGTATCAATCGAATTTTAAATATTCCAGTTTAATGTATGTACGTTGCAAGAATAAACATGCGATGGCATGGGACATTTCGACAAAATCGGTTTAGCAAAAAAATAAGCCTTGTTTGCTAAGCTATTAAGATAATATAATAATATATGGGGTTTCCGGGTCAGTACGCTACCACCTTCGGTCTCATCTTCACTTAACATCAGGTGTGATAGATGTTAAGTGCTAACCCGTTGTTGATAAAAAAAAATCCGTCCACACACACACACACACACACACACACACACACACACACACACACCGCGCCAAACATTGCTTAACTTCGCTAATCGAAAACGAATAGCGACTGCACCACGAATCCTTCAGTAAACATAAATTGAAAACGTGAAAAACCCCGGCGAAGCAAGCGATTACATTATCCAGATAAACCAAACCAACTGTATTAGAAGCTAAATATCTTCGGAACGGCTTAACAGATTGTTCAATAGGCTAAGTCTTTTTAGTTGTGCCGAGAACTCCTAGATGGCGTTGACCTATTTTAAATCGCGATATAGTTTCGGTCTCGACGTTTAGCTCTATATGTTCATACAAAAACAATAAATTATTTCTACCAGCTACATGGAAGTTTTTGTTGGGAAGTAATTAAGTGTCTTTTCGTTGAGACTATGATATAAAAAAAAAACGCACGGAAATCGGACCACGCATTACTGAGGTACGTCCGTACAATGACTGGACATACGAGTACATAACGCCCTTCGTGAAAGAACCTAGCTCACCTTGAAGCACACACTGCATTGATACTTTATCCGCTTGAGGTGATCCCAGTCTATGTGGTCCACCATACACCACTTGGTCGCGAATTTCTTCCCGCAGTAGTTGCACTCGTGTCTGAAAATAATTAATAAATATTTCAAACACTCTTTTCAGCTGCAAAACACAGACAATCCCATTCAATTCTCATTACGCCAACATTATTACGCTCATTCATTCTCATTGCAAAGGCTGACCTTGAGGTCACCCAAAGGGCAATGGAGAGAACTATGCTCGGATTTTCCCTGCGGGATCGAATCAGAAATGAGGAGATCCACAGGAGAACAAAGGTTCAAACTTCAAGCATTTATTTCAACATATACAATACATGATATCATTTGTTGAATGTCAATTTAAATCTACTGGAAATAAAAAAAGTTTATTGCATTTATCTGTCAGTCTGTATGTCCAAGCTACTACCGCTTCGGAAAGGGAAATCATCTGTGGGAAAAGAAGCGGCGCAAGAAACCCACAGGATCATTGTTGTCCTTTTTTTTTAATTTTAGTGAATCTCAACTTCACTATCAGATATTTCTTGAAGTAACCGTTCGCATAGTGTCTTGGAGCGCTTTAGTTCTGCAAGCGCTGTCTGTAATTTGTGCTCAGCCTCTTGTTCGGCTACTATGTTGCGAGTGCGAACCATGATGACTTGTGACTGTAAAGCAATGTCTTGTGATGTGACTGTGATCAATATAGCCCGAAGAATTGCCAAACTTACGTGGCAGTGGGCGGGGCACATTGCTCGTAGGACTGATACTTTATTGTATTAATACAAATCAAAGAAATAACTTGAGCTCCATGCATTTTTATAGGTCAAGTAACCTGTTATAATAGCCATTCGCGCACAATTTGCGTTGCAATCGACACATTTATGAATGTACCCACCCGTACGCATCCTCAGGCACGTGTCTCTTGCTCAGACGCATGTGGTTATTGTAGCAGTCGCGGCTGGAGAAGGTCTTGCCGCACTCGCGACACTCATGCAGTGCGCCAGCGTCGCGCTCCCGATGGTTCCTCATATGCCGGGCTAGGTTGCGTTTCCATTGGAACAGTTTGCCGCATATCGGACACGGATAGGTTAACCCGTTGTGGATTACGCTGGAAATGTGTGGACAAGATTTGATAAAGGCTTTTGATACAGTCTCCTATTCAAAAGTCGGTGACAAGTGGATGATAGTGACGCTCATCTTACGACTCCTTGCAGATTATGTTCATAAATTGATACAGAGCATGTAAAAATTGCGAGACAAAATTAGCAACGAAACTTTTGTAATTTATAAAGTAGAGTACCTCAGGGTTGTATTTGGGGTCCTACATTATTCCTTTGCTCCATAATGAACGTCTATCAGCTGGAAACAATAGTTTTAAATAAATCGCCTCAACTGCCTCCGTGGCTTAATGTAAGCAACATAGTGTTTACAAAATGGAGTTTGTGGGTTCAATTCACAGCAGGTTACATATTAGTACCTTCGGATAGATAAAATACGATGTTTTTGTTTTTCCTATGATTGTTCATACATACAGTACAGTAATTCACCATATTTACTCATCATTACTTTTACCTTTTTCATCATCATCATCATCTCAGGAATATAGGCCTTCCCTCGTATAATAAGGGAGTATGGGCCATAGTCCACCACGCTGGCCAATGCGAGTTGGGGACTAAATGCATATAAGTTATTAAATTTAAAAATTCGCAGGGCAGCCTGAGCGATGCTCAGGGAGGGATTCTCCAGCACTGATAGTGCTGGTACCCTCCTGGGGTACTAACTCTTTAAATACCGCTACCATTCTGGAGTGAGACTGGGAGATTGGGCCTCCGGCGCCCTCGCTCACCGGACGAAGCGCAGTGGCAAAATGCCACTACTCAGACGTCGGTCTTCTGCGAGAGGGTGGTACTTCCCCGGTCGAACCGGCCCATTCATGCTGCAAGCTAAAAGATTACAGCGTGGCTCTACCACTACAAAAGCTAGTAGCTAGCTATGTGGACATTTAAAATGCCCTACCACCAACCAAACCGAGTACTTAAACATGTACCCCGCTGGGGGTCGAACCCGCGACCTCCGAATCGTAAACCCAATGTTGTTTACAGTGAGCTACGGAGGGGATTGAAAAGTATTATACTCACACATGAGCCCGATAACTCTTCTTGGAGTGGAACACTTTGTTACAGCCTTTGCATGGAATGTACAGCTTCTCTTTCGGCTTGTCATCCCTGTTCTGGGGTAGTAATCTGCAATACAAATATGTGTGTAAATGGACAGGACAACGATACTTACATATATACATAAGCTTTATCCTGAAAGGGATAGAGATATCCGAAGCATTGGTTTAATTAAGGCTTTAATGCTTGAAACAATATCCAAGGTTCGCCTTAAGACATATACAGAAATGCATACGTGACAGAGGTAAGTCAACGCCGTTAAATCGTGCAAATGTAAAATAAAAAAAATAAAAATAAGAAAATATAAATATGTCTATGTTTTTGGTGGAAAGTCCCTTAGTCGCCTTTCACAACACCCACGAGAATTATATATTAGGTTTATTATTATTAGGTTATTGGCAACACAACTTCCGATTGTCCTAGTATGCTACTGTTAACACCAGCAGCAGTAGAATGGACTCACTTGAGATGGTACTTGAGGGTCATCTTGTTAGCGAACACTTTGCCACAGCAGTCACACTGTGGCTTGTCCTGATGGCAAATGTTTCTATGGTATGCCAGCTTCGACTTTGTACTGAAACAAAATATTATAATAAATAATAAATATTTCGGAAACTTACACCAATCATCTAGTCCCAAACTAAGCAAAGCTTGTGCTATGGATACTAGATAACGGATAAACATACATAAATATTTAAATAAACATCCATGACTAAGGAATAAATGTTCATATTCATCACACAAACATTTACCCGTGGCGGGGTTCGAACCCGCAACCGTTGGTTTCGCTGACAGGGTCACTATCCACTACACCAGTCGGTCGTCAAAAAGGTTTTTGTTGTGGATGTGGAACATGTCAGAACACGGTTGCAATTCAAATGAGTGTCTATACATTATTTTTGTATTATTTGACTAACAAAAGTATTTACGACAAGAAGCCTAGAATAAATGTAATGGGATTTAATTTGCTTCATTCCCTCATTATGGTTTAGTGGTTATGTTTGGTGTAGTTTTTAGACACTCTGCTACTATACCAAAAGGTCGCGGGTTCGAATCCCGCCAGGGGCATATGTTTGTATGTTGAATACAGACATTGTGTTCCAGAGTTATGGATGTTTTTCATTTATACATGTATTTATTCATTTATAATAAGTATTTATTTACAAAAAAAATGTATTTATGTATTAAATCAACCATCTGGTATCCACAACACAAGCATATAGTTGCTTACTGTGGAACTAGATGGCGCTGTGTGTATGTCTAAGGATATTTATTTATTATTTATTATTATTTATTTATTTACAAAAAAAAAAGTATTTGTGTAGTTTATCAACCATCCATAACACAAGCCTAGATGCTTACTGTGGACCAAGATGGCGCTGTGTGTTTGTGCAAAGATATTTATTTATTTATTTTTTCATAAAATTTCGTTATTATTATTATTTCCTTAACAATTTTCACTAAACAAAACGGTGGCAGACATAAAATACCCTCACCTAAACAATTTCCCGCACTTCCCGCAGTCGAAGCCCCCCGCGTCCGTCCCCTCGTGGACCCTCACATGCCGCACCATAAGCCTTTTCAGAGCGGTCCGCACGCCGCACTCTTTACACCTGAACGCCGCCAGGTGGAGCGCTCGGTGGACGGAGAGGTTGTCTTTAGTTAGGAAGTACGCCTTGCATACGTCGCATTGGGGACACTCCACGGATTTCTGGGGACAATGGGAGGATTGAATAAACCACTGAAGTACGTGGTTAGCGATGTTAAACAACATTTGTTTCCGGTTCAAACTGCAGTTGGAACATTCAAGCGTAAATTTAAAGTATACTTATTACATAAACACAATTTGGCAAAGGGATTAATGTGTATAATATATACCGGATGACTTTTTTTTTTTACCGTAAAAATAGGGCATTAGGTAAGTGAAATAGAAGTTATTGGCATCGGCAGTTTAATTTTTTTTTTCTAAAACGCACGCCGGTCTTTCATTTACATGCGACTGGCGTCATTCTTGGGGTACCTATCATGCGATACTTATTTGCGAAACATATTATCTTCAAGTTTTCTTTATTTAATTTAATGATGTAATTATGTGGAATAGATAATATAAGCGACCGTCAAAGGACACAATTAAAGATTTCCTTTCTATTTAACTTATCTAATATGGCCAATTTTTTTCCTTACGGTAAAAAAGCTCACCAGTATATAAATCGAAGATAGCGATAAATTAGCGACGGAATTTATAATTGAGGCTGTCGAATTCCTATCATAATACACGGTTTGCTGCAAGAAGTGAACATGGTGGTGCTGGTATCGCCGAAAGTGGCGCGGTAACGATTACAGCAATGTTAGGTATGCACATCGATAATGAATATTCATTTTGCTACCGGCCGTCAAAGGAGACGGACCACCAGTTAGCACACCATTGAGCGTGAGTGACTGATTACCTATTATCACCGATGTTTGGAGGAATCCGGTGAGTCGTTACTTAATAAGAAGTTGGTCATAGAATTTGAGCAGGAGGGCCTGTAGTAGTAGTGCTTAGTTTTACTACGGCTGAATCACATAGATTGCATGCGAGGTTCAAGTTGGATGGCATGAGGGGCATGCATATATTTACTCTTCAAGATTTATTAAGATTTATGTGAGGGTAAGTGGTCTGTAATTGCCACCTTAAAGAATTAAGGTAATTGAAATGAAATGAAATGAAAATGAAATGAAAATCATTTATTCATGTAGGCAATACAATATGCACTTATGAACGTCATTTGTTTTTTAAACTACCACTAGCTCGGAACGCGACCACTACTGAGAAGAGCTAGCGAGAAACTCAGAGGGTTTGTTTTGTTCGTTTTCCATCAGTGGCGGACTATTACCTCGTTCTATTAAATTCTAGTATCATTCTGATATCCTATTCGCCTTTAGTAGCTTCATATAATATTGCTCCCGAGCTACCCTATACCACGAAAGGCTGGCACCGCCCCAGACGCTAACAACGCCCGTGTTTCTATATTTGGTTGGTTTTAGCTATGTGAAAAATCACTAGTGGCATTTTATATAGTATTTCAAGTCGTTAAGCCAAGTCGGTGGCTTAAAAACACAGATTATCAGGTGGTCAGTTAGTAGTCTAACAAAAATCCACCACTGGGTCCGCGTGGTGGATTATGGCCCAACAGTGGGAACGTATAAAGCTGTTGATAATGATGATGATGATGGGGACTAAGACAATTCCTTTCATGTGATGACCACGATGAAGTATGGACGCAGATCTCACCTGTCTATGTTTTCCGCTCATATGGTCGTTCATCAGCTTCTCAGAATTGAAGCTTATGATGCAGTCGCAGCACTTGTAGCGAAGCTTCTCGAACTCCTTGCTTGCGAGGTCTTCGCTGCGGACCTGGCCGACGTAAACACCTTTTAGTCTTTTACCTCCACTACTGACGTACTCACAAAAGGTCAGGTGTGACATACCCACATCATTATCATATTCTGCACTAGTCCCAATTTATATGGGATCGGCCCAGAACATCCTTTTCATCCAATCTCCTCTATCAGCCGTTACCTCATCATTCACGCCCTTTTCGCTCATATCACTGCTCACACAAGCCATCCATTTTTTCCGTGGTCTTCCTCTTCCTTTCCAACCATCGACATCCATATTCGTCACTCTCTTAGGCCCGTATTAATAAACCATTCTCAATACAAGTCTTGAGGCTGTATCACACGAGATGCGTCTTAAGCAGTTGACGCTATCTCAAGCTCCGTGCTAATTTATAAACCAATCTTGACGTCTACTCAGCTGAGATCACTTTTCAAGATCACCTCAGCGGTGAATGAGTGATAGTCTTGAGTTTCGTTTATTAATACGCGCACCTCTCAAGTGAGTACTGCTTGAGTGTGCACGTGCTTGTCAGGTCTCAAGTTAGGTTTATTAATCGGCACGTTTACTTGAGACCAGTCACAATCTTGAGAATGGTTTATTAATACGGGCCTTAGTAACATGCGATTCATCCCTCCTCAATAACATGTCCATACCCAGCCAAACGGTTTCATTTCAACTTTTCTGTCACGGGTGCCACTTTTCAACTCCCTCTTACATCCTCATTCCTTATTTTATTCATCCTCGTCACTCCACTTATCCATCTCAAGATTCTCATCTCTGCTGCATGCAATTTTCTTTCATCCATCTTCTTCACAAGCTCACACATGACATGACCTAATTAAATAAAAATATATTCACCTGCCACATTTCCTGTTCACTCATCGTATACAACTCCACCAGCTCCTTGGGGAGGTTCTTCAGTTTCCTACTGCTTCTGGTTGGGTCCTCATTGGAGTCTTTTGTTTGGATCTGAAAGTTGAATGCAATTATTTGTCATAGGCTATCCCAACTAATATTATAAATGCGAAAGTTTGTGTGTATGTCTGTATGGATATATTTGATACCTCTTCACGCCTATATTTTTGGCTTTTTTTTTGGTTAAAATTTGGTGTGTAGACAGATTATAAGCCCGTAAACACTTCCTTCCCAAATAAACAAATTGAAAGTGTATCCTAAAACCAAATATGATTGTAAGAAAAACCTGATAATCTTGCTAAAAACATTGAACTACGCTGAAACTGAGGCCCTTCTACAATATACTATCTAACTCTAAATATTACATTAGGTAGGTACACAACTTAATTACATAATTTCACTTATAATATATAATCTATAACAAAATTAAAATACATATAGTATACTTAAATAAAACGAAACAAAACTAAGCCATATTCAACACACACATAATTTTCATAAACACTTTGACATAGTCACTCACTTACACAAGTTACACACACAGACTGAATACATACATATACACTCTCATAAACTTACCAAATCATCCCACAAACACTTGCTTAAATTGTAATAATATACTTAATATAATAACAATTAGATCAGTAAAATATTAATAATAATTATTATATAAATTTGTAATTTTGCATGCGTGGAAATCTATAATTAACTTTACAATTCCCAAAAACGAATGTTATTTACTTACTTAAGCTTGTATTAAGTCATTATTTATGTTAATTAATATTATGTTTGGAAGAGTGGGGCCACCCAATACAGGTACTGTTGGAACCTAAAGGGTAACTCCCAAACGTTTAATTTACTGAACTTAAGGGAAAGGACCTGGATTAACATATAGGCAATTTTGTTTGATGAACCGATTTTGATGAAATCTTCCACCCGGTCGAAGTCGCGGTCGGAAAACTAGTATAAAATAAAGATATTATTCTTTTACACAAAGGTGTTGATTCGAAATGTGAAGTCAATCAAACGCGGTAGTACCCTTCTTTATGATTCGGGATAATTTTTACTAATTCAGTTGAGTCCAATTTCCAACGGATACCGGCCTAATAAGTTGAAGCAGTGAGGTGTAGTTCTTTTTGTTATGCATATAATTCATTTGTTAGCTTAATTAGGTCACATTTTAAATGTAACACTTAGGTCCAGTAGTGGAGCTTTAATGGCTGGTGATTTGAGATGTTTTTGGTTTGTGAGATAAGTACGGTTGGTAAACTCTGTTGTACTTTCACACAACACCAAAAGGGTCACAGATGCGTTGCCGGCCTTTGAGGAAGGTGTAGGCTCGTTTCTTGGAGGTTTAAGGCCGCCTAATTGTACTCTTTTCAGTATTATGCTTTGTAAATGTTCTCCGTTTGTACAATAAAGTGTATTTGTATCCAATGTCGTACTCGTTCGGGAATACCGCTGCAGGAAGTCCGTCCCACAGGGTCGTCGTACGTGGTAGGCAGTTTCTTGAGAAACGTACAGTGGTAGACTTCATTATTTAAACTGTATTTTTTTTTTTATGTATTTAAATTCAGTTTTAATTGCTACCTTCTCATTGCTCCGTTTTCTGCCTCTTCTACTTTTTTTCTCTTTCTTCTTCTTTAGCTTTGACAGCTGTATGTCGTCATCTGAAGTGATGTCCTGATCCTGTGATGGGTAGTCGTCCAGAAGGGAGTCTTCATTGATTTCCACCTCAATTTTCATGGGACCTGTGTGAAGTAAAATGGTTAGTATGATGATGAACTACCTATGGGCCTATGAAATTTATTATGTTGGGGCTCACACAATAAAACTAATGACTGAGGTTGGAGGGTTCCTCTAAAAACACAAAATAGAAAATTATTCACTCATGAAAAAGACCAGCTCTCCTAACTGTGAGGTGTGTGGTATTGTAGAAGATGTGCACCATATATTAGTGGAATGTGTCCGGAACGAGCACCAACGAAAGACGCTGATGATGGAACAGAGGCTAAATAGACTAGATGGGGGAATATTCCATGAGATCCTAGCTCATCCAAAATCTAACGCTGCCTGGAGTCTATTTGCCTTTGTGAAGGCATCGGTGTCTCGTTAGAATTAGATTTAAATAGATTAAGTCAGTAAGAGGTACGATGGGACTGGCGTGTACCCTTTGTATAAAAGTCCCTAAATCAAAATTGAAAAAAAAAAAAAAAAAAATTTTTCATTTTAAAATCATATTTATCACACAAGTGAATTATTTCAATAATTAGGGGCTTTTAACAAGTTTATCATAAAATTGATCGCTGCTCCCCGTATTACATTTACAAAAAAAAAATGTATTTGTGTTGTATATTATTCATAATACAAACCTAGTTGATTAGTATGGAAGTAGATGGTGCTGTGCATATGTACAAAGATATTTATTATTATAATTATGAATATTGACTTTAAATTTGTATGCTTAGCATAATGTTTGTACCATAAACGCAATAACAAGCAGGTTTTGGTGCAAAATTTTCGCATTTATAATATTAGTGGGGACTTTAGGTTTTCCTGCGTTGCTAGATTGATTGTTGTCTTTCCAATTTAAATCACTTTTTGTTAAAGCAATGAACAAGTCAACTTTCTACAGGGTACAGTAGCTAATATAGAAGAGCTGTCCACTGCAACCATAATTATAACCACATGACATGTATGGTGTAGTGGTTAGAAACTCTGGCTGCTATATCAAAGGTCGCGGTTCGAATCCCGCTAGGGGATATGTTTGTATGATGAATACAGACATGTGTTTCCGAATTATGGATGTTTTTCGTTTATGTAGGTATTTATTTACAAAACAGAAATCCATTCATATAGTTTATCAACCATCTGGTATCCATACATAATACAAACCTAGTTGCTTAGTGTGGAACTAGATGGCTCTGTGTATATGTATGTGCAAACTCACATAATATTAGTGGAGGAGGATTGTTTACTAAATGTAAAACTAAACAGATTAACTACTAATATCAAAATTCCATCCCATGTTTAAACCACCACGCAATATTACAAAAATATAAAGTCAGCTCCATGTCCGTTCTAGCGGATAGTAGTTCCGTGTACCTAAATAGAGTTACTTTTGTGTTCTACGCCCGGTCACGCATGACTGGCGGTAAGGCCAGCGAGATGTGAGCGCGCGCTCTGTGGGCTGCTCATACTTATCGGAGCTCTGTATATACTGGTTATTAGTGCTTAATGATGAGTTTTGTTTTCCAACCCACGACTTTCCGTTATTAAGTAAATTGTTTATAATACGCTCGCAATTAATTAACAAATATTTTATGTAAATTTTCTCATGTAAGTGATTGTAGTTTGAGAAATAAAAATTTCTTTACTCACATGATCAAGTGACAAATTCACATCAGCTTTAAGGACTACTCACCAGTATTGATATCAAATTTATCTTCGCCACCCTCAGACTTAATATCCAAGTCTGGCTTCAGCTCCTCCTGGGTCCGCTCCTCCTGGGTCACTTCCACTTCAGACATCACATTCATGTATCCCATTTCTTCGATGAAACACCAGGTTAGACGCTCATGGGAAAATTGAGTGAGGTCATTTGGTGAATTGAGAAATGTATGCTGCGAATAATTTTATGTCGGTTTAGACACTTATCAGCTAGCCTATATACAAGATAAGCCATGAAGATAAGACCATGAATATAAACAAAAAATTTAAATGTATACATGGATAATTACCTTTTGAGAGTAATCAATGAGAACTTCAAAAGATCTTAATATCTGAGCTTGGAATCGGGTGACAGTTTTCACTGCTGCGAGACATTCCCAGCATACCTGAACTGTTAGACCATCTGGCACCTGGAATAGCATATGTTGAAAAGAGTCTTAGAATCTATTAGCATGCGTCTGCCATCGAGTGACAATAGTGAAAACTTGGATAGCAAATTTACAATTAGCAATATACGATAGTTTTGACCGGTAGCATCTATACTGGGTTGCATGAAGGAACAAGGAAAAAGGGATATGGTGACATATCATGATTTTACAAAGTTACAGCATGTCCTCATCCAATGATCTGATCAAAATATGGAGTTATGTAGAGTTGAACATTTCTAACGAAAAAAAGTGTTTTCTATGGTGTATCTTGCCATAGACTCCAATTTAATTCCAATTATTTCTTATTCCATAATAACTTCTTTAATTCGCCCATGTTCACTTATCGTATCTTCGTTTCCATCGTGCAGGTTGATTGCTGGTTGAAATTGACCGGTATTCGGGGTATTCGATTATTAGTTTAAAACAACAAAAAAAAACAATAACGATGGCGGATCATAGGTTTCTTGTTCCTATGTTTACACGCTCAAAGGCGCGGAACTTGAATTAAATTACACAAAAAGCCTTAACAATTGTCTTGTTCACTTAACGAGATGTCCTGAAAAGCGTTTGAAAATAAATATAAGCGGACTTACGTCGATATCCGCTAATACTTTGAAACAGTCCTTCACTTCGTCTCTATAAAACATCTTGCGGTTGTAATTTAAACAACCTACACATATACCATTTACATTGTAACCTTCAATATTGATATTTATTTCCCTCATTTTTGAAAACCGATACACATTTACATAGATTTAATACAAAAATAATTTTACAAACAAAGGAAGCTTCATTGCTTTCTTTCGGCCATTTTGTTCGATGTATTTATATGATTTGTGTGGCTTTGTTTGTGCTACTCTCAGATCTGACGTGCTACTACACAAGCGAGATGTAAAATACGATTTTGTAAGAGACTATTCCTTTCTCCCCTAACAGGTCTCGTAAAGTCCTTGCATTAGAAACGCAGCAGTTGACAGTTAAGTTTGTTCGATTGGTAGCTCGGTATTTTTTTATAAAGTTTTTACGGCTGTTGGATACCTACTGTCCTTTTGAGCCAGGTAGATTGGTATTCAAGACGTGTTGCCATTGTCCTATAATTAATTGTTAATGTAGGGTTTCTCTATATTTCATATAATTTGATGATTAATGTTGTTAGCTCCCCTTTGAACATGATTTGTTACAGTTTTGTATCTGTTTTCTTTACTTTTCTGTGCACTAAAAATGACTAAATTATTACGCCGTGTAATAAAATAAATTGTAAAACGTTAAAGTAACTACATACCTACTTTAAAATGACTTAATTAAAATGCGACCGATTGGTGTAGTGTAGACTGAACCTGTCAAACCAATAGTTGAGGGTTCGAATCCCGCGAAGGGTTTTTTTTTATGCACGACGGGTTCGTATTTGACCTCAATCACACCTGATGTTAAGAGAAGATGAGGTCGAAGGTGGAAGAGTACTGACCCGGAAACCCCAACACATTTGGAGGACTGGCTATTTTATCTCTGACAACCGGAACACAACAATGCTATTAACATTGCTGCTTGGCGGCAGATTTAGGTAGCCCTACCACCAACCAAACCGAATACTTAAACATGTGTGTGTAAATGTTTATGTTATGAATACGAACATTTATTCGCCGGTCATGGATGTTTAGATAAATATTTATGTATGTTTATACGTTACCTAGTATCCATAGTACAAGCTTTGCTTAGTTGGGGATCAGATGATTGGTTTAAGTTTCCGAAATATAAAAAAAAACTACCGAGATGAGGGAATAAACTTATCCTGAGATGAAAAAGCGGGTGATGCTGGGGATTATAATATAAGAGCACCCATCTTGTTCGACGATGGGACAAAATAAAAAGGCCGACTAATCCATCACATTACTGGTATTAACTAGTATTTACACGTAGCTTCGTCCGCATGGAATCCGTACATATGTATACATGGTGAATTTAAATTCGTGTTATTCTCATTAACTGGTGACGCCACCCTTGATTTCGAACAACTTTCCTCAAGGAACCATAGTTGTATTCGATCAAAACATTTTCGATTATCCGTACAAAGTAAATCATTCTAAAACCACCATGGAAACCCCTTGGAACCATAGCCGAATTCAAGCGAAAATTGTTGGACTTCCATAGAAGAACTACTACAGAAGAAGGCGGTTACAGGATGGTTCACTTTGTAAGGGTAATCGAAAAACTTGACTCTGACAATGTATTTTCTCACTGCATGTATGCAAAAAAAAAAAAAAACAAAATCTAGTAATAAAATACTTAATAACAATGTAATGCTTTATTTTTGTAAACAACAGAACAACAATGGCACTAAATATAAATTATTTTCTTTTATAGTGTACTAAATCACATTCTCTCAATCTCTGCGCGGCTTGTTCGGGAGTTAGATCGCGTTGAGCTTGAGCCAGCATTTCGTAGCCGACCATAAACTTCTTGACAGTAGCGGAGCGCAGCAAAGGTGGGAAGTAGAGAGCGTGCAAAAGCCAGTGAGGGGAGTCTCCTTCGACTGCGTTGAGGCCAGTCGGAGCGCCTAGAAACAAACCAATTCATCCAATGGTTCATCCGCATTTTAATACTATCAGGGTACAAAAAAGAAGAATTCGTCATGATCGTAGAACAGTGACGGATCTGCTGCATGTCAAACTTTACGTGGCGGCCATTCGAAGTTATTTCAACTGTATTTTTGTGATATCTTTTTTATTCTAAGATCTACAATGCTAAAAATTTGCATGTATTTAATAAAAAGGGTGCTTTTTAAGATATATTAGCAATAATACAAAATAATTCAGTCATTTTCGAGAAAACTCACATGCTTCGTTTTACTTCGGAGGCAAAACAGTTGCATAAGCTTAACCGACATCGTTCTTCGGAAATCTATATTAATAAAATGACGGATCTTGATTTACACTCATATTCTACCAACATATGATAAAATATTTTGACGGATGTTTTATGATGCTGTGAAATATTTTTGTTAAAATAAAAGATTTTTTTTAGAATGTAATCATTTTTATTGTTTTATCAACTTAAGTAGTTAGATGAATACGTTTTTATATAATGTAATCTTTATAATCACTTTTTTGAACTTAACAATAAACAGTAAGTATTCTTGTACCTATTTAAAAATACTAAAAACGATATAAACTAAAATATTAAGTCTTAATACTTTGGCATCTTCTACTTAATTTAGATATTTATTCTTATTTGTATGGAATAGTACTTACGTTTAATAAAATTGTCTAAGAAATTAATCATCAGAAATCACAATAATTAATCACAAAATAGGAACATCTAAATCAAAATAATATTAAGAAAATAAAAGAAAACAATGCCCTGCCAATAAGTAGCCAACAATCTTTTAAGCCAATAGGTACTTGGCTTATCTATTCAGATTGATGAATCTGAATAGATCCGAATAGTATTTTATATGTATGCTCATAATCATAACGATGGTTATGATTATGAGCATACATATAAAATACTATTCGGTTTCGATTCTGGCCTGCACAATTGTCAGACCAGAACCGAAACTCTTTTATACCCTTTTGTAAATAAAATTTTCTTATGAAGTCATATACGCAACTGGCCACTTCATTTGCCCCACGTTTAGCTACACCTTCATCCCACATATAACAATAACCTTGTTTCTGAGCCATATCATATACATATAGTGAAATTATAACAGGGCAGTTTTCTTTTATAATATAGTACGCTCATCTGCCCGTGAGGACAGGATAGTACCTTTTGGAAATCAAAGGTAGCACAAGCAACACGACCACCAATTGCGTCAGTTTTGTCATTGTTTTTGATGATTCTGGGCAAAGTTGTGTTGCTCTGATGTTTGGAATACTGTTCTTTTAGCTCTTCGGATGGATTTTCTGTGTGTTTGAAACTATGGCACTGGTCGCAGGTGTCCTTTTTCGGCACATGGAAACTCAAATTGAAATGGCTATTAACAATATCTCTATATTGTCTCAGGCTTTTGAAGGCAGCTTTGTTTGAATATTTTGGAAGATCGGGCCATTCTTTATACAAATTAAACATACGAGCGATGCTCAAACTTCCATCTAAATACAGTCTTTTCGATGCTGTCCTATTATAGTGAGACTCTACAGGCGCAAACGAATTCACATGAGCACAAACCGATATTGTCATTTCATCGTCTACAACCTTTTTATGATTTTTATGCTTCCCTCTCATGTCTGTTTCTACCGAAGTGCTTCCGTCGTATTTATCCCAAGCTGTTCGTACCAATCGTTCGCTAACCGAATAAGTATTTAAAAACATTTTTTTACAAACCTCTACTTTGGCAAAATTCTTTGGCAAATGATACTTGTACGTAAATTGACGATTATGCTTTAAATCTCGTTGAAGCCCTCTTTTCTTTTTTTCTTTAGTAGTATAATTTGCAACATGAAGCCATTGTTTCTCCCGACTGCCTAATTTCCAAAACTTTTCAAAAGCATCCTGTCTTTCTTCACCAGTCAACTTAGTGTCACATTTATATCTACAAGTGCAGGATTTACCCATAGTTTTCGCTGAAATAGTTTTACCCTTTTTAGAGCAGTAGGTTTTGCCCTCATTTTTTAGGTGTTTTCTTTTAAGTTCTACCCAGTTATCATAATTGCGGACGTTTTTTACCCCTACACCGAACGACAGGAGCTGTAGACGACTGGCATGAAGTCGCAACTGTGTTGACAGATGGACAGTTAATATAATTGGCACATTCGTGAGTTGGACAAAATACGTTGTCACATAATAATTCTGTATGGTTTTTCGTTGGTGATGGCATAGGCGTTTGCAAGTTGTCATTAGTTGGTGACGTCAATTGAGGAAAAGGAGATAATTCTGAGATCAAGGTAGAGGTATCTAACGGTGTTGGGGCTGAGCTGATATTTAAGGATTCAACACATTGCTGATTGTCTGCTGGGAGTGTAAAATATGGAGACTCATTCTGTACTACTGGCATAAAATGATCTTCTTTTAGAATAAAATTCGGTGACTGTGTGTTCAGGTTCAAATTATCTTTGTCTGTTGGTTTCTTACTTGACCCATGTACGAGTATGACGTCATCTTTAAAGACGTCCTTACAAATTTCTTGCATTTTTTCAATTATATTATGGGCTCTTTGTGATAATGGTGAATGGCATTCTAAAAATATAATAAAAATATGAGTAGGTGTATTGAAACTTCACTATAATGCTTATGCTTAGATTTCTGTAAATAATTAACGTTGTAGTTATGAAAATAAGTCTATCGTAAGTGTAAAATTATTTTTTATTTACACAAAAAATATTTAAAAATATGAAGTTAACAATTGCCTAAAAATTATTACAAAATAATTAAAAACATAGATTTTTTGTACTAGAAAAAAGACGGATGTAGATTTGAGGTCCAAGAAAAAAGTGGTTACTACACATACGACACTTTAATACAAAACCGTGTGCGTAGAATATCGTCGGTTGTGACCATCCGTCACTGTCATGTCCGTAAGAAAATGTTGTATAATTACATACACTACCAATTTCCAATCATAGTTATAAAAACATTACAAAGCCAATATTTAAAGTCTACTGTCAGTACGTCAAATATTTTATAAAAAAATTGAATTTCTAATTGATTAATACTATTCCGTAGAAGAGTGACGGATGTTCAAAATCGACGATTTAACTATCCTACTTGTGATATTTTAGTACAAAATGATTGAAATCAGTTTTTACTGATTTTGCTTTTGTAATATTACTTGTGTAATAATTCCAACTATTTAATTTACTTACCTGGAGTTCCTGGTATGCAATCCTCGTCACTGTCGTAATAATCTTGGTTAGAATACTTTTATGGTGCTTCCTTCTCTTTTTGGGATGGTTCTTCCACTGCTAGTCTCACAATAAGTTCAGACCTCCTGGATTTCATTGTGGAAACCTTTCTAACATTTGCACAATGAATTACGCATTATTTTTAGAAAATGCAAATAATTACGAAATAATAACCAAAAATCACGCGGAACTCGTGGGTATTCAACGAATACTGACGAATGCGCGGTTTCGTCGGACGCGGGAGGGTATGCGGGGAAAGCCTCGCGCGTAGTAGATAGACGAACACGCACAACCGCCGTTTTTCTACGACCGCTAATCAAATCCGCCAGTATACCGCCTGTGTAATTTCAAAACTATATAAAAAATAAACATTTTTTAATCAAACTATTATAATTTCTATTATTTGCTATCGAAATAATGCAAAATATCATTTTGGGTATTTTTTCAAAACCAACACTGTTCTACGATCATGACGAATTGTTTGACGCAATACGTCTATATTCTGTTTGTATGTAGTCACCTGCATCAAAAAGTATATCCTTAGCGCGCTAAATCTATTGCGTTATTAATGTCGTGCAATGCAAAACAAACCATGGGTATCGAAATTTCATATCCTGACAACACTACTCCTGCAATAAATTAGACTGTAGACACATTAGACAGTGGTGTCGATTCGGATGTACACCAACTAAACTAAAACAAGTTTTAAAGTAGTACCACCTCTTTCTCCCTGGAACAGTACAATGCGACGGCACCACTCCACTGGTTTTGTTTAGTTTAATTGGTGTACATCCGAATCGACATCACTTTTTGTTTAATTTACTTCACTCAGTCACTTAAAAAATGACTAGTATCCAGTGCCGTTAAAACCCTAAATAAAAAAGAAGGGTGCACTACACACCGGCGTTTGATTGTTACGTCCATGACACCGGCATACTATATTAAATTCTGTGACACCGGAACACTGTGACACCGGCTTGATTTTCATTGCAAGACATAATTTAATTCGACAATAGATTTAGTGCACTAGGGAACATGAGAGTATACTTTTAGGAGGTTAATAATACCTATAAGGCTGCAAGTGACTGTATAACCTAGCTTAAGGAGATCAAATAGTAGAATAATACAACTGGAATGGACCACCATACAGATGGACTTATTAAGAATCGTGAGTGACTTTGATTACCGACGCTTGGAAGAATTCGGTGTGCCGTTATTTGTTACCAAGCTGTTAATCATGGAATTTGAGCAGGAGGGATTGTAACTAGTTTGGATGAATCTCACGGATTGTATGCGAGGGCCAAGTTGGCGTGAGGTCCATTCATAACGTTTACTCCTCACTGTAGTATCTCAGATTCCTGAGTACCTTGAGACGGGCTGGTACCGTCCCACGCACGCCTGCGTTTTCCTGACATATAAAAGTCTCGTAGTTGACTTAGGCTGCATGGAATACGCGTCGACGTTAGATAATATATAAGTCTATGCTTTTTATAAACCACTTACCATGCCACCCCATACTATACGGGAAGCTACAATTGAACAAATTATCGTAAATGGTTGTTAAATCCTTCATAATCTCGGCTAAAGACGTCTTCTGTTCCTCATTCAGGTCAGACATCCTCTGAGGTCTTCCGTTTGTAGGTAGCAGCATCGTCTCGAACGGCCAAGAGGCCCAATATGGGACGAGAGCCGCCCATTGTGAGTTTTGAATGACCACACGTTCCTGGCAACAAAAAGCAGTTGTGCTATACAAGGTTGGTCTGAAAGGGTTGCTAAGCAAAAATAGTGTCCTTAGCATAGACTTAGGTACCTATATGTATTGTTGAAACGGGAGTTTGGAACCAATGGGAACTCAGTCACACACCGACTTCGTTCGCGAACTGCCGTAGCAAATGCTGATTTATGTTGTAAAAAAAATGCATCGTTACCACCTTAAAGTGACGAAAAAACATGCGAGTGTCTTTTAAGAATACCTAACAAAACGTATTACTCAACTAACTCGTATTTTTAATCAATTGTATTGTAATTTTTTCTAACATCTGGTTCATATAGAGGTTGTGCGCATGTTGCCATTTATTGTCAGCAGGTTTATTATTTCTCGAGGATTCTAAGAGATGGCGGTGTTTTATTTACTAAGAAATGCGCGACAAAGATTTTGTTCCCGCGACCACAGAATAGATAATAGTACTAACGTACCGCGACCATAATCCATAGCATATAAATCATTAGTAGATGCAATCCATAGCAAATAAAAACTAATTTAGATTTTCGCCACTTTGTTATACGAGAGTGCCTCTTTTTATTAGCGAACAGTTCGTTTTTGACCTGACGCTTTACCGTTAAATGGGACTCATCCAATACCTTAGTCGATTGTGGGTGAGATGGCTATTCTAATTTGAATAAATAAGTAGGCTACTAGAAATATTTAATGGTGTCAAATAATCACGTTTTATCCGACTCTAAGAAGGAAGGTAATGTTCTTGGAGTGTTCAAAACCTTATCTTCAAATCCGATGGTTGCGGGTTTGAACTCCGCTGAGGGTAAATGTTTGAAACCGTCTTGTGCCTGCACTGTGGGCACAGTCACCTCCCACAGGGAGAGTGTAGGGCCATAATTTTTGTCAGACAAGTGGTGGATAATACAAGGAATAGCAAGCTAAAAGCTAACCTACAGATCCTACTATTTCGTCTAAAAGTGAATTACCTTATTTATCAATTCCTGTTCCAGATAGTCCACTAATAAAGATTTGCCGTATTTTGTGTAGTATTCCTTCTGGCATCTGAAGAGTAATAAAATACAAATTTTTGTTTAGTTCATTTAACGATACGCCACATTTATAATTTAAAACCAGTCCCGTAGCTGTTATAAGTAGTGTCTTAACGAAAAACAAGATGGGCTCATCTCTAAATTTACTTTCTTGTGTAGAATGTGCAATTTAAAGTTTCATATAGAAAATGATTATCCGGAGGATGATTACTTAGATGTCAATAGTTGTGCCATAGCAGGCATACTTTAATTAGTATATTAAGTAAATCGGAACGCTGTCATTGTGGTTTCCCGCGTAGACACTTGTCATTCATCTGTCCTGTCAACACTGCCAATGTGCACGTCTAGGTTATTTATTAAACTTAATAAATATCATTTATTAAACTTAATAAATATCATATCAAAATTGATATAGTATCAGTGATAGAATAAAAATGTGTTCTAACAAATCGGTAGCTTGCTTTTGATAATAGTATAGGTATTTAGTAAAAAAAAACATTAACTATAAAACTATATGATTAAATTACCACTGTGAACTTCATTGCGTCGGAGAATATACTTAAAACTCCTGTAACTTCTAAAAAATCGATCGATTACTTCTTTATATTTATAAAAAATTTCCCCGTAAGTAAATACCTCATCTATCAATAAACTATTTTTAGAAAATGTAAAGTAGCCATTGATTAATTTAGAAGATCATAGCATCTCCTACAACGCCAACGCAATGAAGTTCACAGTGGTAAGTTTAACTTAACATTGGTGTCGATTCGGATGTACACCAACTAAATTAAACTAAACTAAAACCAGTTTTGGAGTGGTGCCGTCGCATCGTACTGTTCCAGGGAGAAAGAGAGAGTACTACTTTAAAACTGGCTTTAGTTTAGTTTATTGGGTGTACATCCGAATCGACACCATGGTAGGTTTTATAACTAAATACCTATACTATTTTTTTTTTTTTTTTTTTTATAATTAGAATGGGATCGCTCTTGACCTTAATCTGGACTAATGTCGAGATAAGGTCTACTATACCTAAAGCCTATTATATATTATATACTATACCCATACTTTAGTTGGTGATAGGGCATTTTAAATGTCCGTCTGGCTAGCTACCCACCATCTTATCTAAATCTACCGCCAAGCAACAATGTTAATAGCATTGTTGTGTTCCGGTTGTCAGAAATAAGATAGCCAGTCCTCCAAATGTGTTGGGGTTTCCGGGACAGCACGCTTCCACCTTCGACCTCATCTTCACTTAACATCAGGTGTGATTGAGGTCTAGTACCAACCCGTCGTGCATAAAAAAAAAGATTGCATGCGAGGGCCAAGTTGGATGGCATGAGGGCCATGCAGTTTACTCTTCAAGATTTATTAAGATTTTGTGAGGGTAAGTGGTCTGTAATTGCCACCTTAAAGAATTAAGGTAATTGGGGTCGTTGTTTTTTTTTGTTTTTTTTATATGAGAGGGCGGCAAACGAGCATGCGAGTCACCTGATGGAAAGCAATCACCGCCGCCCATGGACACCCGCAACACCAAAAGGGTCACAGATGCGTTGCCGGCCTTTGAGGAAGGTGTAGGCTCCATCAGTGTTCCATCAGTGGCGGACTATGAATTGTTGACCTTGTTCTATTGAATTCTAGTATCATTCTGATATCCTATTCGCCTTTAGTAGCTTCACATAATATCGCTCCCGAGCTACCCTATACCACGAGAGGCTGGCACCGCCCCAGATTTGCATAAAAAGAAAAAAAAAGCAAGCTACTATATTGTATTGTATTATAATTGATTACTGATGGGTACTCTATACTTCTAGAAAAAATCAGGAACTTTAAAATTATAAGAAGTTACACCATAAAAATTGCGTATTTTTACTGAGCTAATGCTACGAGTACTACTACTCGTAGCGCGTCAAAATAAACCTACCGCTCTTTGACCCTCGGTTCATTCGGCAGGAAGCTGGAAGCCCAAATCTGACAGTGTGGGTGAGGATTGGAGCAGCCCATGATAGCTCCTTTGTTCTCGAACACCTGCACCCATGTGTAGCGACGACCCAGCTCTCTGAGCTGGTTTATCCATCTGGAATTTTTGTGAAATTGGAGATTTATAAAATATTGTCATGATGCGTTAGGTCACTACTCAGCGGTGGCATCTGCAATTGCCAATATGTATGTAGTATAATTTTATGGCTAGATGGAAAAGTAACATTAAGTTTCTTAGGCCCGTATTAATAAACCATTCTCAAGATTGAGAACAATCTTGTGACCGGTGTCAAGTAAACGTGTTGATTATATGGAAATTCATAAAACTTTTTTTTACAATTGTGACACAATGTTTATCATAGAAAGAGATGGATTAGCAGTATTTCAATACGCGCAACCGAAAGAGCATGAAATTTAATGTATTTGGCACTCAAGAAATGAAAATTTAAAAAATTGTAGTTAGTGCAATTGTGAACTAAGCCATCGATATTATTGTGTTGTGAATACTAGATGGTTGATATACTACATAAATACATTTTTTTTTTGTAAATAAATACTTATTATAAATGAAAAACATCCATAACTCAGGTACACATGTCCGTATTCATCATACAAACATATGCCCCTAGCGGGATTCGAACCCGCAACCTTTGGTATAGCGGTCAGAGTTGCTAACCACTACACCAAACAGGTACAATAAAGCGTATTTGATTGATTGACACTTACTGCTGACAATTGAACACAACTGGGACCGACTATTTAACGTCCCCTAGCACGGAAACACTCATATTATAATGCCACTAATGGTCACCCAAGAACTGACCGCGCCAGACATTGCTTAACTTCGCTAATCGAAAACGAATAGCGAATAATAATAAATAAACATTTCGGACACTTACACCAATCATCTAGTCCCAAATTAAGCGAAGGTTGTGCTATGGATACTAGATAACGGATGAATATACATAAATATTTATATAAACATCCAAGACTCGGGAATAAATGTTCGTATTCATCACACAAATATTTACCCCTCGCGGGATTCGAACCCGCAACCGTTGGTTTCGCTGATAGGGTCACTATCCACTACACCAATGTGACTGCGCTACGAATTTAAAGATTAATATACTTTTAATACTGTGTCAAAAATTTTAAAAATATTATTATTATTATTATTAAATTCTTAATTGCACACAAAAATAAAATACAAAGAAAATTTAACATAGATGATGAAGTGTACAAAGGCGGTCTTATTGTTGATAGCGATTTCTTCCAGACAACCTTAAAGAACCTTTTAAATAAGTAGTTGGATAGTGCAAAGTAAAAAACTTTAAATATCAACAGGTACCTACATAGCAGGTAGCAGGTAGCAGGTAAATCTGCTATTTACCTATTTAGGCAGCAGGTAGCCATAATATGTTAGTTTAATTGGATTGTTTAAACATAGTCGGCAACTTCTTTATAGAAGTTATATGACTTTGGGGCAGTACCTGCCCTTAAAATGTTTAAATATAGTTTTTATACTAATTATAACAACTTCTTCTTGAATTTAAGAGCTATGCTCTTGTCGGTGGAGTAACGACCATGTGTCTCTACAAAATAATTAAATAGTATTCTTACTCATCAATAACAGCTCTTATCTCCTCTATACTATATTTAAACATTTTAAGGGCAGGTACTGCCCACCTGCCCTTAAAATGTTTAAATATAGTTTTTATACTAATTATAACAACTTCTTCTTCAATTTAAGAGCTATGCTCTTGTCGGTGGAGTAACGACCATGTGTCTCTATTTTCCGCCCTCATTTTGTAACGAGGTGTACAACCTCTTCTAAATTCTGTCTTCTTTTCTCTTTGGCCGTTTTCTTTTTTGGAACATTATTCAAAATTCTGAATTCAAAATTTTTCCAAAAACTAGTCAGTCTGGACCAGGGGGGGGAAACTTGCCTACTTTAGCTTTTTACAAAGACCGTAGCGACATCTCGAATCAATCCGTTAGACTTTTTTAGTAAGTATTTGATTTTTTAATGAACTTACAGATGGCAGGAAAGAGCCCAGATGTAATTCAATGTTGTAAATTCGTTATATGCAAACGAAATGTAAAATCGACTTATTTATAATTTACATTGACCATTGTTAAATTTGTATTCAAATTGAAATATGGCTTTGTAGCAATCAAGTTTTTCATAGCCAACTTTCTTCATGTAATTAGTAATGACGAAGCTTTCGGGTTCCCACAAGAAGCCGCGCAAAATCTTTTGTAAAGCATTCTGCCACTTTACTAAAGAATGACTTGACCGTGACGACTCTGTATACGCTAAGTATACGACGAATGACTTGTTTTGACTGAGACTGACTTCATAAAACGAAGAAATATGAAAGACTTGGCTGTATGGGCTTAGATCCCTTTGCCTTCTCCGAGAGGAGTAAATTAAAACAAAAAAAAGTGTTGATTGAAGTAATCTGTGCGTTGAATTTTCATTCCAAACTTGCAATCCGGTGAATTTGAATTTGGTGTCTGTTTTATTTTTCAGTTGTTATTGTTAATATTTGTTGTTAATTATTTTGTAAGTTGTTGTTGTTTAATATTTGGTCTGCTACTATATCTGTTGGTATACTACAGAATATGTGACTATGCTGAGGCTCAGTGAGGTATAGTCATATTACCAACGTTCGTATATTTTTATTAACCTACGTATATTTTATGGTGTGCTTTACCTACGAAATTATTGTGTACTTACTGCTAAATAAAAATTCGAAATTATAAGACTTGTTTTAATCCTAAATCCTTAGATCTTTGATAGCTGCTATTCTTAGAGTTACTCACAATTGACTTAGTTTGCAAACATCTCCAAATTTTTAAATATTTGGAGATGTTTGCAAACTGAGTCATTTGTGAGTAGCAACGTTTTATTTATATAGGAATACTATAATATAGGTATGTATACTAAGTATGCATAGTACAATTAGTACCAACCGATTAATACCAGAGGGCCGATCGAGTCCATTTTGACAGTAGAGACGGCCCTCTTTTCCGGTTGTATTATTCTACTCTTTGGTCTGGACGCAACTTGCGAACTGAAGCCATTCTTTCTTTTATTTCTTTAAATTATTATTACATCATTTATAAGTTTTTCAAGTGCCTATCCCTTCTTCCTGACCTTCTCCTTCACCGTTCATCAGTGGCTGCAGTCCTGGTAGGGGCCTGAAACCTACGACCCTGAACCTCATCCTCTCTCTACGGCGCCCATTACCCATATTTTACCCATTACCCATTACCCTACGGCGGTCTGAGCGTTCGCAGTACCGCGACAGTTTTAACCTCTTGGTACCACACGACATTCGCCTTTTCTTTCACTTGGTCAAAGTAATTACGCCTAGGTCTTCCCCTTCCTCTCTATCTTCTTATAACCACTAGATATCAAAAAATCGTACCCGCAAGCCAAAAAAAAATTTAAACAACAGCGCTCTACCCTACAAAATAATTAAATAGTATTCTTACTCATCAATAACAGCTCTTATCTCCTCCACTGACATTAACGGGATGGTCATCGTCGAGTCGGGATGAAAGCACATCACTCTGAAATTGAGAGAGCATTTTATATTATTTTTTTTTAAGCCAAGCCGATAAAGAAAATATTAATCACACAGTATACAAACTTTAAATTAGTTAGCTTTTTGGCGGGATCTCGGTGAGTGAAGTTGCATTTTTCATTATAATTCTTATAATTTGTGCATTCTGACTTTTGAAGCTTAATAATGGCAGAATATTGTGCAGCAAAAGTTAGTAATGGTGTACAAGTGAAGGGAAGTGTAAATTAAAGTGCCGAACGAAGCTTTCGGGTTCCCACAAGAAGCCGCCAAAATCTTTTGTAAAGCATTCTGCAATTTTACTGAAGAGTGACTTGGCCGTGACTAGACTCTATATACGCCAAGTATACGACTAATTACTTGTTTTGACTGAGAATAACTTATAAACTGAAGAAATTAGACATGGCTCCGATTATATCCCTTTGCCTTCTCCGAGAGGAGTGAATATAACGAAAAAAAAAATTAAATTAGTTCTTGATTACAAAATAAAAAACAAAAAAATTATACACCATAAATCTATTCCCAAACTAAGGAAATCTTATGCTATGGATATTCTCTCTCTTCAATTTAAGAGCTATGTTCTTGTCGGTGGAGTCCCTGCCACTAAAAGCGAAATGTAGAGAAGTGTGGAAACGACTCCACCGACAAGAGCAACTATTTATCCTACATAACGGATAAACATAAGTTTATAAATATTTATAAAATATGCATGTCCGTACAAACAGTAACATACTTAACTGCCCAAGACGGAACTGAGAGACAATATTACAGTTCGAAAGGGATTGAGATATGTCTGTCAATTTCGATGTAGCAGCAAGTTATCCAAAGGAATGATTCGTAATTCGGTCGTATTGCAACTCTATTTTAACGACTCGACAAGCAATAATAATTTAGCCTTAATTTAGGGTTCAACAATTTTAAAAACATTTTTAAATAGAGCAAATAGATGTGTACACACACATAATTACAAACAACTTTTATATATTATTTTTTAAGTTTTGTTTGTATGACAACTGCATGGATAACATGACCAATGATATACGACCATACGAGATATACACACATTATATCGCGCGCATCTCATAAAATGCTGCTGTAGGCGATTATGTCACTCACTTTGACTTGACACTCCACAAAATGGCGTGCTCTCCACATAGAAAGGCAATGCCTACCCTAGTAAATTGTAAGCTTGACTCGAAATGCATTGTCAAGACAGTTGACAATATTCCAAACAGTTGCGAAGATTCTTGAGTAAGTTATTATTTTCTAGTTGTCTTTTTTAAAATTAATAACATATCATTTTGGCCTACCCTGTGACAAAACGCTGTTCCCGAGATGTCCCACTCAAACTCACCTGCATGTCCCTTTGGCTTGCTTAGCCTGGAAGAGGGGGTGATGAGGCGACGGGGGCTCTGGCACTCTCTCCAGCAGGGCTGGGAAATCGTTCGGGAACACATAGGTGGATGTGTAAGGTGGATTGCGCTGGAAATGGAAAATATGTGTTGTGTGGTATACAGAACTTAAATAAATTAAATCAGTCGTTTGTAAAACATATCTGTAGGGTGAAAATGCTGGGCCCGGATAAATAGAATAGCTAAGGGAGGAATCGCAAAAGTAACACTATGTTAGGTACGTTACCGATACCGGATAAACGGTCGAAGACGTGAAGGGGAGTTATGTTCGAGGACATTAGAGGAAAGCAATTTAAATTAGTAATTTTATAGGGGAAGCTTTGAGATCTCACATGAATTAGGGAATAGTGGGGGAAGATAGCAGTTGTGTGGGATGCTCGATCCACAAGAGTTTGCGCGAGCATCCCACACATACAGCGGCATTTATGGGTAAAGACAGTAGAGTCTGAAGTCAGGTAAGTGGTTTCGGAGGATATTCGTAGACAATGGTGGATTTCCAATAACGAGGACAGGAGATTATCGATGAAATTAGTGGGCTTTGCTTATGTCAATAGAGGGGTTAAGTAGAAGAGTTAAAAGAGTGAAAATTAAGGCAAGGCAGGAGGATATTGGGGAGTTTGTACAGATAATAGTAGTTATTTATAAGAGAGACATGAGGTTACATAAATATGAGGTAAGGGGGCGCCATCCAGGTCTTTTACATAGGCTGGTTAGGTCACATATCACTTCACACGCGCACAGTTAATCGTTTAGTGATATTTGGTGAGTCCACGGGTGGGATTAGACCAGAGATCGGGACTATCTGTCAGTACTCAGTCAGGGACGGGACGCAACTGTCAGAGCGGGTATATTATGTATAGGTAGGTGGGTATTACATCGCCGTATGTATTTCCGCAATAGGTCCGATCTTAAACAATATCTATATTAATAAAATAACTGTATGTCCAAACCAATTCTGAAGCCAAAACTGTGATCTTTTTCTGATTGTCTGTCTGTCTTTCTGTCTGAATCTTGGCAGCGCATCACTCCGAAACTACTGAATGAAACTTGGCATAATTTAAGTTCAATCAATCAATCAAAAATATTTTATTCAATGTAGGATACAAAAATATCACTTATTGTAAGTCAACATGTTATTTTTTTTTAAACTACATCTCACCTGATGGAAAGTGACGATGCGGTCGAAGATGAAGCACGCGATCTCAGTAAATGCCTATTCACTCTGCTCTTGAAGATCCCAAGGTTGTAGGATTCAGGAAACCCTGACGCCGGAATTGTTTCTAGTATTCAAATTATGATTGTCAGAACGTTTACGTACGAAATAGGCATATATTTTTGTGTACATACATTATACTGTCATATATATGTTGGGATGCAACTACGACTTTCATACTGCGAGGTAGGACTCTGGGAATGTTTTTTGGAGGAAAGTCCCATAGTCACCTTTACTACACCCACGGGAAGAGACGGAAACCAAACGGTACAAGAATACGTATAAAACATATTTTACCTGCCCACTGGACCTAAGAGCTCCGGGCAGTAAGGGATTGTGAGGGTCTGGTGGCTGGTCTTCCATCTGCTCCTCAGTCTGCCCACTCCAGGGTCGGAGACAGCGGTGTGGGGAGACCAGGATCCATTCGTCTTTTAGTGGATTGTACCGGACGTGTTGGTGTTCTGCAAAAATATGAGCAAGGTGAATAGGGAGCTACTGAGATCCCATGCTTCATCTTCGACCACATCCACAACGGAGTCCATTCAACATAACTCCGACTTTCCGAGATGTATCCGTACCAATCTCTAACCATCTCAATCTTTTGGGCATGGAGTTTAACCTCCAACCTAAATTTTGGGCGCTCCATAGAATCGAACGCTAAAACAGCGGCTATATAAGAAGCTTGGCATTATATTTCACACCAAAACAACTTTTGGTGCTTTACCAGGCTCAGGTCCGCTCGTGCATGGAATACTGCTGTCACCTCTGAGATGGTTCAGCCAAGTACCAATCCGGTATAATAGCAGGAGTACACAACGTAGAAGGATCACTCCACAAAAACATTTTTTTTATTTTTTATGCACAAAGGGTTTGTACTTGACATCAATCACACCACATGTTAAGTGAAGATGAGGTCGAAGGTGGAAGGGCACATTTGGGGGGCTTGCTATTTTATCTCTGACAACCGGAACACAACAATGCTATTAACATTGCTGCTTGATATCTATGTTATTTATGCTTTTACTTGGATATTTCCTATAAGTCTTGAGGCTGTATCACCCGAGATGCGTCTTAAGAAGTTGACGCTATCTCAAGCTCCGTGCTAATTTATAAACCAATCTCAGTTGAGATCACTTCTCAAGTATTCGCTTCACCGGCGAGTGAATGATAGTCTTGAGTTTATAGAATATTATAAACTATTTAATAGACTCAAGTGAGTAGGCTGCTTGAGTATGCACATGCTTTTCAAGTCTCGAGTTAGGTTTATTAATCAACACGTTTACTTGAGACCGGTCACAAGACTGTTCTCAATCTTGAGAATGGTTTATTAATACGGACCGTAGTGTGCGTTTTTCTTTAAGCAGTACTGGCAGAATTATCAGCGCTGTGGTATATACCACTATCTGTCCTGCAGCATATGCTGAGTCAGAGCCCTTTCAGTGCACAGTAGGTATAGCCCATAGCTAAGTAAGTCTTGCTTGATGTACATAAGTGAATTTAATATTTTTATTTAATTTCGTGTGTTATTTACATAGTGTTTATTCTTTACGTTCTTCAGTTTTGGTTGTATGTACTGTGCAGTGAATAAATGTTTTATCTATCTATGTTGTTTATATTATTAGCCTCTGGTTATAAACTTATAGTTATTAAGTACTTATTATATAATTAAATTCTAGAAATTGGTTCTATTATTATGTGGACTTATACGCAAATGTGATAATCTCTTGACATTGAGTGAACACAAAATAAATATATATCTATAATTATTATGCAAAGTCACACAAAGCCTGTGTCATACAAGCTAATGCACAACTTTTTAAAGGAGGGTAACGCATTTAACGCGTCTGTACTGTATCCATGTTTTATTAAATTAGTTTTTATAAAATAATTTAAGTACCCATGTAAAAACCAAAGAACGCGACAGCACATATTTTGTATTTTGCGGGCGCCATGTTGGATTTTTTACCATAAAATATATCCTATGACACTCCGTGTACAGTAAGCAACACAATTAAGGTAGCAGGACTTATAAATTTATGTGGGAGAAAGTTTAAAGGGAAATTGTTATTCAAGTTTAACTGAAATTTATTTATCTCATAATGACATGTTAGGTGTAAATGATAACAAAATTCAACCAAGACTCACCAAATAATGTCTTAAAAATGACGCCTGCCATCTTAACCGTGTTGCCAACTGTACCAAGACGAATCTAACGACACCATGCACTTCGAAAACGATCAAGCCGTTTAGGCTATAAGATACGCCAAAGAACGGACATACATAGATATCTATATGCATACATACATACACTCGAAAAACATAACTCTCCTTCCTTGGGCTGTCGGGTAAAAATATACAATAGCCCTTATTGAAAACCTCCACCTTCTTGAAGTCGGTTAAATATAAAGTAATATTTGATATCCTAGTTGTTTAATATACTTTCCCGACACCGATCTGACGTATAGACTAATAAATAACTCTCACCTGTAGGCTTGAACTCCATAATTTGTTTTCTTACACTGGAGATGGCTAAATACGTGTGCACTCGGCGACAGCGCAACGATTACTACAATAATAAATTGCGGGTTTATTAAAAGAGATAAAGAGTAGTAGAGTGGGGGCATAGAGTAACTCTGAAACGAAACAGAGGCGAACATACATAAAGTCACCAAGTTTTTCTGTAGGGGTAGGCAGAGACCACAGACTTCCACTTGCTACGATCCTGACACACATCGTTTGCTTCATTCACTATCATAACGTTGTTCATACATGTTCGTCGGTTTTGGGTACAATGATGAATTTGGAAAAAGCCTGGGTTCACAACTATACCGACACATGGGTCAATGGACAATGGGTACAAATATGTGTATGCCTGGTGCAAGTTTTTCCAATATATTGGAGAAGATTGTATCAACTGAATTCCGCCCTGATACAATATTAATTATATTTATTGGCAGAAGGCACAGGACGAACAAAAAAGCTTCTGACTTGGCGTTTCTAGACGTCCCCGATTTGATCGTGGTACGTTCGCCGTGGTCTTCCCCTACTAACACTACCATCCACATTCACTTTGTATATCTCTTTCGTTAGTCTTCTTTCATTCATCTTCTCACATGTCCAAAGACGATATCATCCTATTATAACAACTAATTGTGTTAAAAGTTAAATATGCTTTATTTTGTAGGTTGTCGGGAGAAGATAAACGCCAGCTGCGGTCTATTCGAGGTTTTATTGTTGGAATGTTGCACCGATTGGAAGAGAAAGCAAAACTGGCCGCGCGCTAGTATATGTACATTTAGATTTGCGCCATCTATCGGATTGTCCTGGAACCCGTGAGAAGGTACTTGTACCTATTGACGTGAATAAATCGATTAGTGGTGGGTTCACGGGTTCGCCGATAGATGGCGCCAGTCTTTACATTTTTGTGCCGACAGCGTCAGGCGAGGTTCTATGCTGAACATAGGTATCTACACTTAAAATAGTCAGATTTTACATTTTTCAGTTACCGCATGTTTAAAAAGCAATTTTCCCCTGAGAAGAACAAGCAAGGAACTCGACGGGTTGCGCTTTTAACAACTGGTTTTTATATTACAAAAAGGAACCGCCTCCGTGGCTCAATGTAAACAACATTGGGTTTACGATTCGGAGGTCGCGGGTTCGATCCCCAGCGGGGTACATGTTTAAGTACTCGGTTTGGTTGGTGGTAGGGCATTTTAAATGTCCGCCTGGCTACCTACTCGTACCACCATCTTATCTAAATTTGCTGCCAAGCAGCAATGTAATAGCATTGCTGTATTCCGGTTCTCAGAGATAAGATAGCCAGTCCCCCAAACGTGTTTGGGGTTTCCGGGATGTGATTGAGGTCAAGTACGAATCCATCGTGCATAAAAAAAAAGGGAACAATAATATTTCATTTTCGTTCGTCGGCATGCGAACGAGCTGGTTATATCCAGAGATGATTTATCTGATATTTTATAAATTTTTTTCTTACTAAGTTTTCATTATCATCAAACAATCCTCCAGGTAGTCTAAAAAGCTTTAGGGATTTTAAAGTGCAAGGTGCACGAATCCACGTCTTGATCCCCAGAGTCATTTGGTACATTTTATGGTGAAACATCCAACGTGACGACCGCAAAATACAAAATATAACGGGGTCGATTCGGATGTACACCAACTAAACTAAATGAAACTAAAACCAGTTTTGGAGTGGTACCGCCGCATCGTACTGTTCCAGGCAGAAAGAGACAGTACTTTTCTAAAACTGGTTTTAGTATAGTTTAGTTTGTGTACATCCGAATCGACACCATTGTCTGGTTTTTAGGTTTTCAAATACTTAAATAGTCATTAGATGTTACTTTTAAACGAAATATATAAGTATGTCAACGAAACCAACGATTGCGAGTTCTAATCCTGCGAGGGGAAAACGTTTGTATGAATATTAACATTTATTCCCGAGTCACGGATGTTTATGTTTTTTTATGCACTACGGGTTGGTACTTGATCTCAATCACACCTGAATTGATGTTAAGTGAAGATGTTTATCCGTTATCCAATATCTATAGTACAATCTTTGCTTAGTTTTGGCACTAGATGATTGGTGTAAGTGTCCAAAATATTTATTTATTTAGATATTTTATCAATTTTGATTTCGCATAACCAGGCTATTTCACAATTAATAATGAAATATTATAATATAAAATAATAATTAATCATTTTGTAATATTAAAACCTTTTCTTTAAAACAAGCAGTAGCTTAAAAAATGTAAAATCTGACTATTTTAAGTGTATCCTGTGTACCTACCTACAAAATAAAGCATTTTTTGATTTTGATTTTGATATTGTTTTGTTTTTTTATTATGAAAAATAGTGGTCAAAGATATACATCATAGAGTTACAGAGTCATTTATTGATTGATTCATGTCAATTTATAGATTTGTAGTATACCTAGGTAGAATAAACACTAAACGTATTGAGGTCACAGTTACATAACTAGACGCTGTGCTGACTCCACTTTAGCGCATTGCGATAAGCAAACGAAATAATTGTAGATAATATAGGTATACACTACGAGTACAATTAATGTTAAAAAATCGGTCAAGTGTCTCTCGGGCCACATGTAATGTACCCTTACATTACATGTCCTCATAATATAGGGGCTTAGGGCCGTATTAATAAATCAATCAATCAATCAAGTACACTTTATTGCACAAAATTCTACACTACACTTCTTAAATATTGCTACAAAGAAATAATACTTGTACAACAATAAATCGATCTTGAGATTGAGATCGCGTCTCAGTCTCTTAATATCTTAATATCTTTATTGTACACAAAATTGTTACAGAAATATGCATTGTATATAAAATGTACAAAGGCGAGCTTAACTCCGATAGAGTTTTCTACCAGCAAACCTTAGAGATACATCGTGTTTATTAGATTGGGCAGAAAATAGTGTACACAACAATTGAAAATTATTTTATAAAAAAAAAAATAATATATATAAATAAATATACCACATAACCTATCCAATATATATATAGTACGAAGTATAAACAAGTATATACATTATCAATACTCATATTATGATAAATAATTAAATAATTACTATAATACTGAGGAGAAATCATAAAGACAAATAATGCTCTTTTACTCTTTTCTTGAAAATTTCTAACGATGGACTTGCGCGGATTGCATGCGGTAGTGCATTCTATAGTCTCACTGACCGAATCGTGAACGAATCACTACAAATGTTTGGAGTCTCAATACAAATATTTTTGTTACTGTTTTAACATGCAACAGATTCTGAAGCGTCAACAGGTAATCTCAATCTTGAGAACGGTTTATTAATACGCGCCTTGGAGCCCCCTCTTTGTTTGACAAATACTTTTCAACGGAAAGCAGGTATACTTATATTTGACTTGAGTCATTGACTTGTGAAATCTCATCTCATTATATCAGCCGAAAGACGTCCACTGCAGGACAAAGGCCTCAAAGGATCTCCACAACGATCGGTCTTGTGAAACATACTACCACCATATTATCTAAATCTGCCGCCAAACAGCAATGTAATTGCATTGTTGTGTTCCGGTTGTCAGAAATAAGATAGCCAGGCTTTTTGGCGGGAACTCGGCGAGTGAAGTAGCATTTTTCTTTATAAGTCTTATAATTTGTGCATTCTAACTTTTGAAGCTTAATAATGGCAGAATATTGTGCAGCAAACGTTAGTGATAGTGTACAAGTGAAGGGAAGTGTAAATTAAAGTGCGTCACGGAGCTTTTGGGTTCCCACAAGAAGCCGCCAAAATCTTTTGTAAAGCATTCTGCCACTTTACTGAAGAATGACTTGACCGTGACTAGACTCTGTATACGCCAAGTATACGACGAATTACTTGTTTTGACTGAGACTGACTTACAAACTGAAGAAATAAGAGAAATAAGACATGGCTGTTATGGGCTAGATCCCTTTGCCTTCTCCTAACGGAGAGAATGAAACCAAAAAAAAAAAAATAAGATAGCCAGTCCTCCAAATAAGATGGGGTTTCCGGGTCAGTACGTTACATCAGATGTGATTGAGGTCAAGTGCTAACCCGTTGTGCATAAAAAAAATCTACTTATCAGTAATAATTTTCCTTATAACTGCATTATTTGTACTACGCCCGTGAATTCTAAGTAAGTCGGACTCCAACGAATATAACTATTTAAAAATCAAAAACCCGACAGCATACTTTATATTTTGCGGGCGCCATGTTGTTTTTTACCATTAAATGTATCCTATGACACTCCAGGAATCAAGACGATCCGAACGACACCTTGCACTACAAAATCGGGCGAGGTATTTAGGCTATAGCAAGTAATATAGAAGTCTACATACACACATACATACATTCACTCGATAAACATAACCCTCCTTTTTGGGTCTGTCGGGTAAAAAGAAAATTCATCCCCCCTTTATTTTTAAAGATTTTATTTAACTTTTTGTCGGCGTGGTTTATATGGCGAGCGTATCCCTAAAATATTTTCTATCTAAGATATCTTCGTGCAAACCCGACAAAGGAAAAAACAATAGTGAAGGGGAATATAGAGTGGACACAAATATTATTAATATTAAGAGCCCATAGTACATGTTTCCAGTCGTATTCGTTCTTGGCGAGCACAAACCATCCCTTATTAAAACTATCAAGCTCGTCTCTCCACCGTTTTCGTGGTCGGCCACGTTTGCGTCTGGCTGTTGTAGGAGTCCAAATAGTGGACGCATTTGCCCACAACTCGCACGGCATGCGGCCCACGTGACCCGCCCAGTCCCACTTCAACGTTGCCGATTTTTTCCCCACGTCAGAGATCCGAGTCCGTGAGCGTAGTGTAGCATTTCTGACCCGGTCGATCATATTGATTCCCAATAACACACACAAATATAAAGTAAATATATATATATATGTATATTTACTTTATATTTGTGTGTGTGTTATACCTACAGACACACACCGCACCTCCACACATACACACCCTCACAATCTTACGCACACACAGGCACCCCCCACACACACCCCTTCACACACACACACACACACACACACGCGCACACGGCTCACCCACCTGACACACAAACACACTCACACACACACACACTCACACTCACACACACACACACACACACACACACACACACACACACACACACACACACACACACACACACGGCTCACACACATGACACACAAACATTCGCTTGCATCGTAGATTTAAGTAGTGTGTAAATCTTGTATTTAGGTTAATAGCTATTGTTGTAACTGTCATCATGGAAGAGCGAGGACTCCTGGTACAGGTATTTATTTAGGTAATAGGGGTCCTCAGCAATGAAATACGGTACTGTAAACTATGGTTACACAATAAATCAATTTTAATTTTTTCATTTTATTTTTATCTTAATAGTACCTACGTAAATAAGCCTATAAAGATATAAATTAAATATATTAATAAAATATATTTATTTAAAAACAGTAACAAATAAAGAGATGGAATTTAAATATATATAAATTAAGTTAGGCATTAACATAAGTATTCAATACACCCTCTGTGAATTATTAGCGAATCACAAATCTTTGGTGTTATGAAGCTGGTTATCGTATCAATATTATTATGAGATTTATAATAAGTATTATCTTAATTAATGTAAGTGTAGGTATTATTATTATTTTCAATTTTTTTTTAATGCGCAATGGGTTAGGGCTTGACATCAATCACACCTGATGTTAAGTCAAGATGAGGTCGAAGGTGGAATCGTACTGACCCGGAAACCCCAACACATTTGGGGGACTGGCTACCTTTTCTCTGACAACCGGAACGCAACAATCCTATTAACATTGCTGCTTGGCGGCAGATTTAGATAAGATGGTGGTAGCTAGGCAGGCAGACATTTATAATGCCCTACCACCAACCAAACCGAGTACTTAAACATGTACCCCGCTGGGGATCGAACCCGCGACCTCCAAATCGTAAACCCTATATTGTTAAAACAATGTAATGTAAAACAATGTAATGTAATCTTTCCATAACATTTATTTATTGGCACCATTATTATAACCCCTCTGGAGTTCCCAATAGTTTTTATATAGTTAGTCCAAAAATGCAGACCTCTCTTTAAATGGTCTATTCCTTAAGTTTAGTTCAGAATCCAGACTCATGTAGGGCATCTGAAGTCCATTCGACGGGCACTAAGTCTGAAGTCTGTGAGGTTGGATCTCTGAAACAAAATTATGTTGAGTTTGTTTGTTTGTTTGTTTGTAAACGCTTTATTGTACAAAAAGGCAATACATAAATTTTGCATTGATACATAAATTGAGTACAACGGCGGACTTATCCCAAAGAGGGATTTCTTCCAGTCACCCATAGGGTTAGTTAGAAAACAGCAGATTGGGCGTGTACAAATTACATCAAATTCAAACTAAAGCAAAGCAAATACCTACACTATACACTAACAAATATATATATAATGATACATATACATACATACAACTATACCTTAATAAAATATATACCTACATACTAATAATACATATAAATAAATATGTATATAAATAAGGAAATACTTAAAGAGAGGATTTAACACGGAGTTGTCATTCATCAAAAGTAGCTACCGCTCAAAACGCGTTAGAACCCGGTTGTATTATTCTACTCTTTGGTTAGAACCAGAGAGCTATTTGATGTTAGTTTTAAAAGTGTTTAGTGATGGAGACTTTCTCACATGCAGCGGTAGTTGGTTCCACAATCGTACAGCCTGGACAGTAAAGGACTTGGTATAAGAGTAAGTATAAGAGGATAAGTATTTATTTGAGTCAAAAGAGTAGAGAGTATACCATCCGAAAATTGTTGGACTTCCATACTAAAGGTGGTGTCAGAATGGTTTACCTATTCTTTGTATGGGTAACCGAAAATTTTTTGATCCAATTCGTCTATGGATCCCGGGGGAAAGTTGTTCGCACCTAATAGAGAGTGTCGTCATCAGTTAATGGCAGTTACACAAATACACCCTGTACAGTAAAATGTAAAATGTTTGTATACAGTTTGTATTGAAAAGAGACAAACCCTCTGAGTTTCCCGCTAGCTCTTCTCAGTAGTGGTCGCGTTCCGAGCTAGTGGTAGTTTAAAAAACAAATGACGTTCATAAGTGCATATTGTATTGCCTACATGAATTAATGATTTTCATTTCATTTTCATTTCATTTTCATTTCATTTTCATTTCATTTCATTTCATTTCACAGCTTCTGACCAAACTAATTTCAGGTATACAATAAATAACCTTGTATAACATTAAATTCTCAGGGTTTTTCAAAATTACCAATTGAAAGATATTCCTTAATTTTCTTTATATACAAACAAACAAACAAAATATTCTTTATTGTACAACAATAAGAAGCATAAATAGAAATAAGAAAAAGGGGATAGTACAATTTGGCGGCCTTATCACTAAAAGCGATCTCTTCCAGGCAACCTTTTGGGTTAGGATTATTAGGATATAATTATTAAACGAATTGTATATATTAGGTCCTTACCTATGAAATTTGCGTTTTGTATGAAGAATTTCATTAAGACTATTTTCTCCATACAAACATTTTTGATTTTTTTTTGGGAACGGCAAATCCAAATTTAGCTAAACTTTGTGTGTATTATCGGATAACATAAGTTAAGTATAGGCAGCGTTAATTTTTTAAAGTAACCGCTCTATAAAAGTTTCAGCGAATCTAAGAAATGATTATGGGAAGCACATGAAAAGCGCACTGTTCAAATTTTTTATATTTGTGATTTAGCCCAGAAATTAAAAAATATTTCATATGAAACCTTGAAATAATATTCGATTTTCCAAATAAAAAACAAATTTGGATGTAGCTTTGAAAATCGCAGGAATTGGTAACATTATGAATAACGGAGAAAAAAAAACTCCAATTTCATAGGTAAAGACCCAATACAACGAAGTTTAAAAGTGTAGGAGAATTGGGTTTGGTTGCTCTTTACAAGTAGGTAACCACACGCTGACCTACCCATGAAACATAAAACCCCAATTCCAAGCTCATATGGTGCATTTGCGCCAACTACCGCAGCCAACGCACTGCGCTATACCGCTCCGTTTCACGCGCCAAGACAAAACCTACAGCAACCGTGAACTGGGGGAACGAACGGAACGCGCCGCCTGCGCGCGCACCCTAATCGACCGGCCCGATAACAGATATCGCTCCTTCAGTTGTCGTCCGACCATTCCGGAGGTCGGACGTATGCACATGGGGGAATTACAGTACCCCGGCGCACCAAGCGTCGTTGATGACGAGCGGCAGTACAGGGCACCGTTCAGAAGGGCCCCACAGTACAGATGGCCGGCTCCGCAGCCCCCACAGGCGTCGGCCTTCGCTCCCTGGCGGAGAGCTCCTGCGCCGCCGCGGCCTCCGGACTACAGACGTAGTGCTTCATACCCTGGGAAGCCTGACGAACCCTATCAGGTACATTGACTAAGCTAAAAGTGATTTAAACTGTTTATGAAAATTCTCGTTTTAATATCAGATTTGTTGTCTCTAAGTGTTCGTCCGACCATATGTTTTCTATTCACAATTTACAGTGAAAAGTGCAGTGTGATTTCCACAACTGAAGCCATGGTATTGTGTAATCGTGTGTTTTATTGAAACTGCGCAAATACACACACAATAAAACGCGTGGAAATGTTATAAAATCAATAATATGCTACGTTATGTTTTACAGTAGTTGATAAACCAAGGTTCCTTTGGTTAATGCGCTGAAAAACCACTATTTCTATAACTAAAGGTATTTACACCATTTCTATAAAATCTACAAGGTAAGCTCTTGAGTACACGGAATCATCACATTGGTGACAACCTCAAATCGACGACTTTACCCGAACGTCTGCAACCCTAACATATGCAAAAACATCGCCTAGATATGTTGATGACGCCTGTCTGACCTGACCTATTTTTTAGTCTTCCATCCCTGTCACTCTCTGTATTGTGTCGCATCTAGTGTAGCCAGGGGAAACTTCGAAGGCTTTTGTCCTAAGCTTGTACGGCTTTAAAAGCCTAGGAGTTAAGGATGCGATATTGAAATAGGCTTTAAGTGTGAAACTATTGATCCAATTTTACATTTCACCCGATTTCGCAATAAGATGGTTATGTATTTAACATCGCCTAAGTAACCCAATTTGTCATTCACCATTAGAAAGAAAAAAATAACTCTTTTATTTTATACGAACAATAAGAAAAATTACAAATTTATATTGTTCTAACGGTTCTAACCTTCTTTCTTTTCCTGAACTGATAGGTTTGCGTGGAAGAGATCGCTGTCAGGAATCAGGTCGCCTAATTTATAAGTTTCATAAGATATTTGCTTGTACAAAAAAGTCTATTTTGTTTAATCGATTAGTTGATAGATAGATAGATAAAGCGTTTATTTACATATTACAGAAACATACAAAAATATTCGACGCAACAATCATTCTGCTTGGTGTTATTCTAACGAAATGTAGCCTTATTTCACAGTAATAATATTAAAAAAAAAAAACAAAAATTAAGTACAACTGTTACAACTTTTAATAGAGTTGTATGTGTATCTGTACCACAAAATGGGCCATAGTTGAAAAGGTACAAGTCCGGGATCAAACGCGCGACCTCAGTCTCAGTTCTCTTTATTATTACATTATTAATTAAAATAAATCTATAGTTTAGATAATTATGTAACTATGGGTGGAGAGATTTATTCTGTCTGTGTGTACGTCGTCGATGAATCAGCACAAAGGGCAATCAGTTTTGAAAACTAGCTAGTCTGAGTAAAGGGAATCGAATATGCAACAATGTCGACAAAAAATCACCCTTACTATTTTTAACCTACTTTCAGATAGGAAGAGGTTCTATGTCATATACCTACCTATCAGCTGCTGAGAGCGGGCACCAAGCCCGTCCAAAAATATAATTTGATGTCTCGTAAATATCTCGCAGTGTTACATTCTTTTATTTCAAATAATCAAATACGCTTTATTGTTTAAATAAGGAAGGTATTTTTTTTTATTTTTTTTTATTAAAAACTGGTTTCGCGTTTGGCCACAATCTCACCTGTTGGAAAGTGACGATGTAGCCGAAGATGTATCACGCGCACCCAGTAAATGCCTATTCACTCTAGACTTGAAGATCCCAAGGTTGTAAGTGTCGGGAAAAACCGACGCGGGCAGTGAGTTCCATACCTTAGCAGTTTAAACTACAAATTACGCGGCCTTATCGCTAACAGCGATCTCTTCCAGGCGTACCTATCATCACGGAATTCAATACGAGTAATTAAGTGGGTTAGCACAAATAATTTGCATATTTAAATCAAAAAGTGTTATCTTATAGGTATGCAAAACATTAATAAGTACTATATGTGATGAGAAACAATATTAACTAAATAATCTGAACAAATAAAATATATCCATACAATTTATACCAATACATACATGTTATATAGATATATGTGATATATAATAATAATATCTATATATAATAAATAATAAATAAATAAATATTTCGGACACTTACACCAATCATCTAGTCCCAAACTAAGCAAAGCTTGTGCTATCGATACTAGATAACGGCTAAACAAACATAAATATTTATATAAACATCCAAGACTCGGGAATAAATGTTCGTATTCATCATACAAACATTTACCCCTCGCGGGATTCGAACCCGCAACCGTTGGTTTCGCTGATAGGGTGACTATCCACTACACCAATCGGTCGTACCAATTCGTTTTCGATTAGCGAAGGTAAGCAATATTTGGCGCGGTCAGCCCTTGGATGGGTGACCACTAATGGCTATTTAATACAAGTTTCCGTGATTCGCAGGGCACATTAAGGCCCGTATTAATAAATCCATCTCAATGCGAGTCTTGAGGCTGTATCACCTGAGATGCGTCTTAAGAAGTTGACGCTGTCTCAAGCTCCGTGCTAATTTATAAACCAATCTTGAGGTCTACTCAGCTGAGATCACTTCTCAAGTAGCGAATGAATGATAGTCTTGAGTTTCGTTTATTAATGCGCGCACCTCTCAAGTAAGTACTGCTTGAGTATGCACGTGCTTTTCAGGTCTCAAGTAAGGTTTATTAATCAATACGTTTACTTGAGACCCGGTTACAAGACTGTTCTCAATCTTGAGAATGGTTTATGAATACGGGCCTAATAGTCGGTCCGGTAATAAATGAAGGCGAAGTCGGTGGCTCATAGCAGAGGCTTAAAAACACTGACTGTGAGGTGGCTACTACTCAGACAAAAATCGACCAATCCGCACTGGGCCCGAGTAGTGGATTATGGCCCATTCTCTCTCCCAGTGAGTGGATACTGTGCTCCAATAGTGGCAACGTGTAAGGCTGATGATGAAGGCCGTGACCCCAAAAAAAGTGACAACGGGTGTCGATTGAAACCATAACAGCGTTACAGTTGTGTATAAATATTACCAAGTACGAATACAAAAAATAAGGCAAATTACAGGTTTCATCATATAAACTTTTTTTTTTTTTTTGTTTTTTTTTTTGAAGTTCAAGCTAAGTAGGTAGGAACCACGTAATGGGTAGCTTTACGGACATCGAGACAACGCTGCAAATAATGCTGAGTATTCGTATGATATGTGCAGCTGAAGATACGCACAATTGCAGAATAATATAAATAAATATATTGGCATATACAAACCACAGCGCCATCTAGATCCACACCAAGCAACTATAGGCTTGTATTATGGATACCAGTTGGTTGATAAACTACATAATATATACGTTTACTTTTTTTTGTAAATATATACGTTAAGTGAAAAACTTCCATAACTCAGGAACACATGTCTGTATACATCATACAAGTAAATGCCCCTAGCGGGATCAAACCCGCGACCTTTTAATATAGCAGTCAGAGCTTCTAACCACTACACCAAACAGGTCGTCATATATACAGATTGACAGTAAAATAAAGAAATAAAAATTGTTGCTAAACTGAATATTGAGTTTGAATCTGAAATCTGAAGAAATCTGCCGCCAAGCAGCAATGTTATTAGCATTGTTGTGTTCCGGTCGGCAAAGATAAGATAGCCAGTTCCCCAAATGTGTTGGGGTTCCCGGGTCAGTGCGATTTTTTCCATTCAGTAACCTCTACTAAGTAGGTCACAATGTATGTTCAGTTGATAAATAACTAGTGTTCTTGCAACTTACTATTTAGGTACCTATTTTTAAAGATCTGTCGTCGTCGTGGCGTTATAAAATGCGTTGGTTTTTACAGTTCCGTCAAGTCCGTGTCCGCTCTTAGTATTAGAAAGCTGGTTTTTGGTTTAACACTCTATTGTATCTAAATATACAAACATACATTGAACAAACATACGAGCTGTAATTTGTATACATATTAATCACAACGACAAAGTGCCAAAAAAAATGTAAAAAAAAAAAATTTTTTATGGTAGGTATTTTATTGCTAATTCATCCCTGCTTTAACGGATTGGTACTTGACCTCAATCACACCTGATGTTAAGTGAAGATGAGGTCGAAGGTGGAAGCCTACCGGAAACCCCAACACATTTGGGGGACTGGCTATCTTATCTCTGACAACCGGAACACAACAATGCTATCAACATTGCTGCTTGGCGGCAGATTTAGATAAGATGGTGGTAGCTATACCAACTCAGTCTAGTTCATTTCTCTTTTGAAGTTCGGAACCACAAAAGCGGTTATGGAAATTGCTTGACACTAACACTTCGTGTAACGTACCTCGGTTCGGGTTCGGCAACATGTAAAGGTACCTAATATATCTCACACATTGAGCTGTGTGACCCATTTGTCCTAATGCAGCACAGATATGCTTTAGTTATTCTGTACCTACCTTCAGAGCCCCGCAAGTACCGGGCACATCTCTCAACGATTCGGCCCGTATAACCAAGATGGTTGATGGACCCATGGGAAGGTGGTGGTTGTACCTACCTTCTAAGTTCTTGTATAAAATGTATGTGTGTGTGTTATTGGAGTAACAAATGAAAGAAGAAAGAAAAAGTATTTATTGCCAACAAATACAGAAAATTTCGTAGTTATAACATTTTGCATAATTAAATGTATTTGTGGCAAAGGGATTGGGCGTCACCATTTGCTGCCAATATGTCGTATGGCAAATTGACAGCGCTGGTTTTCAGCGCAACCCCTATCTCATTTAGGTTTTCAAAATAAAACAACAGTCAGGCGCGTTCCCACATAAACTTATATGTGTGAGGAAAAAAAAACACGAAAAAAAGAAAAAAACTGCTGTTACCTACTTCCAAGTGTGATAACAAAAAAAAAAGAAAGTGCACTCACATATAAATTTTACCTTTTGTTCAGCTTTACGACGGAGATCTTAAAAATAAAAATAAATCATTGCTATCTTGTACGAAACGGCAATGTGTAAAGGTACGTTAAACCTAATACGAAAAGAGGGTTGTACAGAAATTCCAATTTGCATTAGCCGTTCATATTTGATCAGCTTTGGTAATTAGTTTGTGCTGACGACTGTACATACCTTCATTTTGCGGTACAAATTTTGAGTAGGGTTGTCACGTAGGGTATCCCCATTTTCTTAAATAGCTTTGTGGTTTAGCTAGTGAAGTGTGAAGCTGGGGGTCGTGAAGCTTTTGAAGGTATGTTTAGGTTTTTATCCCCGACGCAAAAAGAGCAGTGTTATAAGTTTGAAGCTGATTTTCGCATGATTCTTACCCATGTTTGATGGAAATAGCTTTAGCCGTTCCGAAGAATTGACTACCTATTTTAAGTGTACCCTATGTGTACCTACGAAATAAAACATTTTTGATTTTGACTTTGAAAAGATTTAGCTTTTAACACATTTGATTTGTGTATCTGGATGACATCATGGTTCCTCGGGAGATTACAAAATTATCAACTTATAGTTTTTATAGAGACTAGCTGTCTCTATAACCGTAGGCTAGCTGTCTCTATAACTAGCTATGAAAATTCACCTGCTTTGAAGTCCAGAGTGTACCATTTTCGAAGGTAACGGGAGTCATGGGCGAGTTATTACCTAAAACTTTCGATCAGCTGACGTCACAAAATTTCTTTCCAGCATCGCTATTTATGCGCGTCACATTTTTATACGATTAAATTATTTAACCAGAGCTAGAATCAGGAATAGTGTCAGATAGTTAAGCAGTGTGAAAGAAGACGTAGTGACAAAGATTGAAAAAGATATGCTGAGATAGTTTGGACATGTGGAGAGGATGAATTAAAGAAGACTCACGAAAGAGATATACGATGCGAATGTGGATGGTAGTGTTGGTAGGGAAAGACCATGGCGAAAGTGCCATGATCAAATCGGGGCGTCTTAATGAAAGGCCAAGTCAAGAGTACCCTAAACCGACGAGCATGTATGAACAACCTTATGAGAGTGAATGAAGCAAAAGAGGTGTGTCAGGATTGATGCAAGTGGAAGTCTGTGGCCTCTACCTACCCCTACGGGAAACAAGCATGACGTTATGTATTTTTATTACCCGCCGCCCAAGAAAGGAGGGTAATGTTTTATAGTAAATATTTTTTAGAATGTTCTAATCATTTTGTAAAAGTACATAATATGTAATAATAACAAAAGGCTGTCATTATAAAATAGTTCAATAAATTCCGCTGTTGACTTTGACAACCCTACCGTTTGTGTCGGCGACAGGTTCCGACACAGGATTTTAACAATTTACTTTAATTTTCTAAACTTAACCTCTGCATTATGTTAAACTGTCAAACACATTGGGTACCTATTATTTTAATAATGTGTATTTTCCCGTTTAATTAGTTACGTATCCGGTGATATTTAAATGAGTATTTTATAGATTTCTCATACGAGGTTGCAACTTTAGGGTATTTATTGTTCAGGCTGCCGTACTCTAGTGTCTGTTTGTAGCTCGTCCGCTGCGTTGAGAGGGTCATGCATATCCAGAAATATAAAAAAGTCGAATAAAAAACATAAAAATGTTATTTTATATTTTTCAAGGTTAATCAAAATCAATCAATCAAAAATATTTTATTCAATGTAGGATACAAAAATATCACTTATTGAAAGTCAACATGCTATTTTTCTTTTTTTAACTACATCGCTTCACAAGGTGTTATGGTTAGGGAGAAGAAGCGACAAGAAACTCCGCAACAACACATCTTTTCAACTAGTCTCCATCCTTACAACAATACTACATCTTATATTACATATTACAAAACAATAGCAATTAACATAACAACCAGCTAACACCAGACCTCCTTATCGCCTAAATAATCATCTATCCTGTAATAACCCTTCTTACACAGAGTTTCTTTAATGTGGCGTTTAAATTTCTGCTCTGTTAAACTCAATACATGTTCTGGTATTTTATTGTAAAAGCGTATGCTGTGTCCCACAAAGGATGTGCTAACCTTGCTAAGTCTAAATTGTGGAATTACAATTTTATTTTTGTTTCTAGTATTCAAATTATGATTATCAGAATGTTTGCGAAATAGGCATATATTTTTGCGTACATACATTATACTGTCATATATATACTGGGATGCAACAGTTAAAATACTTATTTCTTTAAACAGATCTCTTAGAGAATCACGGCAGCGTAATTTATATATTGCTCTGATTGCTCTTTTTTGTAGAACAAATATTGTTTGAATATCTGCACCTCTACCCCACAGTAGTATACCATAAGACATAATGCTATGAAAGTAGCCAAAATAAACGAGCCTCGCTGTTTTAATGTCAGTAAGTTGTCTAATCTTACGAACAGCATAAGCAGCTGAACTGAGCCTGCTCGCAAGTGTCTCAATATGCGACCCCCACTGTAGTGTGGAGTCCAAAGTGATGCCAAGAAAAACAGTGTTCTCAACAAATTCCAATGGTTCACTATTCAACTTTAGGTTGTTTTCCCCCTGCCTTACATTAGGTAAGGAAAACTTAATACATTTGGTTTTCTTAGCATTTAGAACTAAATTATTCACAGTAAAGTTAAACGGATTTAATATTTCTTAAACGGATTTCGGAACGGAAACGGATAATCGAACTGTTTAAGATAACCTCTAATATTTTTATATGACCTATCCAACGAGCGATGGGGTACAAAAATAGAAAACAATTCATCCCCACTTTATGTGTAGGGGGGGTACCTACCCTAAAAAAAATATTTTTCTAATTTCTTTTACCATTTTGTCGGTGTGTTTTGTATATATACAAATTACAGCTCTTATGTTTGTTCAATGTATATGTGTATACTTATATGCAATAAAGTGTTAAAACAAAAAACAGCTTTCTAGTACTAAGAGCCTCTGAGGTAAGTCTCGGAGAGGCAGGCAGACACGGACTTGACGGTGCTGTAAAAACCAACGCACTTTATGACGTCACGACGACGACAGATCTTTAAAAATAGGTACCTAATAGTAAGTTGCAAGAACACTAGTTATTTATCAACTGAACATACAATGTGACCTACTTAGTAGAGTTACTGAATGGAAAAAATCAATATAAATACAGTTCCAACGGAGAATCGCTCCGTGACATCGTAAGTACACTCGCTGGCAGAAATAATTACAATTCTTTAGTTACACCATAGAGGAATAACACTTTATGATGGACTTCTTCTTTCTTCTTACTAGGTAATCGTCAGTCAGTCAGTCAGTAAATAATTCTTCTTCAATTTAAGATCTATGCTCTTGTCGGTGGAATAATGTCCACGTCTCTTTGCTTTCCACGCTCAATTTAACCTCTTTCTACGACACGACGTTCACCTTTTCTTTCACTAGATCAAAGTAATTGCGCCTAAGCTTTACCTTCCTCTCTTTCCTTCAACGTTTCCCTTAATTATGTTCTTCAACACGAATAGAACAAATGATGGTAAAGGAGAAGAGATGCCTGTAGGCCACAGTTGGAAACCGAAAAGGAATGTTGATAGGTCACTTGATACCACACGCCATTTTTTTCAAGAACATAATAATACCTACTGTGTATAAATTTTTCATTATTTTTATCCAATTGAAGAGAGGGCTATGTTTTTCGCAAACACCTATGTGTGTATACGGGATTCTTTATTCCCTCGTAGCACCTAAACGGTTTGATGGATTTGAATTTATGTGGTACCTTAGATTCGTCAGTCCAATAAGAAAGGTAACGTCACTAAATAAGTAAACGACTGCGGCCCTACATAATGGGGACTACTAAGTCACGGTAAATTTGGCCGTGCTGGGCATAAAAAGAAACCAAATTTATTGCAAAACCAGAGGGTTAGTTTTCTTGCTAGAACTGTACGAGTGTGTTCTGTAAATCTGACCAACCCTTTTATACCTCTTTGGGTTGATGCAATTATCCAGAGGAGTACTTGAGCTACTTATTTTTTAATATACAATGTTGTGTTTGATTTGTCAAATGATTATTATTATAAAGATCATTGAACCTGCTTTAAATATACACCAATATCGGTTGGGTTAATTAATATGAATTCATTAAGGGCAGGTAGAGCGACTGCGAACGACGATCGTATTTGCAAGCATTTAGCAATACGATTGTGATAGCTGTCACTTTAAAAATGGGTATTGTGATCATTACTTTCGCTGATAACAACGAGTGAATGAATGAATTAATCAATAATGGTTTCGTTTCACAGATTAAATTTAAACTTAAAAACTTGTCAATTGTTTTAAGCTACCAAGCGTTTGGAATTTACATTTCTCCTTTGAGAAGAATCGTATGAAATTCAAAGGTTAAAGCAAAAACTTAATATTCATTCATTTTCATTGCTTAAGTACTATAAAATAGCCCTTAAATGTTAAAGCTATGTCGTTTAGTAGCTCTACATTGTCTTTGATTGTCAATGAATGCGTTATGGCTTGCGAGTGGATATTAGTGGCCGCGGTTTACTTGAAAGTTATTTTCGGGGCGTGCAAAATTTTTGTCTTTGAGTTTTACACAGAAAACTGTAGTGAAATGTTATAGTCCTCGATGAGGTGTACCTTATTAGAATTTATTCAAAAAGATTTTGAGATCGAATCAAATTTGTAAAACAGGCAATGACATTCTTTGTTATGTAAAAATTTCTCACAGTCTCTTACAGAAAGCTTTGATTTTTTAAAATATTAGGTTCTTACCTATGAAATTGGCGTTTTGTATGAAGAATTTCATTAAGACTCTTTTCTCCACACAAACATTTTTGTTTTTTTTTTTTGGCAACGGCAAATCCAAATTTACTTTGTGTGTATTATCGGATTAAGTTAAGTATAGGCAGCGTTAATTTGTAAAAGTAACCGCTTTATAAAAGTTTCAGCGAATCTAAGAAATGATTATGGGAAGCACATGAAAAGAGCTCTGTTAATTTTAAATTTAAAAATTAAAGAAATTAAAAAATATTTCGTGTGAAACCTTGAAATAATATTCCAAATAATATAACAAATTAGGCTCCGGCGGGCCCTTGCCTCGGCGAACGTTCCGGCTACGTTAGAACCAAACGGAGTCGTTCGATCGGATGGTAAGAGGCCCGATGGAGTTTCACATGTAGCGTGGAGAGACGGCAAGTTCCTCGCATGGGACGTAACCTGCGTGGACACGCTAGCGCCGACCCACCTGCGTGCGACTGCGGAGGTGGCGGGCGCGGCCGCTGCGTGTGCCGAAATAAAAAAATCACGTAAATACCAGGACTTACAGGAAGGTTACGTGTTCGTACCGGTTGGGGTCGAGACGATGGGACCTTGGGGCCCTGAGACAAAACGCCTGATCCAAGACCTGTCGGCGCGTCTCATCGAGGCTTCTGGTGACCACAGAGCGGGCGGCTTCCTTGCTCAGAGAATAAGTCTCGCTATTCAGCGCGGGAACGCCGCTTGCCTGTTGGGCACAATGCCGCCTCGAGGAGATGCGCTAGATGAAATTTTTTACCTGTGATTAAATTGTTATTATTATTTATTTGAGAAAAAAAAACAAAAAAATGTATTTAATAAATACATGGAATATATAACAAATTTGGATATAGCTTTGTAAATCGCAGGAATTGGTACATATGATTAACGAAGAAAAAAACACCAATTTAATAGGTAAAGACCGACCGAATAGAATAACCGAGCGAGAGTCACCTCTTCATCAACAGTAAGAGTATCACTGTTGATGAAGAGGCGCCAACTGATGGTAGACAGTACCCCATCTGATTATCAGGCTAGCATAACCAAGCGAGAGTTACCTCTTCATCAACAGTGGTACTCCGTAACGACACCTATTTTGTTAAAAGTAGACGGTGCCTACGCGACTCCAAGACTAATTAACGCCGGTACCAGGCTAGCATAAACGAGCGAGAGTCACCTTCTCATCAAAAGTGGTACTTTACGTGACTAACCTTACTTCAGACTAAACTACTCGGTACCAGGCAAGCATAACCGAGCCAGAGTCACTTACTCATCAACAGTGGTACTACGTGACTATTGCTAACTTGGATTCAGACTATTCAAAGAAAGAAATAGTTTATTTATGTAGGTAAAAGAAGTTTTCCTACTTTATGAGCTAGCTCTGTTCGACCTACGTAGGTCACCACGACTTGAGTGTGTGACTTGCTCATATACCATACAATTTCCTTCGTTGGTAATCAAACGAGTTGTAAATAATGCGTAAGTTTTTTTCATGTAGAATGCGACATTTTTCTCACTGTTTTCATTGCCACCTCCGCCCGGCGCAATCAACAACACAAGGCTAGAAAACAATAGCGGTCACCTGCGCATTACCAGCCGGCTTTTTCAAAATAAAACGCAATGAAAACAAAAAAATGTTATGCAACATCCATTGGCGGGTTGTTACGGAGAATTTTTATGGCTCTGGGAATTCCTGGGTAGTATCATAGAGGAATAACACTACACAGCGCTCGTGACGCAGTCGCATTCGCTGTTCGTTTTCAATTCATGTCTGGTGCGGTCTTCTTCTTCTTCTTATTTTTGAGGATGGCAACCAGTCAACCTCATTATCGAGGGACATTACTGCCAGTTTCGAGTGAAAATTTTTATTTATCTTATTTCTTCAGTTTATAGGTCAGTCTCAATCAAAACAAGTAATTCGTCGTATACAGAGTCTAGTCACGGTCAAGTCATTCTTCAGTAAAGTGGCAGAATGCTTTACAAAAGATTTTGGCGGCTTCTTGTGGGAACCCGAAAGCTCCGTTACGCACTTTAATTTACACTTCCCTTCACCTGTACACCAACACTAACGTTTGCTGCACAATATTCTGCCATTATTAAGCTTCAAAAGTTAGAATGCACAAATTTTAAGACTTATAAAGAAAAATGCTACTTCACTCGCCGAGTTCCCGCCAAAAAGCCCTGGTGCCGTCACTCCTTGGATGGGTAATTGAGTGGCTTTTTAATGTAACCTATGATTTCATACCAATCTCGAATAAATCGTCACAAATAAATATTTCGGACACTTACACCAATCATCTAGTCCCAAAGCTTGTATTGGGTCCTTACCTATGAAATTGGCGTTTTGTATGAAGAATTTCATTAAGACTGTTTTCTCCATACAAACATTTTTGACTTTTTTATGGGAACGGCAAATTCAAATTTAGCTAAACTTTGTGTGTATTATCGGATAACATTAAGTTAATTTTTAAAAGTAACCGCTTTATAAAAGTTTCAGCGAATCTAAGAAATGATTATGGGAAGCACATGAAAAGAGCTCTGTTCAAATATTTTTTATTATGTGATTTAGCCCAGATATTAGAAAATATTTCATGTGAAACCTTGAAATAATATTCCATTTTCCAAATAAAAAACAAATTTGGATATAGCTTCGAAAATCGCAGGAATTGGTACATATGATTTATTTATTTATATATATGATTAACGAAGAAAAAAAACTCCAATTTCATATTAGATAAAGACCCAATATTATGTATACTCGAACGCAAACGTTGGTTTCTCTCTGAATCTCGGAGTATAAATCGAAGTCACAATAGTGTCTATTTGTGCTTCGTTATTCTGAATTGCCCAATGGATTTTGAAACAGTTTTCACTTTCATTTAGAGAATCATCCGTAAGGTTTATATATAAATTCCGCTAATCGCACAACAAAAAAAACCGGGCGCGAGCGTTTAAAAAAAAACTACCCATGCCAATTCCTTCTATTTCACTTACCTAATATTGGCTTTATAAAGATATTGAAATATCATTGCTTAGCTAAAGAGGTTGCCCAATTTCTTTTTTAGTTGTTAGCCGTAAAAATGGGGTAGTGATGCGCTTCAAAGGGAAAGTAAAGAAAACTCTATGTTTGGTAATCAAGGAGTAAAAAAAAACATATTTTCGGACGATTACATCTGCCTATTGCTAACCTTGTGAGATACATCAAAATAACGTACAACGAAATTGTATAATATCTTAAAAATACCTAAAGAAAGTCCGTGACGTCTCAGTCAATCATTTAAACATTTGTGATACAATGAGCTCTGTGATCAGCCAATTTGGCATACAAATATTGTATGTATATCACCAAAGGACTACTTCACAGGAAAGGATGTATATCACTGTGGTTTACCACAGTAACCATTTTTATCTTTCACGTATTGTTAAAAAATAATGTGATATTCTAAAGCTAATTTGACCAATATAGTAATATCTATAACCAACTAAATATGTTAGTTATGTTCGGTACTTAATATCGACCAGAATTGCTCTTTACAGCATTTCATTTAAACTAATATATTAGAAGATATCACAGAATTAAAATTATGCACAACGAAAATTGCACCCGTGCGAAACCGGGGCAAGTCGCCAGTAGTTCATATTTCGTAGTTTCACCATTTATCCATACTTTATTCACCTACAAAATAGCCTTTTCAAGCGAAGCAAAGACAGCCGCAAACAGCCTACATATTTTTTCCAACTCAAGGCAAAGGCGGCCCATTCAGCCAGGGCCGCAACCCGGGTGACCCACTTCGGCCCGCTCGATGCGGGCCGCACTGCGGCGCCCTGATTGGCTCGCGTTGTAGTGTAACCTTTTTGGAGGCTTGTGCGAATTTCCCGGGATGGAAATTCATGTTGTCATAATGATCAAGCATCTGACGATATTATACGTACTGGGATACATCATTTGCAACTCATTTCAATATGAAACGAGATAATTTTTAACACGCTTTTATGCCTGCTTTACTTGTAACTGACTAACAAATCTTGGAAGTAAATTTTAACCTATCGTCTTTATCTAATTCTAATTGTCGTATCGAAATGAAACTTGATATGGTATATGTAGTTCGGATGACAATACTATAATTTAGTCGATGGTTGAACAACACGCGGCGGAACGTGTTGGGCGCAAATTCCCCAATAGTTACATTCTGTCGGCTGTACAATGACTGCCGTAAATCAGTTTTTTTTTATGCACACCGGATTGGTACTTGACCTCAATCACACCTGATGTTAAGTGAAGATGAGGTCGAAGGTGGAAGCGTACTGACCCGGAAACCCCAACACATTTGGGGGACGGCTATCTTATCTCTGACAACCGGAACACAACAATGCTATTAACATTGCTGCTTGGCGGCAGAATTAGATAAGATGGTGGTAGCTAGCCAGGCGGACATTTAAAATGCCCTACAACCAACCTAACCGAGTACTTAAACTTGTACCCCGCTGGGGATCGAACTCGCGACCTCCGAATCGTAAACCCAATGTTGTTTACATTGAGCCACGGAGGCGGTTAAATGTTAACTTGCATCATTAATTGCAAGTACTTGCATAAGATCATACGGAATATGTTAGGCAGATGGTGTTTGATACTCTTTCTGCTTGAAGTTTCATTATTAATTTATTATATTTGCATGTTATGTTTGCCTGTACACATATATAGGGCCGTATTAATAAACCATTCTCAAGATTGAGAACAGTCTTGTGACCGATCTCAAGTAAACGTGTTGATTAATAAACCTAACTTTTCTGAAACTGTATTTTCTTTTCTGTTGTGCAATAAAGTGTATTTGTATCGTATTGTATTGTAACTTGAGACCTGAAAAGCACGTGCGTACTCAAGCAGTACTCACTTGAGAGGTGCGCGTATTAATAAACGAAACTCAAGACTATCATTCATACGCCGCTGAGGCGAATACTTGTGAAGTGATCTCAACTGAGTAGGCCTCAAGATTTGTTTATAAATTAGCACGGAGCTTGAGATAGCGTCAACCTCTTAAGGCGCATCTCGGGTGATACAGCCACAAGACTTGTATTGAGATTGGTTTATTAATACGGGCCTTAGTTTGTAAGATTCTGCATACTTCATTTGTTTGTTATCACTAGTGTAATAAATGTTGGCAGACCAAATAAATTACAAAAAAATCTCTTCAGTGGCTATTAGTAAACCCCTCGAGTTTGGGCTCATATGATTCCTTTCATCATGATGTCAAGGGTCCGATGAAGGAGCCAGGAGGTGGATGGTGGTGCTCTAGCGTGTAACATATTGTTCGGAATATAGCTACACAGGGATCAAATACAAAAAATGGTGTCTATTCGGATGTACACCAACTAAATTAAACTAAAGTCAGTTTTGGAGTGGTGCCGTCCCATCGTACTGTTCCAGGCAGAAAGAGACAGTACTACTTTAAAACTGGTTTTAGTTTAGTTTAGTTGGTGTACATCCGAATCGACACCAATGCTTTATTTTGTAGGTACACAGGGTACACTTAAAATAGTCAGATTTTACATTTTTTAAGCTACTGCTTGTTCAAAAGGCAAAAGCCAATACAATTATTTTTATCCGTGTATCACTATCACCACTAGTCATTACATTACACAATAAACAAATAATATTTCTTTATTTATTAATTTTATTTTATTGTTTTTGGGATAACAACAGCTTTATATAATTAATATCATGAATCTTAAACTATACTATTCAGGAAGTCAATAATAGTTACCCACTGATTTTACACATAAAATAACAGTAAGTCGGCATTTTCTCTATATATACGTACACAAATATACATACCATACACATACTTGGAACCTTCAAGAAACGCCTACACCTTCCTCAAAGGCCGGCAACGCATCTGTGACCCTTTTGGTGACATCAGGTGACCCGCATGCTCGTTTGCCGCCCTCTCATATAAAAAAAAATAAAAACTATAATATAATTTCTGCAATAATGCTGTTGATTCTATGTAAATAAGTAAATAAATCATCCTTTTTGGGAGTCTGGGAAACAAAATCGCGAATCTTAAAACCAATGTCCATCAAAATCAACACAAATATTATAACCACAATAAATCACAGTACCATTTAAAGTTTTATCGCACGTAGGTAACGGTTATCAGCTAGAAATCGGTTACCTACCAATATACTTATATACAATAGTACATACACTAAACTGTGATAGCTGGTGTTAATAACCTCTTGTAGCAATCCAATTTTTAGCCCAACGAAAAGTGAAGGGTGTTATATGTTTTATGACGTGTGTCTGAATATGTCCAGTCTTTGTCCGGAGTGGGTCATGATTCAGTTGGTTCGACTGTACGTATCCAATGAGTATATATATATATAGAGCTTAACGTAACGTTTTTGGTTATGGTTTAGCTCTGGTATTATCTTTCGAACTTAGCGCGATCGGCCCCCAGGAGTGATTGAGGTCAAGTTCTAACCCGTTGTGCATAAAAAAACAAAAGAAAGAGCAGGCTAAACGGCATATTAGCGATCCAGCGCAAAAATTTGGATATATACAGGGCGTCCCAAAGTTATGGGACATGAAGGGGAAGTACCTTAAATATCGTAGATAGTGAATTTTGCTCAAAGAAGACTTTATGTTATTTTTAAAAGTTAGTAATTCTGCATTCATAGATTTTCTAAAAATTATTTGCTTCGGCTGGGAATCGAACCGACTCAAATGTGAAAAAAAAAACACCCTACTTTTATGATGCCAATCGAAAGAATAGCTAAAAAATAATAACTCTGCCTAAGTAACATAGTATTTTAAAAGAAAGGAACAACATAAAATGATTGAGTCAAATTTCAAGAAAGTTATTTATTGCCGACGACGTTCGAAAAGTAGCGATATTATCATTCCAAAGATAGCATTGATTATTCTACTACTTAGGCAGAGTTATTATTTTTTAGCTATTCTTTCGATTGGCATCATAAAAGTAGGGTGTTTTTTTTTTCACATTTAAGTCGGTTCGATTCCCAGCCGAAGCAAGTAATTTTTAGAAAATCTATGAATGCAGAATTACTAACTTTTAAAAATAACATAAAGTCTTCTTTGAGCAAAATTCACTATCTACAATATTTAAGGTACTTCCCCTTCATGTCCCATAACTTTGGGACGCCCTGTATATATAATAAGGTAATACCAAAGCTAAACCATTTGAACGGAAATTAAACTAGTTTTTTTTAATACTCGTGGTTAGCTTTTTGAGTTTGGTTTTACTTTGGTAGCGTCAACGATATAATCGTTCACAAAAAATAGCGCGATACGAATTTTTACATCGGCTAAAGCTAAACCAAAACGAAAAACGTTCCATTCGAACGGTAAAACCGTAAAATAGCGCGATTGATCCCCTGATGTTAAATGAACATGAGGCCGAAGGTGGAAGCGTACTGACCCGGAAACCCCATCTTATTTGGGGAAACTGGCTATCTTTGATGTTATCAACATTGCTATTTCGTGGCAGACTTAGATAAGATGGTGGTAGCTAGCCAGGCGGACATTTATAATGCCCTACCACAAACCACATCGAGTACTAAACAAATACCGTGCCGGGAACAAATCCGCGACCTGCGATTCGTAAACCCTATGTTGTTCACATTGAGCCACGGAGGCGGTTAAAGGCGGAACGAAGCCAAGTAACAACTTTTCAGGAAAGATTAGCCATGTATAACCGCCAATTTGAGTGATTTTTTACGTCGGTACGTAACGTAGACGAAACATGGGTGTATCAGTATACACCAGAGACTAAGCAACAGTCAAAATAGTGATTTTTACCGGGGAACGTGCCCCAAATACGACAGAAACTGTATATTCGGCTTTTCAAGTGATGGACACAGTCTTTTGGGACAGCCCAGGAGTCATTCTCATTGATTTTTTGGAGAAAGGAAAGACAATAACGGGAGCTTACTATGCTGCATTGTTAGACCGAGTCAATGAAGAGTTGTGAACGAAACGACCACATCTAGCAAAGAATAAAATTCTATTTCATCAGGATAATGCTCCAGCCCACTCGTCAGCAATCGCGACATCAATACTATACGAATTTTGCCACACCCTCTGTATATCGCCAGAGGTAGCCCTGTGTGACCATTTCCTCTTCGCAAACATGAAGAAATGGCTTGGTAAGAAAAGGTTTTCATCAAATGAAGAGGTGGTAGCTGAAACTGAGGCCTATTTTTCAGGATTTGACAAAAAAATATTTTCTTGATGGGTTGAAGAGGTTGGAACATGGATATACTTCCTTTCTGTCTGTATGGAGGGCACGCCACTGTCATCGAGTAAATACGATCAAGTCAGACAATTGGAAACATTTTTCAAACAATTTAAAAATTGCTCAATTTAACCGATACACTTCTCGCCGAAAATTAAATTTCCATCCACATCACCTGGATGAGTGGAAGTCTACCACTGTACGTTTCTCAAGAAACTTCTTACCACGTACAACCACCCTGTGGAACGGACTTCCGGCAGCGGTATTCCCAACGAGTACGACATTGGAACCTTCAAGAAATGAGCCTACACCTTCCTCAAAGGCCGGCAACGCATCTGTGACCGTTTTGGTGTTGCGGGTGTGATTGCTTTCCATCAGGTGACCCGCATGCTCGTTTGCCGCCCTCTCATATAAAAAAAAAAACAAAATCCCGCCAGAATAAGTAGACATAGACATATATTTATTTGAGACCACACTATAGCAACAGCAATATTAATAAAAACAAGAAAATTATCACAATATACAGAAACAGATTTTGAAATGCGGTGAGTGCAGTGTGATGTCTAAAATGGACTCCATCAAAGCATGTGCTGTAGCAATCGTTACAGCGCTGGTTTTCAGAGGAGCCCAACATCAAGAGCCTCCGACGCGATGCTAAGTTACTAAGGTACCTCATTGATTTTCTCACATTCAAGTTATCTTTGCTACTCATCTAAACGGCAATAATAGAGCTATTGGTTAGTTCGTACATTTCAAATCCTATTTCCCTCTTATCAGTTTCACTTAATTTCAAGGTTTCAGTTCTCTTACGCAATCGAGTGCACGTGTAATTGAATAGGAGAAATGCATGTTTGCTCGCTCGTTCGTTGGCTAAAGAAAAGAGCAGAATTGTGTCCAGGTTGTTCGCTCGTACTTACCAACTACAGAATTTCATGACCATAAATTGAAAATTTAGAAAACCCCGACGGATTAAGTCATCCAAATATACCAAAATGTGAACGCAGAGAGACCCCACTATACTGGACGCGTTAAGGTCGTCATACAGCCGTGTGTACTTATTGCTTTTTGGTATTTTAGACAAGTCTTTTTGTTAGTTTGTACTTAAACGTCCATTCTCCATGCAAAAGATGTAACTCCATTGCATACTCCATACTATAAATAGTTATATAATATCTCTCTCTCTTCAATTTAAGAGTAATGCTCTTGTAAGTTGAATCCTTTCCACACTTCTCTACATTCCGCCTTTTCTTTGACTTCCGGTATATACTATACAGGGTGAAATTTAATTCGTTTGATTCCTGATTACTGGTGACTCCACTCCTGATTACGAAAAACTTTCCCCAAGGAGCAATCCCCCAAACAACAAATTCGATCAAAAAAGTTTCGATAACCCATACAAAGTAAACCATTCTGAAATCCACATTAAATATGGAAGTCCAACAATTTGCGGCTGAGTTCGAATATAGTTCCTATACTATAGTATACTATAGAGACTATAGTCGATAGTTATTGGACTTCTATTTGCTAAAGGTGGTTTCAGAATGGTCTACTTTGTATGGGTAATTGAACAATCGACTATGGTTCCCTGGGGAAAATTGATCGTAATCAAGAGTGACGTCACCAAGTTAATGGGAATTACACGAATATATAAACCAACCGAAATGATTGGGGTCATCAGTAACAACATACCGAAAAGTTTTAGGTGGATACTATTTTCGCCCGCACCGCTATGATAACGGTGTTTGCGTTAGCATGTTGTAACAGGTGCCTGATAACCTACATACGCTGAGGGTATCCCAAACTGCTGGGTGGCAGAGAATGTTGTACAAAAACAAAGTGAAAGTGTCGGGTTTGTTTACAAATAAAAGCAATCTAATCCATTTACTCTGCCTTTCGGCTCCACAGAATACCAGCGTCGTGGTTACTCCAACCCGACACATGCTGAGTGGAGACCTTTTTGGATTTAGGTATTGTAAACTTACGTATGTATGCATCTTTATAACAGAAATCCAAATAAATACTTTCTTTCTTTCTTTCTTTCATTTATTTATATGCTATAGGTATGGTCGCGCGAACAAATGTTTTTCGCGCGTTTCTTATTAGATAAAACAGCGCCATCTCTTAGAATTCTCGAGAAGTAATAGGACTGCTGAGAATAAAATGGCAAAACTTTATTAATTTAAAATAAATTTCATAACCCTAGAAAGTATTAGTTATTACCTATGAAATTCGAGATTTTTTGTACCAACTTCTACGAGTCTATAGCTATTTCCAAATATGGTTTTTTATTTGGATAATAGAATATATTTTCAAGGTTTCACATGAAATATTTTTTATGTCTGAGCTAAATGACATAATAAAAAAAATTTGAACACAGGTCTTTTCATGAGACAAACACAAACAAAAATGTTTGTATGGAGAAAACAGTCTTAATGAAATTCTTCATACAAAACGCCAATTTCATAGGTAAGGACCTAATATATAATATAAAACACAATAACTAGAAGCACTTACAGATAGTCAACTAATGTTCACGAGGCGGGAGTTAATGAAAAAAAAAAAGTCAGAGACGTAAGTAGTGGTTTTTGACTTGAAATTTAAAAACATTTAAAGGCTGAGGTTTCCTAATAGATTCCGGCAAAGAGTTCCACAGACGAGTTATTATTTATGTTTATTATACTTAAAAGATACTCGCATGTTTTTTGGTTACTTTTCTGTGGTAAATGATGCATTTTACAAAAATTCCTGTATGGTTTTCATCCTTACTCTACCACTTCCCGTATTAGGCACGTATTAATAAAACATTCTCAAGATTGAGAACAGTCTTGTGACCGGTCTCAAGTAAACGTATTGATTAATAAACCTAACTTGAGACTTGAAAAGCATGTGCATACTCAAGCAGTACTCACTTGAGAGGTGCGCGTATTAATAAACGAAACTCAAACTCAAACTCATTCGCCGGTGAGGCGAATACTTGAGAAGTGATTTCAGCTGAGTAGACCTCAAGATTGGTTAGCACGGAGCTTGAGATAGCGTCAACTTCTTAAGACGCATCTCGGGTGATACAGCCTCAGGAATTGTATTGAGATTGGTTTATTAATACCTACGGGTGGTGAGGTCATTGGTACGTTGTGGAAGCTCCAATCTCTTTATCTCAGGGTCCTACCCTAAATTACAAGTCCAAGCTAAGCTCCGAATCCGTTTATGAAAACTCTGAACAAGCTGAATGAGTCCTTGTCATATGTCAAGATAAATTTAGTAGGTACGCACAATTTGATAGATTGTTAGGTAAGCACTTACAAGGTAGTTTATCACTACGCATCAAAACAAACCGATCAAGTAGGTACATTATGAGTCGAACTCAACGGATGGTTCAAGGGTGTTACGAGACCAATCGATCGATTGTCGATCGACGGCATCGGTCAACGTCGATCGAAGTTGATCGACTGGTCTGGTAACTTTAATTGATCGACAGATACCATTCGATTAACCAAACGATCGCTTGCCGTTCGATGGCACCGGTCGACGTTGATCGATTGACCCCGGCTATATACCACCAGTTTCTTTCAAAATGTATTCCCAGGAGGACGCGTTGTTGTTGGCCTGTAAGATGTTGCTCGTATTATTGTTGCGGAGACGCAAAGGCAGAAGAATCTGGATGCGACCATTTTTTAAAGCCAAAGATCGCTTAAATTCGGCGCGCGACGCGGCTGAGCAAGCAGCTCGATCGACGTCGACTATTCCATTCTACCATCGATCGATTGGTCTGGTAACACCCTAAGGCTGCTCCCCACGACCAACTTTTTGCAGGATCGATAATCGGGCCGATTTTTTCGTCAATACTTTAAGGCTGCGACAACCGGTGACCGATTTTTGTAGGAGAAAAATTGAACGTACTGATAGCAATATTTCAACGTCCACGTCCTAAAAAGAATCAGTCACAATATCGGTGACAAAAGTATGGACGAAAAAATCACCGATTGTCGGCCGTGGACAGGCAGCCGAAGTCCAAATACACGATAACCAATCACATCTATCTTCTTCCACTATATTTATGTGTGTTATCGGCAATCTGTATAATCCGGTATTCTGTATAGAATACCTAGGCATTTTTATTTTATGCAGTACCTACGGGTTAGCACTTGACCTCAATCACACCTGATGTTAAGTGAAGATGAGGCCCCATCTTATTTGGGGGACTGGCTATCCTATTTCTAACGCAACAAGGTTACTAACATTGCTGTTTGGCCGCAGACTTAGATAAGATGGCGGTAGCTAGCCAAGCGGACATTTCAAATGCCCTACCACCAACTAAACCGAGTTTAAACGACATATAAGGATGCAATTTCAAAAATGCCTATATAATAGTCTTCCTTAAATGTATTCGGGTGATCAGAGGGCTGCATAAGTCTGGCTGGCCATACAACGGGCAACGTGGCTTTAGATTCGTCTTGATACCCGAAGTGTCATAGGATACATTTTATGTTAAAAAATCCAACATGGCGTCCGCAAAATACAAAATATGCTGTCGGGTTTTTTGGGTTTTAAATACTTATATGTATAGTTATTCTTTCTATAGTATAAATTTCTTAGTTAGTCTTTTTTTTTTATGCACAACGGGTGAGCACTTGACCTCAATCACACCTGATGTTAAGTGAAGATGAGGCCAAAGGTGGTAGTGTACTGACCAGGAAACCCCATCTTATTTGGGGGACTGGCTATCTTATCTCTGTCTTATAGTCTTATTATATTTAACTTCTATTGTAAAATAAACAGAAACGAAAACGCGCCGACCCGGTCAGAAAGGCGTCTTCGTCTACTACGGTTTCACCATTTGACCTTTTTGAAACAAAATTCTAAAAATACAAAAATCTACCCGCATTTGCTTATATTAGGGTATCGTGCCAAAAACATACTCGACGGGAACCATTTATGGTCTGGCTTCTGTGTTACACCTCTCGGGAACTTCATCAGCCATCGACATTAACTTGGGCATGGACACAAAACTTGCTTAACCAGGACTAAAAACCAGACTAACCAGGACAGGAATAAATCATGTTTTATTGAAAATGGGGTGCTAAGTGGGGATTTTCAAGCCTTTCAATCTTTGTCCGGACGTATCTCAGTAATGCGTGCGACTGGAGTGCGGTTTTACGTGGCGACAGGTTCTTTCTTAGTCATATTTTATGAAAATTTGTTTTTTCTTTCAAGTTTGGTGTTTCTTCGCACGTTGGCGCAAAGAGTCAGCCTTGCTATTGAAGTAGGCAATGCCCCAGCCTACTCGGGACCCTTCCCGCAGTGCACGATCTGGGACATTTTTTTTATTTACAAATATTTTTAATAATATTAGAACCTTACTTGTGAAATTGGCGTTTTGTATGACGAATTTCATTGAGACTATTTTCTCCATGCAAACATTTTCGAAATTTTTTTGGGAACGGCAAATCCAAATTTTGCTAAACTCTGTGTATATTATCGGATAACATTAAGTTAAGTATAGGCAGTGTTAATTTTTAATTGTAACCGCTTTATAAAAGTTTTAGGGAATCTAAGAAATAATATGGGGAGCAGATGAAAAGAGCTGTGTTCAAGTTTTTCTTATTATGTGATTTAGCCCAGACCTTAAAAAATGTATGTCATATGAAACCTTGAAAATATATTGCATTTTCCAAATAAAAAACAAATTTGGAAATAGTTATAGAATCGTAGGAGTTGGTACATAATTATGATTAACGAAGAAAATAATCTCCAATTTTACTAACATACATACATACATAATGTCACGCCTGTTTCCCGTATGGGTAGGCAGAGACCACAGACTTCCACTTGCTACGATCCTGACACACCTCTTCTGCTTCCTTCACTCTCATAAGGTTGTTCATACATGCTCGTCGGTTTAGGGTACTCTTCACTTGGCTTTTCTTTAAGACGTCCCCGACTTGATCATGGTACTTGGTGGTGGTCTTCCCCTGCCAACACTACCATCCACATTCGCTTTGTATATCTCTTTCGTAAGTCTTCATAACAACATAGATACTAACATAATTAGTTTTATTTAGATTTAATCTTTTGTTTTTCACTGTAGGTTTCTGTAATATAATAAATTAAACCGTGTCGTAGATATTTGTTTACGAACATAATTTTTTGGTGAATTTCGACGGTTATCACTGACTTCCGAGGGTTTCTAAATTTTAAAATTGTTATATTTATGTTAAATTAAACTCGGGGCTAGGTTCTTAGGCCCGTATTAATAAATCAATCTCAATAGAAGTCTTGAGCCTGTATCAACCGAGATGCGTCTTAAGCAGTTGACGCTATCTCAAGCTCCGTGCGAATTCATAAACCAATCTTGAGGTCTACTCAGCTGAGATCACTTCTCAAGTATTCGTCTCACCGGCGAATGAATGATAGTCTTGAGTTTCGTTTATTAATACGCGCGTTTATTAATCAAGTGAATACTGCTTGAGTATGCACGTGCTTTTCAGGTCTCAAGTTAGGTTTATTAATCAACACGTTTACTTGAGACCGGTCACAAGACTGTTCTCAATCTTGAGAATGGTTTATTACTTACTTACTTTGTTTTCTTTTTATAGTCCTCTACTGATTTTCCCAAAAGGGGCGGAATCCTTAACGCGAATTAGACTCGCACAAGGTATCTGCCAAATATTTTACACCGGTAGTCGGGAGCTTTATTTCGGGATATTATTTCAAAACGCCGGCAGTTGCGGCCATGTTCCGTTTAATTATTTACTGGGGTGCTGTGTTGAACTGTATTTGTTGCTGTATACACACGACTGTACATCGACCGTAACACTTCTCTAATCTCTAAATAGTATATGGCTAAGTTGTAATTTGCGTCTGTCTGTGCGCTTCACAACAATAGTTTAATAAGGATTGCAATAATAATAAATAACAAGTAAATATCACAGTAATGTACACAGCGCCATCTGGTTTCACTTTAAGCAACTATAAGCTTGTGATGTGGATACCAGATGGTTGATATACTATATAAATATTTTTTTTTGTAAATAAATACTTATTATAAATGAAAACATCCATAACTCGGGTACACATGCCCATATTCATCATACAACGGGATTCGAACCCGTGACCTTTTGGTATAGTGGTCAGAGTTTCTAACCACTACCACAGATTACTAATAAGTTACTAAAGTAACCACTACACCAAACAGGTCGTCAAATATATACCGGATGAGTTTTTTTTACCGTAAAGCTAGTATGACATTTTATTAGGTAAGTGAAATAGAAGGTAGTGGCATAGATAGTTTAACTATATTTTTTTCAAAACCATAGGCGAAACAAATAAAGCTTTGTGTCATTTGATGGTCGCGTTTGTAGCCTATTCCACAGAATTACATATTTAAATTAAATAAATTAAAAAAAAACTTGGAGAAAATTTAAAAAAAGAATCACGCCATTCGCATATCAAGAAGACGCCGGCGCGTGCGTTTTGAAAAAAAAAAAAAAACAACTACCTATGCTAATAACTGAACTGATAATGAATAATAACTTCTATCTGATAACTAAATATTGTTATAACAACTAAATAAGTATAACAATCTGCCTGACGAAATAAAATTAGTTAATGACAAAATGTTTAAAATTCGATTGATAACAATGGCTTCGGGCGAAGTGTTTCTACGATGTTAAGGAATATTTAAATTATCAGAATGCTATGTAAAGTGTCACAAATCATATTTTGCACATCTGCATGCAGATTGAATACATGATTCCTAAATTTCTTATCAGACCTTGTAAACTGTATTCTGACAAATAAATAATTTTTTCTTTCTTTCTTAATTTCTTTCTTCGATCCCCAAAACCGAGTACTAAACATGTACCCATGTTTTATGTCATATTACCCATGGTTACCCATGGTACGGCATTTTAAATGTCCGCCTGGCTAGCTACCACCATCTTATCTAAATCTGCTGCCAAACAGGAATGTTAATAGCATTGTTGTGTTCCGGTTGTCAGAGATAAGATAGCCAGTTCCCCAAATATTATAATATAATATGGAGTTTCCGGGTCAGTATACTACCACCTTCGGCGTCATCTTCACTTAACATCAGGTGTGATTGAGGTCAAGTGCCAACCCGTCGTGCATAAAAAAAAACAATATCCTGGCGATGGAAACGTATTTATCGCATATACAAAATCCGTAAGTTAAAAATAAAAAATCTAAAACGCTCTATATCGGTACAAAAAAACTGGCAAATTTGCATGCTTATCGCCAGAAAAGCTGATAAACAAAACGTGTTCTAACCACAGTTTATAATTAACTGTAGGCATTAGTGTAGTTATGGCCGTATAACCGAATAGTGTGTCGTGACACAACTACGTGTCGTTGTTTAACTCGGTTGTCACCGGTCCGGGTTCAACTGATAATTTTGAAAACGAAATTATCGCGAATTCGGCTAGACGTTTAACCTTTAACTGGTAACATACAAACATACATAAAGGTGAACAATATGTATTTACCGAAATATACCCTATTGTTCGCCTCGCCGTATATTGTTATACGCCGTACCTATATACAGGGCGTCCCAAAGTTATGGGACATGAAGGGGAAGTACCTTAAATATCGTAGATAGTGAATTTTGCTCAAAGAAGACTTTATGTTATTTTTAAAAGTTAGTAATTCTGCATTCATAGATTTTCTAAAAATTACTTGCTTCGGCTGGGAATCGAACCGACTTAAATGTGGAAAAAAAAACACCCTACTTTTATGATGCCAATCGAAAGAATAGCTAAAAAATAATAACTCTGCCTAAGTAACATAGTATTTTAAAAGAAAGGAACAACGTGAAATTAATCATTTTAATCAAATAAAAAACATACATGAAACTGCCGTAGTCAATTAAGTAGGTATTTTTTTGTAAATTAATTAATTAAATGCTCAAAATGTGATCCCTCTTGTCTTACGCAAATCGCCAATCTTTTAATGAGCCCGCTGCCTGTTGATTTTCTAATCATTTTATGGTGAACACTCGATGTGATATGGCACAATTCTGTTTGCAACTCGCCTACGTTCTCGTATGCCTTTTTGTATAGCATATCTTTCACGTATCCCCAAAAGAAGAAATCTAATGGTGTGAGGTCCGGGGATCTGGCCGGCCATCTAATCGGTCCATTTGTACCAATCCATGTAGGAAAACATTCATTTAGAAAATCTGCTGCTCTCCGACTATTATGAGCCGGAGCTCCATCTTGTTGGAAAATTAAGTTTTCTTGCTCCGCCGCGGAATGGTTTCTTATCTTATCCCTTAAAATTTGAAGTATTCCTAAATACTTTTCTGTGTTCAAGGTTCCTTGGTAAAAATGGATTAAGAAAACCCGGTTTTTTAAAAGTCCGCACCAACAGTTGAGTGAAAAACGCACTTGGTTATTAGTTTCAGTCACTCGTAGGGGATTTTCTTTAGACCAAATACGATTATTGTTGCGGTTATACATACCGTTATTGCTAAAGTTAGATTCGTCTGTCCAAATAATATTATCCAAAAAATTTGGATCTTCGAGCAATCGTGCCTGGATATCAAGACAGAAATTTTTTCTCCTTTCTGTATCGCCCGGAAGTAATTTTTGAACCAATCGTCCTTCAACATAACTCTTAAAACCGTGTTTTTTTAATACACGGTGTATTTTACTTTTTGAAACTCCAATTTCATGTTCTCCTTCTCTCACCGATGCTTTCGGAAAAGCCGAAAAGTAAATTAAAATACCAAGTTCTTCGTCGTTGATCGTATGGTTTTCTTGCTGTGGTTCTCTTGGGCGTTTATCGAAACGTCCCAGAGTTTTCAAATTGTTCACAAGCCTTTTCAAAACTTTACGAGACGGTATTTGTCTATCAGGATATTTTACGCCATACCACCGCAAACTTCTAGAGATATCTTTATCGTTCAAAAAATATGCTTCCATTAGATCAAATCTTACTTGATATGCCATGTTCGCAATAAATTAACACAATAACACTTGTGTAAGTGAATTGAGACTAAACAGATCAATATCCGAAAAACAAACGCTCGCACATACTGTTCCATTTTCAAATTTAAGAACAACATTTAAAAATATCACTTCTTTTTAAAATATCTTAAAAAGTATGCATTCAAACAAACGCTGTCATAAACTGTTCCATTTTCAAATTATAAATTATTTATTTTTGTTTTTAATTTGCCTTCTGTCTAGCTTACAGAGGACGTATTGAAATACAAGTTTTATCATTTCATCTACACGTGCACTTATAATAAGGAAAACTATGTTAGTACCTATTTTATGAAGTGGGTACTTATTTACGAATAATCAATGCTATCTTTGGAATGATAATATCGCTACTTTTCGAACGTCGTCGGCAATAAATAACTTTCTTGAAATTTGACTCAATCATTTTATGTTGTTCCTTTCTTTTAAAATACTATGTTACTTAGGCAGAGTTATTATTTTTTAGCTATTCTTTCGATTGGCATCATAAAAGTAGGGTGTTTTTTTTTTCACATTTAAGTCGGTTCGATTCCCAGCCGAAGCAAGTAATTTTTAGAAAATCTATGAATGCAGAATTACTAACTTTTAAAAATAACATAAAGTCTTCTTTGAGCAAAATTCACTATCTACAATATTTAAGGTACTTCCCCTTCATGTCCCATAACTTTGGGACGCCCTGTATATATATTTTTTTTCTTAATTATTCTTTGAGCGCTTTACCTCCTACAAAGGTGCCAGCTGAAAATCAGCGCTGTGGCACAGAATTAATATACTCAGTACTATATGGTTCATGCCACAGCATTATATGCTGAGCTGGAACCTATATCAGCTTGCATTATCATGTTTTAGTATTATTATCTCAAAATTTTCATGTACATGCCCATTGTAAGCTGAATAAATGTTTTCTTTTTTTCTTTTCTTTTCATTGGGTAATAATGATCACTTTCCAAATTTTTCTATAAGTAACCAATATCTATGTTTGTTACAGTGATGTTTTGTTAATGTATTGTTCTATATTTTGAGTATCGCTCTTTGTCTGCAATAAAAAAAAACTTTAAATTGGTTTTTCCTTCAGAATCGGAATCAGAATAATTTATTGTCAAGAAACTGGTACGATAGATATTATAATAATGTTGGCTCACAGTTTTACCATATCAGACATACAATATATTATTAACAAATATATAATTAATTACTCTATCATCAAGAATTTAGCTGTCATGCAACATCACTCTGTACTTAGCATAAAAATTAAAATATTCCATGAAACATTATGATTATTGCCAAGGTCATGCAAAAATTAATCAATACCCATGTCAATAATATCCACTCTAAATGTCAGATATAATTATACAATATTATTAGAATTCGAGATACATAAAAATCTGTTTACATATTTAGGATCCGATCACGATGTACCCCTTAGGTCTAAAACCGACAATTTGCTTAAGCACATCAGCTGCCGTACAAATTATTACTCGGGATCCTTTGGCATTAAGGCTGCGCAGTTGTGGAATGCACTACCACTAAGTATTCGCCACGCAGAATCGCTTGCAGTGTTTAAACTGCGTCTAAAGGACTATTATTTATCTCTCTAATGAATTGTATATACTGTTATATATATTTATGTGTATTTTATTATTGTACTTATTTATATGGTTTGTTTATTTTAGTAAGTGTGTATCTTTGTATGTATTCCACTATACCTATGTATTTTCTATGTATCGTCTATGTACCTACTGATATTTAAGTTATTCAGCTTTTACTTTGCACTATCCAACTACTTATTAAAAAAGCTTCTTTAACTGAGGTTGTCTGGAAGAAATCGCTATCAGCGATAAGACCGCCTTTGTACACTTCATCATGTATGTTAAATGTTCTTTGTATTTTATTTTTGTGTGCAATAAAGAATTTAATAATAATAATAATAATAAATACTATTGGTGGGTTTATAGAGGGCTAATTTAATTTAATTACTAAAATGTGGACTGTATGGAGAGTTGAATGTGATGATGAGATGAAGGAAGGCACGCCAAACTAGCACTAAACCCAGAAGTAGATCATGCTTCACTCACCTTGAGTCTACAGCCAGCCAGGATAGGAAGACTATAATTGGTACACGAGTCACGTCACACACAAGGGTTCCGATGTAATTCCACCTTCCTTCAATTCAGTTCGTTAATAGTACAGGGTAGCTAGAACGTCTAGCCAGAAGGCGAAGCCTGAGCAGGTGAAACGTTCAGCTGCAATTGGAGCTTCTCGATCGTTGAGGATAGCGAAACGTTCGCAATGTCCGACGGGTGCTGGCCATATTATTCTACTCTTTGGTGCTGGCCGACTGGTCGACTGTACCACCACCATCCATAACCGGCGGTAGTCGCAAAATTAGTGAAGCTTCATGTGAAGCTACCCACTAGGCAAATAGTGAAGATTCTACAACTACTTAGGTATTAAACAATGTCAAAATACTCAAAAAGGTCATTATACAATAATATATAAATAATCACCATTCAACTGAACATGTTGATACATGTCTTGATGTTTTAATGAAATATCCGAGGGTTTGCTGGAAGAAATCTCTTACAGAGATAAGCTCGCCTTTTGTGTATTGTAATTTCTGTCCTATGTTTGTTCAATGTAGGTATACTTTTAGTGATAAGGCCGCCAAATGGTACTATCCCCTTTTTCTTATTTTTTTTGTATGCTTCTTAGTGTTGTACAATAAGAAGCTTCTTATTTGCATACTTATATGCAATAAAGTGTTAAAATAAAAATAAGTAAATAAATCAATCTATTTAGTACTATAGCTGTTACCCGCGACTTCGTCCGAGACGAACTCGTACAAAATGAGTCACTCTATGACTCAAAAGCAAACCCACAAATACATATCCTACAGGTGCCAATTACTTTTCTGAGATAAAAGTAGTCTATATAAACCAGGTCCTAATCTATCTACAAACCAAATTTCAACCATTGTTTTTTTTTTATTAAAAACTGGTTTCGCGTTTGACTACAATCTCCCCTGTGTGCGAAGTGCGAGTTTTGTCTCGTTTTTAACTTTACCATCGCGTTCGCGTTTACGGAAAAAGTATGTATGAAAAAAATCGTTTTGCAAACTATCCGCTAGAGGCGCTGCACATTTCTTCATACAAATCGTCACGTAAACGTGAACGCGGGAGTAAAGTTAAGTCGAAACAAAACTCACACTCAGGGTGGACACACTTCAAATGTCATCAATTTTCATAACAGACTGCGACCTCTGAACTGCGGTTGACGAACTAACCGTTATTAGTGTTCTGTGGCAGCAGCCGCCATCTTACCGGTGGGTGATGTCATGTCGAGCTCTCAGTCAACGTCGATTTCCTTTTGAAAGTTTTTCTAAAAGTTCAGATTTTTGTTAATTTGTTGTTTGTTTTTGTTATACTTGTTTTTCATAGCTAATTTAAAGAAATTAGTTATGAGAAATAAAAATTTCCTCATAAACAACAATACCTAATTTTAAACCCAGTTTCTACCTATATAATCAGTGTACGTAGGTATGTATAGATAGATTTAATTCCTCAACCAATCGCTGGTAGCAGCACTGTCTATACATGCAAATTTAACCACGGAGTTGCCACTCTTTGCTCACACTCCGCCCTCGGATGGAAAGTGACGATGTAGCCGAAGATTTGTATCACGCGCACCCAGTAAATGCCTATTTATACTATTTAGGCGTGAAGAGGTAATAAACGTATACATTTATAATAACACACAAACTTTCGCATTTATAATATTAGTTGGGATTGGGATCATTAAAATACAAAACGTCACGACCTCTATCCCAAATGAAGTGGTCAGATATATCCCAAACATTAGCGTTTGGATGGCCCAAGCATTAAATGTTTAATGCCTGAAATAACATCCACGATTCACCATTTCAAATATACAGATTTCTGTATATGAATCCATCGTAGTTCTTCTTCTTCTTATTTTTGAGGATGGCAACCAGTCAACCTCACTGTCGAGGGACATTACTGCCTGTTTCGAGTGAAAGATTTAATTTCTCTTATTTTTTCAGTTTATAAGTCAGTCTCAGTCAAAACAAGTACTTGGCATATAGATAGAGTCTAGTCACGGTCAAGTCATTCTTCAGTAAAGTGGAAAAATGCTTTACAAAAGATTTTGGCGGCTTCTTGTGGGAACCCGAAAGCTCCGTTACGCACTTTAATTTACACTTCCTTTCACCTGTACACCAACACGTTTGCTGCACAATATTCTGCCATTATTAAGCTTCAAAAGTTAGAATGCACAAATTATAAGAAATAAAAAGAAAAATGCAACTTCACTCGCCGAGATCCCGCCAAAAAGCCCCATCGTAGTTTAAACGTGCAAATTTAGGTAGGTCCCATTGTGAATGTCCTTGGTTTTATGTTATTTAATTATTTGATCAAGATGGAGAAATGAATAACTGGCCAAATTAATACATCGCTTCTCTAAAACCGGTCATCATTTTCCGTGATTTTTCCTCTACATACGTTGTCGTTGGCAGAATTTATTGTGCTAGAAGAGCACAATATAAAAGAGCCATATATATGAATAAAACTTTAGGTAGGTACTTGTTTTTTTGGTGGAAACTTCCTTAGTCGCCTTTACGACTCCCATGGGAAGATCTGAGTTGGTTCTATTACCTTTACGAAAAAATACGACACAGCAATCTAATCATAATAGTAATTTCCTACAAAATGGTTAGAAATTTTTAAAAACATGGCGGACGATAACACTATGACCGATCATCTGATGAGGCGACATGCCACAGATAAGAAATTTGAGATAAAAGATATAGTGGCGAGATAAAACGATGTACACAGCAGCACCCATCCCGTTTATTGTAGGTACCTACGAGTTCCGTGTTTAAAACAGTTTTGTCCGACTGCACTAAGAAGGTATGTAGGTACATATGTATGTACGTACGAAAAAGACTTGTGTATTACTGTGTAATGGACCGGCAGGTCTAACGCCTAACTCAAATCAATACTCGTAACTATTGGGTCTTTACCTATGAAATTGGAGTTTTTTTTCTTCGTTAATCATATGTACCAATTCCTGCGATTTTCAAAGCTATATCCAAATTCCAAATAAAAAACATTTTATTTGGAAAATGGAATATTATTTCAAGGTTTCACATTAAATATTTTTTAATTTCTGGGCTAAATCACACAATAAAAAAAATTTGAACAGAGCTCTTTTCGTGTGCTTCCCATAATCATTTCTTAAATTCGCTGAAACTTTTATAAAGCGGTTACTTTAAAAAAACTTTACGTTAAAATTAACGCTGCCTATACTTAATTTAATATTATCCGATAATACACAGAAAGTTTAGCAAAATTTGGATTTGCCGTTCCCAAGAAAAAATCAAAAATGTTTGTATGGAGAAAACAGTCTTAATGAAATTCTTCATACAAAACGCCAATTTCATAGGTAAGGACCTAATATTATGTTGGAACAATCAAAATGTCACCACTTCATTGGTGTTAAAACGAGAGTTTCGAACCAATGGGAACTCTTGTCACACACCGACTTCGTTCGCGAGCCGTTTGAAAAATTTAGTCATGTTGTAAAAAATGCATCACTCTCCACAGAAATGTGACCAAAAACCATGCGAGACCTACTCCTAGTAAAATAACATAATGTACGACTAGTAAAAGTCATATTTTGAACTAATGTAATTTTTCTTTTGTGATCTAAATACTAAAAACTAATATAACTGCTGAGAAAAAATGACTTCCAAATCAATTTCACATGATAAGAACCCGTGCGTCGATGTTGGTTTCGAACAAAAAACAATTAAACTACCTATGCCAGTAACATCTATTTCACTTACCTAATATGCCCTATTTTTTCCCTTACGGCAAAAAAACTCATCTAGTATAAAAATCCGGTCTCAAATCGGACCACGTGTTATTGAGATACACACAACGCCCCCAAACACAACTAACACCCATCGTTTTAGTTAAAATTTTGGATTAATATTTTTAAGCAACCTTTGCACTCGCAATTTATTTCTCTTGGATGATAGCCCCAAAAAATATTTACCAACTATAGATACAACCTCATCTAATCTTATCAATTTTTTTTGACACGTTGACATGTCTTTGACATGTTACATCTGTTTTATCTAGCTCAACCTATTTCGTGGCAAGTTGCATATCAGTGTTATATTATATAGCATAGACTAGGTATATACGTTATGCAGAAGTGATTTTGGACTAGGGCCCGTATTAATAAATCAATCTCAATACAAGTCTTGAGGCTGTATCAATCGAGATGCGTTTTAAGCAGTTGACGCTCTTCCAAACTCCGTGCTAATTTATAAACCAATCTTGAGGTCTACTCAGCTGAGATCACTTCCCAAGTATTCACCTCAGCGGCGAATGAATGATAGTCTTGAGTTTCGTTTATTAATACGCGCACCTCTCAAGTGAGTACTGCTTGAGTATGCACGTGCTTTTCAGGTCTCAAGTAAGGTTTATTAATCAACACGTTTACTTGAGACCGGTCACAAGACTGTTCTCAATCTTGAGAATGGTTTATTAATACGGGCCTAAGTCATAGATTTATATGATTTATCTAAAGTTCCAAATTTCTATGCAACCAGGCGCCATTGTAGCGCAAGATTTGGTGAGGGTAAACTTTGCTTACAGCTCTAATTACCTTAGTCCAGAAAAAACTTAAAATTTTTGTGATGTAACTACCTGTAATCTTAAAGATCCTGATTGTTTGTGGAAAGATAGAGTACCTTTATCAGTAATAGAATAAAAATGTTTTCTCAGAATAAAAAACGCTCTCACACTCCGAACGAAACCTTTTCTAAGATCGGGTATTAACCTTTATTTACCGGTACTTATTATATATTTTATGTGCTACAAGAGGTAACACGGAAATCTATCATCATGATCATCAGCCCGTAATTATTACACTGCAGGGATATAGGCCTTCCCTCGTATATGAGGACGTATATAATGAGTACGACATTGGAACCTTCAAGAAACGAGCCTACACCTTCCTCAAAGGCCGGCAACGCATCTGTGACCCTTTTGGTGTTGCGGGTGTCCATGGGCGGCGGTGATTACTTTCCATCAGGTGACCCGCATGCTCGTTTGCCGCTCTCTCATATAAAAAAAAAATGAGGGAGTATAAGGGCGCCTCGCTGGCTCTATGCGGGTTGGGGACTTCACATGCCTTTGAATTTTATTTCTAAGGCATGCAGGTTTCCTCACGATGTAGCCTTCACCGTTTAAGAGCAGTGGGATAAATACACATAAGTAATTAAATTAAAAAACTCATAGAAATCTGTATATTATACAATATATATGTATATTATACAATATATTATACGCCCGAAAAACGTTAAACAATATCTGCTTTGTTATTTTTTCAGAAATTTGTTTTATAAACCAAACTTTAAGAGATTTTTTTCGCATTGATATGAGTAACTTTTGTTACCTTTGCGTGGCAGCAACAATACGAAGCCTCGATAGAGGTCAGAATTCCCGATTTCTATCCATTTTCACTAAAGGGAAAATGCCAATGCAGTGTTGCCAGACGATAAAACATCAAAAGAGGCAAGCATGGCGGAATACACCCCGATTGTATCGCTTCGGAAATTAGGTTAGCAGCGAGTTTGAAAATAGAACGGAAGATAGCTACTTTTTCCCCGACCAATTTTTTTTTTTCGATTTCAGACGGCTTAGCTTACAATTTTATTTTTTTAATTGTGGATTTGTGCTCGGATACGGACTTTCAGTTAGGTACTTGGGAATGTGCATGTCAGGGGCTCTATTAATGTAATTTCGTCGATCACCAATATGACGTTTTCTTATTGGTCAACTAATACCGATTAATAATAACATACATTATACATTACATACTTGTTGGGGCTGAATAGCTGATACAATGGCTTTCATTTCTGGTATATAGATTAATTATTTATTCATATACATAAAATATATATATATACAAATAGCAAATACATTGAGGATTTTTTTTATCCACAACGGGTTAGCACTTGACCGCAATCACACCTGATGTTAAGTGAAGATGAGGCCGAAGCTGGTAGCGTACTGACCCGGAACCCCATCTTAGTTGGGGGACTGGCTATCTTACCTCTGACAACCGGAATACAACAATGCTATTAACATTGCTGTTTGGCGGCAGATTTAGATAAGATGGTGGTAGCTAGCCAGGCGGACATTTAACATGCCCTACCACCAACCAAATCGAGTATTAGATATGTACCCCGCTGGGGATCGAAACGTAAACCCAATGTTGTTTACATTGAGCCACGGAGATACATAATTAGATAAAGGACCACATTAAATGTCAACAGCCTAACTTCCATGGCGGGAGGGGGGGCATAGCCTCATTCAATAGGAGATACGTAGTATGAGTAATAAGTAATAATAATTCAATTTGTATTGCATGCTATTTTTAATGTTTAATTTTTAGGATTAAGAGACATTTATTGATTGAAGATTATACCCACTTATATTAAATTTCAAATGACATGGTACTCGTATGTAATAATCTTATGTTTAATATTGACTAAGGCTTACATGTTAGGTTAAGTACTGTTAATGTAAGTTGTGAGAATAAATGAATTGAATTGAATTGAATAGTAAAATAAATAATCACTCAGAGCGGTTTGGTGAATTTATGTCACATTACTGACAGTATTGTCAAATCACCCGTGTAAGCCACGGACTTTACTAAAATTGGCTGGCTCAATTAAAAACAGCCGGGAACCTGAGTTTATTCTTAAATACAGGGTGAAATTTAATTCGTGTAAAAGTCCGTTTCTAATCGGTTGCTCTGGAAACCTATACAGGGTGAAATTTTATTCATGTATTTCCCGTTTACTGGTGACTCCACTCCTGATTACGAACAACTTTCCCCAAGGAATCACAGTCGAATTCGATAAAAAATATTTCGATTACCCATGAAAGTACTTAATTACTGTGTGCTTAGTTACGTACTATTCTATTTAATTAGTATAAATTCAAATATGGGTATATATTATATGTATTATTTTTTTTAATATATATATTATGTTTGTATGTAATTAACGTATGTATTTATTTAGGTGATTTATTTATTTTATTAAAATTAGTTTATCGTGCACGCTACCTACATGTCATGTGCACAGTGCTTCTTAATCCAAAAGGTGCCTGGAAGAGATCGCTTTTAGTGATAAGGCCGCCAAATTGTACGCTATCCCCTTTTTCTTATTTTTTTTATGCTTCTTATTGTTGTACAATAAAGAATATTTTGTTTGTTTGTTTGAAAGTAAACCATTCTGAAACACCTTTAGTATGGAAGTCCAACTATTTTCGGGTGAATTCAGCTACGAGCCCTAGCGGAAAGTGGTTCGTAGTCAGGAGTGAAGTCACCAGCCGAAAATTATTGGACTTCCATTGGAAAAATAGTTTGAAAATGGTTTACTTGTATACGCGAAAATTTTTTGATCGAATATACCCTATCTTTTAATTTATATTTATCCGTTGTCTAGTATCCGTAGTACAAGCTTTGCTTAGTTTGGGACTAGGTGATTGGTGTAAGTGTCCGAAATATTTATAGGGGGATAATTTTTATGTACACATGTTAATTTCCGCGGACTGCTATCGTGGTAGGGAACCGTACGACAGATTGACAATGAGGTGAGGCATCAACAGGGCTATGAATAAACATAATGGGGTGACATATGAATGAAACAACACAGATACGATCACGTTTCCTACTGATAACGGTGTGGTATTACACCTCATAGAGTAATATATGATGAAAACAGATGCGACTCGAATTTGTGCCTACGGTAACATCACAGGGTAACGTTAGATATTTTTTTTCGTTTTATTCTCTCCTCTCGGAGAAGGCAAAGGGATCTAAGCCCATACAGCCATGTCTTATTTCTCTTATTTCTTCAGTTTATAAGTCAGTCGCAGTCAAAACAAGTAATTCGTTGTATACTTCGCGTATACAGAGTCTAGTCACGGTCATGTCATTCTTCAGTAAAGAGGCAGAATGCTTTACAAAAGATTTTGGCGACTTCTTGTGGGAACTCGAAAGCTTCGTTACGCACTTTAATTTACACTTCCCTTCATTTGTACACTAAACAAAAGTTAGTGACGGTGTGTCACTAACTTTTGCTGCACAATATTCTGCCTTTATTAAGCTTCAAAAGTCAGAATGCACAAATTATAAGAATTATAAAGAAAAATACAGTTTCACTCGCCGAGATCCCGCCAAAAAGAGCAGTAACGTTAGAGGGGGAAGAACTGAAAAAGTTTCGTATCGCTGGCAGCTGTCAGATGGTAGGGTTGTCAAATTTTCCATTACTAAAGTACTATACAGTCTATCATAAAGGAGCTCATAATATTGAACTATTAATCAATTTAAATTGAAAGAGACAATAATAAGTTATATATATAATAAGTATTTATTTACAGGTGTCGTTTCGATATCTTATGTATAATACAATACAATATACATACAATTTATTATTAAAATATCACAAATAAAAAACTAGCCCCAAGTCTCTGGTTGATGGAAAGGTACCCAGAAGGCTGGCCGCATTGCCTCGCTGTATAGCGAGGCTGATTCTTTGACCAAAATATAGGCCAGCCCTCCGATCGTGGGATGCATCAACCAGACGCTCAGATAACTCCCTAAAAAGAGTGTGAGCACCCGGTCCCCACGGCCCAAGCGTTTCTACACCAAACGGCGCAAATAGGTGATCTCCACTGAGACCGGCATATTTGCGTCGTTTAACGCTTTCTGCCAAGGCGGCAGCGGAACCAGCTGTACCGCTTGTACTTGGAAGATGGGAAGGAGCAAGGGTATCGACGCAGGTATATATTAAAATATACTTTTAAAAACAAGCTTTTAATAATTTATCATGATTTTCACATATTATTTTGGTACATAGACGAGTAACTGTCTTGTCCTTTTCACTTTATCATGAATTAGCCCAAATTCGAGTATCTTGCCATTTGCCATCAGGAAGTTCCAGTTCCTACATCCCAGTTCCATCATCAGATCAGCTCGATGATACCGTGATATTGCATTGTCACCGAACTTACATAAATATGCCAAATTTAAGCTAACCTTTATGCTTGCGAGTGGTTGCAAAATGGTTTGCAAATTTTGAAACTTACAACTTACTTACATATGAACATTGCAAGCTAAATTAAAGCTTGTAAAAATACATACATTATTATTAATATATATACTTTATTTGACGATCGATTGGTGTAGTGAATAGTGACCCTGTCAGCGAAACCAACGGTTGCGGGTTCGAATCCCGCAAGGGGTAAATGTTTGCATGATGAATACGAACATTAATTCCCGAGTCATGGATGTTTTTATAAATATTTATATATGTTTATCCGTTATCTAGTATCCATAGTACAAGCTTTGCTTAGTTTGGGACTAGATGATTGATGTAAGTGCACCAAATATTTATTTATTTAATATTTATTAATATTACTGTGAGAGCAGCTGTTTTAGTAACGTATTATTAGGTGAGAGGTACAACTTATTGAGAGACAAACTGTAGTATGGTGGAACGGGTAAAATATTGTGTAAGTGAAAACCATACTTCACACTCAATATGTATACATCACGTGAGTCGTGCACCAACATGTATGCCACTATGGCTTCATACAAATCAATGTAATGGCACAGCGTAACAATTATTATTATCGTTATAGTGAGAACACATTTATACAAATAAGTTTTGGATCGTTGACACCTGTCAGATGGATTTAGGGTTGTCAAATTTCCTATTACGAGTAACTTGTACAAATAGGTGAGAGGTCTATGTTGTTTGAGAAACGAGCTGCAATATGGTAGTACCACTTAGATACGGCCCTTTCACCCCGCAACGCCCCGCAGCGTTACCCTTCGAAACTCAAAGTTGTCTAATTAAAGAGAATGAAGATTTGCTTGGTTACAATGCACTTTGAAATCGATCAAACCGTTTAGTCAAGTTAGATTAAAAAAAGAAATCTTCATACATACCCCTGAAAATATTACGCTCTTTCCTGGAGCAGGCCTTCCTATTCATAAAATGAGCTTAAATACCATTAATTTGTAGCGATATAGGTATCTACCTACTTGGAGAATACCTTTTTAGTGCAGTATCGGAATTCCTGTTCCAAACTCCGCATGTTCCGGTCGTTTCAAAGAGCCGAAAAAGAATTCCCCGGTTATAGCACGCCAAGTAATCCCACTTATTAGGGTGGCCATGATCGCGTAATATCCTAATTTATTATACTGTTTATACCGAACAGAACTACCTAATATGTATTTGCAGATATTTGCGTGGGGTGCAATTTTTGAACTATCGTCAAATTATGATCGGAAATTATTCGGCATTTTTCAACATTTCGGAAACTCAAATAATATCAGCTATACACAAAATATTGTGTACAAGAACTATGGTTAACGTCAAATAGTGGTAGGTTTTAAAGATAAAACGGAATATAGTACGACATTGGAACCTTCAAGAAACGAGCCTACACCTTCCTCAAAGGCCGGCAACGCATCTGTGACCCTTTTGGTGTTGCGGGTGTCCATGGGCGGCGGTGATTGCTTTCCATGAGCTGACCCGCATGCTCGTTTGCCGCCCTCTCATATAAAATAAATAAAATATAACTCAATGTCAATAGGTCAATGCGTCAGAAATGAAGATGTGAATTTTCAAAAATGCTAATTCCGGAATTGCAAAATGAAACAATAGTTGCACAAATCAAAACATTCAAAAATCGCCGTCTTGATTTCTAATTTAAATTAAGACTTCGAATACCACCGCGGTCACCTGGTGTCCGCAAACAATGTACTTGCCAATTGTATCTATGTCGCGGCAGTCAATGTGTTAAATGGATTTTTTACCGGATACAAATTAATACTTAAAATGACATCCACCGCGGTCACCTGGTGTCCGCAAACAATGTACTTGCCAATTGTATCTATGTCGCGGCAGTCAATGTGTTAAATGGATTTTGTACCGGATACAAATTAATACTTAAAATGACATCTACCTTTCGAAAATGTGAGAGTGATTGGAACATCCAAACACTTATGTTATGTGGTGGTTAGACATCGTTGAGAATAAACAATTTTCAAGAGTTTAGAGCAGTGAAAATACTGCTATTGGTTTGTGGAATTTAAATATTTGAATAATGGATTGAATTAAATAAATATAGCGGAGTCCCGAACTAAGCAAAGCTTGTTCTATGTATCTATTTATATTAACATCCATGACTCGGGAATAAATGTTCGTATTCATCACACAAACATTCACTCCTCGATTCGAATCCGCAACCGTTAGTTTCACAGACACTATCCACTATGCCAATCGGTCATCAAATTAGGAACATACTATCGAAATAATGATTTATTTATGGTTACCCTAATATTATTATTATGAAGGCTCGTTAAGGCCAAAATCGATAATAATTGCGTCCCACGGCTCTTTGTGTCGCTTACAGGATCATTACGTAAATTTTTAGGGTTCTGTATTCAAATAAAGCCTTTATAGCTATGTCTATCCTTCTGTCTGTACAGATGTTTCATACGTAAACTATTAGGTAATACTACAAAGTTATTTAAACATGGTTATGCATATATTCAACATACTTGCTCGTAAAGTGGATCTAATTTCACCGGTTTTAGATATATTAAGCAGCTCATAAAACACACGCGTGTGTTATAAACGGAAATAGTGAAGTTAAATTCTATAACCGCACTATTTTCTATGGCAAAGAATATAAGTCTCATACAGCCAAGTGAAAACACCATCAACCCGGTGAATAAAATATCACTGATCTCCATGTGTTATGGAGATCGGTAATACAAATAAGCTTCAAATTGTTTGTTTTTGTTTTTTTTTTCAAATTTCGTACTGGCACGCTGCGCGGCGCCAGCCAGTATTTTTTATTCTGTTTTCTCGCAAGTAAGTTAAAAAACGTTGTACGATATACGTGCGTATATTGGTTAAAAACACTCGGCTCTATTACGCCCTCGCTTCGGGCTGAATTCTGCCTCGTGTGTTATAATATAGCCACCATAACGCACTTATATCGTAATGTACTATTATTATATTATAATGTCCACAAAGTTATGAAATAAAATGTTTAAAATATACATTCAAATACTATACTGGGAATAATGATACAATTTGTTTTTACTGAAGTCACCAATAAAAAGATGAAAGGCTTGTTTTGACTGAGAAATAAGACATGGCTGTATGGCTTCAGATCTCTTTGCCTTCTCCGAGAGAAGTAAATTAAAACTAAAAAATAATGGTCCATGGATAGCAACCTAACCTACTTACCTAATAGTGGCTACAAAAATCGTCGCCATTACTTCCATAAAAGTAGGTAATAATTAAAAATGTCGAACGCTATGTCATATCTGCAGATTCCGAATCTATGAGGTTATCATTCAGAGGGGCGTATTCCGTTTTGTAACTACGATATGACCTAATTCATGAATGATTTCGACTAACTTCGAAAATTATATTTGAATAACTATTTTTTGTTCTTTTTTTACCCAAGCTGTATAAAAAAAGAAAAAAAAAGTATTCAAATACAAATTCATATTCGGCAATGATTTTACAGAACAAAAATTATGTCATCGTCATAGCAACCGAAGGAAGCAGTAATGTCACAGATTACTAATAAGTTACTAAAGTAAGTAATGCGTAAAACTTATTTTGCTATAATCTGTCTGAAATGAATCAGCTACTGATGCTTGCTTTGTAGAAATAATGTCCAGAGATGTAACATTGTATTAACTGAAAACACTACGTATGCATCTTGTTTGATTGGTATTTACTGGTGCTTGCTTTGAAATGTATATGAACAGCATATTGGGTCTTTACCTATGAAATTGGAGTTTTTTTTCTTCGTTAATCATATGTACCAATTCCTGCGATTTTCAAAGCTATATCCAAATTTGTTTTTTATTTTGGAAAATGGAATATTATTTCAAGGTTTCACATGAAATATTTTTTTATTTCTGGGCTAAATCACATAATAAAAAAAATTTGAACAGAGCTCTTTTCATGTGCTTCCAATAATCATTTCTTAGATTCGCTGAAACCTTTATAAAGCGGTTACTTTTAAAATTAACACTGCCAATACTTAACTCAATGTTATCCGATAATACACACAAAGTTTAGCTAAATATGGATTTGCCGTTACCTAAAAAAAATCATAAATGTTTGTATGGAGAAAGCAGTCTTAATGAATTTTGTTCATACAAAACGCCAATTTCATAAGTAAGGACCTAATATTACTTATACTTACAACTAACATCAGTTTTAAAGTCTGACACCAAAAGCAGCTCCTCCATAACATCTACGTCATCATCACGTCACAAACTTCACCTAATATCATCAAAATCAAACCGCAAACCCCAAAATTTACTCCTATACTGCCTACAAACGACTCCCCACCCTATGACGTCACTCATAAGATACTTTCCGCCGTGCTCAGTACGGCATAGCGCATTGCCGTAGTGACGTCACGCTGCGTACAGGGAAAATAGGTCAGTCGGTCTCGGAATGGGAGCACCCTGTAGTACCTACGCAGTACAGTCAGCAATATGGATAGATCGCCAGTGGCAAAGGTGGCAAAAGGATATTTTATAGACAAAACAAATCTGATTTTCTTTGTTTTTATTATTTATTTATTTATTTAATGATTTATTTGAAATTTATTATTCAGTAAAGTTCATGTATTTTCTTCATCGGCCCCAACATATCAGACAGACATCCACAGCTGAACATAATCCACATAGATTTCCAGAGCGATCATTAAATGGCAAATTTTGAATGTCTAGATTGCCCGTCATAAAAGTATTCTTTCGTAAGTTATAAAAATAACATTAGAAAACGTCATGACATACAATTATCACTCATTCACAAGGCGGACTCCCCAGAGAAGAACGAGGTTGCTCTTTTTAAATAAGTATTTTTACAATTTATGATTCGACAAAGAAAAAAACGATAAGAAGAGACTGGATATCGCCGAGCGATTCATATATGCATTCTTGTCATCTAGATATTCAGAAATGTTATAATAGCATTGGGCACATATTTTACTGGAACCTTGTTATAGAAGCGTACACACTGGTGTCGATTCGGATGTACAACGAACTAACTAAATTTAAAGCAGATACATCCTTTTCTAACACTATTAACATGAAAGAGACGACTATAAATTAAGTCCTGTCAAATGAAGTTAAGAGCTGTCAAAACAAGTCGCTCCATAGTATTTTAATCGTGACGTCGCTAGGTGTACACCTAATATTGATAAAGAAGTGCTTGTTTTGATCCTTTTACTTAATTTGACAGGACTTAATTATATGTCGTCCTTTTCATGTATTAGTGGTTAGAAAAGGATACATATAATTTAAATTTAGTTTAGTTCGTTGTACATCCGAATCGACACCATTGTCCCTTAAATGACTTAGGTAGTGACATTGTGTACACGGCTGACATGAACAGCAAGTTTATTTTTATACATTGTATTTACGTGTTACTATTTTCTTAAGCGGCTCTAGATTTTTTCTTACATACATTAAGTTTTCGTAATTATAGATATTACGATACCAATGTGAATCCTATGAGACACTCTGGAGTCCAATTTTGAATCGCCCGAACCACTCCGCTCGTTTATGCAGAACAAAAATAAATATTCGCGACATTTCCCGACAATAGGGCAGACGGACACACATATTTTATTTTATAACAATAGCGTAGATTTATTCAGCGCCATTTTGGTAAACCAACTGCAGTAAAACCGACATTCTATTCAGCTGTCATAGGCCCGTATTAATAAACCATTCTCAAGATTGAGAACAGTCTTGTGACTGGTCTCAAGTAAACGTGTTAATTATTAAAGCTAACTTAAGACCTGACAAGCACGTGCACACTCAAGCAGTACTCACTTGAGAGTTGCGCGTATTAATAAACGAAACTCAAGACTATCATTCGCCGCTGAGGCGTATACTTTAGAAGTAGCTGAGTAAACCTCAAGATTGGGTTATAAATTATCACGGAGCTGCTTAAGACGCATCTCGGTTGATACAGCCTCAAGACTTGTATTGAGTTGGTTTATTAATTGTGACTGCCTATCATCTTAATGTTCCTGTTTTTTTTTTTGTAGAAGGGTAGAGTTCTATCAAGAATAGAATAAAAATGTTTGCTAACAATTCTGTAGCTTGCTCTAGGTATAAGTATACGTATTTATTTACAAAACCTACAATATTAAATTAAAGTTACCACTGTGAACTTCATTGCATTGCAGAAGATGCTAAGATCATCTAAAACAATTTTCTAAAAAATTAATCAATAGCTACGTCACATTTTCTGAAATAGTTTATCGAGTCGTGATAATTACTTTTGGTGAAATTTTTCATAAATATAAAGAAGTTATTGATCGATTTTTTTGAAATTAGTTACTGGCGTTTTATTTTTATTTATTTATTTATCATTTATTGCACACAAGAAAAAAACATACAGATACAACATAATAGAGACGACACAACAGGTTCTGCTTATTTCTACAATGAAATTTCTTCCAGCAGACCTACGAAAGAGAGATATGACTGGAAGAGGCAGATAAGACGTGCACAATCTAAAAAAATGAATAAATATGATAGTTAAAAAAAAAAACCTAACTGAATATAAATGTAACTACATACTAATAAGTACATAAATACATAAATAAGTACATATTTCAATACATACGAATATAAAGTATAACATACATATAATACACGGAATAACACTATGAAATGGAAAGGTAATGTTCCTTAACTCTTTTCCTAAAGACAGCGTTCTCGTTGAACGACGCAATAAAATTCACTGTGGTAATTTTAATCGTTATGGTCTATGTTTTATTATTAAATAACTATAATATTATATCTAAAGCAAGCTACCGATTTGGTAGATAACATTTTTATTCTATCGCTGACAGGTACTCTGTCCATGTGCAAGAAATCACGACCTTTAAAGTTATAGAAACTATTAATATGTCGCAGACTGTACAGAGGGTGGGATCTAGAAGGAGTGATATCCACCGCTCAATTCTGAAAGTGGGTGTAAGATTAATGACTATTTAACTAAATTTGTGGATTACTTGGTCGCTTCTTTCTGACGTATATGCTATACTTTGGTCGTTTGTAAACTATTATATGGAATAGATGATTTTCTTGATATTGTGGGGGTGTCATAAGCCGACCAATCAGAGCGCGGATCCTACATCGCGCTAACGAAGTTTTCTAAAGACGTTGTATATAAGCAAGACGCAACTAATAACTGTTACACAATATTAACCGCAAATTATGCATTTGGCGCGGGGGTCCTTGGATGGGGTGACCGTGGGAGTCCTCTCCTTGGAGATTTTCTGTGCCATGGAGGGGTACGTTAAATATTCGGTACCGCCTAATCGCGGTGGCCTGAAGGGGCGGTATATATACGTGTTAGGAAGCCTTTAACGGCTTTATATATATATATATATATATATATATATATATATATATATACAGGGCGTCCCACGGCTATGCCACATGGAGGGAAAGTACCTTGAATTTTGTAGATGGAACATTTTACTGAAAGAAGACATTATTTTAATTTTAAAAACAATTTAAACTGCATTCATAGATTTTTAAATAAGTACATGGTTGAACCGGGAATCGAACCCTTTATTTATAAAAAAAAAATTACCATGTAACATTATCATACCGATCGAAAGGCTTCATCATAAGGATAATTTTTTGCTAAATAACATAGTGTCAGAAATAAAAGGAAGACCATGAATTTTAACATTTTTAATACAAAATTAATCATATTTATCAAATGCTCAAAATGAGTCCCATCCTGTTCAATACAAAGTCGCACTCTTTTGATTATTTCGCTCCCTGTCGATTTTTTGATCATGTTGTGGTGGATATTTAGAATAATACGTCGAAGTTCAGTTTGTAGCTCGTGGACACTTTGACACTGGTTCTTGTAAAGTAAATTTTTTACATAACCCCATAAAAAAAATCTAACGGGGTTAGATCTGGGGATCTCGGCGGTCATTTTTTCGTCCATTTGTCCCGATCCAGGAAAGAAAATGTTCATTGAGATAGTCCTACTTACTAATTACGTATCTCTTTATCATTTTATCATGAACTTAAATTATAATAGGGAAATGATGCATACTTCTCGAGTGGGTAATTAGTATTAGTAATGATAATGTCAGTTGTATGTCCTTACGGCAATGTCAGCTTTTCATTTTTCTGAACAAAATTGAACATCTAATGTTAAAATTCATGGTCTTCCTTTTATTTCTGACAATATGTTATTTAGCAAAAAATAATCCTTATGATGAAGCCTTTCGATCGGTATGATAAAGTTACATGGTAATTTTTTTTTATAAATAAATGGTTCGATTCCCGGTTCAACCATGTACTTATTTAAAAATCTATGAATGCAGTTTAAATTGTTTTTTAAATTAAAATAATGTCTTCTTTCAGTAAAATGTTCCATCTACAAAATGCAAGGTACTTTCCCTCCATGTGGCATAGCCGTGGGACGCCCTGTATATATATATATATATAACTTTGCTGGGAAAGTGGTGAGGGGGAGGAAGAGGCGTTTATTTGCATATTACAGAAACACATACAAAAATATTCGACGCAACAATCATTCTGATTAGTGTTATTCTTATAAAATGTAGCCTTATTTCACAGTAATAAAAGTAACAACAAAAATTTTGTACAACTGTTACAACTTATAATAGAGTTGTATGTGTATCTGTACCACAAATGGGCCGTCGCTCAGTGTGGATCCTCACCTATAGCGGTAAGACACTGATTTTCAGCTAGTGTCCTGCGAGAGAAAGCGAGGGTAGGGTACTAGTGCAAAAATTTTCAATAACAACCATAAGTGTGTATTCTATAAAGATCATGTTGTACGGTGGTGTATAGTAATTGTATGAATCATGATGATACTCGTTTTAAAATAATAATTGTCAAAAGTGGGCATTAAATACCTACAACGCGACCGAATCAAGATGTTTGTACCTTTTTTTTTTTTTTTTTTTTCGCGGGGAAATGCGTTACGCGTACCGCTCGCCTGGGGGACGGCGAGACGGTTATGTGGGACTCCCCTCCCTAACGGGAGGGATACCCACTAAAACCCCGCGGCGACCTTCTTCGGCAGTAGGGAGGACCTGGGAACGCATAAGCGGCTCCAGGCCCCCCCCTGCCCTGCCCCCCCTCACAAGGGGAGGCCCGTTCCCGGAGGGCGGCTAGCGCGCCCTCCACGGGGGGCGCTGTCGAGTCTCACACCGCAATCAGCGGGTGGTATGAGGCGCGACAGGGCCCGATGCGACGACACCCCCCCGGTCGCTCCGGGGGGTGTCATCCTCTCCCGGGCCGCGTCCGACGACTACATCGCCCCGAGATGTAGCCGCCCGCGACCCTCAGGCGACGTGCAGGGGGGGCTAGCGAGCGTTGCCGCCCCCCCGACGTCGCCTCCTGCGAGCGGGATCGGCCCTCTCCCGATCCCGCTCTGCGGCCTCCTTCTGGAGCATGACTGCCTCGCAGAAGGAGGCCGCTGCCCTCCAACCCTCCTCACTCGCCAGCATAGCCGCGACTAATGCTGACGGGGACAGATCTCGTCCGATCCGGTCGACCAGGTCTCTACGCTCGGACTGCCACGCCGGGCAGTCCTCCAGCGTGTGCTGGGCGGAGTCCTGGTCGGACGCGCAGTGGTGGCATCGTGCCGTCTCCTCCCGTCCGATTCGACTCAGATACTCACCGAAGCACCCGTGCCCGGTGAGTATCTGAGTCAACCTGTAGGTGACGCAGCCTTTCCTCCCCATCCATGCTTCGAAGTTCGGCAGAACGGCTCCGACGGCGCGTTGGCGGGCGCAGCCTTGTATCACAAGGCGCTCCCGCCAGAGCGTCAGCGCCCGTCGGTGTGCGTTCTGCCGTAGCATCTCGAGCGCACGGTCAGGCGCGACCCCCTCGGCATCCCGTTCGACAGAGCGGATGCGGTCGTAAACCGCCGCGTCCATGTCGGCCAGGATGTCGAAGGGTGGAGCCCGCGCTAGGACCGTCGCCGCCTCGAACGAAATCGTCCGGTAGCCTCGTACGATCCGAATGGCCATCAGCCGCTGCAGGCTCCCGAGGAGAGCTCTGCAGCGGGAGGACCTCGCCAGGTCGTTCGACCAGACGGGGGCCCCGTAGAGGGCCATGGATCGCACGACGCCACCGTAGAGGCGGCGAACTTCCTCCCGTGGTCCCCCGAGATTAGGTAGGAGGCGGTGCAAAGCGCCCGCTACCTTTCGCACTCGGGGGACCAGGCGCTCGAAGTGCTCTTCGAAGCCCCATCGGCTGTCCAGGGTGAGGCCCAGGTACTTGATGCACCGCCCCACCTGGACTTCGGCGTCACCTACCCGGAGTCGCGAGCTGGGTGGTTGGCGACCTCGACGGAGGCCGTGAAACCATAGCGCCTCGGTCTTGTGAGGCGCTACCTCTAGGCCCAGCTCGCGGACCTTCCCGACGACACATGCCACGCCAAGTTCGGCGAGCCGAAGCACCTCCTCAAAGTCGGTCCCCCCGGCCATCACCAGTGTGTCGTCTGCGTAGCAGACGACAGACAAGCCGGAGGGGAGACTGATGCGAAGGACCGCATCGTATGCGAGGTTCCACAACAGGGGCCCTAAAACGGACCCCTGTGGAACCCCGCAACAGACATCCCTCCGTGTTTCCACCCCGTTCCGGCCGACGAACCTCACGGTCCTGTCGCGCAGGTATGCCCCGATCACGGCCCGCAGGTAGGGAGGCACCTCGTGATATACGAGGGCCTCCCTTATGGCCTGCCAGGGGAGGGTACCGAAGGCGTTGACGATGTCCAAACTCACCGCCAACGCCACACCCCCCCCGCGGACCGCCAATTCCGACAGGGAACGAACGAGGTTGACCGCGTCAACCGTCGATCGCCCCTGTCGGAATCCGAACTGGCGGTCCGACAAGTCGGGACCCACTCGCGACAGGTGCCCGCTGATACGAGCGGAGATAACTCTCTCGAAGAGTTTCCCCGTCTCGTTCAGCAGGCATATCGGTCGGAACGCAGAGGGATTGTCTGCGGTCCTTCCTTCCTTCTTCAGGAGCACCAGTCTCGCTTCTTTCCAGCCGAGGGGGAACACACCTTCACGGAGGCAGCTAGTGAATAGCTAGTGAATAGCTGCCTCATGCGGTTCCCAAGGATAGCCAGTGCCAGCACCAGCGCCTTGCCCGGGACTCCGTCGGGTCCAGGCGCGGTGTTTCGGGAGGCCAGCCGCCGAACGGCCCGGTCCAGCTCACCCTCCGTTACCTCGCAGTCGTCGGCCCAGGGATCCCGGTGCGACTGCGACGGAGGGTTCGAGGGACTGTCCTGGACCCTTGGGAAGAGCGTATCTACCACTCTTCCCACGAATTCGGGGTCCAGGGTCTCCGTCAACGGAGGGACCCATGGTTTGAGCTTGCCCAGTACCATTCGGTACGGGCGCCCCCATGGGTCCCTATTCAGTCCCTCGATGAGCTCTCTCCAGGACCGGGCCTTGGCCTCAGCGATGGCATCGCTGAGAGCCTTCACCGCGGCTCCATACTCCCGACGCACTTCGGCTATCTCCTCGGCTGTAGCTCGCCGCCTTCTGCGGGCTCGTAGGTACGGGCGACGAGCTCTCGCGACCGCGGTACGCAATCGCGAGATCTCTCCGCTCCACCAGTACGCAGAGCCCGCTCTGGCCGGCCGGACCCGGGGCATCGAGGCATCGCAAATTGATGCCATCGTGTCCCGGAACCAGGCCGCCTGCACTTCCGGATCAGACGAGATCTCCTCCTCCCTCCAGTCCGCGACGTGGGCTGCGGCTGCGGCCATATCTCGGTCGAGCCGCTTGAGGGACCAACGTCGCGGAGGGCTGCCGTCCTGGCGTGGGCGGGTAGGATGGCGGAGCGACACACCGAATAGGATGTGTCGGTGGTCAGAAAGGTTGACTACCTCCTCCGCCACCCTCCATCCCGACACCATGTGTATCGCAGAGGGAGTCGCCCATGACAAATCCACGATCGACTCCCCCTGCCATCGCACACAGGTGCTGACCGAACCCCGGTTTATCAACCGGAGGTCCAGTCCCGCCGCCCACTCCAGGAGGGTCTCTCCCCTTACGTCGTCTCGGGTGTCGCCCCACTCTCGCGAGTGGGCGTTAAAGTCACCCAGGACGAATACGGGACGGGGGGCGCAACCGCGAATGCGGTTCGCCAGCCCGTCCAGGTATGCCTCGTACGCGGCGAGGCCGCAGTTGGGAGAGATGTAGCAGCCCACGACGGCCGTGGAGCCCCATTCCACGGCCACGTACCCCATCCCACTTCCTAGGAGGGAGCAATGGAGGCCATCGCCCCCAGCCCAATAAATTGCGGCAGAGCCGTCGTCAGCCCCGAACCATCGAGGATGGCTCGGAACCGAGTACGGCTCCGCGATCACTGCGAGGGCAACGGACCACTCCGCGAGCGTCTGCATCAGCAGGTCTTGCGCTGCGCGGCAGTGATTCAAGTTGCCCTGGAGTATCTTATTGGGCCGTGGGTCCATTACTGGGCCTCCATGGCCACCTCCACCGGGCTGTTACCCGGCTGGGACGACTGGGATGGGGCGAGGGGAGTGCTGATCGCTCCCCCCTTTCTCCTTTTCGGCGGGGTGCACTTTTTTGCACCCAGCCGATGGTCTGCGGGCCGACCTAAGTCGGCGCAAACCGGGCACTTAGGAGCGCTGGCTGTGCAATCCCTGGCCTTGTGGCCCAGTAAACTGCATTTATAGCAGCGAGCGCTCCTATCTACCCCCGTGGGGCACGTCGCCCTGACGTGCCCCATTTCGAGGCACTGGAAGCACTGTAATGGCCGTGCTGCCAGTGCCTCTGCCCGGACTGAGGCCCACCCCACCTGGACCCGCTGGGCGGCCGCCACCTTGCGGATCGCCGTAAGCGGGCCCCGGACCCAGGCAGTGCCCAGGCGGTTACGGCTGTTGCGAATCTCCCCGACCTTGATGTCGGCTGGGGAGCAGCCGCCTGCCTCGGCTATCGCCGCGGCCACTTCGGATGGGGCGATGGACTCATCCAGGTCCATCACCCTCATCTCGGCGGACTTGCACGGCCGCGCGAATCTCGCATCCGTGTCGGCCAATGCCGTCCGGAGGCGCTCCACCAAGGCATCTGCTTTGGCAGCGCTGTCTGGCCCAGGAACCTCTAGTACGAGGCCCCCATTGGCTGCCTTCCGCTGGCGGACCCCGTTGCGAATGCCGAGGTCCGCCAACTTTATCCTAGCCTTGGCGGTCGCCATCACAGTGGCCAGTGAGGTCTCGGAGCCCGGAGGGACCGATACCAGCACCGCCGCATCGGTTGGCGGTCGGGGCAGCGTTGGTCGCTTCCTCCCGACAGGAGGAGCGACCCGAGCCGCTGCGACAGGGGCCGCCGCTTTCTTGGCGGCGGCCTTGGCCTTTCGGCCCACCGCCGTGGCCCACGTCTCATCTGGGGCAGCTGAGGCCGGTGGGGCCTGTCTGACCGCCGGCACCGGAGGCGGCTGCATTGTCGGCCCCTTTTTCCTCTTCCTCCTCGTTTTCTTCTTCTTAGGAAGAAGAGAGGGGAGGACTGTCGTCGGCGCCGTGGGCGCTGGTCTTTTTCCCAGAGGTGGTCTGGCACCCACCTCGGGGAAGAATCGGGCCAATAACCCGGACTGGAACCGAGCGAATTCACGGTCCATTTCGACCGCGATTCGCTCCCAGTCCGGACCCTGTGAGCCAGCCGCCGCTACTGGCGCTGTGGCGGCCGATGTTCCCGGCCCCTTTCCACCAGCCTTGCGTGGCGCTGGTTTCGGTTTCGGCGCAGGCGGTGTACGTATCTGCGCCGGTGTTGGAGGCTGATTACCCAGCGTTGGCACCGGCGCAGGTGACCTTATGGGTGACCTTACGGGTAAGATGTTTGTACCTACCGCTAAGCTACTTGAAATGTTGCAAATGCTTTCGGAATATTCTTCTTTTGTATTTTTAGCAGATGTGCTTTAATTCGCTTCTTAACCTTTAGGCGGACGCGAACACCGATCGGTGTCCAAAATACCATCTCCGTATATACATTGTAGTCTTTGCAAAATACTTTTATACCTTCAACACTCGCGAGCACCGATCGGTGTCGGCGGTACACCCGACTTTCAACTCTCAATTGTAATGATTATAGAGTTCCAATTCCTTTGGACTGTGTTTGAACTTGTTCTCTATTAAATTCCGCATCCAATAATGTGCGCCATGTCATGTTAGCTATGATATTTAGTCTGTATTTGCGAAAATATTTTTTTTCTCTTTGGGTGGGAGTATAGGCATAGAATTCCAACTACTGTTTTTTATTAGAACAGGCTTAGGAACCTGGCCATAGAGCTTCCAATTCTCATAACAATTTATTGAATTACCCGTTTTTTTAAGAAAAACATGAAATAAATCTGTACTTTCCGTAAAAATACCAATTATATCGTGGATATAGGTATACCTACATATTACAACTCGTAACATTTTTCTGATTTTTTGTATTATAGCTGTAGTAGTGTTCATTCATTATATCCATAGATAATATATTCCCGTAGCTATAGCTTTTCACAGATTACAAATACATCCAGTAGAAGAGTATCTATAAACGTTTTTAACACCGCAGGTATTTTCGAAAATTTGACAGGCGCGCCGAGATACTTGACCCGCGGAATCATAAAAAGGAAAGAGAGGACATAGAGGTTAAAAGAGAATTTAGATCGTAACGTCTCTACGTGACCACTGTTACATAATGGCGATGGCGTGGCGGTCGTCTCTGACAAGAGAGGGCCATGGATCTACCTCAAATCATATACTTCCGTTCACGTGAGAGGGAGGCTGGTGCCCCATGACAATGAATGACTGTACTCTCGTAATTCCACTCATGATTTGAAATAAATTGTGTTCGCGTTTATTCCTCCACTTGTACCAAAATTGGTAGGCCACCGGGAAAATACTCTATCATGTAGTATCACGACCGATTGGTGTAGTGGATAGTGACCCTATCAGCGAAACCAACGGTTGCGGGTTCGAATCCTCGCGAGGGGTAAATGTTTGTGTCATGAATACGAACATTTATTCCCGAGTCTTGGATGGTTTATATAAATATTTATGTATGTTTATCCATTATCTAGTATCCATAGCACAAGCTTTTGCTTAGTTTGGGACTAGATGATTGGTGTAAGTGTCCGAAATATTTATTTTTGTTTATTTATATATTATATTTATGTCTTGATGATCTGTTGATTTTGACCTTTAATATGAAAATGTACCTGGCTAGCTACCACCATCTCAGCCAGCAATGTTTCGTGTGTTCCGGATAAAATAGCCAGTCCCCCAAATAAGATTGAGTTTCCGGGTCAATACGCTTCCTTCGGCCCCATCTTCACTTTAACATCAGGTGTGATTGAGGTGTTTGACCTCTAACCGGATCTGCATAAAAAAAATCGCTTTCGAAAGGCCGTATCTTCTATGTCCTTACATTAGGAACTTGATGTCCTGAGAAAAACTATATAAATAAAAAAAAATGAAAACACCCGAAGGAGTATGATATTTTCGAGGTACACCAAACAATGCTGTTAAAAGCTAATTATCTTCGAAACGGTTTCCGCCTTTCAACCGCCTCCGTGGCTTTTAACAACATAGGGTTTACGATACGGAGGTCGCGGGTTCGATCCCCAGCGGGGTACATGTTTAGTACTCGGTTTGGTTGGTGGTAGCGCATTTTAAATGTCCGCCTGGCTAGCTACCACCATCTTATTTAAATCTGCCGCGAAATAGCAATGTTAATAACATTGTTGTGTTCCGGTTGTCAGAGATAAGATAGCCAGTTCCCCAAATATTTGGGTTTCCGGGTCAGTACGTTTCCACCTTCGGCCTAATCTTCATTTAACGTCAGGTGTGATTGAGGTCAAGTGCTAACCCGTTGAGCATAAAAAAAAGGAATTTTCATCAAATATGGCTAATAACCCGGTTTATTTAGCCTCTAATGTTAAAAACCAGCCAAGTGCATGTCGGGCCACGCATGTAGAGTTCCGTATTTGCCCTCACACTAATATGCGGACCGAATGGGACTTTTTGTTGTTTCAGAAATATTTTAACATTTTGCTTTAAGGGGGGTTAACATTGACGACCGATTGGTGTAGTGGATAGTCACCCTATCAGCGAAACCAACGGTTCGAATCCCGCGACGGGTAAATGTTTGTATGATTAATACGAACATTTATTCCCAAGTCTTGGATGTTTATATGAATATTTATGTACGTTTATCCGTTATCTAGTATCCATAGCACAAGCTTTGCTTAGGTTTAGTTTGGGACTAGATGATTGGTGTAAGTGTCCGAAATATAAAAAAAAAACACTAGACTAGCAAAAATGAGCACTTTAAAGCATAATATTTCTTAAACGGCACCCTGCCCTTTCCCTCGCCAAATAAAAACTGGGTTCGGCGCATGTAAGGTCTGAGGAGGGTCAAGAGGACCTTCCCTCGACGGTTTTCTTATAACGTCTGACATTTTCCCGCGATTTATCAAACGTTAGACCATTATGCAAAGCGACCATATTCCTTTCTTTATTGATTTCCATTAAAGTTTCCAGTAACTCAGTCAGCCTATTTATAGATATCTATATAAGTATATATATATTATATATTATACGTAAGTATTTTAGTATATAGGCTTTCATATTGTGTATTTATTGTGTGTAATATCTATATATTTTTTGGTCTTATAAAATAGCCCTATATTCAAACCATTATTGCTATAAATCTTAATGTTTTATCTTTTGTCAATTGTGTTCCTATAACAGTGATGTCTTGTTAATGTATTGTTCTATATTTTAAGTATCGCTCTTTGTCTGCAATAAAAAACTTTAAATTCGTTTTTCCTTCCGAGGGTTTGATGGAAGAAATCTCTTACAGAGATAAGCTCGCTCTTTGTGTATTGTAATTTCTGTCCTATGTTTATTCAATGTATGTTTATATACTTATAAAAATTTATAAATAAAAAATAAAATGTGATATGCTATTATTAATTATCTATCGTTTCTTTGTTTCAGGAACGAGGAGGCCTAGACAACATGCGTTCGCTGGAACACTATCTCACAGATATTATGCGAGCAGATACCTCGGATCACATGAAAGGTAGGAGTCTATAATATACATAAATACATAATGCCACGCCTGTTTCCCGTAGGGGTAGGCAGAGACCACAGACTTCCACTTGCTACGATCCTGACACACCTCTTCTGCTTCCTTCACTCTCATAAGGTTGTTCATACATGCTCGTCGGTTTAGGGTACTCTTGACTTGGCCTTTCTTTAAGACGTCCCCGATTTTACTAACATACATACAGACATACATACATAATGTCACGCCTGTTTCCCGTAGGGGTAGGCAGAGACCACAGACTTCCACTTGCTACGATCCTGACACACCTCTTCTGCTTCCTTCACTCTCATAAGGTTGTTCATACATGCTCGTCGGTTTAGGATACTCTTGACTTGGCCTTTCTTTAAGACGTCCCCGAATTGATCATGGTACGTATATAATATTCTTTCATTTAAATAAACGTCCAATTGAACTGTTAGTACCTAAGTGAAAAATTTTACTACAACTCTTAGGTTTCCTCAGTTGGACATAGGTCAAGCAATTTTATGTCAAAGGAATTGAAGTATGCTTCAATGCCTTCAATAAATTTAAAAATTCTATAAAACAGAATTCTTATTCTCATACGCGTATACTGCTTTACTTACGATTATAATTTACTAGCTTTCCGCCCGCGAATTCGTTCGCGTGGAAGATTTCATCAAAAGCGGTTCAGCAAAAAAATTAACCTATATGTTAATTCAGGTCCTAATCCGTCCAGCGGTATAGGCGTGAAGAGGTAACAAACATACATACAAATACACACACATACACAAACTCTCGCATCGCAAATATTAGTTGGGATCATATACACTCTATTTGTCAGCATAATATCGTTTGACTTATTTAGTTGGACCAGCTACGAGTAGACGTCCCGGTCGCTCAACCGAACTTTACGTAGAGTTAGAGAGGGACAAAAAAATTAGGACAAGGGTATCATATTGCGTATCATTACGTTATGTAGTACACAACCCACATACACACAGTTGCTAATCTGAGCAACGTGACTTCCTTTTTAGTGGGATACAGTACAGTCTGCATAAAAGTCTAGCAACAATAATGTAAAGAATTATAATCAATAATGAAAACGTGTTGAGTTTAAGATGCGTCGCATTAAAATGGGAGCGATTGGATTTGCTGATGCTACCTGCCAACATTGTAGTGTCGTCATGGAGGTAACGTGGAGTTAAAGTTTAACTAGATGGGACTAGGTGTCTGGAATATTGTCTTACCAGTGAAGAGATGTGTGGAAATATCCTGTACAAATGAAGTGTAACTGGAATGTAAATTTAAAGTTTGCTCAGATTTCAGTTTCCTACGAAATTTTCAAGGCCAATACTACAATGTAGCTTTTTGAATCAGGATTTCCAAGAAGTAGAATGACATAAGAAATAAATGATATCCACAATAAGCGATAATTGGAAATAAATCATCTCTAAGTTCATATGAATATCGTCACATGAAAGGGAATATAATTACGTTCATACTTTAGAGAAGAGTTTTTTTTTATCTAATCTGTAATTTTCCTTGGAAAAGTTTGTGACAAAACATTGATGAATAAATAAAATAAAATATTTCACACACTCACTCATCATCCCAAAGTAAGCATAGCTTGTACTATGGATACTAGGTAGATAACGGATAAACATACATAAATATTTATATATAACCATCCATGACAAAGGAATAAATGTTCATATTCATCACACAAACATTTACCCGTCGCGGGATTCGAACCCGCAACTGTTGGTTTCGCTGACAGGGTCACTATCCACTACACCACTCGGTCGTCGATTTATTACAATAATATACCTAACCATTTTATTTTAATTTCACTGGCATGCGATTAACCACTCAACTGACATTTTATGTATACATACAATATTTAATAGTAACTGAGAAATAAAAAAAAGGAAGAGATCAACATATATACTTACAAACATACACTTGAAAAAAGATCTTCTGAGGCAGTCGGATAAAAACTCTGGAATTGCAGTCCGCGCCCGACTACGCTTACACGCGCTCTCTAACTACACCCACTGCCATATCCAGCGGCTCTACATCTGGCATGCGCTTACGCAACGCACGCGACAACCTTTGTGCGGCGGCCTTGAGTGGCTTTTGTTAAATTAACTGGCATCGCGTTAACTCACTCACCGCGGTTTGTGCATGCTAGGTAGTATAATGCAAGTTATGTTAAACAGTTTCTATGTCTTGTTATTGGTTAACTAAATGGTTTCCGGGGATTTGGTTAATAAGGTGGCTTATGGGAGTATTATTTTCCGTTACTGCAATTTTTGTGGAGTATTCTGTCTGGAAGTCCCAGGACTCTCTCGCAATTTAATTGCATCGTGTCCCCAGGCTTTTAGGTTAAGATTTGTCCTTTGTCAGGCTTGTCCCAATCGTATTGATATTTTTATTTTCTTTTTAATAAAAAATATATTTTTGGGAACTGGTAGAAGTACCTACACCAAGCGTATTGTTGAGATTGCCCAAATATTCTACTAATGTTTTCACTAATAATTAAAATCTAGCGGAAAAGGAGTCAAATAAATGTTCCCAACATCGCGGTTTCATAATGATTAGGAGGCGGTTAACTCCGTGGCTCAATGTAAACAACATTGGGTTTACGATTCGGAGGTCGCGAGTTCGATCCCCAGCGGGGTACAAGTTTAAGTACTCGGTTAGGTTGGTTGTAGGGCATTTTAAATGTCCACCTGGCTAGCTACTACCATCTTATCTAAATCTGCCGCCAAGCAGCAATGTTAAAAGCATTGTTGTGTTCCGGTTGCACAGAGATAAGATAGCCAGTCCCCTAAATGTGTTGGGGTTTCCGGGTCAGTACGCTTCCACCTTCGACCTCATCTTCACAATTGGCTATCTTATCTCTGACAATCAGACCCCAACAATGCTTATTAACATAATAAACAGGTGGAGAAAATAACGGCCTTTAGGATTATAGGAAGTTAAAAGATTGGTGTAGTGGATAGTGACCCTGTCAGCGAAACCAACGGTTGCGGGTTCGAATCCCGCGACGGGTAAATGTTTGTATGATGAATATGAACATTTATTCCTGAGTCATGGATGATTATATAAATATTTATGTATGTTTATCCGTTATCTAGTATCCATAGTACAAGCTTTGCTTAGTTTGGGACTAGATGATTGGTGTAAGTGTCCGAAATATTTATTATTATTATAAAAGTGTATCCTTATTGAACTATTTTGCTCACAAGTGACTTGGGCCATAAACCACTACTCGGACCCAGTGCGGATTATTTATTTATTTACTTTAGGCACATTAACAGTAGTACATATATTATAATTCGATGTGACATGGTTTGTGGTACAGTTCTTATATGTGTACCAATTACAAATGTACTCAGCATTAATGATAGAAGACAACGTTTGATTTAGAAGATGAGTGAATAATGATGAATAATCAGTCAACATTATTTGTTTATACTGGGAGAGCGAAGTGTGTAAGTATATTGATGGAGTTGTATTAGTGGTCACCTGACTATCGGTTTTTCAAGCCGCCTCTGTACGCAACCGACTTGTGTAAACAAGCACGGTAATACTCGTATGGAAATACTCAGACTCTCATAGTCATTTATTTTTTCCATAGGCGTATTCAGCGCACTTGGACATGTCCATTACAATACAATATATATATACCTAATTAAATGTAAAAGCGAAAGTACATTAATTATTAACAAATATCTGGACACAAATAAAAGGATTATAAAATAATTTAGAGTAATGTAGCTGCTGTAAATGGGCATTGTCAATTTCCTTAAAGCTATGATATTAAAATACACTACTGAAGCCAGGCATCTCTATCTTCCAAGTAATCATTTATACTATAATAGGCCTTTCTAATAAGGGTACTTTTGATTATATTTTTAAATTGTCGTTCCGTGAGCTCCAATATATTTAATGGGATTTTGTTATAAAAACGGACACAGTTCCCTAAGTACGACTTATTTGTCTTTTGAAGTCTGAACGTAGGCACGGATAGTTTATATTTGTGTCGAGTATTGAGGGAATGTATGTCACTTTTCTTGGAGAACAGATGAATATTTTTCCGAGTATACATAATGTTTTCATAGATGTACAGAGATGGAAGTGTCATAATTTTAATAACTTTAAAACTATCTCTTAAGGAGTCACGTGACTTCAGCCCGTACAGTGCTCGAATTGCACGTTTTTTTAGCCACTAGTAGTCACCCAGAGACTGACCACGCCAGCGAAAACGAATTGCGAATTTGACTGCGCCTCGAGTGTTTCATCTATTAAATATAGGGCTCTCAAAGGTCAGCAACGCGTGCGCAGCTTCACGTTGAGGCAAAATACAGTCGTGGATGATTTGTCGCCCATTTCCTGATTATCAAATCAAGTGGTCGGCTCGTTTGCTTCTTAGTGTTCCTGTACAAAAATTACAGAACGGAACACGTTGGTGTCTGTCCGTCTGTCACCACCAAGTTTATTTTATAATAATAATAATAAAAGGTATTTATTTACCACAAAATTAATTTAACAAGTAATTAATTTGATAATAAATTCGGTCAAACTGTGATGAAAATGAATTTACTGATTTTCAGTCCCCCCAAGTAGAGTAGTTGCTGCCACTACAGAATTAATTACTATTACTCTATGATTAAATTTAAACATTAACTAAAAGTAAACAAAAACAAAAATCTATATCTAAAATCAACTCAAAAGCAACTGCAAGTGATAAACCATAAAAAGCTAGACACGAGAAGGTATCACATAGGTAGGTATTTGGTAAAATTTCAATACTTATGTGTGAATGTGCGAGTGAATTAGCTCTTGACCTTAATCATAACTAATAAGTGAAGTTTTAAATGAAGATGAGGCCGAAGGTGTAAACGTACTGACCCGTAAACTTATTCTTATTTGGCGGACTGGCTGTCTATCTCTGCCAATCGGATCACAACAATTTGTAGATTTATTTACGTACTTAATATTATGTAGGTACCTAATATATATATTTTTTTTATTCACAACGGGTTCGTACTTGACCTCAATCACACCTGATGTTATGTGAAGATGAGGTCGAAGGTGGAAGCGTACTGACCCGGAAACCTCAACACATTTGGGAGACTGGCTATCTTATCTCTGACAACCGGAACACAACAATGCTATTAACATTGCTGCTTGGCGGCAGATTTAGATAAGATGGTTGTAGCTAGCCAGGCGGACATTTAAAATGCCCTACCACCAACCAAACCGAGTACTTAAACATGTACCCCGCTGGGGATCGAACCCGCGACGTCCGAATCGTAAACCCAATGTTGTTTACATTGAGCCACGGAGGCGGTTTATTTTCTTAGTTTGATTTTATTTGTGTGCATCGAGCGCACTGAGGCGCCCTCTGGGATTTGGCGCCTGGAGCGACCGCACTGTTCGCCCTATGGTAGAGCCAGTTCTGCTTGCACGTTTTAATGGTGGGACCGGCCCTGCTAGCACGTTTTAATAGCTATCAATAAATCAATCATTTATTTATTTTTCTCCACATTATAGCATTATTGTACATTAGAGCTAAGTATACTTAGCTCTAGTATAGCTAGGGACTATAATTCTATGTGGAGACTGGTGCCTGAACTAGGGAAACCTGTGTCTCAGGTAACCAGGTCTCCACCCCACGGTTTACGAAAACAAAAAAGAAAAGTTAATATTGATAAAAAAGTAAGAAAGAGACAATGGAAATAATTATTGTGTTATAGTATTGGTGCATTTTGTGTATTGCGTGTGTGGATTTGTGATTGCGCGTGTGCAATTTTGTGATTATTCTCTGTATGTTTCGAAATGTGAACTGTGGTTGTTGTTTCAAGTATTACACTTGATACAAATGGTCGCGGGTTCCAATCCCCGTTAGGGGCATATGTTTGTAATTTGAATTTTTTTTTTATTTTTTTTTATGCACACTTGGTACTTGACCTCAATCACACCTGATGTTAAGTGAAGATGAGGTCGAAGGTGGAAGCGTATTTACCCGGAAACCCCAACACATTTGGGGGACTGGCTATCTTATCTCTGACAACCTCTTATCTGATCTCTGACAATATAGACATGTGTTCCCGAGTTATGGATGTTTTTCATTTAAACATGTGTTTATTTACAAAAAAAATATTGTGTAGTTTATCAACCATCTGGTATCCATAACACAAGCCTAGATGCTTACTGTGGACCTAGATGGCGCTGTGTGTTTGTGCAAAGACATTTAATTACATTAATTTAATTACACTTTTAATGTTTATTACACTTTTAATGTTTGGTACATCCAAACGCTTATGTTTGAGATATCTGTGACCACCCTATTTGGGATAAAGGTCTTTATGTACCTATGTATCTAATAAAAAAAAAAATTCAATGGTAAGTTTAAGAAATTATAGGTCATCGTGTAGAGCACAATACGAAAGCTTGTTATACCACGATTTAAAAAATATAAGTAATTGTTAAAACGTTTTATTATTCTTAAATATTTCTGACAATTACACTAATCATTCTGGATAACGGATAAACCTACATAAATATTTTGACTCGGTAATAAATGTTCGTATTTAGAACACAAACATTTACCCCTCACGGGATTCGAACCCGCAACCTTTGGTGTCGCTGACAGACTAAATACGACATCAATCGGTCGTCAATTATACTTCGTTATATTTATTTATCAGTCTTACACATCCCCACAGTTGGTGCACAGCCTCCTTTCACTGGGAGAGGTTATGGGCCACGCGGGCCCAGTGTGGATTGCTGGATTTGTATCCGAATAGTTTCCACAGTCAGTGTTTTTAAGCCGCCCCAGCTGCCACAAGTGGTCACCCATACAAAGAGTGACCGCGACAGACATTGCTTGACTTCGCTAATCGAAAACGAATACTTAATGTAATGTAATATAAATAGCGTAAATAAACAGTTACGAGATTGTACCTTCGAGATAATACATTTGTTTTATCTTTAGCAATACGTATTATTACTTAATACGGAAGCTCAATAATTATTTTTATCAACAAACAACAAATAAATCAAGATAGTCGTGATGTATCAATGCAAAACGACAACCCGCCTTCTGACATTTTCAGTTTGGCTCACAAAACGAAAAGCAGTTATAAATAACACGAATCATAGACTAAAATTGTCTCTAAACACTCATCTCGTGACTGAAAATCTACCTGCTCATAGAATTTCCATATAAATCTACTAATTTAGAAAGTCACTGTCTGTAACCCAGGCAAAAACTAATCAAGACCTACTAAAATTGTACGGGTTTTACTTGCAACGTTATCTGGCTAAATAAGATAGGACAGGTCCATTGAGTATTTATAGTTTAGGTACGGACATATCTAAATCGGTCGGCTTAAATCGATAACAATCGAATCTACATCACTACAGACGGACTTGTCAGTAGAAAAGCGCGCGCGAACGCAGCGCATGCGTTGTCTGTTCCACTTATGAGTTTAACTTTTTAAAAATAAGTCAAAATTAGAAGCGAAGGCGTTGCGCTGTCGGTCTATTTTTATGAAAAACAAAATTAGTGCGTACGTTTTGGAGTGCAGTGAACTCTTACGTAAAATTGTGTTTCAAATGGTCAGTGTAAAAAGTGTGAATTAGAGGAAATCATTTTGTTATCTGTAGGTAATTTAATGAGACGTTTACTTTGCGGGATTTTTATTGTGTTTAGATTAATTACTTATCTATGAACCCACCTATTTAAATAATATTTGCAACTTATTTTAAAAAATATGAATTGAATCAAGAGCGGAGTTAACGTGGTTCTTTATTATTTACTGTAAATACCAATTTTTATAAGTTATAGTAGCGGTAATTTGTGAGAATAAATTATATTATTTCATTATTTTATTAATTTAAATCTAATCAGTACTTTTAAAATAATTTCTTATTTATGTTAATATTAAATACAACTACATCTATCATATTATATTGCCAAATTGCTGTGCAAGCAGTATTTATATTTCTTAAAGGGCCTTCTACCCATTTTCATAGAGACTGTAATTGACCACATGTTACGTTCTAGTTTGAGTGAATATTTTTCCGATATTTTTATTTTTTGTGTGAAAATACAGATAACAATTATTATAACTCCTACATGCGAGATACATGATAATAAGACACATAAGGAACGAATGCCTATAAACTTTGAATTATTTATTCGCGAGTCCTGTCATCTGAATGCACTGTTTTATTCGCTCTGTCGAGTACACTTGTAAAAAAAACAAACTTGGTAAAGAACAAACTTGACAGAATTAATTCGGTGAAATTAATTAGATAATTTGATCTATATCTCCGGCGACAATAGGGCTACTTCTCTGCGCATTAGTATTGCGATATATACAGGTAGTAGGTACGGTGCCCCAGGGCACTGACTTAGATGAAGTCCGTGGTGTATAAGAAATCAGGAGGCCGAGCTTCACTCGTCCTCCTTCCCCATAGGGTTGGCCTCAGCGCCGCTTTGCATTTTATTGGCTACACTCCCATTTGCCGAGGGGGGAAGAACTTGTTTTTTCTACTTACCCTATTTCTTTCTTTATTTAGCAATAGAGCCACGTAAGGCACCGTCTACCTTCAGTAGGCGCATGTCGAGTACCACTATTTATCCTAGCTTATAAGAATTACAGTGGGAGGAGTGTGGATGCTGCGAGAGTTCATCCGCCTCCGTGGCTCAATGTAAACAACATTGAGTTTACGATTCGGAGGTCGCGGGTTCGATCCCCAGCGGGGTGCATGTTTAAGTACTCGGTTTAGTTGGTGGTAGGGCATTTTAAATGTCCGCCTGGCTAGCTACCACCACCTTATTTAAATCTGCCGCCAAGCAGCAATGTTAATACCATTGTTGTGTTCCGGTTATCAGAGATAAGTTAGCCAGTCCCCCGAATGTGTTGGGGTTTCCGGGTCAGTACGCTTCCACCTTCGACCTCATCTTCACTTAACATCAAGTGTGATTGAGGTCAAGTGCGAACCCGTCGTGCATAAAAAAAAGGTGGGATATCTGCCCGGCATGTACTTGGCGGGTTTTGTTAAATACATGCGGCTGATTTTCCTCACCACATAACATAATAATATTGTCTCTACAAACAAATGATTTTAGTATGAACACTTGAATAGTCAACAATGGCCACTAACAATGCTAACTGTTGCAATGGCCGCGCTTACTGTCCGCACCTTGACATGGTGCCACAAGGTGATGACGGTCGCGGAAAAAATAGGCTTTTTTTTTTTTAGTAAAAACTGAGTTACTGGTTTTTGGGTGGAGGTGACTATTTGTAAAAAAATATGGATGCACTAATTGGAAACCTGGCTTTTTGGCGGGATTTCGGCGAGTGAAGTTGCATTTTTCTTTATTTATTCTTATAATTTGTGCATTCTAACTTTTGAAGCTTAATAATGGCAGAATATTGTGCAGCAAACGTTAGTGTTTTTTTTTTTTTTATATGAGAGAGCGGCAAACGAGCATGCGGGTCACCTGATGGAAAGTAATCACCGCCGCCCATGGACACCCGCAACACCAAAAGTGTCACAGATGCGTTGCCGGCCTTTGAGGAAGGTGTAGGCTCGTTTCTTGAAGGTTCCAATGTCGTACTCGTTCGGGAACACCGCTGCCGGAAGTCCGTTCCACAGGGTGGTCGTACGTGGTAAGAAGTTTCTTGAGAAACGTACAGTGGTAGACTTCCACTCATCCAGGTGATGTGGATGGAAATTTATTTTTTTGTTAGTTAGGAAATTTAGTGTTGGTGTACAAGTTAAAGGAAGTGTAAATTAAAGTGCGTAACGGAGCTTTCGGGTTCCCACAAGAAGCCGCCAAAATCTTTTGTAAAGCATTCTGCCACTTTACTGAAGAATGACTTGACCGTGACTAGACTCTGTATACGCCAAGTATACGACGAATTACTTGTTTTGACTGAGACTGACTTATAAACTGAAGAAATAAGAAAAATAAAATTTTTCACTCGAAACTGGCAGTAATGTCCCTCGATTGACTGGTTGCCATCCTCAAAAAGAAGAAGAAGAAGAATTGGAAACCTTAGCAATAGGGCCTTAACAAGGCACAGCAAACATAAGAGAGTTGCATGCACTAATTTAAATAATTAAGTACTTATTATGTATTCTTAATTCATTATTCACATTACGCATTTTGTATTTACCAGCTTGATATATGTAACGTATTGTAATGTTATAATATATTGTATAGTGTTTTTACTATAGTATTCCAATTATGCTATTATTATTCTTGTTATTTATTTATAGTATTTAATTATATTATTTATTTATATTGATTTATCGTCGACCTGTTTGGTGTAGTGGTTAGAAACCAAAAAGTCGCGGGTTTGAATCCCGCAAGGGGCATATGTTTGTATGATGAATATGGACACGTGTACCCGAGTTATGGATGTTTTCATTTATAATATGTATTTATTTACAAAAAAATAATATTTATGTAGTATATCAACCATCTGGTATCCACAACATAAGCCTATATATAGTTGCTTAAAGTGGAACTAGTTGGCGCTGTGTGTATGTCCAAGGATATTTATATATTTATTTAATTAACAGAACTAAAGAATATACATGGAATTTAATTAATACCTAATAAGATAAAATAAAATTCTAATCTATATACCAATTTTACAAAATAAGAGCACTTAAAAACCTAACATGAACAACTAATAACTAAATAGTTATTTCCTTGTACAGTATATTATAGTTTTATTTTTAAATGTCATTTATCAAAAATTTGTACATGTTCAAGTACCTACTTAAATACAACACACAGAGATCTAAAGAAAATACAAAATTCGAAATATACCGTTCAATAAATCAATATATTTTTTAATGACTGGATCTGATTCGTTCCTTAATCTGATTCGTTCCCCAATTTTACCTTATGGAAAATGATGATGCAGTCGATATGAACCAGGCGATATCAATAGATGCATTCACCTTGCTCTTGAAGATCCCAAGGTTGTAATACGTCAGAAAACAATTTAATATATGCAAATGCAAAAAATATATGTTTCCTGTTCTGCAGTGTGTACTGGGTCTGTTTATATATTTTTTTTATAATTAGAAAGACAAACTTGGATATCTCAAATTCCATAAGACTTCATACAAAAATACATTTATGCGAAAGTTTGGATCACGACGAAACGGATGGACGGATTTGGATGAAATTTGGATCAAATAAAATATTTGTATTTGAATTTATTGCTAACACCTTGTATATAGGATAGGTTCAAAATAAGTTTACACATATGTTTTAATTCAGAATATTATAATTTTAACGTAAAATAGAATAAATCGTCTAAGTAAACAAATCGGCTGTAACGAAAGCTAAATTATTGTATTTCAACCTAAAATGGAGAGAAGCGAGGCCATGATGATTAGCATAAACGTGCGAAGCGGTCACCCATCCATATTTCGGCCTTGGTAGTGTTAAGTTTAGTAGTCAGCTAAACTGCGAGGGTTTTTTAAGGTTCCGTAGTCTACAAGAAACTCTTACGGTTTCGCCATGTCTGTCTGTCTGTCCGAGGCTTAGCTAAGAGGCTCGTAAAAGCATTCTGCCACTTTACTGAAGAATGACTTGACCGTGACTAGACTGTAAACTCCAAGTATACGATGAATTACTTGTTTTGACTGAGACTGACTTATAAACTGAAGAAATAAGAGAAATACAATTTTTCACTCGAAACTGGCAGTAATGTCCCTCGACAGTGAGGTTGACTGGTTGCCATCCTCAAAAATAAGAAGAAGAAGAAAATTGACAAACTTCGAGTTTATTAGAACTTGGACAAAATTGAGATGAATGTGTAGGGACTCAGTCCCCCAACAGAGTAGTTGCTGCCGCCAAATCATGTATTTAAGGCAGCAATAATATTATAAGTAAAACGTTGTAATTAATGTTTATAATTATTTTAATGAAACTAAAACAAAAATTATTCTAAAAAATCGATTTTTATAATAGAGCTGAAGGAATTAACTAGTATTATAAATGCGAAAGTTTGGATTTTTTTTTTTATACACAACGGGTTGACACTTGACCTCAATCACACCTGATGTTAAGTGAAGATGAGGTCGAAGGTGGAAGCGTACTGACCCGGAAACCACTTTATATTTGGGGGACTGGCTATTTTATCTCTGACAACCGGAACACAACAATGCTATTATGATTGCTGCTTGGCGGCAGATTTAGATAAGATGGTGGTAGCTAACCAGGTGGACATTTAAAATGCCCTACCACCAACCAATGGATGAAATTTGGTTTATATGTAGCATATACCCTCGAATGAGACATAGGATATTTTTTGTCCCGATAACATAACTACTCATCAGTAGTTTCCGCGGGATCAACAAATTTCCGCGATAAAGTAATTCCACCCAGGCGAAGCCGCGGACCGAAAGCTAGTTATCTCATAAAAGAAAAGAAAACAGAGGACTCTAACAAAACAAGTAGCTTTTTTTTATGCACAACGGGTTCGTACTTGACCTCAATCACACCTAATGTTAAGTGAAGATGAGGTCGAAGGTGGAAGCGTACTGATCCGGAAACCCCAACACATTTAGGGGACTGGCTATCTTATCTCTGATTGATAAATTGTTATTTTCGTCTTCATCCAATCCGTTCCATCCAATGACTTCCGACGGCCATTGCAATGTCATCCGACTGGTGGTCTGGCGAAATAGGTACCTACCTAACTAAATCATTAAATATATTAGGTATACATAAAATAGCTCAATACCAGCTACGTAAATAATATATGCGTTGTACAATGAGACTCGTGATTCACTTGTAACATTTGCAATTACTCCATTTTGGATTTTCTGAAAACCAATCAATCAATCAAAATTCGTGATAGACAGGTGAAATACAATAGAGTGATGTTAGCGACATAAGTGACAGAGCTCTGTGATCCGCACATTGGCATACAAAGCTGTTTTACTATACATATTATTTTACTACTTACTTAACTAACGTCAGGACTCTGCTGTGTATCCCTTCTCACCGCTCAGACTTCTACTCACATTCTTTCACTGTGCATGCTGCCAGGCTGTGGAATTCTCTTCCTCACACATCCGCACATCCGTGCCAGTTTTAGGAAAAGAATTAAGGAACATTACCTTTCCATTGCATAGTGTTATTCCGTGTATTATATGTATGTTATATTTTATATTATTATGTATTGAAAGTACATTATTTAATCACAGTTTACATTATCAATTTACATGAAACAACAAATTTATAAATCACAATTAAAAATACCTATATTATCTTATAGAAAAAATACGCCGTCCAACTCGCTTCCGTGAGGCATAGTACCTAGTACGCTAGCGCTATTGCCCCGCTGAATGCATAAGCTAAATATAAAATAAATATTGTATTGAAATATGTACTTATTTATGTACTTATTAGTATGTAGTTATATTTATATTCAGTTAGGTTTTTTTTTATCTATCATATTTATTCATTTCTTTAGATTTCCATTGTGCACGTCTTATCTGCCTCTTCCAGTCATATCTCTCTTTCGTAGGTCTGCTGGAAGAAATTTTATTGTAGAAATAAGCAGAACCTGTTGTGTCGTCTCTATTATGTTGTATCTGTATGTTTTTTTTTCTTGTGTGCAATAAATGATAAAATAAAAATAACTAAATAAAAATAAAAAAGTGACAGAAGTGTGTTAATACGACCTACGATCTAAAATAATTTTTTTCATAATGGATGAAACCCGAATGGACTTACTACCAAAAAGAGCGGTTCTGTACCAATATATATGTCGTAGGCAGTGGTTAAATTAGCTATTCAGTGGATTTGGGGATCTCTGGTCGCAGAAATATGAAATTCTTTGTATTTGATTTTTTTTTTAAACCACCTGCCTACTACATATATATCGGTACAGAACCGTTCTTTTTAGTAGTAAGTCCATTCGGGTTTCATCCCTTATGAAAAAATGTCTTTTAGATCGTAGGTCTATTGGTTGGTTGATTGGTTGGTGGTAGGGCATTTTAAATGTCCGCCTGGCTAGCTACCACCATCTTATCTAAATCTGCCCCCAAACAGCAATGTTAATAGCATTGTCATGTTCCCGTTGTCAGAGATAAGATAGCCAGTCCCCCAAATAAGATGGGGTTTCCGGGTCGGCACGCTACCATCTGGCCTCATCTTCACTAACATCAGGTGTGATTGAGATCAAGTGCTAACCCGTTGCAAAAGAAAAAGTCGTCTTGATGGCACTACACTCAAAATACTTGGGCCACTGGGTCGGATGACATGGATATCGAGATCGTTGGCAATAAGGTCGAACAAACTGCCCCGTAGGTTTGCACGCTGTACTCAGCAAGTAAAGATCACGTGTTTAGAGCGTTCTGCCAATTTTTTTACATGAGCAGCCTATGGACTAGGTACCCGCACAACGCTCTACGCGTCTAATATAATAATGGCTTCCGGGCGCTCTGGTGGGTTTGCCGCGATACGTAGTGCATCGGGGATGTTTGTTGAGGCGTGCATCGACGGTTTTCATGCCTTAATGCGCAAGAGAATTGCATCCCTGATTCACCGGGTACGGGGGAGAGCCAACAGCGTCCTGCAGGCAGTGGTAGACCGAATGGACACGGAGTGTCCGATCATGGCACACTGGACGAGAGTGCACATCACAGCGCCCTCTTGAATATTGAATTCGATTACTAACATTGGAATAAGCTGTATACAAAAAAATATCGGTATTAAAAAGGCCCTTTTATTATATTAATAAACTTTACCTTTTATTAATAAACCATTCCCAAGATTGAGCACAGTCTTGTGACCGGTCTCAAGTAAACGTGTTGATTAATAAACCTAACTTGAGACCTGAAAAGCACGTGCATTCTCAAGCAGTACTCACTTGAGAGGTGCGCGTATTAATAAACGAAACTCAAGACTGTCATTCATTCGTCGCTGAGGCGAATACTTGAGAAGTGATCTCAGCTGAGTAGACGTCAATATTGGTTTATAAATTAGCACGGCGCTTGAGATAGCGCCAACTTCTTAAGACGCATCTCGGGTGATACAGCCTCAAGACTTGTATTGAAATTGGTTTGTTAATACGGGCCTTATTCTCCTTTCTGTCTCACTGATTTAAAACACCAGATAGGTACATCGTAAAATTCTGTTTAGAATTCGTAGTGCCGTGTCGCATCGCTCACTGTACTTATGCTAGCGAAAACATGTGACCTTGAGTGATGCGTTCACAATTACAACATTTATTACGAAAGGTAGTGATGTGCTAATATCGATTGTCGATATAATAGAGTTAGATTCGTTGTGATACGGTTCCGTTGATGGCACTGACGAAGAGCTAGCTTTTGTTTCGTGTAGAGGATAGCAAAGTCACCGTCAAATAAAATATCGGTGAACGAATTAAGAGTTCAAGCACTAGCATCTTTCGCTTTAGGAGAAATAAACTTCAAACAAACAAACAAACAAATACGCTTTATTGTTTACCGCGACGACCTGTTTGGTGTAGTGGTTAGAAATTCTGCTGCTAAACCAAAAGGTCGCGGGTTCGAGTCCCGCTAGGGGCATATGTTTGTGTGATGAATACAGACATGGTCTTCCCGTGTTATGGATGTTTTTCATTTATATATGTATTTATTAACAAAAAAAAATATTTGTGTAGTTTATCAACCATCTTTAATACAAGCCTAGTTGCTTAGTGTGGAACTAGATGGCGCTGTGTGTATGTGCAAAGATATTTTATTTTTATTTTATTGTTTAAATAAGGAAGGTACATACAAACATATTAAATTTTAGTCAACTTTTGATCCATCGAAAAAAAAACCATCGTGGCGCAGTTGCACTCGCTGTTTTTTAACGACTTCAAAAAGGAGGTTACCAAATTCGTATTTTTTTTCTATATTTTTTTATGTTTGTAGCCTCAGAACTCATTTATCTAGAAACCTATTCGGAAAATTATTTTTTTATTCAATAGGACATACTTCCAAGGTCCCATGTTCATCACTCGCTGAGTTCCCGCCAAAAATACTTATTCTTTTTTATCCAAATTTCTTGTTTTCGTTCCTTAGGAATTAAAAGCGGTAGAGCCTAGGCTATTCTTGAATCATTATGGATCCCTAAAAATATTAACAACACTACGATAGTGATGTCAAGGTCAAATTTAATCGATGACCGTTCTAGTGGAGTCTTTCAGTTGACTAAACGAAAGAATCGATAGGTTGCGTGATTCAGTCATGTTATGTTTACATTTATATTGGTCTACAAATTAACAAGAGGATTGATTTTTGAAAATCACCAGTGATCTTGAGATCACGATCTAGAGAATAGTGATCAAACATTAAATAAATAGATAAATAATTACTTAAATAGATAAACAAGCGTCGGTGACTCAGCGGTTAAAACGCGGTCTCCCAATTTCGGAAGTCCGAGTTCGATTCCCAGGCAGACTTTTTTTATTTTTTTTTTATTTATGACTTGATTCGCGTTTGACCACAATCTCACCTGATGGAAAGTGACGATGTAGTCGAAGATGAAGCACGCGATCCCAGTAAATGCCTATTCACTCTGCTCTTGAAGATCCCAAGGACTATGTACAAGCGCGGACAGCTAGAGCTAACCCACAATGTGTTATAATAATATAGAATTGCAACATATTAAAAAAAAACTACACACCACATTTTGTGGGTGTGCAATGTAAATTTCTGTAGTTCGTCCGGTGTTCTATGGTCTTGTTGGAGTCCTAACTAGGTAGAACTTGAATGAGAAGCGGACTGTATTAAAAAGACTGGTTTAATCGCCATTCACAATAAAAATATTAAATTCTAGACCGCGCCATCTCGATGGAGCCAAGATGACAGATGACACCACAGATTCGGTAAGAATGTTGCCAGGATGGGTGTATCCGTCTCGAACAGGTCTCGAATCGTCATAATTGGTTTCTCTGGCACTTCTTTGAGGGGTAGCCTTCTGCTTGCTCTATGATCACTGCATTTAGGTGCAGTCCGTGGTGTACACGAAAGTGGGAGACGTGCTTCTCTCGATCTTACCCCTCGATGCCTGCGTTGTATTTCTTTTTTTTTTATTTTACTTTATTCAGGAAAACAAGAGTATTAAATGACATAAATTGTGCGCTGATTACTAAAATTGTGGGCGAAAAAGATTTCCATAAAGTTATAATATTTTGAGAGTTGTGTGAAATGTCAGCTGTATTATACTCTAATTAGATAAGCCGGAGAGTGGTATAAAACACATTATATTGTTTTAGGTAGTATACAAATAAAAATATTCGTTTAATTACCTACGTTCACTCGCTCATCACAGGATAGGTGAATAAATAATTGATAAAAAAGCAAATAACTATACCAATAATACAATATAGATATTAGGTCCTTACCTATGAAATTGGCGTTTTGTATGAAGAATTTCATTAAGACTGTTTTCTCCATACAAACATTTTTGATTTATTTTTGGGAACGGCAAATCCAAATTTAGCTAAACTTTGTGTGTATTATCGGATAACATTAAGTTAAATACAGGCAGCGTTAATTTTTAAAAGTAACCGCTTTATAAAACTTTCAGCGATTCTAAGAAATGATTATGGGAAGCACATGAAAAGAGCTCTGTTCAATTTTTTATTATTATGTGATTTAGCCCAGAAATTAAAAAATATATCATGTGAAACCTTAAAATGATATTCCATTTTCCAAATAAAAAACAAATTTGGATATAGCTTTGAAAATCGCAGGAATTGGTACATATGATTCATCATCATCTGATTTAAGAGCCATGCTCTTGTCGGTGGAGATTTTTCCATATCTCTCTGCTCTCCGCCTTCCTCTATACGATTAGCGAAGAAAAAATACTCCAATTTCATAGGTAAAGACCCAATATATAATAGAATAAATTAGAAATAGAGTGCTACCAAGGAACCCATATTCTTGAATAATTTAATAGATACATTTTTTTATTACACGTCGGTCCCATACCATTCAATGAAATGGTATGGGACCGACACAGTCCCATTTGCCTCTTTTTCCTAATTACACACCCTATTTCTTTCTTTAATTAGTCTGGGGTCTAAGTTAGCAATAAAGTCACGTAGGCACCGTCTATCAGCAGGCGTGTCGAGTACCACTGTCGATCGTAGCTTAAAGGAGTTGCAGTGAGCGGAGGGTGGAGGAGGGATTGTTGAACATAAGCGTCTCTCATGGCTCGAATTACGACACGTTACCCTAATCGCCTGGGTAACGACAGGTTTCAGTTTTAGTATATCTTTGGGATAATTTTGTTCGGGAAGATGGAATGTATGGTATTCTATTCAATAACATTACTATCACGAACTAAAATCAATACTAAACATGTACCGAGGCGATTAATAGGAAGAACGTAAAAGAATTCAATTTGATATTCACTTTCTCAGTCGATTCAGTCCAAGGAGATTTCATCCCAACAGTTTCTAGTCAAAATATCGATAACATGATAATAGTAGATTGTTTTGTATAGATAATTTGTTATCAGAACAATCGAGACGATAGCTACCTACGTGATATTTAACTGAACAGGCACACGTATTGATTTTGTTACTTAATTTTGTATCTCATCGCGTTCTCTGTATGATGCAACAATTTTGAATACAGACAACTGACATAACAAAACTTAGATCTTCATCGTGGCAAGGTGCCATATGACACGGCATTTTCAGTACCAACATTTAATGTATTTTACATTAAATGTTGGCTTTAACAAAATGATTTCTTCGCCTAGTGTTGCCTAAGTGAAAAATGGAGCATGTATTTTAACAGTTCTTTGTAGTGTTGTGACAGTGAGTGACTACAAATTCTACAAATATGATGAACGAGCACATGGTTGCCAACATGGCGTATTACAGCGGTAAGTGTTTAACCGACTCTAAAAAATAAGTAGGTTCTATGTCCGTTCGTGTGTATTTTTCTTTTAAGTAGGGGGGAGTCTGGGAGACTTGATCAGCTGGGAGAGATGGTCCAACCATAAATCATTTTAAATTTTGCATTATCGGGTTCGCTGACAGGTCGCTGCATGCTTGCTCGTTGCTGGTCACATACGTGGAGCCATATTGGCCCCCATTGCGCTGGTTCGACAGTGAGCAGAATGAACAAGTTTTTGGTAGTCGCAATTGGAAAATAAAGAATTTTTGTATTTTAACGTCACAGAGACAAATATTAACCTACGTAATAACTTTCTTATTACTTTAATTAATATTATATTAAAGCAATTTTAAGAACGTAGCATGTTTTGGTCCTCTGAATTAACCAATTTCTACAAACATGTGATGAAGTGAAGATAGATAGATAAATAAAGCGTTTATTTGTTACTCCAGTCACACACATACATTAAGTTTTGCAGAAATTTTTATAAAACTTATAATTTAGGTATAACTACAGAATATATCTATTAGTAACTTATAACTAACTTATAACTAAAGCATATGTGTGCTGCAGCAGGACAAATGGGTGTTACCCATTGTTGAGATTGTTCAAGGAACAAAACATTGATTTTCAGCTATTACCCGAAGAAGGTTAGGTTAGTGAGATTTAAGCCATAGTGCGTAAGGGACACATGATCATTGGTTTACATCTGCCTCAGCTGTACCTGACAGGAAGATAATAATGTCTTTATTTGTTTGCGGGTACTGAAGTCAAGCCGGTTCAGTACAAAAAGCAGGCTCTACCCGCAAAAAAGGCGGTTATTTTACGGTTATATACATAAAACTGCAAATATTTGACAAAAAGGGTAGGTCGTATAAAGCTTCTCAGATTTTGGTGTAATATTTACTAAATTTATATTAGTTATATATCGTCTGACTGCAAAGAAGAGATCTATAATTGCATATTCATATAAAAATAAAATAACATGCATAATTTTTTGTTGAAGTTTACCCAGGCCGATCTAGGTCATCTAGGGCTTGCGTCGTTGTCCTACATACGGTTGCCATGGCGACGGCCGCCATGTTACCGTAGCCATGGAAACCGCGCATGCGCTCTCGTAATGTCAGCTGATATCGTAGGCGTGGTGACGTAGGCAGCCATCGAGATCTGGGATTTCATCGTCATCTCTCTCCAATTGGAAATATTATTGAACGGAATAGCGATGGGATGGGTAGAAAGTGGACTGTATTGGATAGTTGATTAATTAGAGAAACTAATGAAAACAATTTGGGCGGTATATCGTTATTGCTAGAAACATTATAACATACACATTGACAAACAAAATACAGTAAACAAATTAACAAACAAAAATAGTGTTTTTAGTCGATTGTTTTAAATAACATAGGGAACATAAAACAAATGGAATCATCTTGTTAATTAGAAATTAGTTGAAAAATAATTTATCTAAATATTTAGCATTGATTAATTAGGATTTGACTGTAGCGGGATATAGGTATTTATTCGAAAACTTACTTATTATTACACACCTTATATTATATTTAAATGATAATTACCAAAACAAATATGCACACCCAACCTCAAAATCTATATTTAAACAGCATATTAAAACAGTATAAAAAAAATGATTGTCAGAGATAAGATAGCGAGTTCCCCAAATATGATGGGGTTTCCGAGTCAGTGCACTTCGACCTTCGGACTCATCTTTACTTAACATAGTATGATCGAGGTTAAGTGCTAGCTAACCCGTTGTATAACAAAACCGGGCAGCATTACCTCGTCTGATGCGTTGCCCCAGGCAAGCACCAGCTCTACAATCACCGGATACCTCAGTAAATATAACTTGAAATATATAAACGAGACCCATTTTATGTGTAGTACCTATAAGTACCTGAAATCTTCTATGAAGGTGTAAAAGATAGAGCTGTTTTTCAATTATGAATTCATGTTCCCATCCGTTAACTCTCAACCGGATATTTGATACTGTCAAAGGACGCACTTCCCTCTTCCTGTTACTATTGGTTAAACTCAGCTAAATTGACTGGTTATTTCCTACTTCCTACCACCACTTTGGGGTCAGATTTATGAGATTATAATATTAGGGTACAAACAAACGTACACGAGACCATAACACTTCCAGTTAGGAAGTCTCGCTGCGTTGACATAATATCCGTTAGAGCAGGGATGTGCAAAGTACGGACGGAATGCAAAGACTTAAAAGAAGGAGTATAATAATTATGGTATTCTTCAACATGAAGAACTGCCTTATAGATAACATCGTTTCAACTTCACCCCGCACGAATCATGGGCTCCATATGTCAAGCATCCCTACTATGGCAGGGCCTTCAAACAAAAGTTAAATAATTCGTTATTTTTTTTTATATTTTTTATTTTATTATCAAACTACTTAATACAATAAATGCGAAAGTTTTTGTGCCTGCATGTATGTGTGTATATATTTGTTACCTCTTCACGCCTAAACGGCTGGACAGATTTGGATGAAATTTGGTCCCTAGATAGATTAGATCCTGGATTAACATATAGGAATTTTGAAATGTTCCACGCGAACGAAGTCGCGGGCAACAGCTAGTTCATAATAAAAATCATAAACACATGCATTTTTTAACACCCAGCGAAAAATGAGGGGTGTTACGTGTTTGTGTGTGTGTGTGCGTGTACGTGTGTCGTTTTTTGAATATTCAATTTATTTAGAAACTCAGTAATCGCTGACCAGCTACGCGTTAATTTGTTTTCTATTGACATTTTGTTTGTGTTATACGTCACCGAATTCAGGATGCTCAATGAACCATTCCCATGACAGAAAGTGTATTTTCCATTTCATTAGTTTGTTGTTGCAATAGTGTTGTATTACGTCGGATACTATCGAACGTGACTAAACAATGTATCGAACTACAATCGCGGCTGGAACGGAATCGGAAAAATTTGACACTATCGCTTTTAGAGTTCTGCTATAAAGTAACACCCCGGCGACGAAAACGGCAAAAAGATCTTGGAAACTGTCAATCAATCAAGTATATACCTAGGCGAAGGATTTAATTAAGAAACATATAGCCAATATCTTTTCTCAAACATGCTTGGAAATATGAGCATTAGTTTGACAACCTTCTTAGAGATAAATCGAAAATGCTGTAGGTACAAATACATGCGATAGAAATTCCTTAGAAAAATCCCCATCGGGTGTGTTTAGAGACCGAATAAATTCATATCTGCCGTGTAATTTAAAAATGGAACAATACAATTTTTTTTTTGTTTCATTCTCTCCTTTAGGAGAAGGCAAAGGGATCTAGCCCATAACAGCCATGTCTTATTTCACTTATTTCTTCAGTTTGTAAGTCAGTCTCAGTCAAAACAAGTAATTCGTCGTATACTTGGCGTATACAGAGTCTAGTCACGGTCAGGTCATTCTTCAGTAAAGTGGCAGAATGCTTTACAAAAGATTTTGGCGGCTTCTTGTGGGAACCCGAAAGCTCCGTTACGCACTTTAATTTACACTTCCCTTCACTTGTACACTATCACTAACGTTTGCTACACAATATTCTGCCATTATTAAGCTTCAAAAGTTAGAATGCACAAATTATAAGACTTATAAAGAAAAATGCTACTTCACTCGCCGAGTTCCCGCCAAAAAGCCGGAACAATACAATCTTCTTTCAACTATTCTTTTTAATCTGAAACATGGCAACCACGGAGGTAACTTAACGAAAACTGTTTGATAAAAAAAAAACAAATGAATATTTTGGCGCGTGAAAAATTTCTGTTCTCGTTATTGATTTTTTTTTAATTTAATAATTGTGTTGACAATTTGACAAATAGATTTCAAGCGAAGAAATTGAGTGTGATGAACAATACGAATACTTTGACGGCACCTGAAATACAAGAGGCGGCAAAAACCACAAAAGAAAACTTGTTGCCGCCAAAATCAAATGAAAAATCTTTGAGAACCTATTATAGCCCAGGTAAAATACAGTTTGACCTCGAAAAAACGAATAACCGCGATTTTCTTGAAACATCTAATAAAGTGTTGTAAGGGCTTTTTGGCGGGAACTCGGCGAGTGAAGTAGCATTTTTCTTTATAAGTCTTAAAATTTGTGCATTATAACTTTTGAAGCTTAATAATGGCAGAATATTGTGCAGCAAACGTTAGTGTTGGTGTACAGGTGAAGGGAAGTGTAAATTAAGGCGCTGAATAGAGCCAATGACCTTGAGCAATGGATACGCCCACTTAATGTTCGATAAAGCAGCGCTGCGTCTGCGACACGGTCAATATGCGTACCGTCAGACGAGTCGACCTTACGGGAAACCTTCTTGCGAACTGAACTTTGAGTTAGAGCTCTCCTAAATGCAACAGGTGGCGCTGTTCGCGAAATAAAAAACAACACAAATTAATAATATAACAAGGATGATTTATTGAAATATAAATGTATAGGTATTCATAGAATGTTTTCAAAAATAAGTTTGGGACCAGAATGTTTCAGACACGGCGAAATAAATAAATAAAAAGTGTTATTTTTAAACGACTTCAAAAAAGGAGTATGTACACCGATATCTCCGAGACTTGGCGGTTGATTCACATGGTTCTTTTTGTAAATGAAAGGGGATACCGTCGAGTTGGTCCCATTGTAATTTCAGCGCAATCGGTCCAGTAGTTTTTGTGTAATCATGGTAAATATCAGAATGGCATTACATATTTAGACGATTGCGTAGTTTTTACACAGGGAAACTAAGTAGATACAGTTTGGGTTTGTATGGAAAAAGTGTAGACTAGATCGGTGTGATTATCAGCAATAAATATGACAAATCGAAGATCATCAGGTCGAGCTGGTACACCCGAACTGCCCATTTAACCTGTAGGAGCGAGAAGGTCGCCATCGCACAAAAATTATCATGGAGATTAGCAACCACGGATAATACTAATAACTTTTTTTAACCGACTTCAAAAAAGGAGGAGGTTCTGTATTATTTATGTATGTACATCGATTAGTCCGAGATTTTTAAGCCGATTTACGTCGGTGTGATTATCAACAATAAATATGACAAATCGAAGATCATCAGGTCGAGCTGGTATACCCCAAGTGCCCACCTAACCTGTAGGAGCGAGAAGGTTCGCCATCGCACAAAAATTATCATGGAGATTAGCAACCACGGATAATACTAATAACTTTTTTTAACCGACTTCAAAAAAGGAGGAGGTTCTGTATTATTTATGTATGTACATCGATTAATCCGAGATTTTTAAGCCGATTTACGTCGGTGTGATTATCATCAATAAATATGACAAATCGAAGATCATCAGGTCGAGCTGGTATACCCCAAGTGCCCATTTAACCTGTAGGAGCGAGAAGGTCGCCATCGCACAAAAATTATCATGGAGATTAGCAACCACGGATAATACTAATAACTTTTCTTAACCGACTTCAAAAAAGGAGGAGGTTCTGTATTATTTATGTATGTACATCGATTAGTCCGAGATTTTTAAGCCGATTTACGTCGGTGTGATTATCAACAATAAATATGACAAATCGAAGATCATCAGGTCGAGCTGGTATACCCCAAGTGCCCACCTAACCTGTAGGAGCGAGAAGGTTCGCCATCGCACAAAAATTATCATGGAGATTAGCAACCACGGATAATACTAATAACTTTTTTTAACCGACTTCAAAAAAGGAGGAGGTTCTGTATTATTTATGTATGTACATCGATTAATCCGAGATTTTTAAGCCGATTTACGTCGGTGTGATTATCATCAATAAATATGACAAATCGAAGATCATCAGGTCGAGCTGGTATACCCCAAGTGCCCACCTAACCTGTAGGAGCGAGAAGGTTCGCCATCGCACAAAAATTATCATGGAGATTAGCAACCACGGATAAATACTAATAACTTTTTTTAACCAACTTCAAAAAAGGAGGAGGTTCTGTAATCTTTATGAATGTACATCGATTAGTCCGACATTTTTAGGCCGATTTACGTGATTATAAGGCCGTGCCTGCGCTCACGCTGCTCAGCGGACTCCTCGGCAAGCCGATCGTGTATAAAACCGAGTCTATGCTCGTTCTGTTCTGGAGTTTCCTGGCGAATACGTGATTTAACGTAATCTTTCATAGCTACTAGACGTACTCGGCGAGCTTCGGGCGTCTCCTGGGAACGCGAAATTGCGTTCCGTGAGGCATTTTTTTCAAGCCGTAGTACCCTTTCAGTTTCGGTTTCTTTTGACCGACAGTTCTTTAAACGAGCAGCACCTTTCGTAAGCCTGCCCATATTGGTAAATTAATATATTTTATTATTTTGTAATGTCTGACCAGACACTAAAAAGAATTAAATAAAAAAGGATTTAAAAAAAACGACTTCAAAAAACCCGGAAAAAATAATTTAATTAAACTACTGCAATATTAATAACTGAAAAGTATGAAATAAAAAACCAGAGCAGAATGTTCTTTAGAGATAAATATACACTATTATATATAATGAGAATACAATACAATTTATATGCTATACAATAATAGTTAGGTATAATGATCATTGAGTTCGTGGGGCACCCATTTGTCAAGCTTTTTTACCTTGCCAATTTGACGCAAATTGACCAATATTGTTTTGACGCTAACGTCGAAAGCTGCTGCTAATTCAGCCGTAAATTGTGTATCATCAGCTTTTTGGAATAGCATCCATCAGCAATCACATCAATTATCGGTATACCGTTTTTCCTAAGGCTTCCTTCTGCTATCGCAAAATTTCTTTCTTTTTCCCCTGCTTTCTTCATAGTTTCTTGAGCAACCCTTTGCCAATTTCTGGACAGAACGTCATGTTGGGTTTGGTATTTTTTATTTGAAATAAGAGGTAGATTTATTGCCGTAGAAAACTCTTTCAAATGTGAATGACCACCACCAATAGATATTATGCCTGCTATGGCACAACTATTGACATCTAAGTAATCATCCTCCGGATAATCATTTTCTATATGAAACTTTAAATTGCACATTCTACACACGAAAGTAAATTTAGAGATGAGCCCATCTTGTTTTTCGTTTATTAAATCGATAGTATTCAGATTACAGCCAAGAGGTCCGTTCAAATTTCTTGCAATTTTTTATAAAAATGCGAGTTGGCTACAAACCGCCGACAGATGCAGATTTCTTATTCCGTATTCTGATCACTTGTAATCTGATAAGTCTGAAACAGAAAACTTTCGTTATTATTTTATTAGTTAATATTATATTTACCGACTACGGCCCATTATTATTATTATTTCGTCTTTGGCCTAAGTGTTTCTCAAAAAACAAGACAATAAGGCGGTCATCACGAACAAAATACTTTTTAGTCATATTTTCCGTAGTCAGGAATTAGTTTTTGTCTTTTATTTCATATATTATATAGCGCATTTGACGTTAGTTTGACATTTAGTTGACCATTCAGGTTACTAAGCCATTAGTTAGTACATACCTCTTCATCTTTTTTTTTTCTGAACACCTTGTGCCTCAATGTCGTACCTACCTGTCATTAAAAGATAATATTATTGAAACACTTCAGGAAAACTTTTTGAATAAAATCTGTTAACTTTAATGTTTTATTTTTTATTTTTTTCGTAATAGGTACATCCTATACATACACTCTGCAACGTTTGTCGGGTTAATTTTGTTAGACCTTATATAGTATGATGGCCGAATCTGTGATTTTCGTAAGTCTATGGTAATTCTCAATAGATTATTTTAGCGGTTGAAAGGAATTTATTTGTTTTTTTTTATATAATTTTTATTATATGTCCCATTGGCAATCATTTTATAAAAATCTCAAAGTTATGCTTTTGTTTTATGATGACCTTTACATATTTCTTTCGACAAGGTTTGTTTTTGGTCAAAAATAACAATATTGCCTATTATCTATTTCAGAAATCCTAGATACTGGTAAAAATAATAATTTTACTCACTCTTGCAAAACAAGTCCGGTTGATGACTCTTCAGGGCCCAAATGATTTTTAGAACTGAAAATCAAAGAATTGTAGTACGTCAGCACCTAGGAATATATAATGAGTACACAGCCATGCACAAAAATGAAATTTTTGATAAATATCACTTAGACATGTAAAAAAAGATTACAGGATTTATTTAGACATACAATAAATAAAAGCAAATAAAATAAAAAAGACAAGAAAAGTACTGGGATCGATCCAGCACGACGAAATTCAAGCGACAAGCCCAAGTCGACTGAGCCAAACGTCTTACATAAGCGGTGACGAAAAAAGGTACCTATACATCCCGTATCAGTAGACGCAACTACAAAATAGTGAAAACATAATTATGGTTGCGTTTTATAAATTTGGTGTTTCATGTACATACTTAATTAATTAAAAAGAGATATAATATTTTATTATACTTACTTTACAACCTCCATCATGTGTTTCTGATTTCTTTTATATTGCCGTTTCTTCGGTTTTGTTTTTTTTTCGAGTCCATTTTCTATTATTAACTTTACCAACTTATTTATTTACAACTGTGATTACCTACCTAATAAATAAAATTATTTACACACATACAAAATTTTACCCTAATTAAATAAACAAAACAAGAAAAAGAAAGTCCTGAATATGAATATGAAAAAAGTTCGAATATTTGGGAGAGCGTCTCAGCGCACAACACAGGTCCATCCAGCAACGCGCCTAAGCGATCACTGTCGCATTGAGTACGAGTAACAGAGAAAGCGTTACTTAGAATTATAGGGCGTAAGTGCAAATCACAAAATTAATTATTTCAATTAAAATAGACGCATTATTGAAAATCTAAAACATGAATTTGTTTTAGTAACATATACGACACAATATTGTACAAAATATCATTTATGTTAGTGAATGCATATCTGAGAAAAATAAGATGTCATGCATTTTTAGATGCTACTTTGCAAATAAATTCTATCGAGAGAAGATTGTGTAATTATGTTTTGAAAACATGAATCATGTCAGAAATATGATCAATTTTACCTATAACTTTTTTTATAATGATACGAGCTATATGCTTTACAAAAAATGATAATCTTTCAACGCAATTGGCTGCTGTCAGCCTCTTAAAGTGCGTAACGGAGCTTCGGGTTCCCACAAGAAGCCGCCAAAATCTTTTGTAAAGCATTCTGCCACTTTACTGAAGAATGACTTGACCGTGACTAGACTCTGTATACGACGAATTACTTGTTTTGATTGAGACTGACCTATAAACTGAAGAAATAAGATAAATAAAAATTTTCACTCGAAACTGGCAGTAATGTCCCTCGACAATGAGGTTGACTGGTTGCCATCCTCAAAAATAAGAAGAAGAAGAAGAAGAAGTGTTGTAAATGTAGTAATAATTGGTAAAAATTAAGCATTTGTAAGTAACGCAAGTACTAAGTAAGTAACTAAATAAGGTAATGATGAAAAATGTGTTTCTTTAAAAAAAATGCTCAATTGTTGGGTATTTCTTTAAATTCAAAACATTTAGGGAAATTATCGTTACAAAATATTAGTTCTCATTTTTATTTCATAAGCAATGCAGCTCGACGACATTTTCAGATAAAACACATGCATGCATAACTATAACATAAAAATAGGGTTTTCTAAAAAAATCTAGACTAAGCGCTCGTTTTTTTGTAGCCTTCGTTATTCAAAGTTACGTCTCAAATATACCTCTATAAGATAGCAATTAAATGTCGGTTCTGAATTGTGTCTAGCTAAGCTAATTTTTTACCGTTTTTTCCTGGGCTAATATGAAAATGTTGTTAAATGGAAGAGTAGAAATGTTCTACATATGACTACTTAGTTTGAATTTCCGCGCATTATTTGGGAAAAGTATTATTAAGGCTTGGGCGCAACCAGGTCTTTATGAGATTACATATTACGTATTTACACGTTCGTCCATTAGTGCCTCTTTTGTCGGCCGCTGCAGTAATGTATTCGTAACGTAACCATTGATTTGAATAAATGCTGTAGATACGGTCGCGCGAACAAATGCATTTTCGCGCTTTTCTTACTAAATAAAGCAGCGCCATCTCTTAGAATCCTCGAGAACTAATAGGACTGATGAGAATAAATGACCAAAAAACCGCGCACAACCACATTATTTTAGTCTGTGGTCCTGTTAAAGGTTCAAGAAAAAAAAACATTTATTAAAAATGTGAGTTTTATAAGTAATATAATTATGTTTGTTATACTTATTTACGAGTATAAGATACTCGCATGTTTTTTGGTCACTTTTCTGTGGTAAGTGATCGCTTTTTTTTTTACAACAAATCAACGCTTGATTTAACAGTTCGCGAACAGAGTCGGTGTGTGACTGAGTTCCCATTGGATCTAAGCTCTTGTTTTTAACACCAAAGAAGTGGAGCCCTATTGTTTGTATGAACAACCCGGTCTATACGCAGTAATATATAAGTCTATGGCTGTATGGGATTTAGTTTGTATATATTTGAATATGTTTGTTGTATATGTTTGATTGAAGCAATAAAACAATTTTTCTTTTTCTTAGAATGTAAGTAAACTTGTGAAATTAATGAATTATGCTTGGTATTTTCACGACGGTCATGTAACTGTTACAGTTTACGCGTCACAGCTACAGTATATAAGTATTATATACCTGATTTTAGTGTCGTTTAGTGTTATAAACTGTTACGTAATCATTTGCATGAGTCATCCGGGTAAACATGCCCGGCCTTTATGTGTACCGACCCAGATTGGAAGCGCATCTAAACACCAAATAGGTTTGCATACACATTGATGGATTACTGGTAGAGTTCTACAGTCCGCTATGTGTTTATATCTGATATTGTGCAAGCAATAGGGGCTGTAATTTTGAATGTCGATGCACTTTGACACTTCTGTTCTCGACAATATCCGACTCTGACACTTCTGTACTCCGACAATACAGGGTGAATTTGAATTCGTGTAATTCCCAGTAACTGGTGACGCCATTCTTGATTACAAACAACTTTTCCTAAAGAATTATAATCGGAATCGATCACAAAAATTTTCGATTACTTTTACAAAATAAACCATTCTGAAATCACCTTTAGTACATAGAAGTCCAACAATTTTCGGTTGGTGACTCCACTCTTGATTACGAACAACTTTCCCCTAGCCGAATTCAGCCGAAAAATGCCGACTCTTGGGTCGCCTGAAATGAAGACCAGTCTGGTCGCCAGGTCATTATAAATAAATAAATATTTCGGACACTTACGCCAATCAACTAGTCCCAAACTAAGCAAATCTTGTGCTATGGATACTAGATAACGGATAAACATACATAAATATTTATATAAACATCCAAGACTCGGGAATAAATGTTCGTATTCATCACACAAACATTTACCCCTCGCGGGATTCGAACCCGCAACCGTTGGTTTCGCTGATAGGGTCACTATCCACCACACTAATCGGTCGTAAATAGAAAGATAGAGCTCCGGAGCCCCAAGGACCTAGACTCTCAACTCCAAAAGGAATAAAATTATATTGGGGACACAAATACAGGGTGAAATTGCATTCGTGTAATTCCTATTTACTGGTGACTCCACCGAACAACTTTCGCCAAGGAACCATAGTCGAATTCGATCAAAAAATTTTCGGTTACCCATATAAAGTAAACCATTCTGAAACCATGTAAGAAAGTATGAAAGTCTAACATTTTTCGACTAAATTCGGCTATAATTCCTATAGAAAGTTGTTCTTTATCAGAAGTGGACTCACCAGCCGAAAATTGTTGGACTTCCACACTAAAGGTGGTATCAGCATGGTTTCCTTTGTAAGGGTAATCGAAAATTTTTTGATCGATCTCGACTATAGTTCCTTGGAAAAAGTTGTTGGAAAAAGTGGCGTCACCAGTTAATGGGAATTACATAAATTCAAATTCACCCTGTATAATAAAATTGTATTATATTATGTCTCTATATTTTGGTTCCATCTATATTCCTCAGTTCTGTAAATAAAGACAACAGTTATTTATTGTTTTATTCGGAACTTTTTGGATAATTCTCTGACAGCTTCCACTAAGTAGTAGTTATTAATTCTAAATCATCTTAAATTTTCTCTTATCCCGAAAAGGCTAATCTTCAGCCCTCTGTAAACATTCCATCTTATTTGTAACACGGAAACTAGTATCTTATGCTAACAGGTTAGAGTATAAAACAGTTATTCAATGTTCTTTCAAATGTTTGAAAATCCGAAGCTGAAGCATAACTTATTAGTAATCTGTGGCTGAAGTGACAATATCTAAGGACGAAGAAGGGCATCCTAATGCGCATGCTCCAGCCAAACCACGTGCAAGTTCACTGACCTTCATATACCATTTCGTCTCCTAGACGTGGTCTCGAAAAAACATTGCTATTTATAAAATTTCGGGTAGTTTTATTGTGACTAAGAATAACTCCATGTCGTTTGGTTACTCTAAGGCCCGTATTAATAAACCATTCTCAAGATTGAGAACAGTCTTGTGACCGGTCTCAAGTAAACGTGTTGATTAATAAACCTAACTTAGCAGTACTCACTTGAGAGGTGCGCGTATTAATAAACGAAACTAAAGACTATCATTCATTCGCCGCTCGAGGCGAATACTTGAGATGTGATCTCAGCTGAGTAGACCTCAAGATTGGTTTATAAATTAGCACGGAGCTTGAGATAGCGTCAACTGCTTAAGACGTATCTCGGTTGATACAGCCTCAAGACTTTTATTGAGATTGATTTATTAATACGGGCCTAAGAATCAGGGCTCCATTTTTCAGTTTCGTTCTCAAATCAGAAACAAGTCCGATTCCAATTATTATCTACTTACTAACTAATATTATAAATGCGAAAGAATGTTTGTTTAATTCTCAATCACGGCGAAACGGATGAACGGATTTGGATGAAATTTGAATAAGTAGAACATACCCAGTATTAAAAACAAGATATTTTTCATCCCGATAAAGTGAGTACCTAATACCTTTATTGTGTAAATTTGTTTAACACGCGGGAACTACTCACTTTATCGGGATAAAAAGATATCCTGTCTTAATCCAGGATATATTCTACCTATATATCAAATTTCATCCAAATCGGTTCATCCGTTTCACCGTGATTGAGCAACAAAGATCTAGACTTTCGTATTTATAATATTAGTTAGATGAACACTATATTTACCTCAAAACGTAAACTTTGTTGGTTTAGGTAATTCTTTTACATGCAAGAAACCATTCGATAATTGGACATTTTTATCCGACTGCGACAGAAGGGAGGGTAATGGACGACTCTAGGGATGGACATTGTATTCATAGTTACTTATATAGGTTTGTCCCCAATTCTACAGATTCCTGTCTCTACAAATACCCAATTCTACAGACTCTTAATTTTACAGATTCCAAAACTACAGGTTCCCAATCCGACAGAATCGTAATTCTACAGATTCCCATTTCTACAAATTCTCATTTCTACAGACTCCCATGTCTACATATTTCCAATATTACCGATGCCCATGTCTACAGATTCCCATATCTACAGATTCCCATGTCTACAGATTCCCATGTCTACAGATTCCCATATCTACAGATTCCCATGTCTACAGATTCTCATGTGTACAGATTCGCATGTTACATTTATAAGTTTTGTCGTCTAAAGACATGTGCTTTATCACCCAATTTCGTCATTGCCTCCCTTTGCGTTTTTTACCGCCTATGCAAACCGGGAGTGTTCCAAGAATTATTTGACTTGATGCCCACGTTGTATCTGCATTCTTAAGCTAACGCTCTTACCAGTAAGTAGGCCTATTTAAAGACTAGTGCTAGTGCTGTCGTAGTGAACTTTACGAGTTGTAACCCAATAAATAAATAGGATTACCTAAGAATAGCTGCCCTGTAAACGGATTAGCGAGTAATGCGGATGACGGGGTATGCCGTTATGTTTCAAAATTATCTAACTGAATATGTAAAGAACCTAGGTAGTTACCTAAGTCTGTCTTTGTCAATATTAAAGTATGATGAATTATAACCTACCTATACAGGGCGTCCCTATGCTATGCGACATGGATGGAAAGTATACTTTAAATATTGTAGATAGGATATTTTGCTAAAAGGAGACTGGAAAACGAACGGACTCAAATGTGAAAGAAAAACACCCCGTATTTTTATGATACCAATCGAAAGAATGGACAAAACATTATAATTCCTCTGAAGTAACATAATAAATAAATAAATATCCTTAGACATACACACAGCGCCATCTAGTTCCACAGTAAGCAACTATAGGCTTGTGCTGTGGATACCAGATGGTTGATATACTACAGAAATACATTTTTTTTTGTAAATAAATACTTATTATAAATGAAAATATCCATAACTCGGGTACACATGTCCGTATTCATCACACAAGCATATGCCCCTAGCGGGGTTCGAATCCGCAACCTTTTGGTATATTGGTCAGAGTTGCTAACCACTACACCAAACAGGTCATCAAATAATATATTAAAAGACAGGAATAACGTAAAGTTAATCATTTTAATCAAATTAAAAACATACATGAAACTGCCGAAGTCAATTAAGTATTTCTTTTAGTCGGTTCGATTCCAAGACGACGCAAGTAATTTTTAGAAAATCTTAGAATGCTACTGGTGTCGATTCGGATGTACAACGAGCTAACTAAATTTAAAGCAGATACATCCTTTTCTAACACTATTAACATGAAAGGGACGACTATAAATTAAGTCCTGTCAAATTAAGTTAAGAGCTGTCAAAACAAGTCGCTCCATAGTATTTTAATCGTGACGTCGCTAGGTGTAGGTACACCTAATATTGATAAAGAAGTGCTTGTTTTGATCCTTTTACTTAATTTGACAGGACTTAATTATATGTCGTCCTTTTCATGTATTAGTGGTTAGAAAAGGATACATATAATTTAAATTTAGTTTAGTTCGTTGTACATCCGAATCGACACCAATGCGTGTACTATTTTAATACTTTACTAACTTTTAAAAAAAGTCTCCTTTCCGCAAAATATCCTATCTACAACATTTAAGGTACTTTCCCTCATACATTTTTGGGGTTGTCGGTTAAAAAGGCTACAGCTCAAACCTTCTCTAATGGATTCGTTGGTAGGTATACCTACTGTAATTCTCCCAATGACGTCTCACGCCCACCCTATTCAGCAGTAGAATAATTCAATTAAAATAATTGAAAGGAATAGTCCGATGTAAGTTGACTGGAAATAAAAAAAACAGGGCGAAAGACAAGACGAAATAAAGAAAATACGAAATGTTACATCAACATAAGATTTTAGTAAATCCTACGCATTAGGATGGCGTTGAAGTGAGCGATTCAGCTTACATTGCTGGGTTGTTGGGATTGTTTTGTACTAGTGTAAGATAAGGACAGCAATGTAATACGAAGGCTTATTTTTATGTGGGATATTCTAATACACTTAGATGATGGTTTGGAATAAGTAAATGACGAGGTGGTGTTATTTGAAAGATAAATACTAATTGAAATAAACTAAGTAAATTAAAACTAATAAAATTTAGGTTATAAATACCTATATACCCACCTCATTTGGGATAAAGGTAGTGACTTTATGTATTTTTTTTTTAAACGGTTCACAAAACTGGACACAATTCACAATATTTTTAGTCTTACCCAACATTACGACATAATTAATTGAATGTATCCTACTTGATGTGAACACAGCATGCACACAGGTAAACAGTCTCAATACTTATGTATGTGTGTATGTATTAATATATTAGTTAAACAGAAAAAAAAACAGATAAGTAGTCTGTTAGTAGGTATTCCAGCTGCGTGGCAACCGAATGGACACGAATGTCAAAGAAGAAAGATGGCGGAAATTATGACAGCGGCGTGTCGGTCGACACATTTCAATGACAGTATTGATTTTTGTTCAACCACCGCACTGACCTAGAATTGTGTCACCCCTTTGTAGCGCTACGTACAAGCCATCTAGTAGGTAGAGTATATACAAACTAGCTTCCCGCCTACGACTTCGTCTGCATGGTCATCAAAATAATAAAAAACCCAACCAACCACTTGGCTTCAACATCAGAGACCCTCATTTTTAAAATTAATCTTAAAATGGTTTGGTGTAGTGTTGGAAATTCTGCTGCTATACCAAAAGATCGCGGGTTCGAATCCCGCTAGGGGCATATGTTTGTATGATGAATACAGACATGTGTTCTCGCGTTATGGATGTTTTTCATTTATAAGTGTATTTATTTACAAAAAAAAATTGTATTTGTGTAGTTTATCTAACATCTGGTATCTATAATACAAGCCTAGTTGCTTAGTGTGCAACTAGGTGGCGCTGTGTGTATGTGCAAAGACATTTATTTATTTATTATTATTAATTACTGCTCATCAATCAATCAAATACGTTTTATTGTTTAAATAAGGAAGGCACTGCTCATTTACAATGCTGACTGCCCAAAGAAGAACGAACAAGAAACTCTAATGGCCGTATTAATGAATCCATCTTGGGATTGAGATCGCGTCTCCGTCTCAATACTATTTTTTTTATACTATTTTAATATGCAGCAGATTCTCAAGCGTCATCTTAAAGTCATCTCAGTTTTGAGAAAGGTTGCTTTATCTAATTAGGTTTTGAAAACAAAGAAAAATAATAGCCGTTTGGAAATATAGTTTTTGTTTTATAATGATTTTCAATTTATAACGGAAAATATTGTGTCTACTGGAACTTTATTAAAAAAAAAAGAAAACTAATATTAGCGCATTTTAAAGTACCGCTAGCGGCTTTTCGGCGGGATTTCGGCGAGTGAAGTTTCATTTTTCTTTATAATTCTTATAATTTGTGCATTCTAACTTTTGAAGCTTAATAAGGGCAGAATATTGTGCAGCAAACATTAGTGTACAAGTGAAGGGAAGTGTAAATTAAAGTGCGTAACGAAGCTTTCGGGTTCCCACAAGAAGCCGCCAAAATCTTTTGTAAAACATTCTGCCACTTTTGAAGAATGACTTGACCATGACTAGACTCTGTATACGCCAAGTATACGACGAATTACTTGTTTTGACTGACACTGGCTTATCAATTGAAGAAATAAGAGACATAAGACATGGCTGTATGGGCTTAGATCCCTTTGCCTTCTCCGAAAGGAGTGAATAAAACGAAAAAATGTATGTATATTGGATAGGTTATGTGGTATATTTATTTATATATATTATTTTTTTTTTATAAAATAATTTTCAATTGTTGTGTACACTATTTTCTGCCCAATCTAATAAACACTATGTATCTCTAAGGTTTGCTGGTAGAAAACTCTATCGGAGTTAAGCTCGCCTTTGTACATTTTATGTACAATGCATATTTCTGTAATAATTTTGTGTACAATAAAGATATTAACACGTTCACGGACAGACCTGCTATAGATGGCGATTTTTCCGAATTAATTGTGTCACCCCTGCAATAGCAGGCGTAGATAGACCAAATTTTATCCAAATCCGTTCATCCGTTTAGCTGTTATTGAACAACAAACAAACATCCAAACTTTCGCATTTACAATATTAGTTAGATTTCATATCACATGAAATCTTTTCACTGTTGACAATAGCAGCTTGTGAAAAACGGACACAAAGAGGGTTATGACGAAATTAAATGGGCTCCGTTTTTGAAATTTCACTACGTAACTCTAAAAACGCATAGGTATTACCGTTGACAGTCAAGAGGAAACGTTCCATTACGCGACCTCCACTGCACGACCACTGATTACCGACTCTAATACGCAGTTGTACACTTAGTTGTACAGTGGAACACATTTACTATTCTTAAATATAACGACGATTTAAATTTGTTGCAGAATTTTCTTATCTTTTTGCTCTTTTTTAATATGTCAGGTATTTTATTATACATAAGGACGGATTGGTAGTGAGGACTGTTTCTAAATATTTCTAATCTGGGTATTTATTCACAACTTAAAACACATAATAATAAGTAACCACATTGTTAAGATACAAACTAACAAAATAAGAACTAGGCTATGATTTGCATAAATACTGCTGTGTGCCGCAGTAGTGAATGGGTAACAACTCAACATAATGCTTCACTCCACGAGCGAAGCGCTGGTTTTCTGTCGCACCCGTGTGGGATGAGTTGGCGTGGGGAACTACACCATGGTAGGCATTGAAATTATTATTTACATTTGAATTTGATAAGCTGTCATGCATAATTAAACTAATAATTAAAACCTACAAATGTCCCATAGCTGTGGGTTGTCTGGAAGAGATCGCTTTTAGTGATAAGACCGCCTAATTGTGTTCTATTGTTATCATCAAAAATTATTCTAGATTATTTTGCGCAATAAAGAGTATTTGTATTGTATTGTATTAAACTATCGAGGTTACTCTTTTTCAATTTAGATCAGTTGCAATACAAGCGACAAATACGCGAAATAACTTTATAAATCAATACCCGATTCACATAATATATGACACACATAATAGATGCAGAACAGCATGTTATTTTACCCATGGGAATTGGGTCATTCATATTGAATTCCAATTATCTCATAATTTATAATAATAATCTAATATTTACAGTATTAAAAGATATCAATATTTATTATAAATTGTATTACTTTGGACATATTTACAAAAACGAAATAGTTACAAAGAAAAAATTTGTCTCAGATCTTGCTGAAACTGAAGGGTGCCTAAGAGGCTAAGTGCGTTTCCTTTTTTTTTTCTTTTTTTTTTTTTATGCACGACGGGTTCGTACTTGACCTCAATCACACCTGATGTTAAGTGAAGATGAAAGATGAGGTCGAAGGTGGAAGCGTACTAAACCGGAAACCCCAACACATTTGGGGGACTGGCTATCTTATCTCTGACAACCGGAACACAACAATGCTATTAACATTGCTGCTTGGCGGCAGATTTAGATAAGATGGTGTTAGCTAGCCAGGCGGACATTTTAATATGCCCTACCACCAACCAAACCGAGTACTTAAACATGTACCCCGCTTTGGATCGAACCCGCGACCTCCGAATCGTAAACTCAGTGTTGTTTACATTGAGCCACGGAGGCGGTTAAAACCTCTTTGGACAGCCATACTTAGCCTCTGAGCGAAATAGAAGCAATGTATTAATGCCCATTAAAGAAGTTAATTCTCCCCAAAGTTCTGGACGGCAGACCACTCACTGGTAAACGCAGCGTAGAACGTTCGCTCACTAGGTGAACAGGCGACCTGATAAACCATATTATGCATAAAGTCACGACCTTATCCCAAATGTTATGGAACACTTTAGTTTAGGATATCTCTGATGGCCTGATGAAGGACGCGGGAAATCGATGGATGAAAGCCGCTTCCAACCGGTCACTCTGGAGTTCTTTTAGTGATAAAGCCGCCAAATTGTACGATTCTCTATATTTATTATTATTGTATAGAATATTTTGTTCACTTGTACACCATCACTGACTTTTGCCGTTCAATATTTTGCCGCTTCAAAACTCAGAATGCACAAATTACAAGAAATAAAAACAAAAATGCACCATCATTGCTGAGTTGCCGCCAAAAAGGCAGTAGGATTTTACATGGAAATACTGATTAAAATGTAGGTTCTGTGTTGCCAGTTAAGGTACAAACATCACCCCATTATTTTTTTACTATCATCCATCCAATCCCGACTTAAGGCCTTCCTAAACGTTATGTATGAATTATAGGGCTGCTCCAAATTCGGCCGCCTTGACCGCGAGGCGGATCGTTTGGCGCCCCCGCCAATGTCATATTGCGGCACCCCGCCCCACCTGCGCCAACCGTGGCGCAACCACTGCACTGCATGACATGGCCGACACACTGCCACAGATAAATAATACTTACTGAAAATAGAAACTCTTTTGTAAAAATAAACCTACGTCAACCTTATAGGTAACGGCCGCGTCACAAAGATGGTTCGCGTACATAGAGCGCTACTAGACGCTAGACTCAATTCTCACTCGCAGACGTACGATTACAAGCGACTCTGTAATATTCTTGCCATTTAAAAAATATTTACCTTCTGCTACACGACAATGAAGTTTAAAAAGTAAATTCGTAGAGGTTCTTCTTCTTCTTCTTATTTTTGAGGATGGCAAACAGTCAACCTCACTGTCGAGGGACATTACTGCCATTTTCGAGTGAAAAATTTTATTTCTCATATTTCTTCAGTTTATAAGTCAGTCTCAGTCAAAATAAGTAATTCGTCGTATACTTGGCGTATACAGAGTCTAGTCACGGTCAAGTCATTCTTCAGTAAAGTGGCAGAATGCTTTACAAAAGGTTTTGGCGGCTTCTTGTGGGAACCCGAAAGCTCGGTTACGCACTTTAATCAACACTTCCTTTCACCTGTACACCAACGCTAACGCTTGCTGCACAATATTCTGCCATTATTAGGCTTCAAAAGTTAGAATGCACAAATTATAAGAATTATAAAGAAAAATGCAACTTCACTCGCCGAGATCCCGCCAAAAATCCTTCGTAGAGGTTAAACGCGATTTTATAAACATACTCTATGTTTATAAAATCGCTTTTAACCAACCAATAATGGTAGAGTTACCATTGAATAATGTCTTGGGAACCATAAAACATACATAAATATTTATATAAACATCCATGACTCGGCAATAAATGTTCGTATTCACCACACAAACATTTACCCCTCTCGAACCCGCAATCGCTGTCACTATCCACTACAACAAACGTTCAGTTTTTTACATTTTACATTCTATTCAACTAACGTGTAATGAAAATTATGAATAAATTATGACTATGATTAGGTACAACTTGTATAGGTGCAAGCACTGACTTTTGCTGTACAGTATTTACATTTACTGTACACAAACAATGCACACATACACCCACTCACACACACGCACACAACACATACCTCTACCTAGTAATATTGTTAAAATAAGGATTTACTTGTATACCTACTTACATTCTTGTTTAAAGCATTTATGTACTTAGATGTAGAAGAGCGGAGCCTCCTAATACAGGTAAACATTTTTACTTAAAAGGAGACCCCTAATGCTGTTATAGTTAATAAGAATAAGTTACTTAAATAAACATTTTTGATTTTTTTGATTTTGATTTTAGTATTCTGCCTTTATTACATTCAAAACATACAAATTGCACATCGACCAGCCATAGACGCCCAATGTTAGATTTACTGTACCAAGTTAATTCTGTCAACTAGGAGGCAGGGTATTGCACTCTAATTGGCCCTATCAAAGTTCTTCTTCTTAGCGAGTCGATGGCAAAAATATCAAGGTTGGTATTATTTTATCCAATAGGACTAGCCAATTGGTAGTTCAACATTTTTAGGCATCTGTTCGCTTATTCTGATGCCCTTCGTCTGTTATGAGTCCGTTGCCTCTATGATCGATAATTGCAGTAGGTAGGTAAGTATAAAGAAAAAGCAGTATCAATCGCCGATTTCAACCAAAAAGCCAAAATTGAATATTACCATGTATGCATGATTCCAGTTTACCGATAAAAGTATATAATTAGTTTTTTACAAAAAAATAATCACTTTATTAAAATAGTTTGGATTCTTAGCGCTAAGCGCGCTGGCATAGCGAGCGCGTATTTAAAAAAATAAAAGCTGTTGAATTTCGAATCCGATCGTCGATTTTTTCCATTCGCGGGGTCCGTCGTGGCGGAGGTCACTCGTACGTTGACAGGGAGAAATCAGAAGAAAATCGTACGATATATTTGCGAATAATTTATTTTATTGTGTAATAATATTATGTCGGTGCATACGATTCCTCTGGTTACACCTTTTATTCGAGGCCCGAGGTTCCCCTATAGAAAAAGTGAGTAAAAAAATTTTCACTAATATCGCCCTCCGGCATTGCTCATAATTTATCGATATTGTTTAAACATCGAAACCACAGATAGTTAAATATTGTCAATAGGTAGATAGGTAGATATTGTTTTTAATTTCTTTTTTGCTTGTTATATATTTACGCATCATATTGTATCTTTGTTTTCGTCGCTAAGGCCTGCATTAATAATGCGATATCAGATACTTGAGTTGACAGTTTAAAAAGAGTTTTGAAAGATACTATTTTATATGAAAACAGATCTATGACATCGCTTTTATAATACGGGTCTAAGATTTAAAATAGCCGAGATATATTTATCTAGTTATAAAAAAAAAATATCACAGATCCTTCAAATTTCTATGAACCGTATTATATTGTGGCTAAAGGAGCGTCTTTCAACTTATCCAGCTGAAAAGCAAAACCTAGCCAGATAATTCCTATGGTAAACCAAGTAGGCTTTATAATATTTTTTGCGTTCCCAATAAATTTTGGCGGCAAAACAAAAAAAAATCGAGGCCGTTGAACCTTGGCTCTCGTCGGTCATGCGTCTCGAAGTATAAATTATCGCTATTTCTATATAAAAAAACTATATTAGCCGCGACTTCATCTGTCTGAAATAATCATTACTTACGTCGTCACCTGTTTTTCTACGGTTTACAAATTTTCCCTTTTTGATCGTGGTTCATCTTTGTGCCACATTTTTTGCCCATAATCCATCTATCCAGTAACAATGTCAGCCGACAGTTGAGTCGTAAACAGAAATAAACAAAACACAAACTCGACATAATCCATTTCAAAAATATTCAGAATCATCTTCTTCTTCAATAAACGTCTGAGAAAGCACTAACTGACTTTGGCTTTTAACTAAAAGTCCTGGATTGTATGCATTTAGAAATAGAAAAATTTTTCGTATGCACAATAATAAATGTAGGTTTATATGGCAGACTTGTATGTTTAGTGTATGTATATATTATATTTGTTAAAAAGATACAGGCATTCCTTATTTATTTTATAATTAAAACTTATGTACGTATTTTATTTAATATTAAATAGGTCTTTTCATTTTAAATTTAATATTAACACTTTTTTCTCGGTGCACGTATGTATATCTATCTATCCTATCGAACCTGTTTTCCTATACATTTGCAGGGTCTTGCTGGAAGAAATCTCTTTTTAGAGATAAGCTAGTGCCTTTTGTACATCCTGTATATAGTATGTATTTGACTTTTATGTGTACTCGTGTGCAATATAATTATAAATAAAAAAGAATAAAAAAATCATAACGGGGACGTTTTTGTTCTAAATTAATTTTCTTTAGCAAAGAATCACATGAATTATCCGTGGAACCTTATTTATTATCTATGATATCCGACCTCCCCTGACCTCAAGGTCGTCGCCCCAAGAATCTAGAGGGTCCTGGCGTTACTTTTATAGGTGATTCGGTAGCAGACGATCTGAGCTTGACGACCCTTTTGCCGCAATTGCTGTGTCTGGCTGTCGAATAGACAAGTCTGGGTTCGGTAGATAACTATTAGTTGGCTGTTTAGTTGTTGTTTTTATTTCGTTAGAGCATCTGTGGTTGTAGCATTCAAAGGGTTACATTATCAAAGAGTTTTCGAAATATCTGACAAATTATTTAAAACTCCTTTTTACAAAACTCTCAGAAAAGAACTTTGGCTCTACAATCGACAATAGTCCAAGTCAATGACATTCAATTAAAAAAATAACTGCTATTTGGCGCGTGGCCAATGCTGAAAATATTCCGAAAGGAGACTACGGGCATATTTGTCTCTTTGGTGATCGACGGCAATCAATCGGGCTTACAAACGTAACTCTATCACATAGTTCTTATAGGTAGAGAAATAGTGAGGGTAAGTATACTAGTGATTGGCCCTGGCTTCGCACGAGTGCAATATTTTTATAAATATTGGGTCTTTACCTATGAAATTTGAGTTTTTTTCTTCGTTAATCATATGTACCATTTGTTTTTTATTTGGAGAATGGAATATTATTTCAAGGTTTCACATGAAATATTTTTTAATTTCTGGGGGAAATCACATAATAAAAAAAATTTGAACAGAGCTCTTTTCATGTGCTCCCATAATCATTTCTTAGATTCGCTGAAACTATACTTAACTTAATGTTATCCGATAATACACACAAAGTTTAGCTAACTTTGGATTTGCCGTTCCCAAAAAAAAATCAAAAATGTTTGTATGGAGAAAACAGTCTTAACAGTCAGTTTTTCGAGCCCAGTTCTCAGTTAAGATTTCGGCATTTGATTTTTTGTCATGTAATATACATTTAATGCACCTTGGATTATGTAATGTAGGAGACAATAAGTTAATAATTAGTGTAATATTTTAGGAGTACATGTGTAAATTATGCAAGCAGCTCTCTCTAAAATAAATAAATTAAATAAAACCGTACATATCAAAATCCGTTGCGTTGTTTAGAAGTAGGTAGGTACGCGGAGAGACAGACAGTAGTGGCAGACTTTGTTTGATGTACATTTTTTTTATTAGCAATTAATAACAGGCAATGATTGACTGATTGGTCCAGTGATGATTGATGAAATTTCTCCGGAACCAAGGACTCTAGAAAAAATTTAATTAGTAGTATACAGACTCTACTGCAGAAATAAACAATACGTTACTTCAACATTTTTCATATTATAAAAGAACAACGCCTTGGGCGATGTTAGTTCTATATAAAGTACTAGATGGCGCTATGTTAAAATTTTGGCGTATTTTAAAACGGCCTATTTGTTTCCTTCAGTATATCTGTGGTCATTTTTTTCTATTTCTAGGTTTATGCATGGATGAATAGGATGGAAAACTGGTTGAAAGATATACATAACATTTAGGTGCAATACGTGACATTTTAAACGATTTTCGATTTCAATTGTACCAAGTGTGGAACTAGATGGCGCTGTGTGTATGTGCAAAGATATTTATTATTATTATTTATTATTATTTTTAAATGTGCGCCTGGCTAGCTACACAGACGAATCACTACCACCATCTTATCTGTTTGAGATAAGATAGCCTTGGGTGTTCCGAGTGGACGCGCTAGATGCGGTCAGTCTTCTTCCTCATCTTCGCTTAACATCAAATCTGATCGAGTTCAAGGTCTTAATATTCGTCTCATAAATTTAATAATTAACCATGTGTTTCTATTGTCTGCAGGCAAGTCGCCATTCTTCCCAGGCGTGGAGGACGCAGGAGTTGCGGCGGGCGCGGCGGGGGCGGGCTCACCCTCGGTGCCCGCCGAGCAGGCGCAGGACGTCGTCTCCAGGCTTAGCGCTGCTGGTAAGTACCTCGTCTTTTAACTCTTCCTAGCTGCTTAGGGAAGGATGTAGTCCGCACGCTGAACATTGGTAGTAAGTCCCTCTGTTTCTCTCTTGGATGTGATGTGTCTGTTCAAATGAAACGACTGTTTAGTTCAGATGCTGGTGTATTACTGGCCATAAAATATACAGGTCTTATGGAGACAAAATGAAGAGGATGATAAAATGATGATGGTTTGTAACTTCACGATTAAACAAAGAAGTTAATATTGTGAATTAACCTTTCCCAGCGATTTCCTGTCGAACTGAATTTATTGATGAACCAGTGAGTAATTTCCGTGGCGTAAACTGAAGTCAAATAAGACTTGAAAATGGAAAATAAAAAACTGCTACGCTGGTGTCCATACTTCTTCTTCTTTTCGAGTCAATGGCAAAAATTATAATGACCTAAAGTAGTTTGGTGCAGAAAGTAGCACCGTAGGTGGCTCTTTGATTTGCTTCAAAAAGGTCCATCTTTGTGCAAGAAACTGGAGAGGCAAGGCACGACAACAAGTGCGCCATAGATTGCGTGGTACCGCAGTCGCACTTGTCATCATTAGAGAAACCCCACATCTTCCTGAATTTTCCGCACCTGCTAACGCCAGACCGAAGTCTATTAAGGGACTTCCAGATGGGCCAGGTGTCTATACTGATGTGCCTTCTCTAATCTAAACTGAAACAAATTTTAAAAGTTATGGATGAATTATATCGACAAGAAAGCGCTGGAACATTTAATTTCGGTCAGGAGATGATGTGAGCTGTCGGCAATTTGTAAAATTTTTTTGTTCTTTCACAAAGCGCATATTAGTCAGTCACAAACGGTGGCTGATTTGTATAACATCGAAAGTGGTTTAGAGAATGCCTCGTCATAACTCCACGATGGCTCAAACGCTTCTCACAAAATGCCCTGACAAATTGTACAAATTAATAATATTCCTCATTAAACAAGAAAACTATTAATTGTTACAATAATAGGGTCTACTTTAAACTGATATAAACGCATGTTAGGTGTGAACAGGTGCCATAACGAAAGAGGTCATTCAGAATCTGATACAGAACCTAATTCAATAAGAAAATGACCTTCATTTGTTGTAAAATGATGTCCGAAATTGGTAAAATGATGTACAAAATTTGAAGGTCGCTTACGAAGAATCATGTGTACTCAACCTCGCTCGCACATCTGATTGATCGTTGCGTGCGTCGCGCTCATTGCTAGGGTCGCCAACTGTGTGATTTTTGAGGCTACTTTCGTGATGATTATCTACGTCTTACTTGAGATAATGAAATTATGTTAATTCCCATATTATTACTTCCATTTCTATGGCCCCTGGCCACACGGTATATGTATTACTCGTAATAAATATGTTTGTTTTATACACTATGGTCACCCTAAAACAAGAGTGATTTTTACGCCCTACGGGTTAGGGGTTGACCGGATCACAATACAATACAACAAATATTCTTTATTGTACACCAACAATAGTTACAATAACTTGGAACTTAAAAATATGGTAGGTACAAATCAGTGGAAATGATTTCTACCACGCAAGCACTAGGGAAAAGGAGTAAATAGCCTTAAGCAGGTATGTAAACCAAGCTTAAAATCACACCGAATGTTAATTGAAGATGAGGCTATAGGTGGAAGTGAGCTTACCCGGTATTCTCAGTTTATTTGACGAGCTGGCTATCTTATCAAATTCATTCAAATATTTGTACAGACAAATGCATCAACAATCTGTCTTTGGCATTTACTAAACGGCGAGTAAACGTAATGCGTAAGCTGCTATGCCGTTAGTGAACGGACGAAATATGCAAATTGCCGCCGATTTGCTCCCAATCAAACCCTTAACGATGCGTTCTGTTGCAGGTTTATCGATGTGCGTGAGCGCGCTCGGCTCGCCGGCTCGCTCATCACCAGTGTCCGCCGGCTCCGAGCACGGCGAGCGGTTCAGTCGGAAGGTGTTCGTGGGCGGGCTACCGCCAGACATTGATGAAGGTGAGTGTTCTGTGAGCCTATAGCTTATAACTGGGTAAAGGTTGAGAGACTTCATAGTCTGTCTAATTGGTAGGCAGTGTGGACGAAAAGGTAAGATATCCACTGGGCTGTTGGTATTGCCCAGGGACCGCTGTCCGACAGGTTATAATGGTGTCTTGCCTGTATGCAAAGTCTGGAGAGAATTTCGTTAACGCGATGTAGGATTCGCGCTCTGATTGGTAAGCTTAGTAATGACATACTCCATAGGCAACATTGGCCAAAAATCATCAAACCAGCCACAGGGCGTTCAGTACCTACTGAATATAGACCTCCCCTGTAGATTTCCAAAGCGACCGATTAGAAGCAGGTATCCAACGACTTCTTTTTCTGTCTTTCTTTTGCGAGGGCTTTAGGCCAGTAATGCTACTGCCCATCACTGGACCATAAGGTGTCAAAAGTGATGCTATCTATTTAGTGTCTTAGGCTTAGTTATTCTTCTGTAAGAAACCACTTCATTGCTGAGGCACAGCCTCCTTCTTAGCGAATCGATAGCAGAAACGTCAAATTCTTGAGGACCAGCACGCGGAGAGGGTATTTTGTGGTGGTACTCACAGTGGCAACTTGTAAATCACTCGAGTTTGGGCTTATATAATTCATTTTGACGAATCCAATATATTGCAAACGTCACGAGGGTCTGATGATGGAGCCATGAATTATGTTATAGCGTGTTTTTTAGATTTTTTAATACTACTTATTTATAATTGACTGGATAAGCTTTTGACCATGTCCCCTCATGGAAACTGTGAGGTGGTCGCATATGAAACACGCGATCTCCGTGGATGCCTATTGAAAATCCCAGGGTTGTAGGATTTGGGAAAATCTGACGCCGGGTTGGAATTCCTACTATGAAGCAGCGGATTGGTGGCATAGTATGCGACTGGTGGCACCTGACAGCCGTTTTATATAAGCCACCGACTTAGCTTCACGACTGCCTTTAATGGAAAACAACTGGGACCGATTAATTAACGTGCCCCTGTAAGCACATGGGAAATACTCGTTTGAAAGTTCTATTAGTGGTCCACCCATCCATGGACTGCGCTCCAGATAGAGCTTAACTTTGCTAATTGAAAGGGAATAGCGAATTCGACTGCGCCATGTGGTATCTTTACTCGACATAGAATTTAGCTATTTTCGTAATGTCAAAAAACTGTGCTGAGAAAGTGCCCAAGAAAAGTGCCCAAAGGAAAAATTAGTGCCACTATTCAAGTTATTCCATATTTTAAGTGAAGATTCTGGCGTCACGAACCCTCATTCTTATACCCAGAGACTGATTTACCTTTGATTATATAAATAGCGCCACCGAAATATACAAATCCAATAAATAGTAATTCAAAAACGACGAAGTTATTTAGATGTCTTTTTAAAAAGGGGCAGCGCAGATTACAATGCACTTTTTGTAGGCCTGTTTGTTGTGTGTAAACCTTGCGTTCTTTTGACATTGTCAAAATACATATTTTGCGTGATGCAAGTATCGTTTCGTGGTCATGTTTAGAGAAATGAACTACTGGAATGTCCAGACAGATAGGTGATACATGCAACCGTGAGACATTATTAGGTCATGTTATAACACTGTCATAAATACCTAGCTTTTCTCTATCTGCGGATACAATTGATGTGGCCGAGAGCCCCGGCTCGCTTTGTGCTAAATACTAACTAGGTCGCCGGCTTATTGTAAACGTCACCGGTGACGTCACAAAAGGTTTCCATTGCTGCTTGCCGACGCCCCTCCGTTGTATAAATGCGGACGATATCTTCATCTGTCTATTCATATTGCTTTGCAATGACAGCCTGGGCTAGGCGTGTTACAGGTGACCCGACTGCGAGGATGACATTTACCTACTAGATACACATATACATTAATCTTCTCAAAGTCGCCTGTCTCTCAGTTTTTTACAGGATGCATTTCGGGGAGTGTGCGTTGAAATTACATAATCTTATTCCACCGTCACCCTTCCATCTTCGGACCACTAGGCGTGGGGAGGGATTCCACCCGTATATAGTTAATATACCGAACATTCGCATTAAGATGTTCGATTCTTCATTCATCATCCGAACAGCCAAGGCATGGAACTCCCTTCCGGCGTCAGTCTTTCCTGAATCCTACAACCTTGGCATCTTCAAGAGCAGAGTGAATAGGCATTTACTGGGATCGCGTGCTTCATCTTCGACCACATCGCCACTTTCCATCAGGTGAAATTGTGGTCAAACGCGAATCCAGTTAATAATAAAAAAAATACCTTATTCCAACTCAGCGATTTTTCAAATGTTTAGAATCTATTCGATTGTCGAATTAATTTTGTCACCTAGTCCTGATAAGGCGAAGGTAATGCTCATGTCATACACACACCAATATCAGTTGGCAACTCGCAATCTCGAAGTTGTAAGCGAGTTGTATATTTAGGAAAGAAATCCGACTAGACAAGTCCAACTTCGAGAGAGGGGCCTATCGACGAATCCAACTCGGATGGGCAGCGGGAAACTACGAAAACGTGCTTAAAGACGAAAGTCTTTAATCAATGCGTGTTACCAGCGATGACTTAGGGCATTGAAACGTGGTCTCACACTATGGGCCTCGTAAGAAAGCTCAAGGTCTCGCAACTTCACTACGAGATCGAATCAGGGAATGAAGAAGTCCGTAAGCGAAAGAAGGTCAACGACATAGCCCAGCGGATTAGCAAGTTTCAAATCAAATCAAATCAAAAATGCTTTATTTTATAGGTACACAGGGTCAGGGTAGGTACAATACTCAGATTTTACATTTAAAAGCTACTGCTTGTTCAAAAGGCAATTTTCCCCTGAGAAGAACTTGCTCTTTTAAAGAAAAAGGTTTTTATATTACAAAATTATTAATTATTATTTTATATTATAATATTTCATTATTAATTGTTAAATAGCCTGGTTATGCGAACGGGCTGCTTATTTCCATGATTGTTTATCATCTAAATAATCTGATATTTTATAATATGCTTTCTTAATAGTTTTGTTTTATAGTATCTTTAAATTTATTGAAAGGAAGATTTTGTATATCTACAGGAACCTTATTGAAAAAGCGTATACATAGCCATTTGAATGAATTACTGAGTTTGCGGAGGCGACTATGTGACCTGCAAGTTTATCTATATTTCTTGTACTGACATCATGTTTATCACTATTTTTCCTAAATGATGCTTTTTGACATATATTTAGATTTTCAAAAATGTACTGTGACGAAAAGGTTTGAATATTATACTCTTTAAATCTGTCTCTAAGTGACAATTGATAAATTGCGCGAACGGCTCGTTTTTATAAATCCGTATTTATATCCGCGGCATTTCCCCACAGTAAGATACCGTAAGACATCTAGCAGTTTACGTCCGTTACTTTGACGTGGCAGTGGGAAGGGCACATAGCTCTAAGATCGGATGGCTGGTGGGGCATTATAGTTTTCGAGTGGAGACCACACACCGGCAAGCGTAGCGTAGAACCTCCACTTACAAGGTGCACAGACGACCTGACAAAGGTCGTGGGAAATCACTGGATGCAGGCCGCTTCCAACCGGCTACTCTGGGGCCTATGTGCAATGGACGTCCTGTATGATGAGGATCGCGAGGAAGAGGGCGGGGTACCACCAAATAAGGACTAGCCAATAACTAATGCGAAATCTTTGGGCATTTGCTCCATTATCCTGATGTGTTGGCCCCCAAGTCTATGGCTGTGTGATCGATGTCAGATAATCTTTGTTGAAGAATATACTCCCGATGAGATCATTATTGCTTTGTTAATATGTAATTAAAGCACTCGTGGCGCAATCGCATTCGCTATTAGTTTTCGATTAGCGAAGTTAAGCTCCATCTGGTGCGTCAGTCCTTGGATGGGTGGACCACTAATAGAACTTTCAAACGAGTATTTCCCATGTGCTTAAGGGCACGTGAATTAATCGGTCCCAGTTGTTTTCCATTAAAGGCAGTCGTGAAGCTAAGTCGGTGGCTTATATAAAACGGCTGTCAGGTGGCACCAGTCGGATACTATGCCACATTGCCTCATAGTAGAAATTCCATCCCGGCGGCGTCAGATTTTCCCAAATCCGACAACCTTAGGATTTTCAATAGGCATCAACTGAGATCGCTTGCTTCATATGCGACCACCTCAACAGTTTCCATGAGGATACATGGTCAAAAGCTTATCCAGTCAAATATAAATAAGTAGTAGTTTAAAAAAACTATAAAACACTATAATATAATTCATGGCTCCATCATAGACATTCGCGACGTTTGCAATATATTGGATTCGTCAAAACGAATGATATAAGCCCAAACTCGAGAGATTTACAAGTAGCCACTGAACAGTACCACCACAAAATACCCTCTTCGTGTTCTGGTCCTCAAGAATTCGACGTTTTTGCTTTGGATGGATGACCACTAGTGGCATTTTGATACGAGGGTATCCGTGCTTCGGAGCGCACGTTAAATTGTCGGTCCCGGTTTGTTTTCAATCGTACTCAGGTGGCCACTCGTCTGACACAAGTCCACCAAACGCCTCCGTGGCTCAATGTAAACAACATTAGGTTTACGATTCGGAGGTCGCGGGTTCGATCCCTAGCGGGGTACATGTTTAAGTACTCGGTTTGGTTGGTGGTAGGGCATTTTAAAATGTCCGCCTGGCGGCTAGCTACCATCTTATCTAAATCTGTCGCCAAGCTGCAATGTTAATGGCATTGTTGTGTTCCGGTTGTCAAAGATAAGATAGCCAGTCCCCCAAATGTGTTGGGATTTCCAGGTCAGTACGCTTCCACCTTCGACCTCATCTTCACTTAACATCAGGTGTGATTGAGGTCGAGTACGAACCCGTCGTGCATAAAAAAAAAAAAAACAATCCGCATTGGATCCGCGTGATGGATTATGGCCCATACCCTCTCCCAGTGAGTGGAGGCTGTACCCCAACAGTGGGGAGTGGGGAGTGGGGACGTGTAGCGCTGTTGATGATGATGTAATTCTCGGATTTAGGTCAACGCTAAACGCATTGTGTAAGTTCAGTTTGTGATAAACTGTAGAAGCTTCTATTTTGAATGGATTGAAATTACCATGACGAGCCTGGTTTCAAGCTGTTTTTTTTTGTGACGATTACTTAACGCGTGTAATGTTTGTTGGTAGTGCGGGTTGCTAGGCAACCAATTTTCTGTACGCTCGACTGCAAAAGTGGAACGCTTTCTGCAGTTTGAAAAGGAAATATTTGTGACCGCGTTTAGTGAAAGTTCGGAGGTCGAAAGTCGCGAGTCTAGTTACAGAAAACGTCATTTGTTTCATATCATAGTAGATGGTGCTTACCCTAATTAAAGTCGGAAATATAGCAATATACATATTAAATCAAATGGAGCAGAGCTCTTTTACAGATAACACACGGCGCCGTTGCCACCGCAGTGGCACGCCAAGGATTGGCAAATGTGTATACAAAGTATAGGTACGGATGATCTGATAGTCGCTGGATGCAGGCTATTTCCAACCTATGCTCAAGAAAGATATGAACATAAACTGGCGGTTTTGAAGAAAAAAAACTAACTGTATGGGCCACTGTCAGTACTGCAGCATATACCTACTGAGTCAGAGCCCTTTCAGTGCACGGTAGGTACAGCCCATCGCTGGGCAAATTTTGTTCATCAGTGAAATAAGTTTTCATTAATTTATTTATTTTGTTGTGTTAATTACGCAGAGTTTATTATTTGTGTTCTTCTATTTTAGTTGTAAGTTGTAGTGAATAAATGTTTTTTCTATCAACTGTAGGATGTGAAAATCGTCAGTTCATGAACGCTTGCAAGGATTAATCTCCCTTGCCAAAGAACATTTGTGAATGTTCATAGTACTACGAACATTTTTCGAGCTGCCTGTACTAACTAATGAGCTTTGCAATTCATTTTATTTAAATCCGGAATACCTGCTACTAATGTGTAAAATAATAGCTATTTCTATCTATAATATGAAATAAAAATAGGTAGATAAATGGCTACTTAGAAATTGTGATCATCATGTGGATAATGTGTAGGCATTATTGGTCCCAGTTGGACACAGGACCGGCTTCAAAAACTGTCTTGACACTTGTCTGACATCCGCACTGAGCCCGCGTGGTGGATACATGGCGGATACTCGCTCTGAGCGAGAAGTGGATCGAGCTGAGCAGACGATGTAGTTACCTCAGATGGATATAACGTCGAAATAAAAAGTCCTTTTATTTCTCTTGGGCAAATATGATTCACAGCTTAGCTTCGCATCGTCGTACCTACAAGTCCTCGCATATCCTTGACAAACATTTCTCCGTATGTCACAACAACTTTTGTCCAGTAGTCGGCTTGTGCAGGGCTTACAATCTAAGGATCTTCAAGGCGGAGGTGATTAGACATGTACTGGAATCATGTACTTCAATTGGGGTTACATTATCATTTTCCATGCACGACATGAATTTGTGGTCAAACAGTGGTGAGCAACAAACAAAGAAACATTCATTTCGCATTTATAAGATTAGTTAGATTTAAACTTAAAATTAAGTACAAAGACGGACTTATCCCATAAATGGATCTCTTCCAATCAACCTTGGTACCTATATATTAGGTCCCTTACCTATGAAATTGGCGTTTTGTATGAAGAATTTCATTAAGACTGTTTTCTCCATACAAATATTTTTGATTTTTTCAAATTTAGCTAAACTTAGTGTATTATCGGATAACATTAAGTTAAGTATAGGCAGCGTTAATTTTTAAAAGTAGCCGCTTTATAAAAGTTTCAGCGAATCTAAGAAATGATTATGGGAAGCACTTGAAAAGAGCTCTGTTCAATTTTTTTTTATTATGTGATTTAGCCCAGAAATATATTTTTGATTATATTCCATTTTCCAAATAAAAAACAAATTTGGATATAGCTTTGAAAATCACAGGAACATATGATTAACGCAGAAAAAAAAACTTTTCATAGGTACAAACCCAATATGTCAAAGAACAGAAAGCACTCAATTTATGTATCAATGCAAAATTAATGTATTGCCTTTTTGTACAATAAAGCGTTTACAAACAAAGAAACAAACAGATTGACTGGGCGTACACAAATCTAAACAATTTCATTAAACTATGAATATTGGCCAGAACATATATAAGGTCTACTTTTATCTCCTAGTTAGTAGTTATTCTAGTTTAATAAGTAATATTAATTATATATTGTTTCAGATGAGATAACATCGTCCTTCCGGCGGTTCGGACCTCTGGTGGTGGACTGGCCTCACAAGGCCGAAAGCAAGAGTTACTTTCCACCCAAGGGCTACGCGTTCCTACTGTTTCAGGTCAGTCTTACTGTCCGTTTTCTTCTTTTACATTTTATATGAACCAATCGAATTCTTATATAGGGTTACTTTTATTTAGTCGATGGCACCAAAGGGTTTGCATGTACTCATGATTACAAATTTCCCAAAGAAAAAAACTTTATTTGATTTATTTTTAAAACTTAAATTATACATGGATTCGTATCTTGACGACCTGTTTGGTGTAGTGGTTAGCAACTCTGACCACTATACCAAAAGGTTGCGGGTTCGAATCGCGCTCGGGGCATATGTTTGTGTGTTGAATACGGACATGTGTACTCGAGTTATGGATGTATTCATTTATAAAAAAAATGTATTTATGTAGTATATCAACCATCTGGTATCCACAACACAAGCCTATAGTTGCTTACTATGGAACTAGATGGCGCTGTGTGTATGTCCAAGGATATTTATTTATATTTATTATTTATCTATACAGCGGTAAAGACACCGCCTGCGTGCGGATTGACCGATTTGAAAAAGTCGACGAAAGAAACTGTTATTCTGCAAACTCATAGACACAACTCGCATCTGAATCCGCGGTGAAATCCCGAACGACTACGAATTTTATAAAACACAAAAAAAAATAGTTTCATTTCATTTTGAAAATTTATTTTAATGTATCGGCCGGCACGAGAGGAGCTCGACCTTCTAGTTGATTGGAGGAATCACCTAATGTGACTGATCAACTTCCAGGACGAGAGCTCCGTGGCGGCCCTGATGGAGGCGTGCATCACGGACGACGACAAGCTGTACCTGTGCGTGTCGTCGCCCACCATCCGCGACAAGCCCGTGCAGATCCGGCCCTGGCGGCTCGCCGACGCGGACTTCGTGCTCGACGCGAGCATGCCGCTCGACCCGCGCAAGACTGTCTTCGTGGGCGGCGTGCCGCGTCCGCTCAAAGCCGGTGAGTAGTGCGTGTCTCAGTGGGGCCGTGCCGCGTCCGCTCAAAAATTAAAATATATTTATGCCGTCGACTCGCTAAGATGAAGAACGAAAAAGGTTATTTGATAGGGGCCATCCATATATTACGTCATTCTAAATTAGGGGGGGGGGGGGTTGGTCTGCGGATGACGGTAAATGATAGATGGGGGGGGGTGTTTTGACGTCATTCTTATTTATTTATTTATAGTTTATTTTTCACATACAAAAAGATTATTTCTAAAAAGAAATTTCTTCCAGCACACCTAGTAAAATACTAGCTGCCCGCCCCGGCTTCGCCCGTGGTACTTACATGTATTATACATATAAACCTTCTTTAAGAATCAGTCTATCTATTTAAAAAAACCGCATCAAAATCCGTTGCGTAGTTTTAAAGATCTAAGCATACATAGGGACAGACAGCGAAAGCGACTTTGTTTTATACTATGTATTGATAATAAACACAATACTTAAATAATAACTACAACATTACATAATTAATAAAAGTACATATTAATACTATACTTAATCAAACTAGTAATGACGTCAATTTTGGGAGAAGGGGGGGGGGGTCATTAAGAAATGACGATAGGATGATTATAGGGGGGGGGTCTAAAATCTGAAAAAATCGATGACGTAATTTATGGACGGCCCCATATCTCTTTTCACTGCAGTTCCAAAAAAGAAATATATTTTTTTTTAATAAAATCTATTCTATTTTCGTTCGATACTGAGCAACCCCTTTTGTTAACGCATTCAAATATCGTAAAGAATAAATAAAAAGTCGTAACTGCATATATAATTATACAACTCATGTTTTCAGTGGAGCTGGCGATGATCATGGACCGGCTGTACGGCGGCGTGTGCTACGCCGGTATTGATACCGATCCAGAACTCAAGTACCCTAAGGTAAGCATTACAAATCGGTTTCATTACAATTTGGTAAGCTCTATGCTCTATTTAACACGTTCACAGTTCAGTGTCCCATACTAGGGACTACAAACTAGCGCCACGAATCCCGTGTCCCACATTATGGGACACCAAGAAAATAGTAGCTCTAAATGTTAATATCCATTAATTTTATTATTCTATCTTCGGACCACTAGGCGTGGGGAGGGATTCCATCGCATTAGTCCGAACATTCGCATTAAGAAGTTGGATTCTTCATTCATCATCCGAACAGCCAAGGCATGGATCATCAGCCCGTGAACATCCCACTACAGGGATATAGGTAGGCCTTCCTTCGTATATGAGGGAGTATAGGCTAAAAGTCCACCACGCTGGCCGAATGCGGGTTGGGAATTTCACACGCCTTTGAAATTTTATTTCTCAGGCATGAAACTGCGTTCCCTCATGATATTTACCTTCACCGCTTTAAGAGCAGTCGGATAAATGCACATAAGTAAATAATAATAAATAAATATTTCGAACACTTACACCAATCATCTAGTCCCAAACTAAGCAAAGCTTGTGCTATGGATACTAGATAACGGATAAACATACATAAATATTTATATAAACATACATGACTCGGGAATAAATGTTCGTATTCATCACACAAACATTTACCCTTCGCGAGATTCGTACTCGCAACCGTTGGTTTCGCTGACAGGGTCACTATCCACTACACCAACCGGTCGTCAAATAAGTAATTAAATTTAAAACTCATTGGTACATGGCCTGCCTGGGAGTCGAATCCGGACCTCCCAAATCCCGGAGACCGCATCTTAACCGCTGAGCCACCGACGCGAAACTATTAATAATAATTACGACTTTTTGTACTAATGGAACAAATTGGACGAAAACATTCGAAAAAAAATCGGATTCGTGATCTGATAACCCAGACAGATTTCAAAGCCTAAACATGACTAATACTTTTAAGTGGAAATTAGCTACGCTATTTCATCCATGATGCGCTATTGCCTGATGCTTTTTTTTCGCGGGGAAACGCATTACGCGTACCGCTCGCCTGGGGGACGACGAGACGGTTATTTGGGACTCCCCTCCCACTAAAACCCCGCGGCGACTTTCTTCGGCAGTAGGGAGGACCTGGGAACAGATAAGCGGCTCTAGCCCCAGCCCCCCCCCCCCTCATTCCCGGAGGGCGTCTATGTTAACAATGTCAAAAAACTATGCTGAAATAGTACCAAATAGTGAGCAAACTCGTTTCGCAGGGTGCAGACCTACAATAAATATTTGTATAGTTAATAAATATGGGTATTGAAAGAGTCCCGAGCATATACTACACACAATCCCTCATTTAACCCAAAAAAAAGTTCTGGCTGTGGTTTGACGAACCCTGGGTAATCTGGTTTTTGCAGGGTGCGGGTCGCGTCGCGTTCTCCAACCAGCAGTCGTACATCGCGGCCATCTCTGCGCGCTTCGTTCAGCTGCAGCACGGTGACATCGATAAACGCGTCGAGGTATGTGTTTTTGTGCACGGTTGCATGTGTTGGAAATCAAAAAATCAAAATCAAAATATATTTTATTCAATCTAGAATACAAAAATATCACTTATTGAAAGTCAACATATTATTTTTTTTAAAACTACATCGCTTCGCAACTTCTTATGGTTAGGGAGAAGAAGCGACAAATGACTCCGCAACAACACATCGTTTCAATTGGTTTCCATCTTTACAATAATATTAGTTTTTATATTACATATTACAAAACAAAAGCAATAACATAACGACCTGGGCCCTATTTCATAAAAGTGACAATTGTAATTTACCATGACAATTCATCGTACATTGCTGGTTATGTTCAAACGTGTACCATAAATGCCTAATATACTCAGTAATGTATTCAGAATTGTCATAGTAACTTACAATTGTCACTTTTATGAAACAGGGCCCAGCTAACACCAGACCTCCAGATTTATTAAATAGTTAATTTCGTTAATCCCTAATCCGTTACTAAAAAAGTTGTTAATCGTTATGTTTCGGAAGATTCAACGCAAGTTAACGTTATCGTTAACACGTGAAAGAAATTGCATTTTTTCTATCGTTACGTTAGTGGTGGTCTACTTAGAAAAACTGTTGGTTTTGGGCTCTGGAAGTTAACAGGTTAGGAACAAAAAAAAAACCGAGTGTATAATTAAGTCATCTAATGGGAATATTCCTCTTCATGAATATTATGTTGAAGTTCTCGTCTGAAAGCGAGGCTCGTTGCGGCATTAAAATATCTTTGCTCGTGGAAAACAACGTTCAACTGCAGCGCTTGCGCGTATAGCAGTATTATATTTATTAATTAAAGATGGCGCTAATAGATGGGGCCTCTTATTTCTTACATTTTAATTTAATTTCTACATTGTTCAGAGCCACGCCTAAGTATAAAAACAAAAAAATAAAAAATAAATAGCCATTGGAAAGTCGCCCATACTTTCTTTGGTGTCAGCAACTATTGTTGGACTTCGATACTAAAGGTGGTTTCAGAATGATTTACTTTCAAAAACGGGAGCGACATGTCAACGATCATCCATAAAGCGGGGTCGCAGTACCATATTTACTCTGCAGGGGGGGACTGAAAATCAGCAACACTGCTGAGTCCCTACCCATTCATCACAATACTGTGGTTCTCGATTCTATGTATGCTTGTGTTTTCTTTTTTGTGATGAATAAATACCTTTTATTATTTATTTATTTAATAAACATATTTGTGAATATCTGTTCCCCGACGAATGCCGCATCGTTGAACGAGTCTATTGATTTCATGCTTGCCACATTTTGACGTGAGTTACTCAGGTTTTTCTTTGGACTGAACACTTGTTAAAACATGATTTTTGGTAAATAGAAGGTACTTGAGTAACGATTAACGGTCTTGGGGAAATTTAAAGGAAGTCAAAGAGCCCGTTAATTTTTTTTTAAATAAATAAATAAAAAAGGTACTTATTCACCACAAAGTTAATTTAACAAGTAATTAATTGATAATAAATTAGGTCAAACTGTGATGAAAATTTAAATATAAATGCAAATGACATGGCTAAATAGAAGTATGGGCGACTGCCCTAGCAATGTATAAACATTGTACTTAGTAATATGTAATGCTGAATAGCTCGATATTGATATTTCGTGTGTAAAAAGTTTCAGGAACTTTTCATACCGTTACAATCCTGAAAATAAAATCGTAGAAACTCCTATGTCCAGTGGTATATAAAACTTCAATTAGAATATTTTGATATGAACTTTTAGGTAGGCGTTAGCATAGACACTTCAAGAATTAGGTAAAAACAAGATTTTGCTGGGAAATACACCCTACACATACATATTACACGCACTGATTAAACAAGGATTAGGTTGTCGTAAATAAAACTACAACTATCACATTTATTTATTATGTGGGTACATGCATTATTTATAAACGGAGAAACATAACGTAACTGCTGACACCTCTGGGAAACAGGCGCGTGACGTATATTTTTGTATGAGTTTATTAATAAGGTTTTGAGTGTACGCATCCTTAAAAGTAGGTTTCTTGTCCACATTTTTCATAAAACCGAACATCGTATATTCCACTTGTCAAAGACGCTGCACGCAAAAAACCGGAAAGGAGAATTGAAAACTTTTAATTTTTTGATTAGTTCACGAAAGTCCTAGGGAAATAATAAATACGTCATAATTAATGAAGCGATATTTAATTATTACCAGCTAGTGAGAAATTTCTATACATGCTAAGGGCAGCTGTTTAGCCATGTCATTTAAATGTTATTCCGTTAGTCGAAATGTTAACTTCGTTAAAGAACGATTAACGAGTTAATACCCAGCTATGCCGCTTTGTATATACCTGTATCTATGTACATGATGATTCGCCTTGATAATAACATAAAATAATATAGTACACATGTGACGTTCCAGGTAAAGCCTTACGTGCTGGATGATCAGATGTGCGATGAGTGTGCGGGAGCGCGCTGCGGCTCGAAGTTCGCTCCATTCTTCTGCGCTAATGTCACCTGCCTGCAGGTAACAACCTCATTTTCGTTCGTTTTAGTCGGCTACTATTTATAAGTCTGGGCGCACAAAGACAACTCACCCTGTTTGGTTGATGTCTCTGGCACTGGAACAGGTGTTAGGGAATGTCAACATTATGTGTTAAAATTAAACTATGTGTGGTACGGCAATCCATGGATGGGTGACCACTCGTCATTCTAGTTTTCATATGAGCGTTTCCATGCTTTTCCGATTCCTCGTACGTAAGCGTCGACTTCAGCAAAAGAGAAGGTTCGTAGCATGTGGAAGTCTGTGGTCTCTGCCTACTCCTACGAGAAACAGGCGTGACATTAAGTATGTATGTTTACTTCCCTGAGAGTTGTAAAGTGCCGGTTTCTCATCGCCAAACTGAAAGCTATGTGAAAATATACAGGGTGAAATTTAATTCGTGTAATCCCTATTTACTCCTGATTACGAACAATTTTTCCCAAGGACCATAGTCAAATTCAGCAGATAATTGTTGGTCTTCCATACTAAGGCCCGTATTAATAAACCGCTCACAAGATTGAGAATAATTTTGTGACCGGTCTCAAGTAAACGTGTTGATTAATAAACCTTACTTGAGACCTGAAAAGCACGTGCATACTCAAACAGACGTGCTTGAGATCGTCAACTTCTTAAGACTCATCTCGGATGATACAGCCTCAAGACTTGTATTGAGATTGGTTTATCAATACGGGCCTTAAACCCAAACCTAACGCAAACCTGACCCAAACCTGACCCAAACCAGACCCAAACCTGACCCAAATCAGACCCAAACCTGACCCAAACCTGACCCAAACCTGACCCAAATCTGACCCAAACCTAACCCAAACCTGACCCAAACCTAACCCAAACCAGAGCCAAACCTGCCCAAATCTGACCCGAACCTGACCCAAACCTGACCCAAATCTGACCAGAACCTGACCCAAACCTGACCCGAACCTGACCCAAATCTGACCAGAACCTGACCCAAACCTAACCCAAACCTAAGATACAAAGTTTATATTTGTTTCCCAAGAACGCTTGTGTTGTATCTATTTCAGTACTACTGCGAGCACTGCTGGGCGACGATCCACTCCCGGCCGGGCCGCGAGTTCCACAAGCCGCTGGTGAAGGAGGGCGCCGACCGCCCGCGCGCCGTGCCCTTCCGCTGGTGTTAGTGCGCGGGCTGCCGAGGGGGGGGAGCCTCTTGAGTGCGGAAAGATGAGTACCAACATCCAGCACAATCGCCCAATTCCCATTCTGTCGTAGGGCGAGATTCTCGAGCGGTGAACGTCAAGATTTATCCGAGTCGATCAAAAGCTTCGTGGTGAGATTGTTGAGAACGAGTTGCATCTCCCCCCCCCCCCTCTTTAGGCAGTTTTGTCGTCTGGTCTGGGACGTGGTCAACGGTAAAGTACTAGTGATGGGGTGTTAACGACACGTTAACAAAAAAAATTAATCTAATTGGGCCTGTAGTATGGATTTAATTCGTATTTGCTACTAGTGAATTATGTACCTGATATTTAACCCTGTTACTATTACCTGCCGTTCCTGTTCGGTCTCGCCCGTTAATAGCCGGTACTCCGCCGACGCTGACCGGTGATCCTCCTTTCATCGCGGACCGTATATAGTTGAATTGTATTTTAATTTCACATTAATATATATAGTTAATTAAAATGAATATTTTAAAATCGCGATTTGGCAACATTGGCTAAATCGTCGATATATTTCTACCAATGTTACCAGATAGAAACCTTTTGTATATTGGAGTTAAAATGTGGTTCAACTAAGCAATAAAATCCGACTCGAAATAATGTCGGAGACGAATGGTTACAGATTGCTGTTAAAAAAAACCTAGCCTAAATAGCATAGCGACTAACGTTAGAGGACATTTTTGAATAGTTTAGTCGATGGCCGTCGTTCTAAGGCCACTAGCAAATTCATAGATATTTAGACAAGGTTTTTTAAAGTTGGAATACAACTGGTACGTTTTTATTGTGACACGTTTTGTCACGATATGAGGAAATGTTGTTTGTTTCGCCTCATGTAACTGGATATGACACGAGACAGCCTCTGAATCGAAAGCCATTGGACATGGCAACCCCGTTTAGGAAATAAAAAGCTGCAACATTATCCAATGTAAGCAAAAATATATTTACTAGAATTCAAGTACAAGCAAGTCGCCTCGATTGATTTTCGCGCGCAATGTAGTGTTGCCAATTCACAAGAATGCTGTGGATTGGTAGTTTTGAACCATTGTTTGCGCAAACGATCGAGGCGTTTTCGAATTAAGCAAAATGTGTATCCAAACTTAACTAGTTGTCATTTTGTCGTTTACTGGTAGGCTATTTTGGCATTGAAAAGTGGCGTATTTTTCGGCAAAATTGTCTTGACTACGGGAAATTCGCAATTTTGCCTTGCCAATGTCCATCTCAAGCATGTAAATGTAGTCAAGCCTGTGAATTTTGCCGCTAAATGGTGCGCTCACTTGTAAAGTAATTAAAGTTAAGGCATAAGTGGAATGTCGAATTCTCATGAAAACATAATTGTACCTGTGTAGCTAGAATGAATTTCCTATAATATTTTTTAGCTTGAATTATTTTAAGGTTCTCGTGACTTGGATATTGTTGCAAGATGATTTGTCCCGTTGTTTAGTGTTTTTTTTTTACCAACCTGTTGGCAAGATGTCTACTTCTATGTAAACAGGAGATATCAGTAACCATCATTTGATAAACGAAATTGTGGGGTTTCTCGCACATCCAATGCGAGGTCAGCATTCCAAGATTTTTGCAAATGTTTTGTATGAAATTGAATTGTTACAGTTTTCGATCGCAAACCTCTGATACAGTCATAATTTGACAATTCTTGTTTCCGACAGGAGTCCCATTTTGCTCCACTTTTTTTCCTAAACTCATGCATGACAGTTTTGGCTAAGATTTCGTCGTTTTGTTCTGGGAGGCGGTAGGGACTGGTTTTAGTACAAACAAAAAAAAACGTTACCAATTTTGGCTGTAGTCTTGCTCTGTTCGAGTTTAAACCTTCTTTATTTTTAGCGTTATAAATGTATTTAAAAAATTATATTTTTGATTCGCCGGGATAGTGCAATAGAGGGTAGATTAGTAATCTATAATATTATATTACTAATTATAATAATCTAGTGTAAATAATAGTTCACGTTATTTGCCTTTTATGTCACTCGATTTTGAGGGATAGTTAATTTCTAATAGCCTCTGAACTTCAATGTGTCAAAATTTTGGAATACGAGATAGTAAAGGGAAAAAATATTGATGGAACATGACGACAAAAGCTTGAACCAAATGTAACGTAAGGTCTGTTTCACTTATTACTGTCTTTAATACAAAATGGCTACCACAATACAATGCACAATTATTTTTTCGTAATCTGAAATTGATGACACTAGAGGCAACAATAATAAAAAGGACGCTGATATGTTAAATTTCGAAGGCTTTTTGTATTATGTACTTAACGAAATTTTTAAGGTATAACGGATACACGCTGTTTTGGAGTAGACATCGTATCCCGATCGACCACGGATGCAAATAGACTGTAGTAAAAAGACTTGCGCGAATTTTTTGATGTTTTTTTTCATGATTTTGAAACGGTTTTTTCGTGTCGTGTAATCTTTTGAATAGTGAGGCTATAAGTGCCTTGGAGTGGTGGCGAATGAGTTTGGTGTATCCCTCCCGACGTTTGGCAGCTTGGTGTTATTTCAGCAGAAGATATGAGGAAAACACACATACGACTATTGTGTAGGCAAAGCGGATATTCCTCGCTATGTGATTTGTTGAAATGAGAATAAATAACATTTTGACTCGGAATTTAGTGCGTTACTACAAAAATATAATATGACAATACTATAATGGATTTCTTAGGAAATTGGAAGCCGTTTCACGTTGAAAAATGTCCGGAATATATTAATATTGCCATGCAGTGATGTGTTCTATATTTTGAACCTGACTAGCTATGAATTGAAGAGACACTTGTCGATTTTTCTAAGGTTAAGTAGGTACAATTTGTATTATTAGTAGAGCATTTTAGTAGAAAAATATTTGCCATAATACGAGTACGCATTGTGGGACTTTTTATATTTTATGTAAGTATAGAATAATACAAAATGTTCAAGTACCTATATGACACAAATGTAGACAAAATATTTGAAGATGTTATATATTTTTTCCTATATTTAGAAAAATTGTGAATATTACACGCGGTATAAAAAGTTTCATAGCGCGTTTGTTCAGAGTTTACAAAATGCACACTTGTGTGAATAACTCTATAGTATAATAGTAAATTATAATAGTTTCAGTATAATAGCGACCAATATGGTAGCAATTCGAAATTTTCTCTGATTAAATTTAGAAGTTCTCTAGATAATTTTAAAACACGCCTTTATATATGCCCCGTCTACACCTATGAAGTCATAATCACTTCTTCACTAAACTTGGCACCTCAACTCTCGATCGTCCATTTCATGAAACCGTTACTTTTTAAGGAACCCTATTTTAGGTAATCGTTATCAAAGTTTTCGACGGCATTTTCAAATCTTCTCTTTGGTATTTTTTCGGTAATTTTTGTGGCAACACTCTTTTTGATTAAAATTTTTGTTTTTATTTAATTTTTACTTTTCGAAACTACTGACTCTGAATCGCTGTGTGTTGTGGATAAGTTTTTAAACGATTTATTTTGTAATGTTGTGGTATTTTTTTAAATTCTGTTCGTGCACTTGCTCGATGTCTGTGCATTTTCAGTTTTTGGTGGTTCTTTTAAATGAAATTGCTCAATGTTTTTTGAAAAATTGTTTGAAAGTGCCCCCTACCCTCCTAGTTAAAGAAATAATAACTTGGCGGGACGCGTGAGTGAGTTTTGTGTGGTCGCACTGTCCCATTTTGTATTTTTGTATTTTTATAAAAAACGATATTGTGAATCGGACGTGATTTTTTACTTTACGCGCAATGTAAAACGCTTAGATGAAAATTGATTTTATAAAAAATTGTGACATTTTGACAGATCTTCGAGTGTCACCTTTTCGAAGGCCTGTTTAAAATCAGCTTAAACTTAATTGGTGTTAGATTTATATTAAACCGAGGTATGTTTGGGATATGTGGTCTGTTTGCGAGCGGTGGGTTAGTTTTTGCACTACACCTTGTACGTTAATAACGTCATAACTACGCTAGTGTTGTATCGAGGCTTGTCTATGATATCTATTGTTGGTGGAGGATTTTGAGTATTTTCGCTATTTCTAGTTTAATTCCAATGCGGGGAGAAAGTTTCGATTACCCCTTATTTTTTGTCTCGTTTCTCTTTGTAGTTACTTTGTTGTTAAGGATTTTACGCACTTATTTTCGCTGCGTGTGTAGCGAAAGTAGCGTTCTTGATGTTGTCCCGCAGTACTTTAGTTTTGACTGTCATTTAATTTCTAGTTATAGTCTGCTTTTGATGAAACTGTAGCGTTTGAAAATGAAAATTTGGTTTTTTAGTTAATTTCGAGGTGTATTTAGTTCTTGACGCTGCGGGGCGGCGTGTTTTTGTTTCTCAGGGTTATTATAATGTTTTAGTTCATTAGTTTGTAGGTTGTTTTGCTTGCTTCCTTGTTTATTCCCGCCGAGAGGTGGGATTTGTTCTTGTTGTTTGTATGTTGTCTGTTTTCTATTAACTTTAGCTGTAACGGGTGTTCAACGCTATTGGATATTTTCTCATTTTAGATTGTAATTTTGTCGTTTGGCATATCACTGCGTGAGGTTAAATACATACATGGGGGGGCATTGCGGGATCATTCGATTAACGTTCTTATAGATTTTTTGACGTCAAATTTGTACTTTTTTAATATCGTAGCTAAACTTTTGAAATGTAACGAGTTGTTGTTGTTAAATATTATTGAAGTCGGTGTTTCGTCCCTCGTCGTTCTCTGAGTGAATTTTTTTTGCACTTTTTCACTTACATGTATATAGTGAAAATCGATCGTACGTTGAATTTCTTAGTAAAATAAAATAAAAAAAAAATCCGCAAAAAAAAGTTTTTTATAACTCTTCGGAGGCGGACCGAAGTTAGAAAATTTTTCGTCTTAGCATAAAGAGCTCGGCGCATATGCGTTCGGGCGGTTTGTAAATTCTTGTGCTAGGAATTTTAGTGAAATTATTAAAATAATAATAAATAATAGCGATGAAGTAGCGCAATTCATTAAATACCTACCTAGTTGAGTATTGTATAATGAAAATAGTACCTAAATACCTTGTATTAACGTTGCTAGACAATATTGTTTGTATAAAAATTTCTTGCACCGTCAGTTTGTCGAGTGTTTTATTGGATTCCTCACCGTTTTGATTATACACGTGTCGTGAATATACAGGCTACGATGGTGCATTGAAATTATTTTTTTAATGAATTTTTGATTACATCGACTCCTTTTACTTAAAAATGATAATGTCGTCAATATAAAAACTCTTAGGCGAAATACCAAGAAAGGTGTCGTTGTCACTATCATTTTAATTTGACATAAGATTTATATATTTTTATAAACAGTTGTTTCAGTGACTTGTTGCATAGAATCAATTTTGTTGAATAGAAAGTCTTGAATTTAATTATTTTTTTGAAATTGTGTGCAATATGAAGATTTCATTTGGTTCAATGATTATTTCTGTAAGTGCTACATTTATATTAAAAAAAACTAGTGACAGCTTTAGTGAGAGGTAATTAAGGTTAATTTTAAGCTTTCTTTTTAGAATTAAGCACATGTTTGACTTATTACGACGACACGCCATGACATCAGAGGCATTCGTAGTGTTGGGAAATCCAGACGAAGTTAGCATTGCTTCAAATGGTGTCATAGGCATGGTAGGTAGGAGTACATTGACCCAAATGAAATTTTATAGCGATGATTTGTTTAAATTACAATGTAGACAATGAACTAAATGAAATTTTGTTAACATTACTATTTGAAACCAAATATTGTTTCTTTCTCTTTGCTTTTGTATGTGTAAGCCCGTTTATTTGAAATGCAATAATTATTATTTTAGACTATTGTGAAAATATTAAAATGAATTTGAAACTTTCTTCCTGTGTTTCATCTTGTAGTTTGCTTGTCTGGTATAGTGCAATCGACTCGAATTTTTTTGTAGTTATTTCAAATATTGCTTATTCGTTTACATCGTGTTTATCACAGAACCTATTTTTGTAAGTACATTTTTTTTTATTTTTGAGCTATATTTTCTCCACTAACGTTGACCAAAGACAGAACGCGTCCCAAAGAGGATCCTACCAAAAAGACATTAAAAACGGAGCGGCCATCGCCGAGCCAAGTTATTCCTATTTTTTTACTTAATTTCTGGAGAAAGTGTGGCTTGTTGTCACGCGTGACTAGGCTTGATTTTTTTGTATATCTTTTTATATATCATCGCCTGCTCGTTTGGATGTATTTTGAAGTTATTCCTATTTATTTATTTTTTACCTTTTGTATAACTTTTTTAATTTTATTATTTTTGATTGTAGTTAAGACTTATTCACCGTAGATTAGTATTGTTTATATTATTAGCGTTAATATTTTTCAGTATTTTTCAAAGATTTTTTTAATTAATTTACACTGAAAACTAGAGTAATTTAAGCTTTGCCAATATAAAAAGTTAAATATTGCACATTGGCCGTAAGACAGTAAGTTTAAGAATATATATGTATGTAACGATTTTGAATAAATGGAAAATATATGTAAAAATATCTGTTCTTTAACATTACACTGCATAGCTTGTACAGAATCAAAATTTCTAAGATCGGAGCTTTACTCGATTGTAATTTTTTTTATTTTGGAACTCATTATTTAAAAAATGAAAGTAACAGTTTTTATATATTTATATTTATGTAAAAACCTAAACGATTTTTGTAGATGTAATTTTGAATGTAGTTTTGAATTACCTGCGTTTACTTTTTTTTTTAATTAAGAGTGAATTTTATTTTTTGTTGTTTGAATAATAGTATTATCTTAGTGTTATTATGGGATAACCTGTGGGGGTGGAGTGGGGGAAACATTCGGCCATTGTGATATTAGCCGCCGGGATCGTTCCCCTAGAAAATTGTTCAAAATTTCCGCAAATAATCCTTTTCACTATCAACTAAAATTTCAGTATAACACTGCTGCAACTTAAATCTATTTGCTGTTCGGTTTAGATTTGATGTAAAAGCATAACTTCAATGTTATCCTGTAACAAAAAAAAATACTAAACAAAAAATAATAATAATTTTAATTTTTCCCGCTAAAAATAATTGGAATGTAGTTGGAATAAAGAATGCGGTAAGTCACAATAGCATATATCACTAATATACATCACACACCACAACACCCCAACAGGTTAAAGTAGGTATTGTTTATAACTGAAATACTTGGATTTTTATATGAATTTTATTATTATAATATGGTATTTTACTAAATATTAGTCCAATATTAAATCTTTATAAGCTTGTTTTATTTTATATATCCCAAACCACATTTCAATTCACAGTGAGGAAAGCTTGACAGACACCAGATTTCTACTACGATCTGGCATACCTACTCACCTGATCACTCTCCAAAATCGAGGATGCGGAAAAATCCTCCCTAAAACAGCAACCCTAAGGTGGATTTCCCCTTTGTTCCCAGTAGTTCTGTTGGACAGTTCTGTTAGCCGAACTAATGGGAATTTTTGTCTGTCTAGTTCTGTAAATAACTTGATACCATATGAAATCAAGCTGTGAAAGTAGCTGAAGTAGCCTAAGCGGACTGTTCGAATTTTCTTAACAGCATATGCGGCTAGTTTTTTAATATGGAGAACTTTTTTTTGACCGAACTAATGGGATTTTTTTGTGCCACTAGTTCTAGTGAACAACATGTCAACCTAACACGAAGGGTATGGCGGGCGATCCGGGCTCGCTTCCGCCATACCCTTCGAACCTAACCTATCCATGTCGGGGTGCCAAAAACTCCCGTGCTCGCTTCGCTCGCACTCGAATTAGAACTCGACAGAACTACTGGGAATCCCTAGTACCATTTGTTCTGTTGATAGAACTAGTGAGACAAAAATTCCCATTAGTTCGGCCAACAGAACTACTGGGAACATAAGGGATATCCACCCTGAACGGGGTGGATAATCGGAATTCACTTCTGATTGTTCTTCCGACTATTTACCCTAAGTACTGTCGACAACTTAGCACTACCAAGCATTATTACATCCTCTGAATAAATCCAGACGGCGGACGATGGGAATCGACTGTATCAACTGCCAAATTCGACCAATACATGATACAGTCCATTAACATTGTGGCCACAGCAGTATTTTTTCGACTATTTGTGAATATTTGTGGTGGGGGTCACGAGCCAATGGAGGTAAGAAAGGATGCTCTAAAATCACAAAATACCGCCTCCGTGGCTCAATGTAAACAACTTTGGGTTTACGATACGGAGGTCGCGGGTTCGATCCCCAGCGGGGTACATGTTTAAGTACTCGGTTTGGTTGGTGTTAGGGCACTTTAAATGTCCGCCTGGCTAGCTACCACCATCTTATCTAAATCTGCCGCCAAGCAGCAATGTTATAATAGCATTGTTGGGTTCCGGTTGTCAGAGATAAGATAGCCAGTCCTCCAAATGTGTTGGGGTTTGCGGATCAGTACGCTTCCACCTTCGTGTGATTGAGGTAAAGTACCAACCAGTCATGCATAAAAAAAAGGAACTTATCCATGTAGGACTATTTTACTAATGATTACAATGCGGAATGCAACTACAATTACCAAAATAGAAATTATTGAAGTTGACAACAGAGGTGCAACAGATCTCGCCGAACACCTTTAATTCCATATTATGTTCGCTACATGATGGACACAAACAAGTCGACTGTCGATCCTGATAGCACAGATGTAGGCCAGTAACTTCACTGGCAGTCTTTCACTTCACACCGAAACATGGATATGGTATTACCAAGACCAGTGGATATATAAAACAGACCGTGATCTCAAGCTCAAGACCGATTTATACGGCCCTAAAGGCGATCGAATTATTAATACGGCCTTTCCGCCCGCATCACAGAAATTTTAACAAACAATAGGGTAACATCATCAGAATACACACGAATAGATCTTTTAACAAACTTATTTCATTATTGCAAATAACATATTTTTCAAAATGCTGTCAATGTATAGTTTTCCTACACCGTTCTCAAAATTGAGATGAACTTAAGTTGATACTTGAGTAACTGTTGCATAAAAACAGTATAAAAAATAGTAGGTATTCGAGTCTGAAACGCGATCTCTATCGCAAGATGAATTGTATTAAGCGCCTTAATCACGATCCGTCTTGCTATACAGCCAGCCAAGGTCATGCACGACGCTGGATGCAAAACGAATAAGCTCGCTGTACGTCAATAATAATTATTTAATTGCTTGCTGGACTTGCACCATGAATTTTCAGCGAGACCCCCACCACTGCGACATCCAGCATGCTTGATCGTGTATAAACTTGCTGTACAGCCAATCCGTCATATAAAGCTTGTAGCACAAGGTGACTGCATGTCATTATGGACCACGAAATATGGTCTGAGCGCCGTGTTAATAAATGATCTTGAGATTGAGATTCTCAGTCCCAGTGCAATTTTTTTTGATACTGTTTTAATATGCAACAGATTCTCAAGTCTATTTAAGGTCATGTCAATCTTGAGAACGGTTTATTAATACGACCCTAAGTTTATTGAAAAAAAAGTCAATCAATACTATTTTAGTTACAATAATTAATATTTAAAAAATAAATTAAAAAATAGTTAATAACAATAGTTAGTCCGGACTATAGAAAAAACAAGAATAAATGCATTACTTATTTTATTTTAATAAAAACTATTACATTAAATCTATAAGCCAAAGTTATGTCATGTCATATTGTCTATATGTCTGTACTGAATCCGGCGAAATGAGAATCCGACCAAGTGGGAATAAATGGATTTAATGCCTATTAAGCCCTCGGCCTTCCTACGATCCCGTAGGTGCCTACGTTAGTACTACTTATATAATTCTGTGCCGTTGGTATTAAAATATCAATACCTACCGAAATAAGAATTAGAAATCAAGTCACTAAAGGAATCTATTGCTAGAAATTACAAACATGTAAGGGCCCCATAGCCCAACGTTCATGATTATTTTGCCTTTAATCTAAAGCGCCTTATTCACGGACACGGGTGTACGTCCGCTGAAGGTCGCGGTGCTGGATGTAGCAAACACACGATCCAGCATGCTAGATGTAACCGAACGAGTTAAATGAGCGCACTTTTTTTTTTAATTTATAATGCCACCAGTATACATATACAAACGCCAAAAAATGGGAGCACACTATCAATTGTTGTAGCTTCTCCTAATTCGTGTTGCATTCGGGAACAGTGCTAGTGCTTAATATCAGTGAGACTGCCCGCCCACGACCGACAATCGGTGACCAATTTTTTGTAGGAGAAAAATTGAACTTACTGATTGCAATACTTCAACGCACACATCCTACAAAAAGTCGGTCACAATATCGGTGATAAAAGTATTGACGAAAACATCGGACCAATTATCGGGCCTACAAAAAGTCCGTCATGGGCGGGTAGCCTAAAGGTGCGACTCCATACTTACACCACATAAAAAAATATATTTCACAAGCTCAAACACTAAGCGCTATTTGTGATATAAATGCATAAAGGTATATAAATGCAAAAATATAATGGTAACATTTTGCGGAATAAAATAAAATGGGCATTTTTGGCGGGATCTCGGCGAGTGAAGTTGCAATTTTCTTTATAATTCTTATAATTTGTGCATCCTCACTTTTGAAGCTAATGGCAAAATATTGTGCAGCAAAAGTTAGTGATGGTGTACAAGTGAAGGGAAGTGTAAATAGAAGTGCATAACGAAGCTTTCGGGTTCCCAAAAGAAGCCGCCAAAATCGTTTGTAAAGCATTCTGCCACTTTACTGAAGAATGACTTGACTGTGACCAGACTCTGTATACGCCAAATATACGACGAATTACTTGTTTTGACTGAGACCGACTTATAAACTGAAGAAATAAGACATGGCTGTATGGGCTGAAATCCCTTTGCCTTCTTCGAGAGGAGAAGAGAGGAGAGGACAACAAAACGAAAAAAAATAATTATATATGGTAAATTTCAGAAGTTTCATCTGGCAACCCTGACTTTCATTCATGCATGCATGCATGCATGCATGTCTGTCAAAGAGTATAGTAATTATTTACCGAGAAAGAGTGGCAACTCTGTGGTTAAATTTGCATGTATAGACAGTGTTGCTGCCAGCGATTGGTTGAGGAATTAAATCTATCTATACATGCATATACGTACACTGATTATATTAGGTAGAAACTGGGTTTAGAAATAGGTATTGTTGTTTATGAGGAAATTTTTATTTCTCATAACTAATTTCTCTATGAAAAACAAGTATAACAAAAACAAACAACAAATTAACAAAAATCTGAACTTTTACAAAAACTTTCAAACTGAAATCGACGTTGACTGGCAGCTCGACATGACACCACCATGGACTTATTATTTAAACAGGACTGAGTACTCGCCGCTGAAAAACGAGCCGAGCAGGATGTGTAACGTAGAGGCCGTTTGTCTCTGTCTAACAGGGTGACCACAATATATTTGTTACTTGGGACAAATGTTGTAATAAAATATTTGTCAAAAAACTTTGGCGTTTTGACATTAGTCGGCGTGAGCCATTTATTTCGCATTTCTTAATTTTTTGGGAAACTGCAATAATAGTACAACAGTCAGGCCCCTAATCAATCACACATATTTCACATATTTCGACTCATTTCAAGAATTCGTGGGCATCCTACTTCTTTGATTTACAAAAATATTATTTTTAGCTTACCTGTGGAAAGATATGTTGCAACCACCATAGGATTCACTTGGGCAAGTATAAACGCAACACTTTTTCACCATTTTACTCCTTTTACTTGTTATAATATAACAAATACTTTAAAAAACTTTTAATGCAAAGAAAATTCAAAATCACACCGAACCGCCATGACATGACATGCTTTTCAGGGTTACCATAAAAATAACAAAATCGAAATAAAAATGTATGTTTTCTGTTTGATTTAAGAATATATGAAAAGAAATTAACCTTTAGGCGGACGCGAACACCGATCGGTGTCCAAAATACTTTTATACCTTCAACAGACGCGAACACCGATCGGTGTCGGCGGTACACTCGACTTTCAACTCTCAATTGTAATGGTTATAGAGTTCCAATTCCTTTGGACTGTGTTTGAACTTGTTCTCTATTAAATTCCGCATCCAATAATGTGCGCCATGTCATGTTAGCTATGATATTTAGTCTGTATTTGCGAAAATATTTTTTTTCTCTGTGGGTGGGAGTATAGGCATCATGGACTTATTATTTAAACAGGACTGATAACTATCAAAAGAATCATTTAGGAAAATGATCACTATGTCAACGCAATAAGGTATTAAATTGGATGCACCATACACAAAGGCAAATCCGAGCCGAGAGAGATAGAAATAACGGAGGCCGTGTGTCTCGTTCTTACATCTTGCTAGCAAAAAAAATGATTATGATCAACAGTTTTGGCTACTCAAAAATTCCATTGAAACACTTATATTTTCATGTTATTTTAACAATTATAAATAAACAAATAACATTCGCATTAATTTCTTTTCATATATTCTTAAATCAAACAGAAAACATACATTTTTATTTCGATTTTGTTATTTTTATGGTAACCCTGAAAAGCATGTCATGTCATGGCGGTTCGGTGTGATTTTGAATTTTCTTTGCATTAAAAGTTTTTTAAAGTATTTGTTATATTATAACAAGTAAAAGGAGTAAAATGGTGAAAAAGTGTTGCGTTTATACTTGCCCAAGTGAATCCTATGGTGGTTGCAACATATCTTTCCACAGGTAAGCTAAAAATAATATTTTTGTAAATCAAAGAAGTAGGATGCCCATGAATTCTTGAAATGAGTCGAAATATGTGAAATATGTGTGATTGATTAGGGTCCTGACTGTTGTACTATTATTGCAGTTTCCCAAAAAATGAAGAAATGCGAAATAAATGGCTCACGCCGGCTAATGTCAAAACACCAAAGTTTTTTGACAAATATTTTATTACAACATTTGTCCCAAGTAACAAATATATTGTGGTCACCCTGTTAGACAGAGACAAACGGCCTCTACGTTACACATCCTGCTCGGCTCGTTTTTCAGCGGCGAGTACTCAGTCCTGTTTAAATAATAAGTCCATGATAGGCATAGAATTCCAACTACTGTTTTTTATTAGAACAGGCTTAGGAACCTGGCCATAGAGCTTTCAATTCTCATAACAATTTATTGAATTACCCGTTTTTTTAAGAAAAACATGAAATAAATCTGTACTTTCCGTAAAAATACCAATTATATCGTGGATATAGGTATACCTACATATTACAACTCGTAACATTTTTCTGATTTTTTGTATTATAGCTGAAGTAGTGTTCATTCATTATATCCATAGATAATATATTCCCGTAGCTATTGCTTTTCACAGATTACAAATACACCCAGTAGAAGAGTATCTATAAACGTTTTTAACACCGCAGGTATTTTCGAAAATTTGACAGGCGTGTCGAGATACTTGACCCGCGGAAAAGAAAAAAGGAAAGAGAGGACATAGAGAATTTTATTTGTTTATTTATAATTGTTAAAATAACATAAAAATATAAGTGTTTCAATGAAATTTTTGAGTAGCCAAAACTGTTGATCATAATCATTTTTTTTGCTGGCAAGATGTAAGAACGAGACACACGGCCTCCGTTATTTCTATCTCTCTCGGCTCGGATTTGCCTTTGTGTATGGTGCATCCAATTTAATACCTTATTGCGTTGACATAGTGATCATTTTCCTAAATGATTCTTTTGATAGTTATCAGTCCTGTTTAAATAATAAGTCCATGGACACCACCCACCGATAAGATGGCGGCTGCTGCCACAGAACACTAATAACGGTTAGTTCGTCAACCGCAGTTCAGAGGTCGCAGTCTGCTATGAAAACTGATGACATTTGAAGTGTGCCCCCCCTGATGCCTGTCTATTCCATTTATCTGTGATAATGTTGTTTCAGATTTTCTGGTTTCCAATATATTCCTAATTAAATTACATTACGTAGTATAAAATAATCAAATAAGTTAGTGAAAAGCCTTGTAGTGGTACTGGGCACATTGGTGCGAGTAACCAGGAAAGGACAATGATAGACGGTGAGAAGGCGACGAACTTTTCAATGTCGATGATGTTCGAAATATCCAAGCCTTTGTCTGCGTCGCCTCCTGCTCTGCCAACACCAGCGCCGCGACGGCAAGTGGAGATCTTTAAAAACCCGATACTAATAAATACGTTCTACTGCCGACATTGTAATCTCACACTTGAAGACCTAACTGAATATGAACATCACAATATTACAATGCACCCCCAGAGGAAGGTCTTGACTTGCAACATTTGTACAGCGACCTTCAGGCGTCGGGACCACTTGAAACGGCATATGCAGAGTCTGCATTTGGACCCTAAATATTGTATGTGCCCTGTATGTGGGCAAGATTGTCTACGACAGGACATTTTATTAAAACATATTAAAAAAAAACACGACTCTAATACAGAAATATTTCACTGTAGAGAGTGTGAGTTTGAGTGTGGATCGTATACGGAACTTGAAACTCATGAGGTTACAACTCATATGTTAAGTGAACGGCATATATGTCCGCATTGCAATAGTACGTTTAAACGCAAAGATCACATGTTGAGACATGTTAAATCGCGGCATTTGAATCAGTTTGCATTATGCCCTATATGTCAACAGACGTATAAACGGAAGGATCATGTTGTGAGGCATGTCAGAGAAAAGCACAATATGGAAATGTCAAATGGGAAACTAACTATATTATCTGACAACGTGATAAACCAAGATTAAATATGCTTTTATTTATTTATTTACATATTATTTGAAAACAATGTACTTAGGTAAATTATTGTTTATATTTTGCAATTGAGTCTTGGCTAATGTATATTATATTGTTATAAAGTATGTAGGAATTAAGGGAATTAAGACACATCATCAGCCTTTATACATTTACATTAAGGCCCGTATTAATAAACCAATCTCAATACAAGTCTTGAAGCTGTATCACCCGAGATGCGTCTTAAGAAGTTGACGCTATCTCAAGCTCCGCGCTAATTTATAAACCAATCTTGAGGTCTACTCAGCTGAGATCACTTCTCAAATATTCGCCTCAGCGGCGAATGAATGATAGTCTTGAGTTCCGTTTATTAATACGTGAAACTATCAAGTGAGTACTGCTTGAGTAAGCACGTGCTTTTCAGGTCTCAAGTTTAATCAACACGTTTACTGGAGACCGGTCACAAGACTGTTCTCAATAATGTGAATGGTTTATTAATACGGGCCTAAGACTTGCAGTTGAGCATGCCAATTTCAGTTAGGGTGTCTTTAAAGAGGCATTATGGCAAAAAGATGTAAATTTTCAAGTTATTTTGTGTCCATCTTTATAACATTGACCCAGATCATCTTTTGATGTTCTCTTTTATTTATTGTGGAATTCTATTCAAAAGATTATTGTGTGCATTGTTCCAGCTACACCATGTCATACGATTTGCATATAAATTAGACTACATTGAAAAAAATTTGCTTGCAATCACTGCAGGAGGGCATGACGCTGAATATCATCATAGCAATAGTATAACAGGAGCATAGAAGCAGGACATCCTCGGTACATAAGCACGGAGAGGTCGTTCTGCATCAGCAAGGCCACAGCGAGGCGACTACGGATAAGCTTTTACTATCAATTCAATTTGCTTTTTGGCAACTTATCGAATTTTGCCAGTGTCAAGTGAGTTATATGAGGGTATTAATTTTTGAAATGACATTTTAAAAGAAAATAGTATACTGATGGTCTCGGAAGATGGCACTAATTCAAAGGCACATGTCCAAATTAAAGGCAATTATGGCATATAATCTATGCACCGAAATGCACTCCAAAAAGTTAGGTGTCCTCAGTAGAGCGGCTCGTTACTTCACGCCGGCTCACCGCCTCCAACTTTATAAGGCGCAAGTTCGGCCGCACGTGGAGTATTGTTCTCACCTATGGGCTGGGGCACCTCAGTACCAGCTTCTTCCTTTTGACCGCGTTCAACGTCGCGCAGTCCGAATTGTCGGCCAAGAGAGTCTCACTGACCGATTGGATCCCCTGGCGTTACAAAGAGACGTCGCGTCCCTCTGCATTCTCTATCGCATATTTCATGGGGAGTGTTCTGAAGAACTGTTCGAGCTAATACCCGCTGCTCAATTTAACCGATACACTTCTCGCCGAAAATTAAATTTCCATCCACATCACCTGGATGAGTGGAAGTCTACCACTGTACGTTTCTCAAGAAACTTCTTACCACGTACGACCACCCTGTGGAACGGAGTTCCGGCAGCGGTATTCCCGAACGAGTACGGCATTGGAACCTTCAAGAAACGAGCCTACACCTTCCTCAAAGGCCGACAACGCATCTGTGACCCTTTTGGTGTTCCGGGTGTCCATGGGCGGCAGTGATTGCTTTCCATCAGGTGACCCGCATGCTAGTTTGCTGCCCTCATATAAAAAAAAAAAAAAACCGATGGTTACAATCAAAAAGCTTATAAGCTTCTTAGGCCCCTATTAATAAAAAAAAATAAACCGTTCTCAAGATTGAGATGACATTAAGTTGATGCTTGAGAAGCTGTTGCAAGTTAAAACAGTATCAAAAAAAAAACAGTATTGAGACTGAGACGACCTCAATCTCAAGAACGATTTATTTAATACGGGCCTTAGTTACAATGCAATTAGATATTTTCTATTAAAAAGAGGAGATGGTCCGTTTAGTTTTACTATTTAATAATAAATCAAACAATTTCAAGTTTTTAGTATCATGATTGATGACAAGATGAAGACAACCACATAATAGTTACAAATAACACTTGAATTTAGTTCAACGCCTTCTATTAATGAAGTGGAAATCTTCGTTTTTCTTTTTAAATTGTCATCCTGAAAACCCCACATGAAACGCTGAAAAATCTGAAGCGTTTCCACACGCAGCGGAAAAATACCAGCTGTATTACTGAAACCACTAGGTACTGCATTAGCAGCATGCCAGGCGCGATAAACGTTTTAACACGCGCGAGATAATATTTGTCCCGCTCATTCGCTAGGACGAAATATACAAATATCCCACTCTATTCATATGTCGCGCGCGACAGTCGATGTCATGCTACGGGGGCTGGTGTATTATAGTTTATAACCTCTTTTTTTTAAGACATCTGACAATGGCCTTACGTACTTAGATTTCCTACATAATTGTTATTTTAGTTGTAAATATGGAGATGTATTTTGTTGATACTGCAAATAAAAGTAATTTAAAATACCTGCCTTATTTTATTATGTATAATGTCAACTGAAACCTAACCTACCTAAATAATAATAAATAAATAAATATTTCGGACACTTACACCAATCATCTAGTCCCAAACTAAGCAAAGCTTGTGCTATGGATACTAGATAACGGATAAACATACATAAATATTTATATAAACATCCAAGACTCGGGAGTAAATGTTCATATTCATCACACAAACATTTACCCGTCGCGGGATTCGAACCCGCAACCGTTGGTTTCGCTGATAGGGTCACTATCCACTACACCAATCGGTCGTCGAAAATCGAAAATACGTAGTTAACAGTCTCGGTGAAAAACAACGGTTGTGTTAGACGATGAAGTGTATGTTAGCAAAGTACTCATATATTAACCCCGAGCTCTAAGTACTTTGATGTTAGTCTAAGGCCCGTTATTAATAAACTAATCTCAATACAAGTCTTGTGGCTGAATCACCCGAGATGCGTCTTAAGAAGTTGACGCTATCTCAAGCTCTGTGCTAATTTATAAACCAATCTTGTGGTCTACTTAGTTGAGATCACTTCTCAAGTACCTATTCGTTTCACCGGCGAATGAATGATGGTCTTGAGTTTCGTTTATTAATCCGCGCAAATCCCAAGTGAGTAGGTACTACTTGAGTATGCACATGTTTTTCAAGTCTCAAGTTAGGTTTAGTAATCAACACGTTTACTTGAGACCGGTCACAAGATTGTTCTCAATCCTAAGTGAGAGCCCATACAAAAGGGACAAAAATTTTACTGCAATTATAATGTCCAGTGCTCCCATTTTTGCAGCTGCATCTTATTTATTCGGAACATGAAGCTGCTGCTTCCGGGAGAGAAATCTACAGGTTGTCCCTGGGCTACGTCCTTCATCCATCCCCATTGCGATGGATCTGGCAAATTAGGAGCCTTTAGTAGTGCTTCATACCAAGTAAAAGCTTGATTGCAGGTGCGCTTTAGACGCTAGAACAATACGCGAAACCTTTGCGATCTCTGTCAAATGGCGGTAAATTGAGAGTTGGAAACAAAGCAGATTTTATGTGTAATTATGTGTTTAATGTCTGGGAATAGCATCAATTAAAAAGAAGACTTCGCCAACAACGTATTTTTGATGGAGCTGTTATGGTACAATTGTTAAATCCTGTGGTCAGATATAAAAAAAGTCAAAAACGAGAATAAATATCTGAATTAATTTAGGAGTCGGAAGGCGTATAAGTAAATTACCTCAATACACAACTCACGAATTAATTGAAGCGCACTGCAGTGCTTAGGTCAAGTTTCTCAAATAGTACCTATTACTTATCTACATATACAACATGTAACAGAATTAACGCAAAACCTCATACACCCCAAATGATTTATAATTTAATAAAACTATCTGCATAACTATTCAAATAATTTAAGGAAAATCTTAAAAGTTACTAGCATTTTAAGTTATCGTGTCCACATCATTTGATTAATAATTCTACAAAGTTTACTACCAGTTGTCAGTTACCCACTCGTGGAAAAACCATCTGTCACCATACAGTTATTGGCGGGAAAACAGTTGCAAAAGAAAAACGAAGAAAGAAGATTGGTAGCAAAAGCAATTTATTTAAAATAATAAGGGCGTGGTCGTATCAAACACACAGACTTTAGAACAACTCTAGAATTGATCTTAATTTAATTAAAATTTTTGAAATTATTACCTATATTTTAACATAGTGCAATCGGCTCTACTTCCGATTCTGAACAAACTAATTTCTGGTTTTGCGTTAATTCTGTTACATGTTGTATATTACTGCGTATAGACCGGGTATGTTAAAACGGGAGTTTGGAACCAATTGGAACTCGGGAGATAAGCGACAAGAAACATGTGAGTATCTTTAAGTATAACAAATATGTATTACTCGTAAACTTACTTTTTTTATCAATATTGTATTTTTTTCTTGCACTTTTATTTACTTAACCGATGTATAGGTTATGAGCAGCAGATGTGTGTAAAAAAAAATTTGATTGACAACCTGTTTGGTGTAATGGTTACCAACTCTGACCACTATACCAAAATTATTACTTTTTTTATTTTATTTTTTTTTATTTATTTACAAAAAAAAATGTATTTATGTATAACTATATCAATCATCTGGTATCCACAACACAAGCATATAGTTGCTTACTGTGGAACTAGATGGCGCTGTGTGTATGTCTAAGGATATATAAATTTATTTATTGTGCACGGTGATTTCGGGTATTTATTTTCTACAGTCCTATTAGTTCTTGAGGATTCTAAGAGATGGCGCTGTTTTATCTACTAAGAAAAGCGCGAAAATGAATTGTTCGCGCTATCATATATATCATCAAACAATGGCCCGTATTAATAAATCAATCTCAATAGAAGTCTTGAGGCTGTATCAACCGAGATGCGTCTTAAGCAGTTGACGCTATCTCAAGCTCAGTGCTAATTTATAAACCAATCTTGAGGTCTACTCAGCTGAGATCACTTCTCAAGTATTCGCCTCAGCGGCGAATGAATGATAGCCTTGAGTTTCGTTTATTAATACGCGCACCTCTCAAGTGAGTAAAGCTTGAGTATGCCCGGGGTTTTGCAGGTCTCAAGTTAGGTTTATTAATGAACACGTTTACTTGAGACCAGTCACAAGACTGTTCTCAATCTTGAGAATGGTTCATTAATACGGGCCAATGTTTAGGTACGCGGTACCGCGGATTTCCGACTCGAGCCTAAAATCAATTGAGGTTTAATCTTGTTTTTGATTTTTTTTATATCTGACCGTAGTCGCATTTTTATATATTAAGTTGAAAAAAAAAACAACTATTAACAATGATTACATTAGGTTTTATTAACACGTTCTTTAGTCTTTTTATATTCGTTGCTAGCCTAAAAACTAGTGTTGTTCCAATTTCTTCACTTTTATCAGCACTTTATATGGGGCTTACAATCCGGATATCAAAATTCATAAATTATTCGGATAATAAACGTAAACAGATTGCAAGCCCTACCTATAAACCTTTTTACTTATTAATTAGGTACCTATAATTTATTAAGAAAAAAAACTGTACAAAATGTACTGTTTTGCTACTCAAGCATTGAGTACACACAAAGAGAAATACAAATAGTGTAATATTAATGACATAAACAAAAGAGATGAGTTTTAGTAAGATCTCCATAATACATACAATGAGCAAAGGTCGCATTTCATAATGATCATCACTTCCATTGATAAGACCGCCAGTGTACCTACCATATTTTGAAATTCCATGTTTATATGCTGTTGGTGTACAATAAAGTATATTTGTATTGTATTCTCCGTACTAGAAATATCTAAGTAAAATCAGTACTAAGACAGGTAGACAAGCTTATAATAATAATATTGGAATTTTGCATATAACTATTTAGATGATAATTATCCCTGGACATAACTCGTTCGCATGCCAGGCTGTTTCACAATTATTATGAAATATAAAAATCTCTTCTAAAAAAAGCAACTCCTCGAGTTTCTTGCCAGTTCTTCTCAGGGGGAAATTGCATTTTGAACAAGCAGTGGCTTAAAAAAATGTAAAATGAACTATTTTAAGTGTACCCTGTGTACCTACAAAATAAAGCATTTTTGACTTACAATTTTTTTTTAGATAGCCAGAAGAATTACGGTTTATGTACGCAATTGCCGCATGTTAGTTTGAACAGGGAATATAACCAGTATGGGTAGCATGACCACACGCGATATAGTTTATCACACGTTATAACCCGCGTATCTGTCAAAATGCTGCTGTACGATTGTTGTCGATCATTTTGACAGACAGCCATAAAATTTGATAAGCTATATTTGTCATGCTATCACTGTACGTATAGATACTGGACGGTTAAGTTCGGGATAAAAAAGGGAAAAAAAGTTAATCAGAAATAAATAAAAAACTCGACCGTAAAAAAACTGAAAAGAAAAAAAACCTGGTCTCGATAATCTTTAATTCTGGTAAGCAATATTGAATATTAATTTGAGAAAATGTTTATTCAGTTATAGTAGATTAATTATTTAATCTTTTCTGTAAAGGTTTACTCACTTTTCTACATTAGGGGAGTTAATATCGAGAGCATTAGGTAAGTTTTCGCGATAAACATTTTTCCCAGCAAACAGCAAAAGAACAATTTATTTCCACCAATGACAAGTGCTATAATAATATTTATAGATAAGTAATACGGTGACAGGGTCTTGAAATACGATGTCAGTCCCGTACCTGTAGCAACTGTGGTCATAGCTAATTCAGCACAGAACTGTTACAGAATCCAATTTCACTATAATCATAAATAAATATTTTGCAAAATGATGCCCAAAATTTTAAAGGGACATCCTTATTAATCACGTGTACTCGGCCTCGCACGCTCAGTTGATCGACAACTCAGCTGGTAGCTTAGGGTTGCCAACCATATGATTTTTGATGTTACATTTCCGGTTATTATCCACGTCATATTTTATGAGAATTAAACTAATAAGACTTAATTCCAATAAAATTATTACTACCTTTTCTATAGCCCCTGTTCATATTAACACGTGGTCCAAAAAATGGTGCAGTGGCGGTAGTGGAGATAATCTGTATTTGCTTTCTTTCAAAGGAAGCAACAATATGATAATAGAATGCAATTACCAACTAGGATTTCATCACTTTGAATGTGCAAATCAGCTGCTGACTGTAAATCTTCGTTCTTGATAAATAACATATTAACATTTTTTTTTAAATGTTACAAAAAAAAAAAGAAAAACATTCTAAAGTTCCTTAGGTACTAGAAAAAAAGAGTAATAAGAATAACATTAATCTTAATCTATTATAACCATTTGTGCTAATGCAAAATGATGACTTTTCTAATAGAAAGTTGTATCCAACAACTTTACATCAAAATGTAAACTACCCTACTTTTACAAGTTAGATCAGTTTTAAGCGACTACAAATTAAAGGACGGCGATAAAACTTAATTTTCTCACTTCATTCTTCTTTTTTAACACCACAAGTTGCTTAATATTTTTAAGTTATGCAACACACAACATTATAATCAAATAACCAGGTAGGGTGCAACTTACATTTATATTTAATATACACAACAGTCAGCTGTTGACAGCAGCAGTCAATTTAATAAGAAAAGTCAGTGAACACTTGCAGGTTTTCTTAACGACTATAATATACAGGGTGAAAAGTTGATATAGGACACGTAAACACCTACTAGAACCGGTGTAACTACAAAACTCATACTTAAAAGACTATTCAAAAATTTTGGGATGTTTTATTTATTTCATTCACTGATTTCGAAAAGATAGTTCGTGAAAAAACTCATTTTCCAAAAAAAATATTCATCCCATTCAATCCTCTTACTGATAATAACATTAGTCTCCATGAGATCAGCTAGAGTCAAGCTAGAAGAAAACGTAAAATAATTTTCCATACAAAAGATTTTTTTTTTAATAATTTTCCATAATAAGAAATAACTTTACAAACAAACAAAGCAGTAAAACACTCCAAAGTTAGAGACAGTATCCTAAGATTTCTTGTAGCTACAATGGTTCTTCGATCATGCGCAATCTCAATTGTCCATCCTGTATATCCAAACACTTAACACCAATTGTTCTTTTCCAAACTATAGCCCAGGGAAAATACGGTAAAAAATTAGCTTAGCTAGACATTATTCAGAACCGACTTATATAATTGCTATCTTATAGAAGTATATTAGAGAAGTAATTTTAAATAATTAAGCCTAAAAAAACGATCGTTTAGTCTCGATTTTTTTAGAAAACCCTATTTTTAATTTGTATCTTAATAACAATAAATACTAACTGATATTTAATTAGGTAGACTTTCGTTAAACACAGTTAACTTATTGATGGATAAAAAACTAAGCATGTGTTTTAGTTGAAAACATCGTCGAGTTGCATTGTTTAAGTATTAAAAATGAGAACTAATATTTTGCAACGATAATTTCCCTAAATGTTTTGAATTCAAAGGAATACCCATCAATTGAGCATTTAAAAAAAAAACGCATTTTTCAATGTTAGATTATTTAGTTACTTAATACATGCGTTTCTTACAAATTCTTCATTTTTAGCAATTGTTAGCAACAAATTTACATTTACAACACTCTATTAAATGCTTGAAGAAAATCGCGGTAATTCGTTTTTCCGAGGTCAAACCGTATTTTCCCTGGGCTAAGTACTAGGAAAGGATGCTAGATAATGCATTTACATACATAAATATTTATATAAACATCTTACGATGTTACATCTTACCCATCCGGGTATGGTTCAGTTAGCCATTTAATTGTATGCTCAGAGTTTTTATATATAACAGACATTTGGGTCCGTATTAATAAACCATTCTCAAGATTGAGAACAATCTTGTGACCGGTCTCAAGTAAAACGTGTTGATTAATAAACCGAACTTGAGACCTGAAAAGCACGTGCATACCCAAGCAGTACTCACTTGAGAGGTGTGCGTATTAATAAACGAAACTCAAGACTATCATTCATTCGCCGCTGAAGCGAATTCTTGAGAAGTGATCTGAGCTGAGTAGACCTCAAGAATGGTTTATAAATGAGCACGGAGCTTGAGATAGCGTCAACTGCTTAAGACGCATCTCGGTTGATACAGCCTCAAGACTTGTATTGAGATTGGTTTATTAATACAGGCCTAACACTTTTACAGAAGTCTGTGCTACTCAGAGGGGGTTTGTCCGGTTCCTTAGGATACTATTATTATAGACGAGATTCACATACACGGGTTGATGATATAGTCCAAACAGCATCAATGGATAAAGGACTGCAAAGGACTGAGAGATGTGGAAGAAATTGGAGGACACCTTCACCCAAAGAGGGATCCATACTCAACGAGAATTAACAAAGCAACTAACAAAGAAATAAACAATATTATTCATAAGTACTTAACTAATAAAATAACACCAACATTCTTGTAATTTAGAGAGAAACATTATCATTATATGTATTGTTATTCACACTCACAATTTGAGTCACTTTTAGTTTAAAAAAATTTATCCAATCTATTTTTTGAACGAATTTACTGATTGGACGGAGACAACTTCTTCTGGCACCTTGTTTCAGACCTGAATGGCTCAGTTGCTCAGAAAGCGTTGGGTGACATTGATGTCAATGTGAGAACGGCTTATTTGCAGAGAGTGTCCTTGTAATGGTTGTATGTCTTTGTATGAATATGTCATGTAGGTACGAATTAATCTCTCTCTTATATCTCAATTAGGTCTTTTGATGTGTTGCATGTAAGATTCAAGATACCCTCAGGTCGGTGCAGTTTCCTACAATATCAGCCATACATAACGATTCGCCTAGACATGCAATTGAATGGTTAATTTAACCATCTGCCTACTCAGTTGTAAAATACTTCATTCGCAAAATGTTCTTAACGAATATTCCATTCATAAAACGATTGCGGCAATTCTATGTCGTAAATGAATTTAAATATTTCATTAAACACAAAATTGTATTTAAATCAAGAAAAAGTTTCATACAACAGCTATTTAGCTATGTTAACTATTATCAAGTCATTTAAATTTTATGAAATTTAAATTATGTTTTCTTTAGCAAATTTTAAGACTCAATCTCTTTTGTATGACATATAGGCCATAAACTAGTATAAATTCAGTGATGTCAACATAAGAAAAAACACAAGCATTTAAACGAGCGTTGTACCACACAAAAATTTTTGAGTTCCATCGCTATTAAGTAAAGAACGAATAAGAGGATAAACAGATGTGTATATGTCAACTCAATAGAGTTACCTTAATTTACTTCTAGGGCGCTGACGTGGTACAAAATTTAGCGATTAAATGCAATTGAGCTAAATGGCGAATTTTTTATGTGAAAACCCTGTAGATGGTTTTTTCTGTGACCCTGCAATTTAACCACTTTAGCAGTGTAGTCCCAGGTTAAAGTCTAACAAACCTGAAGGTGTCAAAAGCCTATGAGACGCTTTAAACTATTGTAATTGTTCGACATAATCTGTCAGAATAGTGTATGCAAATTCAGTAAAATTTAGGCCCGTATTAATAAACCGTTCTCAAGATTGACATGGCCTCAAGTTGTCGCTTGAGAATCTGTTGCATATTAAAACAGCACCAGAAAAAATGGTCTTGAGACCGAGACGCGGTCCCAATCTCAAGAACGATTTATTAATATGGGCGTTAGAGTGAGATGCAAAGTATTCAAAAATATTCCAAATTACTGTGTTAGTCAAGTTGTGATGTGTTTTATGGCATGTTAGTTGACATTAATTCATAAATATCAGTTGGCAAATTGTGATCTATTGTGTAGGTATAGTAATTTTTTTTAATAAATATTTATTTGGGTCTGTCTATATTATTTTGTAATTGAAATAACTATTAGTAATTTTTATTCACCTTCGAAATTTTGTTATGATTGTTCAGATATTCAAACTGAACAATGTTTACTATGGGAGCAATAAAATCAGCAGGAATTGGTATTGAACTTTACCCACTCCACTGAAATGGGTGTGTTTTTTTTTCTCGAATTCAGAGTTGGTTTCATAATGATAATTGTCAGTGTCATATATATGTTTTTTTTTTTTTTAATTAATTCATTTTCTTCTTTTGTTTTCTTTAAATTGAAGTGTACTGAGGCAATAACAATTTTTATAAAATAATCTCGTAACCAGGTGTCCTTGGTACAATCTTGCCTAGTGAGGAGACCGCAAGGAACACTTAAAACATGCTTTCTTCAAAATATCTTATATATATTAAGATCGTCATCATGTATTGCACTAATTCCTGTAAAATATTGTTATTTATGGACATTGTTTTGCAATTTAAAAAAATATTTTAATTTGTTCATACAAAATTTTGAAGGTGAATAAAAAATCACCTATAATACTTACATACTATACTATGTTCCGGGACTCATCCTGCCTTTCGGTAATATAACAATAACACGTCAAATGTCTGATGCGACCTGTATCACCATTTTGCATAAACACAGAGCAGCAGTAACCTAAATAAATTACAAAAATAATCATAACCTCTTATGTATACGGTTCAGATGACTAAGCAGGGACTCCTTAGCTTTAAACTTTAATGAGCATGTATCACATTGATACGTTACATTTTTAAATGTATGCTTGTTCCTCACATGCTTCGCCAGCCCGTCTTTACTTGTGAATTTCTTTTGACATTTCAGGCAAGCGTTCTCTTGCATTATCTGCTTCAGCTTCAAATGCCTCCGCAGACAATATCGTGACTTAAATGTAATTGCACAACTCTCGCATTTTGACTTGCTCTTCACCTGATGATGGGTCTGACAGTGAAGATCCAGGTTGGTCTTCTTCGTAAACACGATTTGACAGTCATTGCACTCAAAGGTAGCCTGCTGTTGTTGTAGCTCGTGGTTAGACGTCATGTGGCGAAAGAACTGACTGTTCTGGGTGAATTTGAGCCGGCAATACTGACAGTGGTATACGTACTTGTGGTCCTCTACAGGCCTCGCTAAAGCGAGGGTCTCCTCGACTTTTCTAACACGATTCGCTGGCTTCGTTACGCGAATTCTCGGACCAGTTCTAGCTGGTTTTTTATTCATAACTGAGCCAAATATTATCTTGTAGAATCTTCAGCTCAGGCTGTCATCGTTTTGTACACTTTATTATATAAACACAATACTTTATTAAATTCTAAAGATCAACACGTAAGCATAAAAATTTTAAGGACGGAATTTGTTCTCACACAAAACTGTTATGGAGACTTGTTGTTTAAAGCACTCGTTAATATTCGTTTAACTAATTATCTATCGTAAGCAAATATATTATAAAAGAGACTCCAGATAAATAATAGACGAAATATAAGAAAATTTTCCAATTCGAGAAGCAAGCCACTTGCTTTTGCTTTGCTTGCTTTGACATATGACAGACAAACAAATCTGTAAAAAAAAACAGAACATGTGCGTTCTGAAACTTGATAACTGTACTTTCACTTTCCAGTCTTTGTGCGAGTTTTTATTACATTCTTCAGGAATCTCGAGAAAGTATACATAGTAAAATAGTGATTTCTCTGTAGGCTATCAATAAATCAAAGATCGAAGTCTTGAAGTATAATCAAAAAAACCGCATACCTTATCAAAAATTTCTAAACGATAATCCATACTGTCTACTGCGTAGACAGAGAATATACTATGCATTCTCTGTCTACGGTCTACTGCGACCATGGACTTATTATGACTGCGACTCGAAAGTACCTACAGTCGATATCTCCGTATATAAAAAGTACTCTGTGACCCGTATTAATAAACCGTTCTCAAGATTGATGCCCTCAAGTTGACGCTTGAGAATCTGCTGCATATTAAAACAGCGTCAGAAAAAATGGTATTGAGACTGAGACGCGATCTCAATCTCAAGGATGATTTACTAGTACGGGCCTTGTGAATCGATACCAGTTAATGTACTACTTGGGTTCTACCAGTGTAAGATGGTCGCGTATGCTATCGGGAATGTAAACGTCGCGGGACCTTAAACTGGAAATTCAAGGCCGTCGTGAGCTCACGACTGCTGCTAAAGTAAAGTAAGGTAAAGATACCTGCTTAGCTAAGCCGGTACCTTTACCCACCAATTTCTTTGCTTTCTTCTAACATTACTGACGCTTTCTGGTATTATTCTCGTCCCAGACCTAAGCCTGACGTCATGTTATGTGTTACGTTGCCACACCTATTGTATTTTGAATAGAAAATTTTATGTCGTTAAGTAAACATACCTAGGTATAATAATCTTATGACGATTCATCATCATCATCATCAGCCACCGTACGTTCAACTTCTTCAATTTAAAAGCTATGCTCTTATTGCTATAGTTTACACAAATGAAAATATTGCTAAATCTAAAAAATTAAAATATCATGACCTTGTTATTTAAAAACGAGTAAAGAGCGTCTCTTTTTTTCAGGGTTAGATAGATACAGTTTGGATCGCTGATAGGTTTGACCGCCTCCGTGGCTTAAGTAAACAATAAATTTTAATAATTGATCCGCCACAAATTGGCAAAACAACTGAACTCAACAACAATCATTATGTCGTCAGTGTGCTACGACTAATTACGTACCTACCTAATACTTATTTGGGTTTATCTCCGAAGTGCAACGTCAGGTTTTAACCAATTTTATATGTTACCACCAAACTTAACTTGGTGAAAACCCTATCAAACAAAAAAAACAATCGTCAAAATCGGTTAAAATAGGGTGAACATAGGTACGTACATAAAAAAATACACACAGACGAACGAACATCATTTATAATACGGGGGCTGGCTAGCTATTTTATATAGGTTTAGGACCCGATTTCGAAAGACATATATATAAGCGAAAGCCATTTGTGTGACGCCAGATAATCGAAGAGCCATATGAATGAAACGCCATTTAGCCGATGAGCCATTTAATCGAATGTACAGACCCCTTTCTGTAGCGAGCGAGCAATATGGGTCGGGGAACCCCGACATTGTGTAATATTTTCGAACTGTACATTCGATCTTATCGCTTTCGCATATTTGTGTTTTCGATGAAATAGCCCATCGGCTAAATGGCGTTTCGATCATATGGCACTTCGATTAATTGGCATCGCACAAATGACTTTCGCTTATTGATGTCTTTCGAAATCGGGTCCTAAACCCATTTTATATTAGTCTGTTGATAGCATTGTTGTTCCGGCTGTAGAGATAAAATAGCTAGTCCCTGAAATAAGTTGGGAGTTCCGGAAGAGCGCGTTTCCATCTTCGGCCTCATCTTCCTTAACATCAGGTGATTCTACTAGCGCTAACGTGCTATTTATAAAAAAAAGTATACATTACTTAACCCATAAACTAAATTACCTAGCTAACTTATATTCAAAATATAAGTATCGCTGTAACTGTTTTTTAATCCCTGAAGAAAAATGACGTCACTATGTATGTGTTTGATGGCGGTGTGTGTGTTGGTCCAGCCAGGGTTCGTCCGGACGTAGTAGGTACTATCTCAGTAATGCTTGTTCGATGCGCATGCGATTTTTTTTTATATTTAAGATTAAATCCGGAGTTGTTTGATAAAAAGGAAAAAAAAAGTAAGTCGTTTCGAAAATGTTTAACTTTTAACACTATCTTTTAGTCTAGGTCTTACCTGGACGATATAATCATTTTGTTCGATAAATATTGTCGGGGGTTTTATAAATTATTAATTTATTTGTGTGTATTTTTTTTTACTTTTTTATTTGTGTGTGTATTAAACTGCTAAAATAAGTAGCATTAAATAGTGGTTGGCCAAGTAGACATTTTAAAATGCCGTACCACTTAGACAATCAATCAAAGATTGCTTCATTCAATCAATCCTTGTAAATATTGAGCCAAGGAGTCGGTGAAGTATTCATTACTTAATCATTGAAATTTGTTAATAAATGTTTCACTGATGTAAAATCAGAGATAACGTCATTATTCAATACAAAACTGATAAAAACCATTTAATCTGTAATGATCACGTCTCAGAATGTAACTATTATATGTACAGTCTGTAACAGATATACCTACCTTTACAGCCCGCCTTAATACAAATTAAGTTTTCTCAGGAACTCGTGAACGTTTTTCGATAGTGTTTTATTTATTTAATTTAATTTTTGAATAATACATAATCAACAGCATCATTATAAAACCTATTACACTAAATCTGTAAGCCAAAGTTATGCCAATTATAGACTCTCATTCTTTTAAAATATTTCGGTAGAAAGTGACTATTCATTAAATAATAATCATTATGCAATCTATAGATAAAAAGCCATGTTAGGAAACATAATTTTTTTATGCAGTCCTGTAAAGGTTTTTCGTGTCAGACTGTACCTAAGTACTTTCACATAACTTTTTAGTTAAAATATTTTAAAAGTTAGCAAATAATTGCGTAGGTTCCTTCGTTATAAAAAGGTAATGAATTAAAAACTAAAGTATAGTTTTAAGTGTAGCTCACAAGGAAATGGTTGCATACAGCCCAATAGTTTTTTTTGTGATCTTCGGCGTTTTTGCCGCGGCTTTGGAAGAAGAACAACCCATAGTCTTAACTAAACAAGGGAAAGTTGAGGGTAGTTTGGCGTCCAATGGACTCTATTACGAGTTTTTCGGAATTAGATATGGGGTGCCAGTACCGTTTAGGGTAAGTTTTCTATTTTTATACCACCGACGCAAAAAGAAGAATTAGGTTTGGAACCTGTTTGTATATATGTGTCTCTATGCACTATAGCGTCGGTGGCGCAGCGGTTAAGACGCGGCCTCCCAATTTAGGAGGTCCGGCTTCCATCCCCACACAGGTCATGGACCAATGAGTTTTTAAATTAAATTACTTATGTGCATTTATCCGACTACTCTTAAACGGTGAAGGAAAACATCGTGAAGAAACCTGCGTGCCTGAGAAATAAAAATTCAAAGGCATGTGAAGTCCACAACCCGCATTGGGCCAGCGTGGTGGATTATGCCCCATACTCTCTCATAAACGAGGGAGGGCCTAAATCCCTGGAGTGGGATGTTTACGGGGTGATGATGCGCTATAGCTCTTAAAGCGCTAAAACGGCTGAACAAAGAAAATGATTTCTTACTTTGTAAACTGTAGCACCAAAACGGGTGAACCGATTTTCATCGACAAGATCATTCTAGCCATCTCGTAATGGTGCTATAATACCACAGCCATACATAGGCCCGTATTAATAAACCAATCTCAATATAAATCTTGAGGTTGTATCAAACAAGATGCGTCTTAAGCAGTTGACGCTATCTCAAGCTCCGTGCTAATTTATAAACCAATCTTGAGTCTACTTAGCTGAGGTGATTTCTCAAGTATTCGCATCTGCGGCGAATGAATGATAGTCTTGAGTTTCGTTTATTAATGCGTGCATACGCGTACGTATGCACGTGCTTTTCAGGTCTCAAGTAAGGTATACTAACCAACACATTTACTTGAGAAAAATCACAAGACTGAGCATGGTTTATTAATACGGGCCATATAGAGTCCAAACTTATTATTTATACACACACACACATACACACAGATTATATTTTATTAAGTTAAAATAAGAACCTGATTATATGCTATCTTATCTTATGGAAGAGCGGGATTTACTGTTACAGGTGTTTTTATACTTAAAAGGAAAGTCCCGTCCACGCCTGTGTTATCTTTTGTTAAGAAATGTGAAATAAATAGAATCTTTGAATCATTTTCGAAAGTTAAAAATGGTTTTAATATAAATAAGTCACTATCTAATTACCTACAATAATTTTATATGTTATTTTAAAGGCACCAGAGGAGCCGCCATCTTTCTCAGATGTTTACAAGGCAGATAACCGAGCGGTGATCTGCCCGCAATTCCCATCCAACGACCCGCTAGCAGCACCCAGCGACAACGAAGACTGCCTCGTCCTGAATATCTTCACTCCTTCCCTATTCCACAACACCACCCTACCAGTCATGGTCTTCTTCCATGGCGGAGGCTTCGGCCTTGGCTCCGGATCACCAGCCTTCTACGGCCCTCAGTACCTCGTCAGCCACGGCGTCGTTATTGTAACAATCAACTACAGACTGAACATATACGGTTTCTTGAACCTGGGTATTCATGAAGCTCCAGGAAACGCTGGCTTGAAAGACTGTAGGGCTGCCTTGAGATGGATTAAAGAGAATATCGCCAGTTTTGGTGGAGACCCTGACAATGTTACAGTCTTTGGACAGGGATCCGGAGGTGTAGCTGCTATATATCTGACGTTATCTGAATCAACGCGAGGGTTGTTCAGTAGAATAATTACTGAGAGCGGTTCAGTCTTCACCCCGCAGTCCTTCGACGCGGATCCAATCGCTACGGCCAGTCAGCTGGCTAAATCTTTGGAACTCAACACCGATGACCCCGAGGAACTATTGAAACTGTACACAGAGACACCAATAAACAAAGTTGAAGAGGCTATTTCTAAACAAATGGATGCTAAATCTGTCTTCTTGCCGTCAGTTGAAGAGATATTCGACGGCGAGGAACCATTCTTGACAGATACTCCTTACAACATACTATCTGACCCCAAACATGATTCGTTCCACCCTGTGCCAATGATGGCAGGCCTAAATACAGTAGAAGGTTTGCCAAGTACTCTAGATTATTATACAATCACCAGTCAAATGTCCAGAATTCAGAGTGAAGACTTTGCGGCAGTGGAACCAAGAAGTTTGAAAATTCCGAAAGAGGACAAAGAGGATGTAAGAACGATCCTGAAGGAAACTTACTTCAGTAATATTACATCTGACGAAGCTGTCATTGGAGGGATAATTAATCTAAACACCGATTTCTCTTACGTCGGTCCAATGTCGTTGTTTTCAGAGTTTTACGCAAATAGTTCCAATGTACCAGTTTATGAATATGTATTCAACTACATAGGCAACAGAAATCTTGGTAGGTTGTTGACGAACAGCAGTTTACCAGCAACTGCGAACTTGGACGAGTTATTTTATATTTTCGAACTGGAGAGACTGCCGCTTCCTATGGATGAGAATGATGCAAGAATAGTTACCTTTATGACAATGATGTGGACAAACTTCGCTAAATATGGGTAAGTGTTTTTATGTATGCCAAAAAATATTGAAGCGCGAAAATCTCTACTCCAACCAAACTGAGATATAAATACTGTACTGTAATGGGAATCCATCCTACCCCCTTATTGTCTAGCTTCAAAGGTAATAAAGTAACGCCAACTCCTTCGTCATTGCTCGAATTTCTGATCTTCATTCTCAAAACAATTACAATTCACAATAAGAAAATTGAAAATTTATTTATCTGGTCGAACTTGGCAATTGCAGCAGTAGAGACAGTCCATTCCCATTGAAGTTAGACTTTGAGTGTGCAGGTATAAACCCGATGTTCTTTGACACAAAGTTATAAGGAAGTTTCCATAACTTATGTAAATCATAGATCGAGCACTGTTCCAGGAGCGGTTGAAGGATGTGTATGGCCAGGGAGTTTCTATCGAGGCATTGTACATTTGATTTTACTTACTCTATGTCTATATTACTGAAATTATATAAATTGAAACTTTGCAAACAGCACTCCAACTGGACCGCTTATTGCTTGCGGACAGAGACTGGACATACATAAACACATAAGGCCAACAAACACATTACACCCGTGGTTTTTCGTCGGAGGTTAAAAACAGTGCACAATACAACTCCACTCCAAAAACCTGGTCTTATTGTTTCATGATTTCCTTCTCGTTTGTTTCTTTCCTTAAGTATTTCTTCCTCAATCACCATATTTAATCTCAGCTCTAATACACTATGTCCATAGCTGGGGGGCCTGGTGACCTGTAATTCTTCCTTCTTCCTTTTCAGGCACCAGTCTTCCCACAAATATGTTCTATGTATTACCTAGTCCTAAAATCACTTTGTAAAGCGTCATTTGTGGTGAGAAAATAAACACTTTTTATTATTACATATTATAATCGCATGTAGTTTGAACAGGGACAAAGGCGGACATTTATATATGAATTCTGAGTTACTCGAACTCACTAACAAAATGTTGAGTTCGGTTTTATCTCTGAATATTTAAGATTATCGTCTACGTCTACATTCAGCAAGCACAAGCAAGCAGGTTCACCCTTTTAATTGACATTTTAATTTAATTTATTACAACTTACAACCACAAGTAACGCCTGAAAAAAGAACTTAGCGAGCAACGATGGTACATTATTGTTTTCTCAGGCGCGCATTTTAGGTAGGTATTTAATGCTTGCCTTAAATTTCTTTTACAGCACTCCAACACCCGAGCCAGGGAATGGAGAGTGGCTGCCCTACCCCCATCACCTGGCCATCTCATTGGAGCCCCAATACGTAGCGCCGCTAACACCGGACCGCGCGTACTTTTGGCGCGTTCTCTACCTCAAATATGGCGCTGACATTTGGAAATAGGCGGGAACAGAAAAGTGTTAACATATCGGATGGAAATTAACTTTGTGAATAGGTGAAAACTTTACAATGCAAATTTTTTCACGATTTCATTTGAGAAAGTTATAAGTACACCGTGTATAAATAGCTATAGTAAATTATTATATGTTTAATTTGATTAATTATTTAAGAATGAACAGTACTTAGATGTACTTACGTGTCTAATACGGGAACTACGCAGCCAGTAATGTAAATAAAATATATTATATTAAACTTTGTTTTAGTATATTCTTACTTTGACAATGGAGCTCTATATTACTAAAGACTTTGCATTAGTTTAGGAAATCTTTGCATTTTACTTTGCTTTATTGCTTTCTCTTCTTTCTTTGTTTCGATAGTCAGGGATAAGATAGCCATTTCCCCCAAATATGGTGGGGTTTAGTAGGGGTGAGGTACGCTTCCACCTTCGGCCACATGTTCGCTTAGCATCACGTGTAATTGAGGTCAAGTGCTAACCCGTTGTGCATAAAAACAATATGAATTCTAGTGCTAAGCTCCTATGGATACCAGATAGTTGATGTAGGCGTGGGGAGGGATTCTACCCGTATGTAGTTAATATACCGAACATTCCCACTAAGTTTGATTCTTCATTCATAATACGTACATAAACTCCCTTCCGGCGTCAGTCTTTCCTGAAACTGAACCTTAGGATCTTCAAAAGCGAAGTGAATAGACATTTACTGGGATCGCGTGCTTCATCTGCGACCACATCGTCACTTTCTATCAGGTGAGATTGTGGCCAACGCGAATCCAGTTAACCATAAAAACTACACACATTTTTTTGTAAATACATACATATTACACTTTAACATCCATAATTCGGATACACGTGTCCGTATTCACCACGTCGTCATTATAAAAATCAGGCATGATGTGTTCATACAATAAAATAAAATGAATTTGTTTTTCAAATTTTTACTAGAAATCTACTATTAAATTTATTAAAATACAAGACAATTCTTAGCAATCTAACAACAAGTACTTATCTCATTATTACACCCAACTGTGGTTCAAATAAATCTAGAAATTCATAGGTATGACTAGGTAAATAAGTTTATTTGTCTTAACATTTTTAAAATTCCGCACATACAAGGCAAAATCGGAAACTTATGGATCACTTTGTTATCCGTCTCTAACAAGTATAATTCAGCAGTTACTAGTAATACATCGTCTAGATAACTACATATTTAAATACGCCAGTTTAAAATTTCAATAGTGATATTAGGTAGGTAACCCTCAGGCGCAGTATTCGCACAAGATCGTCTTTTTTAAAATTCCCAAGCGACGAAATCAGTTTAAAAAAAAATCGGAAGTAAGTTCCTACCATGGACTTATTATTTAAACAGGACTGATAACTATCAAAAGAATCATTTAGGAAAATGATCACTATGTCAACGCAATAAGGTATTAAATTGGATGCACCATACACAAAGGCAAATCCGAGCCGAGAGAGATAGTAATAACGGAGGCCGTGTGTCTCGTTCTTACATCTTGCCAGCAAAAAAAATGATTATGATCAACAGTTTTGGCTACTCAAAAATTCCATTGAAACACTTATATTTTTATGTTATTTTAACAATTATAAATAAACAAATAACATTCGCATTAATTTCTTTTCATATATTCTTAAATCAAACAGAAAACATACATTTTTATTTCGATTTTGTTATTTTTATGGTAACCCTGAAAAGCATGTCATGTCATGGCGGCTCGGTGTGATTTTGAATTTTCTTTGCATTAAAAGTTTTTTAAAGTATTTGTTATATTATAACAAGTAAAAGGAGTAAAATGGTGAAAAAGTGTTGCGTTTATACTTGCCCAAGTGAATCCTATGGTGGTTGCAACATATCTTTCCACAGGTAAGCTAAAAATAATATTTTTGTAAATCAAAGAAGTAGGATGCCCATGAATTCTTGAAATGAGTCGAAATATGTGAAATATGTGTGATTGATTAGGGTCCTGACTGTTGTACTATTATTGCAGTTTCCCAAAAAATGAAGAAATGCGAAATAAATGGCTCACGCCGGCTAATGTCAAAACGCCAAAGTTTTTTGACAAATATTTTATTACAACATTTGTCCCAAGTAACAAATATATTGTGGTCACCCTGTTAGACAGAGACAAACGGCCTCTACGTTACACATCCTGCTCGGCTCGTTTTTCAGCGGCGAGTACTCAGTCCTGTTTAATTAATAAGTCCATGGTTCCTACTTACTTGAGTCGGACTCTCCGTGTGCAATGTCATGCTTACAATTTTTTTTATTTTATTTATTCGAAAAATCAACTGCTATCTAAAATTGTAAATAAGTAGGTACGCAGAAATATGTCTTCTCATCATATAATACCAGTGGAATAGAAAAATAATGGATATTTTATAATTTAATCATAATGCCTCTCTCAGACTGATGCGGCGTGCTGTGGCGGTAGGGTTGCCAGATGGGCGGGACTTGACTGGATTGTCCTGTTTTTCCATACGTTGTCCAGCATCCCGATTTTAGGCATAATGCCACGCTAGACATGATGTGACTTTTAAACTTAATTTATTAAGCTACCTAAATGTTTCTGTACCAATTGAGCTAAAAATAGCTCAGTGTTCATATTGAAATTGTTTAAATATTAAAAATTATTGTTCTCTTTCTTAGGTATAATAATACTAACCATATGTCTGGATATACATACCACTAATAATAATTCAGACAAAAATTTTGAATTTTAAAATATTGTCCAGAGATTATTTTATTTAATTTTTTTTTCTCAATGTGGCAACCTAGTTGCAGGGAATTTTATGATTTGCCATTGAGCTTATTGTTTAGTAGGTTTTTGAAATTTTTACTCATTCAAGAGGAACACGCCGCGCCGCACCAGTTGGCGCGAGAATTGTCGGTAGTAAATTCAATGTTTGACAGTAGACTAGCATCTTCTAACCCCGTAGCATGCCATCGTTTGTCGCGCGTGACGTAGGAGTGAGAGTGGGATAGTTGTATAATTTCGTCGAAGCGAATGAGCAGGATAAATACTATCTCGCGCGACGTAAACCTTTATCGCGCCTGTCAGACGTGACCACCTAAAATTGTTTACTGTATATTTCTTATTGATCAAAGACAACAAAATTACAAATTTTACGTGTAAATGGTGAGTTCACAATCCTATCTTGTTACATACATGCACTATGTGACGGGGTTATACCACAGAATATGGCTTTACAACATTGCTTCGCAAATCTCTGGAATATCTTATATTTTAGAAATGTTCTATAAAATGGGGTTTGTTTGCGATAATACTGAATATTGAACATAGAATATTCAAGGCAAGGCACTTTGAAAAGGCAATAATAATAAATATCTATCCATACATTATAATAATAATATAACTTATTTTAAAAAAGATCGTTTAACGACCTAATAAGAACCTTACAATTACATTTGCGCGTTGCATCTCAGGCCAAATGTCGCCACTATCCCATTCCGGTGGGTAGTGCTACTTACATTAGATAGGTATCCAGTATCCCGAATGAATTTTTTACCGTAAGGAAAAAATAGGGCATATTAGGTAAGTGAAATAGAAGTATTACATACGTAGTTTTTTTTTTCAAAACCATTATCGTATTAAACATTAATTGGTCATTTAACGGTCGCGTTAGTAGCCTTAATTTAACGGTCGCGTTTGTAATTGAATTAGTATTTATGTAGTTTAAAAAAAATAAGATGTTGACTTTCAATAAGTGACATTTGTATCCGACATAGAATAAAATATTTTTGATTTTGATTTTGAATTCAATAAATAAAGAAAACTTGGAGAAAATATCTGTTTCAAATAAATTTCGCATGATCCCGAGTCCCGCCAGTCGCATATTATTATTAAATATCGGCCGTGTCGCGAGCGTTTTTAAAAAAAAAAATTAAACAACCTATGCCTATAACTTTTATTTCACTTATGCAATATTTTTTTCCTATGAAATTGCCGTTCTGCAGTACTGGCCATTTCAAATCAAAATAATTTTTGTTTGGCTAAGAATTCTAATTTCAAATTAATTTTATTTTAAAAACATGGAATTCTTTTTCCAAAAGTAGTCATTTGTTTATTGATTAGTGTTACATTTTCATCGCACTTCAATCTTTTTCGTCATCACGGATACGTTAAAAATTCGAGTAATTATGGAATATGAGTACCGTCGTGGCAGCAACGCGGCACAAGCGGCACGCAACATCAACGACGTTTACGGAGCTAACACTACAAACCAACGCACCACCTGTTATTGGTTTGCTCGCTTCCGTTCTGGGAATTTCGACCTGAAAAATGAACTCGCGGTCGTCCGAAGACTTTGGTCGACAATGACGAATTAAAGGCAATTCTAGAAGCTGATGATACACAATCTACGGCTGAATTAGCAGCAGCTTTCGTCGTTAGCGTCAAAACAATATTGGTCCATTTGCGTCAAATTGGCAAGGTAAAAAAGCTTGACAAATGGGTGCTCCATGCACGAACTCAATGATTGCCAGCGCGAAGTACACGTTGAGACGTGCCTTGCACTGCTCAACAGACACACAAATAAAGGAATTTTTAACCGCATTGTTACCAGCGATGAAAAATGGATTCTGTTTGATAACCGCAAGCGCTCAGCAAGTTGGTTGGATCCTGGTTCAGCACCTAAACAATGCCCTAAACGAAAACTTACCCCTAGAAAAGTGATGGTCACTGTTTGGTAGTCTAGCGCCGGTGTGATTCATCACAGCTTCTTACCAAACGGGATGATCATTACTGCAGATGTGTACTGTGAAGAACTGAACACAATGATGGAGAAGCTGGCACATCTCCAACCAGCATTGATCAATCGTTCCTCTCCGCTGCTCCTGCACGACAACGCGCGACCTCATACTGCACAGCAGACGGTCTCCAAGTTGCAAGAACTGGGGTTGGAAGCTCTCCGTCATCCGCTCTACTCACCAGACCTTGCGCCTACAGACTACTACTTTTTCCAGAATTTGGATAATTTCTTGGTAGGAAAAAAATTCAATAGCCGAGAGGCAGTACAAAATGCCTTTGAAGAATTTGTTGCCTCCCGTCCAGCTGATTTCTTTAAGAAGGGCATCAATAAACTGCTACTGCGTTGGCAAAGATGCATTGATTGCAAGGGTGATTACTTCGATTAATACAAATAAAAAATACATGAAAAAAATTCGTTTAAATTTTTTCATACAAAACGGCAATTTCATAGGTAAAGACCTAATATATAATCATTTCTATATTGCAATTCCCGTATTGTACCTAAGTCCCTGTTATTATTTGTTGCACACATGCATACATATGAAAGAGAAAACAGTTTACAAGATATTCCATGTACAAAAGTGCTGGCTTATCTCCAAAAAGAGATTTCTTCCATTACATACATAGATGCACACAGAAAAAAGAAAAAATATATTCGGAACACAAAAAGTAGAGAAAAAGGTGTGTAATAGAATGTTTCAACAAATCCATTAAAAGGTATAAATATTAAATAAAGTATTGCGAAACTAAAAACTATTATGTAAAAACTATTATGTTATGTATAGCTAACTATTACATATATGTTTATTACATTAATTTTACTTTAGGAATGATTGAAGCACCTTTCAATACCTACTTAATATTAAAATTACCAGGCTCACAGAACTTAGTAAGCGGTTATGCGACAACCAGACACTGCGACCGCGGTCTATCCGACCAGACTTTACAGCCATTTTCTATAATTATGTACATACTTACCTATTTTATTATTTCAAACTATTGTATGGTTGTAGAGAAATTATTATATGCGACTTCGTAATCTGGCACTACATCACTCATGTTGTAATTACCTTTGTTACTTGAATGTGAATTAATGTAACAAATACCTACTTAAGTGCGTAACACAATTTGTTATTAGAGTAAGGTCTACGTACTACCTAAAAAGTTTCGTCATGAGCGCCAAAGCGAAAATTTCTCTAATCTAAAAAAATAAAATATCTTCAGATCAAAAAGGCAGAAAAGATTGCAATTCACATTAGATTTATATTATTATTCACATTTTCTTGGTTTAGCTTTTAATTTTATTAATTAACACGTAATTAGAACCTACACAGAAATGTATTGTTTCACTACCAAAGCGCAATCTGTGGAAGTTGTTCCTTATGAAAAATGTCTTCGACGCGTCCTATGACCAAAGTTACTAATTAATAAATGTGTGATCATTTACAAAAATTACAGAAATGGCTAAAAATCCTTTGTTTATGCGTCCGTTTTCGAGAACCAGGATCAAATAATATTACTTTTTAAACAAGTGAGCAAGCAATTATTTCTTCTGGTGTTATGGATCTCATAACAACACCCTACAACTCTCAAAGACAATCTCAACACTTTCCAAATTTACAGATGCGTTTTGACGCAATAAAATATTTCTTACCTTAGTGAAAAATTAATAATAATAATACATAATAATCTCGTATTAGCTATTTGCACAAACCTTATTAATTCCATCAAACCTTTACACTTTTGTTTTTCTTTGTATCAACACTTTCAACGTAAATTAAATTCCGACTATAAACATTTACGTTTAGGTCGAATTTTCAAGAAAACCACCTAAACGATTTTTTATCAAAACCAGGCGCAGGCAATCAAATTTATACTGCCAATGATTTCATAAATCCAGGAATCATATCATACAGCCTAGTTCAACTAGAGCTGTCCGTTTCGGTCTCACTGCTGTCGTGTTTCCTCTTGCTTCGCTTGTCCCTCCGCCTGTCATCCTTATCTCTGTGCTTAGGGCTCCGCTTAGGGCTCTCCCGCCGCACACGATGATGTCAAATGCCCGAGTCGTCCGTCGTATGATGGATATTGTTTAGGGACTCCTCAGACGATTCCGATTTTTGTTTCTTCTTGCTACTGTAATAGTAAATAAAGTGGGTCTGTTAAAGTAAATCAAGAAAAGATTAAACTAGAACCAATTTTAACTGCAAATGCAGAGCGTCGGTGGCTCAGCGGTTAAGACGCGGTCTCCCAATTTTGGTGGTCCGGGTTCGATGTACCAATGAGTTTTTAAATTTAATTTATAATGTTTTATCGGCTGGCAACACTGCATTGGCATTTTTCCTTTAATGAAAATGGATAGAAATCGGGAATTCTGACCTCCATCGAGGCATCGTACTGTTGCTGCCACGCAAAGGTAACAAAAGTTATTCATATCAATGCGAAAAATCTCTTGTTTAGTTTATAAAAAAAAATCTGAAAAAATAACAAAGCAAATATTGTTTAAGGTTTTTCGGGCGTATGTATTGTATAATACCACGGAATAGCTACTGTTCCGTGTATAATACATAGATTTCTATGAGTTCTTTAATTTAATTACTTATGTGCATTTTCCGACTGCTCTTAAACGGTGAAGGAAAACATCGTGAGGAAACCTGCATGCCTGAGAAATAAAAATTCAAAAATGTGAAGTCCCCAACCGGATTGGGCCAGCGTGGTGGACTGTGGCCCATACTTCCACATATACGAGGGAAGGCCTACACCCCTGCAGTGGTATGTTTATGGGCTGATGATGATGACGGCATACATCGCAGAAGACCGACGTCTGAGTAGTGGCATTTTGCCACTGCGCTTCGTCCGGTGAGCGAGGGCGCCGGAGGCCCACCTTCCAGTCTCTCTCCAGAATGGTAGCGGTATTTAAAGAGTTAGTACCCCAGGAGGGTACCAGCACTGCTGGAGAATCCCTCATCGCTCAGGCTGCCCTACTTATTCTGGGGTGGACACCTTCCTCAAAGGCCGGCAACGCATCTGTGACCCTTTTGGTGTTGCGGGTGTCCATGGGCGGCGGTGATTGCTTTCCATCAGGTGACCCGCATGCTCGTTTGCCGCCCTCTCATATAAAAAGAAAAAAAAAAAAAACATTACCCTCCTTTTGGCATTGCCGTAGTCGGGTACAAAGTGTCACCAAAAAAAAAAGAAAAAAAAAATCCCGCAGTTTTTTCATGCCGTCCATCCGTTCAGCTTTCTCACCTTTTCTTCTTCTCATTGTCCAACGAGAGCTGGTCTTTGAACAGTTTCCTCAGCTCCAACTCCTTTATTTCATCGGAGTTCGTCAATATTATTGCTCTGAAACAAAATATTAAATAAATAAATATTACAGACACTTACACCAATCATCTAGTCCCAAACTAAACAAAGCTTGTGTGGATACTAGATAACGGACAAACATACATAAATATTTATATAAACATACATGACTCGGGAATAAATGTTTGTATTCATCACCGACGACGACCGATTGGTGTAGTGGATAGTGACCCTATCAGTGAAACCAACGGTTGCGGGTTCGAATCCCGCGAGGGGTAAATGTTTGTGTGATGAATACGAACATTTATTCTCGAGTCTTGGATGTTATTATAAATATTTATGTATGTTTATCCGTTATCTAGTATCCATAGCACAAGCTTTGCTTAATTTGGGACTAGATGATTGGTGTAAGTGTCCGAAATATTTATTTATTTATTATTTATTTATCACACAAACATTTACCCCTTGCGGGATTAGAACCCGTAACCGTTGGTTTCGCTGACAGAGTCACTATCCACTACATCAATCGGTTGTCCAATCAACAAGGTTTTTTTTTGTATAGCGATACTAATAATAATTCCTTCGTCGGTAAAACTTTGCAGTGTGATAAAATGATGTAGGTGCATAAAGTTTCACTGACGGAGGAATTAATGTATAAAATATATAAATATCCTCGGACATTATACAGACAGCGCCATCTAGTTCCACGCTAAGGAACTAGGCTTGTGTTGTGGATACCAGATGGTTGATACACTACACAAATACAAATACATTTTTCTTTGTAAATAAATACATATATAAATGAAAAACAACCATAACTCGAGTACACATGGCCGTGTTCATCATACAAACATATGCTCTTAGCGGGATTCGAACCCGCGACCTTTTGGTACAGCAGCAGAGTTTCTAACAACTACACCAAACAGACATGTTACTTTAAGCAGTCCATGTAAGCTAGCGATAAGGATGAGCGGGGTCACCTGCCACAAGCATACTTATTATGCTTACTAGGTTGACTCCATCTACTGTTCATAGTCACTATTATATATTATAGATAGATAGATACTATAAAACAGAAACTTATTAAGAAAGCATATTATAAAATATCAGATTATTTAGATGATAAACAATCATGGACATAACCAGCCCGTTCGCATAACCAGGCTATTTCACAATTAATAATGAAATATTATAATATAAAATAATAATTAATGATTTTGTAATATAAAAACCTTTTTTTTTAAAGAGCGACCTCTCGAGTTTCTTGCTTGTTCTTCTCAGGGGAAAATTGCCTTTTGAACAAGCAGTAGTTTTAAAAATGTAAAATCTGACTATTTTAAGTGTACCCTGTGTACCTACAAAATAAAGCATTTTTGATTTGATTTGATTTATTATTTTAGACTGAAATAAAGATTTTTGCATTTTTTTGTATCTGTGAGGTTACATAATGTGCGCATCAAAGTGATAATTACTTCGTACCAGGTGACTTTGCCATGCCCACACCTGCCTAAACATAAAAATAAACAAACTAAGTACCTAGCTGCCTATAACTCAAACAGATTTGCGTAGATAGAGATAGATAGTCAGGTCATCCGCCGCTATTGTACCCCAACGGTCGTTTGGAGGCCGCACCCTTTACCGTAGGGCGGGGACAGTTGTCGATGAAAGGGTTTATCGATGAAAGTTGAGAATGGGAGAAGTATTAAAAATAATACATTAGTTAATATAATTTGTAATGTAGGTACTTATTTTTAATGATAAATAAATGTCTATATCTGGTTTCGGCACTCAAATAGAATAGAATCAACCACGCACTGGACAAAAGTATACTCTTATTCCTTACGCTCTATCAAAATTTCACGTTCAGACAACCCAACTATGGCTCGTTTTGCTTTGCATTATTGTAACGAATTCCATTGATGTGCTGCGTGGTTTCGGCTCGTAAAGAGAATAGAACCAACTCGTCTCTTCCCGTGGGTATAGTAAAAGGCGACTAAGAGACTTTTCACCAAAAACATCTATACATTTCGTTTCAACGGCGATGGACTCGCCCTCTGTGACGTATGCATTTCTGTATATTTCATAAGGTGAGGCGTGGATGTTGTTTCAATCATTAAACTTTCACTGTTTGGAACACCTAAACACTTATTTGGGATATCTCTGACCACCCTATTCAGGATAAAGATCGTGACGTGTATGTATGTCTATAGATAGATAAAGTCACAACCTGTATTCCAAGTGTATAAGTGTATGTGGGAACGCGCATGGCTGTGTTGTTTTATTTTGTAAACCTAATTGAGAGAGGGGTTCCGCTGAAAACCAGCGCTGTCAATTGCCATACGACATATTGACAGCAAATGCTGACGCCCTTTGGCACAAATACATTTAATTATGCAAAATGTTATACCTACGAAAATTTTCTGTATTTGTTGGCAATAAATACTTTTTCTTTCTTTCTTCTTTCCTGGTAAACTAAATCGATTTTCTTCCCTCTGCTCATCGATATCGAGTTGTACCACCCTTCCCAACCCTACGTCAGGTGATTCGGAACCCGTTCCCGTGTCAAGGTGACGATCGACCCCGGCGTCTCTATTACATCTCTATAGGTATGCAAGTGAGACTAGCCGTTGTAAATACACGGAATAAGTTAGTTTTCAACATTTTGTTGACAAAGAGTTATAAATTATAATGCTTGGATTGGTACCTAGGTACTATATCTGCAAAGCATGGTCGAGTAAGGGTCTGAGGTAATGTTACTTACTAAGATTAGCCTTTTAATTTTCAAGGTCTTTAGAATGGTCAGATAAGTAAGAGTTGAAATAATAATTTGAGATGTGCGAAATACTGAGTTCGATTGATTTTTTTTATGCACAAGAAAGAACTTGACCTTAATCAAAACTGCAATGAAATGAAATGAAATAGTAATTTATTTGCAAATGATTTTAGGTATAAACATTAGTTGGTATAATTTTACATAGTTCCAGCAAAATCTGCCTATACATATACAGGCGTGCAAATATTATTTATAATTTAATTTTATTTTATGTCAAGCATTCACTACAATATTTACGAAGTATAATTATGTCAATGTTACATTATATGTTAATCATTATTATTGTCGAGTATTATTGTTATTAAGTAATTTTCGTCAAGATATTCCTTAATTGAATACTAGCACTTTTTCACCAACCATTCACACAATTTCGATTTAAATATTCGCCCCGATAGGATTCTTAAATCGTCTGGTAGAGCATTATATATTTTTGCAGCTATAAAATTTTATTAAATTTTTTTGTGTTACTGATAATTTAGTCACACGGACCTTTATTTTGTCAGTCGGTCTAACACGCAATCGCTCACCATAGTTTGTCGTCAACTGTTTTGGAAAATGATCGGGATGCTCCTTCACAAATACACAAAGTTGTTTTATATATAAGCAAGTTAATGTAAGTAGATGTTAAGTGAAGAAGAGGCCAAAGGCCGAGAAGGTTGAAGCGTACCGACCCGGAAACCCTATCGATAATCGGAACGCAACATGCTGTTTGGCGGCAGACTTAGGCCCGTACCTATTAATAAACCAATCTCAATACAAGTCTTGAGGCTGTATCACCCGAGATGCTTCTTAAGAAGTTGACGCTATCTCAAGCTCCGTGCTAATTTATAAACCAATCTTGAGGTCTACGCAACTGCGATCATTTCTCAAGTATTCGCCTCACCGGCGTATGAATGATAGTCTTGAGTTTCGTTTATTAATACCCGCACCTCTCAAGTGAGTACTGCTTGAGTATGCACATGCTTTTCAAGTCTCAAGTTAGGTTTATTAATCAACACGTTTACTTGAGACCGGTCACAAGACTGATGGTTTATTAATACGGGCCTTAGATAAGATGGTGGTAGCTACCAGGCGGACATAAAATGCTCTACCACCAACAAAACGAGTAGTAAACATGTACCGCGAAGATCGCCCCCGCAATCTCTTATTATTCGAGTGCAGGTCAGAGCGATATTTTTGTATTTAAAACGAAATCTTAATTTATCTAATGAGGGCGCCGCTGGACGGAATATACCCTCTCAATTATCAATCAAAGTTCGTGATTCTTCTTAAAGTGTTTACGTAATGTCGCAGCCATTTATTTGTACATTCAGACGTAACTTTGGAAGCATTTCTATCGAAAAATTTTCAAGGCATGTTTAAGTCCTGGTTTTTATTACGTGTGTAACGAATACGAACTGAATGCCTTAACGCATTGTTGATATAACTGAGCTGATCCTAAGTCAAGTAAGGTCTAATGGATCCTAAAAAACAAAACCGTACTCAAATTGGGCCACGTACTACTGAGATCCATCAGGACAAAGACCGCCTCTGTGGCTCAATGTAAACAACATTGGGTTTACGATTCAGAAGTCGCGGGTTTGATTCCCAGCAGGGTACATGTTTAAGTACTCGGTTTGGTTGGTGGCAGGGCATTTTAAATGTCCGCCTGGCTAGCTACCACCATCTTATCTAAATCTGCCGCCAAGCAGCAACGTTAATAGCATTGTTGTGTTCCGGTTGTCAGAGATAAGATAGCCAGTCCTCCAAATGTGTTGGGGTTTCCGGGTCAGTGCGCTTCCACCTTCGACCTCATCTTCACTTAACATCAGGTGTGATTGAGGTCCAAGGACAACAACAATAATAATATAGTACTCCCAAAAGAAAAATACTGTAGTTTTAGAGTTATTTAATATTTTAAATAACGGGTTGGCCGTTGTGCATAAAAAAAAAGCCATGCCAGATTCTGGTACTTGGGACTCTACCGTCTAACTCGAAGCTACAGCGATAGAAATGCACTGTCCGTCTTTTTTTTTCGCGGGGAAACGCATTACGCTTACCGCTCGCCTAGGGGACTAGCAATATTTGATGATAGAATACACGTACATTCCGAGCATTAAGCCCATTTTAGCACATAGAGATGACTACCGCGATGTAGAGGGCAGTTATCGCGATAGGTATAAACATTTTGTAGTTTTAGTGTTATTTATTAACATTGTAATCTGTAAGTATCGCGGAGAAACGCATTTACACGTTCAATTTACCTGACGGGAGGGATAACCACTAAAACCCCGCGGCGACCTTCTTCGGCAGTAGGGACCTGGGAACGCATAAGCGGCTCCAGGCCCCCCCCGCCCCTCACAAGGGGAGGCCCATTCCCGGAGACCCACTGTCCGTCCTAGTCATTGTGTTACGATATGACAAGGATGGATGATGCATTGACGTCATAAACGATAAGAATTTCCAAAGAAATTAGCTTAGGCGATCTGACTGCAGTCCGTGTATGGCGTTGTTAGTCCAGAACAACGCCATAACACCCGTCGTCTTTCATCTGGGGTTAATGAATACTACCATGGTTGTGACTGACCTGATCCTACCGCCGTCGACCCTGTCGTGCCGCTTAGGGTCGCTGATGACGGATATCGACACCTCGCCAGTATCGTGCTTCTTCTTGTGTTTCTTTGATTTGTGATGTCTGCGAAATTGTGACATAATATTAAGATTAGACTGAAATGACTTCACTAGTTTGTAATTAGGGCCCGTATTAATAAACCATTCTCAAGATTGAGAACAGTCTTGTGACTGGTCTCAAGTAAACGTGTTGATTAGTAAACCTTACTTGAGACCTGAAACGCACGTGCTTACTCAAGCAGTACTCACTAGAGAGGTTCGCGTATTAATAAACGAAACTCAAGAATGTCATTCATTCGCCGCTAAGGCGAATACTTGAGAAGTGATATCAGCTAAGTAGACCTAAAGATTGGTTTATAAATTAGCACTAGCATTAGACTTGTATTGACATTGATTTATAAATTATTTAAAAAAAAAATATAAAAAATATAAATGACGAAATAAACCCATTTGAAGTATTTAGAAACCATAAAACCCGACAACATATTTTATATATTGCTGGGGCCATGTCGGACTTTTTACCAGAACTTGTGATTTTCTGGGGATCAAGCAAGACGAATCAAAAGTCGCCTTGTACTTCAAATTCAATCCAGAAAACATAACTTTCTTCAATGAGCAGTCGGGTAAATTGTTTTTATTTTGTAAGTTATAAAAATAACATCTGATAACGTCATGTTATACAATACCCGCTCATTCACAAGGCCGGCTCCCCAGAGAAGGAAGAACAAGAAACTCAGGGGTTCCTTATTTGAATGGAAATAAGTTCTAATGAAAGACTTCAGTTGGGGAGATCCTTGGGGGAGGTCTTTGCGCAGCAGTGGACGTCTTTCTGATATGATGGTGAAGTTCTAATGAATACTATTTAAAAACATTCTTTTTGTTCTGAAATATAGAATGACGCTGAAATCTGAGTATTATTGCCATATACATGGGTGAAATTTAATTCGTGTAATTCCTGTTTACAGGTGACTCAACTCCTGATTACGAACAACTATGAACCATAGTATTAACTAGTATTTACCCGTGGTTTCGTCCGCATGGAATCCGTATATACACGGTGAATTTAAATTCGTGTAATTACTAATAACTTTCCTCAAGGAACCATAGTCGTATTCGATCAAACATCAAAACTTTTCCCCTGGGAACCATAGCGGAATACAGGCGAAAATTGTTGGACTTCCATACTAAAGGCGGTTTCAGAATGGTCTACTTTATATGGGTAATCGAAAACTTTTTAATCGAATTCGACTATGGTGCCTTGGAGAAACTTGTTCGTAATCAAGAGTGGCGTCACCAGTTAATGGGAATTTACGAATACAAAATCAGCCTGTATGTCTCATCTCATCTCATCTTATCGGCAAGCGCAGCGTAGGACGTAGTCTCACCGCAAAACTATGAATTTATCGCCAAGCGCAGCGTAGGACGTGCGGATGAAGGTCGAGAGAAGTCGCTGGATGCAGGCCGTTTTCAACTGGTCGCTCTAGAAATCTATGGGGGAAGCCTATGTTCAGCAGTGGACGACCTATGGCTGCTATGATGATGAAGAATGTGATGCTTTATCCTCTAATAAGTATCAGCGTTTGTCATTCCTGTGGTCGATTGGTCGATGATCTACTTACTTATGTTTCTTATCCTTCTCTTTCCTTTCACTGGACTTGTGTTTGTGTCTCTTTTTATACACTGACCCCCCGTTCCCTTCGTCTACTGTCTCCAGGTGTAATACATACAGTCTATATATTTGGAGCAATATTACCTGCCGACAGAAAGCAATCAAATTAGATAATGACTAACACTATCAGTTTACGTTGTTGAGTAAAATAGGACCAACCATATCTTTTTGTGGGTATCTTAAAAGGCGACTAAATGATCGTGAGCATATCAGAGATGGGCAGCAGCGTCATTGGTCCAGGCAAAAATCTGCGATCACCAATCCAGCTCAGTGTCCTTCCATGGAAAGTGATGCAAATCACATCAGGGTAGAGCTTAAGCCCAACAGTGGACTTCTTTAAGTGGTATAAGCTGTGGTTGATGCCCATAGCAAATCTCTCTTTACTATAATACGATAGACATGACTCTAAACACGTGAAAAAATTAGGAATTAGTATAAGCTGACCAGGGGCTCTACCGCCTAACTCAAAGCAATAGCGATAGCCATAGCAATGCACTGTTTGTCCTTGTCTTTGCGTTACGATATGACAAGGACAGACAGTGCATTGACGTCATAAACGATAGCAATTCCCAAAGCGATTGAGTTAGGCGGTCTGACTGCTCAGCTTGTTGTTCAGTGTGTGGTACTGCAGAGGACGTTTCACATATTACGGTTGAATGTGTACGAAACGAGGATCTTAGATGCCAGGTAGTAGTGATGGCCAAAGATTTTAGAGAGATCGGTGGTTGTAACAGTGTCTCGGCATGTCCGCAATCGCATACTGCAAAGATACTGTACAAAATGGTGCAAGCAGTTATGAGCAGACTACAATGATCGGCTACCTATATCTTATTGTTGATAGATGGAGGCCTAGTAACAGCTGTAGGCATCTTTAAGAAGGCACAATGAGGTGACATAGTCAAATTGCCCAAACTCCTTGAAAATAGTAAAAGAAAAATAATTAGGAACTTGATTATTCCAAAGTTAATATATTAACAGTAATGTCGGGCACCAGCGTACATCATAGAATTCACTCACCAGAGTATTTTTACATGTGAAGAATATGTTCATATAGTTTATGATCCTGTAGTGGGCGATGATGAGGAGTCTGAAGGCAAGGAACGGCGCGTCCTGGAGTGCAATATTCATGATGATAGCGCAAACTTCTATGGAGCAACAGCAGGCCCGGCTTGTGGTCCTGTGGGTAAAGGTTTAGCTACACAACATCCCTAAAGCTGGCTAGAATTTGAAAAGGGTTAACTTCAACGCCGTCGATATCCTGCCAAATGCTTCTCATTCCGAAACCATCCGTTCCAATTCCCCTGACCTCAAATCAATTCGTTTAAATTCTTCAGGTTCCAAACCAATCAATTCCAACTCACCTCGAACCCAAATCTATCTGTTTTAACCTCCATGTAGGTCCCAAATCGCCCAGTTCCAACTCTCCGATTCCAAATCTCCCCCCAGCGTATCGGATTTTGGTTGCAAGATATAGGATTGTAGGAAGCCAGTATCGGAAGGATTTGAGACGACTTCATGCAACTTGCGAGCAAATATTTGATGATAGAATACACGTACATTCCGAGCATTAAGCCCATTTTAGCACATAGCGATCACTGATGACTGGAGCAGGGAATTATCGCGATAGGTATACACATTTTGTAGTTTTAGTGTTATTTATTAACAGTGTAATCTGTAAGTATCCCCATCTATGGACCTGGGGTCCTTTTTTTTGTCGAGGGGTAACGTATTTACGCGTTCATCTCGCCGCGGACGGGGATCAGCGGCGGGAAATGTGGGACTCCCCGCTCCAAGAACAGGAGCGGTCCTACCCACAAAAACCCCCCGGGACCTGGGAACGTATAAGCAGCTCCAGGTCCCCCATCACAAGGGGAAGCCCGTTCCCGGAGGGCGGCTAGCACGCCCTCCACCGGGGGCGCTGTCGAGCCTCACACGGCGATCAGCGGGCGGTATGAGGCGCGACAGGGCCCAATGCGACGACACCCCTCGGGTCGCTCCGGGGGGTGTCATCCTCTCCCGGGTCGCGTCCGCCGGCTACATCGCATGGACCTGGGGTCCACTGCATTAGTTCGCTTATCTTTGAGCGAGGTAAGTGCTGACTTATATTCGCTCTAACATTCATAGAAATATGTGTGATGTATGTATAACAGGAACATAGAAGAGAAGCTGTGAATATGCAATATGAATAATATTATAGGATTACATCGAAAGGCGTTGGTCGAATTGTTACAGGGGGTTTTATTCCGCAAATATGAACGACTTTCACTGCCACAGGCCAACTTAAAAGTATAATATTGGGTCTTTACCTATGAAATTGGAGTTTTTTTTCTTCGTTAATCATTTATACCAATTCTTGCGACTTTCAAAGCTATATCCAAATTTGTTTTTTATTTGGAAAATGGAATGTTATTTGAAGTTTTCACATGAAATATTTTTTAATTTCTGGGCTAAATCACATAATAAAAAAAAAATTAACAGAGCTCTTTTCATGTGCTTCCCATAATCATTTCTTAGATTGGCAGAAACTTTTATAAAGCGGTTACTTTTAAAAATTAACGCTGTCTAAACTTAATGTTATCCGATAATACACACAAAGTTTAGCTAAACGTGGATTTGCCGTTCCCAAAAAAAAATCAAAAATGTTTGTATGGAGAAAACAGTCTTAATGAAATTCTTCATACAAAACGCCAATTTCATGGGTAAGGACCTAATATATGAACTCAAACAAAATGTAGAAACAGCCGATTTTTTTCAGGATTTCCAGTTGGAGCTACCGAAAAAGTCGAATAAGATTCTGTAAAAATTCGATAACGACTATAGTTTTTCACCACTCTGTGTTTAGGCGATTACTTATGTCAACCACATAGTTGCAATAGTACCCTACTACAAAGGTTGAAGGTTCGATTTCCGGTGCAGTAACGTAAGTACATCGCGATTTAGAACCTATTACTGGCGGTGCAGCAATAGATTTAAATGTATTTATGTTTTAAAAAAGGAAATCACTCTCTCACTGTGTGTCACTATGGAAAAAGAATGTTCTCGTGTTGATGTAACTTTTCGTGTCTCATCCGAAGGTCTGATAATTTTAATCCACTGCGTCACTGTTTCTGATTGATTTGAACAGATTAGAATTTTTTTATTGAGACACACAATATACCTATAACAAAACAATGATCATCATCATCTGATTTAAGGGCCATGCTCTTGTCGGTGGAGATTTTAAAATGATGATGACGGTTAAATATTATCACGTCATGGCAGGCTATGCGACCTCACTAAATTATATTCAACGATCCATTTGGTTCGAATCCCGCTAGGGGCAGATGTTTGAATGATGAATACGGACACGTGTAGGTACCCGAGATACGGATGTTTTTCATTTATACATTATAATGTATTTATTTACAAAAAAAAATGTATTTGTGTAGTATATCAACCATCTGGTATCCAAAACACAAGCCTAGTTGCTTAGTGTGGAACTAGATGGCATTGTGTGTATGTCAAAGGATATTTATTTATTTATTTATTCATTCAATGTTCCGAATTTATCAAATCTATAATCGCTTTTATGTAGGTAATATTACAGAAATATATAAGCTAATTACAGTATGTACACGTCGTGCAAATAAGTGTTAAATGAAGCATGCGTGCAGTGTCTCTCTGTCCGGTGAGAATTGATATAAACCGACGGTTTTTAGTCGATAATTGAAATTAGTCGAATTCGAAATAAATTAACAAATACTTCGTTATTTGAAGCGTTCATTTTTTTTTCGTTTTATTCTCTCCTCTCGGAGAAGGCAAAGGGATCTAAGCTAATACAGTCATGTCTTATTTCTCTTATTTCTTCAGTTTATAAGTCAGTCTCCGTCAAAACAAGTAATTCGGCGTATACAGAGTCTAGTCACGGTCAAATCATTCTTCAGTAAAGTGGCAGAATGCTTTACAAAAGATTTTGGCGGCTTCTTGTGGGAACCCGAAAGCTCCATTACGCACTTTAATTTACACTTCTCTTCACTTGTACACCATCACTAACTTTTGCTGCACAATATCCAATTATAAAGAAAATTGCAACTTCACTCGCCGAGATCCCGCCAAAAGGCCTCGAAGATTTCACATGCCATTTGTCTCTGTCTTATTTCGAAAAGTCATTTTAGGTGCGAGTTACCAAAAGGCTTCTCAAGTTCGATTATTATCGCCATCTCTATCTACCATGTTATCTATCCTTTTTTAATCTATTTATTGAGTCCCTTAAGCGTCTATTACACAATCCTATTTGTAGGAAATCTAATTACAAAATTGGAAACTAGGGCCCGTATTAATAATCCAATCTCAATACAAGTCCGGAGGCTGTATCAACCGAGATGACGCTATCTCAAGCTCCGTGCTAATTTATAAACCAGACTTGACGTCTACTCAGCTGAGATCACTTCTCAAGTACCTAATCGCCACAGAAGCGAATGAATCATAGTCTTGAGTTTCTTTTATTAATACGTGAAACTCGGCGCATGTGACCCGCAAGCTCTTTTGCCGCCATCTCATATAAAAAAAAAACCTCTCAAGTGAGTACTGCTTACGTGTATTCTGTATTCATGTGCGTTTCAGGTCTCAAGTTAGGTTTATTAATCAACACGTTTACTTGAGAGCGGTCACAAGACTGTTCTCAATCTTGAGAATGGTTTATTAATACGGGTCTAGGAAGCGCTTATTACGCCATCCTAAATGCAGAGAGTAATTCGGGATACATTGCTGGTTGAAGTAAGGGTATTTGAATTAACAGAACCAAGCCTCCCAGCAATGTATGCCGAATTAGTCTCAGCATTAAGGTTGGAAGTATTGGGTCCGAAAACTTTCCGATCGAACTCGGTCCGTGATGTTCTAATTCGATATCGAATGTCATAGTTTTAACTCACATATCAAAACACGAGACAATTGTCCGATATTTACTTTGTAATATCAAATTGTCAATTCTCACCGAATAGAGTACAGAAATACGTACATCTCAGACCTATTTGCGGTTCCCCTGGACTTCCTCGACTTCGTGGCTGTGAGGACCACGGTGAACTGCATGAGGGACCATGACCAGATGGCTAGGGTTAGCAGCACGAGGGCCTTCTCAGAGGCCACCTTCTCGTCTTTGAACGAGTCGAAGAACTCTATTATATCTGCTGCTGTGCCTGTGATGAGAAAAAGCGAAGGAAACATTTAACCGCCTCCGTGGCTCAATGTAAACAACATTAGGTTTACGATTCGATCCCCAGCCTGGTACATGTTTAAGTACTCGGTTTGGTTGGTAGTAGGGCATTTTAAATGTCCGCCTGGCTAGCTACCACCATCTTATCGAAATCTACCGCCAAGCAGCAATGTTAATAGCATTATTGTGTTCCAGTTGTCACAGATAAGATATAGCCAGTCCCCCAAATGTGTTGGGGTTTCCGGATCAGTACGCTTCCACCTTCGACCTCATCGTCACTTAACATCAGTTGTGATTGAGGTCAAGTACAAATCCGTTGTGCGAAAAAACAAAAAAAAAAAGAAGACCCACAGTTTGTCTGTATAATCAACGCTGTTACACCAACGGTGTGTTACAAATGTGTTGGCGTTTCCGGGTCAGTACGCTTCCATTTTCGACCTCATCTTTACTTAACATCAGGTGTGATTGAGGTCAAGTACCAACCCATTGTGCATAAAAAAAAATATAGGATTCAGTTACAGGTACGTGTATAATACATACGGGAAACTGCGCAACGTCTTCTCGTTAAAAATATCTCAGTGCATGAAGATAGATCGATAGATAGATAAATAAAGCGTTTATTTGCATATTCCAGACAACACATACAAAAATATTCGACGCACCAATCATTCTGCTTTGTGTTATTCTTACGAAATGTAACCTTATTTCACAGTAATAAAAGTAAAAACAAAAATTAAGTACAACTGTAACAACTTATAATAGAGTTGTATGTGTATTTGTACCACAAATGGACCATCGCTCAGTGTGGATCCTTACCTATATAGCGGTAAGACACTGATTTTCAGCTAGTGCCGAGCGCGAAAGCGAGGGTAGGGTTGGTACCCTACACCAGTGCGAAAATTTTGAATAACAATCATCAGTGTGAATTCTACAAAGATCATGTTGCACGGTGGTATATAGTCATTGTATGGATCATTATGATACTCGTTTAAGAAGACGAAAGTCTTTAATCAGTGTGTTACCAATGATGACTTAGGACATTGAAACGTGATGTTTCACTATAGGCTTCATAACAATTTAGTTATTTGTCCAGCAGCAATATGTGCGCGCGAGTCGAAGACGTCACAGGCTACTAAACACACCGGAAACTCTCCCTCCGCTAGAGCAATTGATATAATTAATAACTTTACGAAAGATATCCAAAATGTTGACATACTCGTATTTGCGGGTGATCTGACGGTCATCGTGAAATATTTGTATTCGTTTTTGTGCCAATATTATGAATATCGTTAATCTTTGTGTGTCTCTTGTCGAATAACTTATAAGTGTTTTAGTGTAAAACTGTGAACTTATAATTGTAAATAAATATATATAAAAAAAAGAAAGCTTAGTCACGCAACGAGTCACGGAGAGGGCGATGCTCGGCGGTTTACTACGTGATCGAATCAGGAATACAGAAATCCGTAGGCGAACGAAAAAGACTGACATAGCCCAGCAGATTAGTAAGTAGAAGTGGCAGAGGGCAGGGCACATAGCTCTAAGAACTGATGGCCGGTGGGGCATTAAGTCAATCATCAGTCACTGGCTCAATATGGAACTATTTATGTGACTTGCACATTTCGGAGGCACTATTCGTGCACAGTTTTTCGGATATAAATTATAATCATAGATAAAGTAATGAGAATGAGGACTCTAACAACATATGACGTCAGAATGGTCACTTAAAATGTTGAATAACTCTTAAACTACAGTAGCACTATTTTTGTTTGGATACAATTTGGTCCTATTTCAGCACAGTTTTTTGACAAAGGTGTCGATTCGGATGTACACCAACCTATACTAAACTAAAACCAGTTTTGGAGTGGTGCCGTCGCATCGTACTGTTCCAAGGAGAAAGAGACAGTACTACTTTAAAGCTGGTTTTAGTTTAGTTTAGTTTAGTTTAGTTGGTGTACATCCGAATCGTCACCATTGTCAAAATAGCTGAATTCCACTCTGTGTATTCTAGCATTACGTACGTAAATAACTATTAAAGTATTTAAAATCAGGAATACATAAATCCGTAGGCGAACGAAAGTGACTGACATAGCCCAGCAGATTAGTAACTTGAAGTGGCATTGGGAAGGGCACATAGCTCGAAGAACTGATGGTTGATGGGGCTTTTTTTATTTGTTTTATTATTCATTATAGGATTTTTTATTTTGCACACAATTTACTGCTAAACCCCAAATTTACTAAGTTTCCTATTTCAATGCTCAGGTTGGCTGGAAGAGATCTCTTAAATAGATAAGTCCACCTTTGTACGTGCTATTGTTTGTACTCTGTTATTGTAATATTTTGGTGCAATAAAGAATATAATAAAGTTCTCGAGTGGAGGACCACGCAACGGCAAGCGCAGCGTAGGATATGTACTCACAAGGTGGACAGACGACCTGATAAGGGTCGAGGAAATCGCTGGATGCAGGCCCTTTCCAAAACCTGTCACGCTGGAAACCTATATGGGAGGCCTTTGTTCAGAATGTCCTGGCGTTAGTATGATGACGGTGACGTGTAAATGAAGAACATCAAGCCGAAAGCCTCAACTACTTACCGATATAAACTAAAAGTAGTTGACTAAGCTGATCCCTGGTAAGGTCTCCCTTGGGCAGTAGCCAGCGACCCACGATGAGCGTGAGCATCAGAAACTGCTCGATCAGTGTCACCCACATATCTGTGGGGATCCTGGTGGCTCCTGGGATCTCGATTTGTGTCTGTTGGGGTGAAAATATTTAGATCGAGGGTACTTCACGCAACAACTGAGTGCAACCAGTGTCAAAAGATATCTGGAGGGAACTCAGTTCGTATTTTACTTTCATTGAGTACCCGGGGTTAGATTATTAAATATCAGCAGTGATCTATAAAATTACTGATTGCAAAGATGGTTTGGGGATGATGATCACTTTGCATTTATACAGGTCAAACAGACAACCCAACGCAGGTCAAGGAACCTATAAAAAATTTGTTCTGCTTGACAATATTGATGCAAATCAAGAACTTGACCGCCTCCGTGGCTCACAGAGTTAACAAATCGGAGGTCGCAGGTTCGATCCTCGGTGGGGTACATGTTTAGTACTCGTTTTGGTTGGTGGTAGGGCATTTTAAATGTCCACTTGGCCACATACCAACATCTTGTCTAAGTCTGCCGTCAAACAGTAATATTAATAGCATTGTTGTATTCCAGTTGTCAGAGATAAGATAGTTAGTCCCCCAACTAAGATGGGGTTTCCGGGTCAGTGCGATTCCAACGTCGGCGTCATATTCACTTAACATCAGGTGTGATTGAGGTCAAGTGCAAACCCGTTGTGCATAAAAAAAACTAAACTGAGCCGGGCGCTACCCACATCCTAACTGTTACTTAAACTAAGGCCTATAAACATCTGTTGGTTTAAATAAATTTAACCAACTGTCAAAATCCATCAAACGAATCAGTTCTTGTGTTGATGTTGCCGATTTTGAGGAGTGACCATGATCCCTGTGTCCTTGAAACAGCAAGTCGCGTCAACTGCTGATCCAGGTAATTCAGCCCACCCCCTGGGCCAAGGTCTTTGGGATGACACTTCACATGTATAACTCTTTATACGTGTTAAAACCTTGTTTGAGAATTTTGTGGTAAACTTTCAGGCTTATTATCCAAGGCATGGAACTTCCTTCCGGCGTCAGTCTTCCTGAATCTTACAACCTTGGGATCTCCAAGAGCTGGGTGAATAGGCATCTACTGAGATCGCGTGCTTCATCTTCGGCCCCACCGTCACTTTCCATCAGGTGACATTGTGGTTAAACGCGTATACAGTTAATCATTAAAAAAAAAAACAATAATATTTTATTTATTTTTAATTACATTCCCATTATTGTTATTACCCTGTCAACTGTCTTGTAGTATCTAGTAAAAATGATTGCGTGCGATCGCTATAATTGGTACCACGTAAGCGCCCTAGAAGTAAGGATAGGGGGATATAAACGTCTAATGGATAGACTTGTCGAGTTACCATAATTTAGTTTTAGGACACTTACGTGGTAACCACATTTAGTGGTTACATCACCAACCAAAAAAAAAAGGATCCTGTGGGTTTCTTGCGGCGCTTCGTTTCCCACAGATGATTTCTTTTTCTGAAGCGGTGGTAGCTTGGACATACTGACTGATCGAAAAATGCTTAAGCCCTATTTTTATTTCCAATAGATTTAAATTGACATTTAAATAGACAACAAATGATATGATTTATCTTATAAAATAAATGCTTGAAGTTTGAAGTGATCCATTTTCATGTGGTACAGCTGCAGGTTGGATCTCAAGTATGTGACTCCCTCGCCTGTCGTTGTGTGCAATAGTACAATAACAAACTTACTTCTACATAAGTAACATTGGTCTTCTTCGCCAACCTCAAATCCACTTTGTGCAGCTCCAGCAGCCAAATAGCTGGCACCACCAGGCCAAGGTATATGAACACAGATGGGCAGAACCTGGGGACAAGCATTCATTTGTTAGGAACAAATTCGAATGACCTTGGGTATAGTTGTCGTCATAGTCGTATTGCGTAGAAATGAAAGAGATGCAACTAGTTCACAGACCACCCCACCCACCCCGTAGACCTGAAATACGCAAAGAGTGCTATTCGCCAAAACGTCGATTTTTCACTTTAACTTCCACGTCTCCTGACCTTGCATGAAACTTATCTTTGACAATTTCTAATTGCCACAAAAATTTTAATGTTGTGCATTAATATGCGCAAAGTATTCCTGGTCATTACACTGACCTTTTGGCATCTTTTAGTGGCTCTCTCCGTTCTACACAATATTCACTTCACGGATACAAACTTAATCGCAACGATCGAATCGGAAAAGGCGGTGGTGGAGTGGCAATGTTCCTAAGTGCGGATATTACCTATAACATAATTCATGCTTCTCCTAGTATGTATAAAAAATCCGCTGAACACCTATTTGTTGAGCTCACTCTTCATCACTCCAAGATTCTTCTGACCGTATACTATAGTCCATCGCTTCATATTGATTATTTCTCTTCATTTGAGACATTGCTCAATAATTTACGTCCGTTATATGATCATGTTTTAATTCTAGGCTACTTCAATACCTGTCTCTTAAAAAGCGATTCTCGTGTCAATAAACTCTCCTCTCTAATTTCCTCCTTTAATTTAAATATTCTTCCTCTGTCTGCCACACATTATGCTCCTAATTTTTAGACAACAATCTATTTGTAACGCATTACGACTACATTACTCAGAGGGCGTCGAAAATGCTTGGTTTCATTCACAGATCCACTAAGTCATTCCGCAGCGTTCAACCAATGAAGACATTATATTTCGCGTACGTTAGGAGCATAATGGAGTATGCATCGTCGATTTGGTCACCCGAATATACTACTTATATAAGACAGCTGGAAGGCATCCGGGCGAGATTCGTTAGGCGACTAAACCGGCGGATTAGAAGTGGAGATGCCTCAGAGGATCACACACTTATGTCGCTCGAACAGAGGAGGACTGTTTCGGATATGAGACTCATTTACGACATAGTCAACGGCATCGTGGATTGCCCAGAGCTTCTACAATTGGTCAACCTATGTGCGCATCCGACACGCACTCGCCATTCGCGGGTGCTGCACACGGGGGTCGCGCGTACCAATTATGTGTCCAACTCCGTATTACACAGGGCTATCAAAACCTATGGGAGATGTTTCCCTGAGGTAGATATCTTTCATCTGGGAAGACCCGAATTTACCAGGCAAATAATACATACACTCCTATCGCTATAGTACGTTATATACATTCCCACACATCCACACAAACTTACGCGCACACACACACATACACACGACAGGAGAACAGGTAAATGCATGTAAAAAAAAAAAAAAAAAAAAAGAACTATTTCTGCGAGTGATGTCTTTGTATTTTAGGGCACTTGGTACTGGTGCTTTAGTTTAGTTTAATTTTCCCTAGTTTTACCGCGTGTTGTCATGCATAGATGTAATTTAATCTTAAGTAATATATAAGGATATGCTGTAAAGTTTGTTGAAAATAAATAATAATATATATATAATAATGACATGGTTAATAACTTAATTCGATCCTAAGCAACTTATACGACCGCCATCCTCCTATAAAGCGTGTTAAGGTGAAACATGTTCCAGCACCTTGGCTTACTGAGGATATTAAAACACTCATGGGCAAACGTGACAGTGCCAAAAGGATCTATAAAAATTCTCCTACGGATCAAAATTTGAATCGTTACAAGACTTTACGTAATCGCTGCAATCGCCTGTGTAGAAATTCTAGGAGACATCACATTCACGAGTCCATTGGAAATGCTCCCCCTTCCCAGGTCTGGAAATTTCTTTTGGCTTTGGCAAATCATACAAACCTAATGGCAATCGCACCGATCTTGACGCCCTCAACAAATATTTCTCTCATCCTCCTGTTTCGTTAGATAGCAACATAAAAGCCAATACTATTCTTGGACCGTCTAAAATTTCTACTCCATCATGTACACCTTTAAATTTCGGGAATGTTTCTGAGAGCGAGGTCAAGAAATGTATCCTATCTATCACTTCATCTGCAGTCGGATGTGATGAACTGTGCTCGCGTATGATCACACTAATATTGCCGGAGTTGTTGCCAATCTTGACGTGCGTTTTAAATTTTTCTCTATCGACTAGTTGCTACCCCACCATCTGGAAGAAGGCTCATGTGATCCCTCTACCTAAACTGTCTGAACCTAGATCCTTCTCAGACTTTCGTCACTTTCTATTTTACCCTTCCTTTCCAAAGCCTTCGTGCAGATGGTGCACAAGCAACCTCCTGATTTTTTGGTCACTAATAACTTACTAAATCCATTTCAATGCACTTCCCACTGATATACACGATGGCCAATCCCGACCCATTTTTAAAACTCGAATAAAGGAACACTATCCCAAGTTGTCTCAGTAACTCAGTCAGCCTATTTAAAGATATCTATATAAGTCTATCTATATAAGTCTATCTATTTAATTATTCCGCTTATAAAATTTTTTTGGTCTTATAAAATTATCGCTATTAAGGTAGTCCTATAATCAAACCATTGCTATAAATCTTAATCTTTTGTCAATCTATATCAGTGATGCTTTGTTAATGTATTGTTCTATATTTTAAGTATCGCTCTGTGTATGTAATAAGAAACTTTCAATTGGTTTTTCCTTCCGACGGTTTGCTGGAAGAAATCTCTTAAAAATGATATGCTTACCTTTTGTATTTGTAATTCAATGTTTGTTTGTGTACTTATATGCAATAAAGTGTTAAATAATAAATTAACTTTGTGGTGAATAAACACCTTTTATAATTATAATTTTGCTGGGATTATGTAATTTTATTTTTAATTTTTTTATTTTATTGATAATAAGAACAGTAAAAACTTATAAAATCTAATGAATATACCCAAAATCATTTGCAAATAAATTACTATTTCGTTTCATTTCATTTCCGCTAAAGGGTACCTACTTACATACACTCGAAAAACATTACCCTACTTTCTTGGCCAGTCGGGCAAAAATCATCTTCATTAAGCAATGTCATACCCAAAATATCGATTCGGACAATCAAATAGCGCCCTCCTCCAAATAAATTGGCGATAGAGAAATGACGTCATTTCCCGCGGAAAATAGAGCCACGTGTTCTGGGCGCGCACCGGAAAGCGGAAGTCCCATTAGCAATCCGTCGAAAGCTTTAGCAATCGGCGCTCCCCTCATACCCTCAGTGTTTCCACTTTCAGTACTTAAATGCCCATTTTAATAAAAGTTATGATGTACTTGTCAGGGGGACCAATCGCGCAATTTTTTTGTGAACGATTATATCGTTGACGCTACTAAAGTAAAACCAAACAAAAAATTTTTAGAGCTAACCACGAGTATTAAAAACACTAGTTTAATTTCCGTTCAAATAATTAGCGCGATACGAAATGTGCTAAACGTAATTATTTTTTTTCAATTATTTTTTTAATGCACAACGGGTTGGTACTTGACCTCAATCACACCTGATGTTAAGTGAAGATGAGGTCGAAGCGTACTGAGCCGGAAACCCCAACACATTTGGGGGACTGGCTATCCTTATCTCTGACAACCGGAACACAACAATGCTTAACATTGCTGCTTGGTGGCAGATTTAGATAAGACGCTGGTAGCTAGCCAGGCGGACATTTAAAATGCCCTTCCACCACCCAAACCGAGTACTTAAACATGTACCCCGCTGAGGATCGAACCCGCGACCTCCGAATCGTAAACCCAATGTTGTTTACATTGAGCCACGGAGGCGGTTTAGCTTTGGTATTCGTATTTGGTATCGCTCAAACTTGGGCCCGTATTAATAAACCTTTCTCAACATTGCGAACAGTCTTGTGATCGGTCTCAAGTAAACGTGTTGATTAATAAACATAACTTGAGACCTAAAACGCAGTATCCACGTGCGTTTCAGGTCTCACTTGAGAGGTGCGCCGAGTTTCACGTATTAATAAACGAAACTCAAGACTATCATTCATTTGCCGCTGAGGGGAATACTTGAGAAGTGATCTCAGCTGAGTAGACGTCAAGATTGGTTTATAAATTAGCAAAAACCCAATGCGGGTTAGGGACTTTACATGCCTTTGCATTTTTGTTTCTCAGGCATGTTTTCCTTCACCGTTCAAGAGCAGTCGGATAAACAAACAAACAAACAAAATATTCTTTATTGTACAACAATAAGAAGCATAAAAAGAAATAAGAAAAAGGGGATAGTACAATAAATGCACATAAGCAATTAAATTATCTTATAATTATGCTTAATTGTTGCAGTTTGTTCACCAAAATACCATCTGATACTACTTCATGTATATAACAGGCAGATTGCGTTGTTTATTTTAGTTTAGTTATAAATAATAAATAAATAAATATCCTTAGACATACACACAGCGCCATCTAGATCCACAGTAAGCAACTATAGGCTTGTGTTGTGGATACTAGATGGTTGATATACTACATATATACATTTTTTTTTTGTAAATAAATACTTATTATAAATGAAAACATCCATAACTCGGGTACACAATGTCCGTATTCATCACACAAACATTATGCCCCCTGGTATAGCGGTCAGAGTTGCTAACCACTACTACACCAAACAGGTCGTCAAAAGTACTTTATTCCTTTAGTTTAGTACTTAGTACTGAGTTGTTAGTAATTTGTGGATAATGCTGCTGGTTTTGCAATCATCTATATTTGTTTGTTACTAATGTTGTAAGTTATCGGTACATATTGTAAAACTGCTTATTGTCCCTAATAAATTTAAAAAAAATAAAAAAATATGACACTAAGACTATCGTAAGTAAAAATCGTTCGATTACTGGTAGCGGATAGTGACCCTGTCAGGTCAGCGAAACCAACGGTTGCGGGTTCGAATTCTACGAGGGGTAAATGTTTGTGTGATGAATACGAACATTTTAATTAAAAGTCGCTTAATTGTACAATACAATACAAATACTCTTTATTGCGCAAAATAATTTACAATAATTTTTGATGCAATAGAACACAATTTTTTTTTTGAAGCTAATTATCTCATATCTTTAAATTTTTGTGCAATAAAGTGTACTTGTTTCATTGATTGATTTTTTTCCCCGAGTCATGGATGTTTATATAAATATTTATGTATGTTTGTCCGTTATCTAGTATGATTGTGCAAGCTTTCCTTAGTTTGAGAATACATGATTGGTGTAAGTGTCCGAAATATTTATTTATTTATTACTAGTCCAAACTAGTTAACGACTTAAATGGTCAGTCAGACAATGGTGTCGATTCGGATGTACAACGAACTAACTAAATTTAAAGCAGATACATCCTTTTCTAACACTATTAACATGAAAGGGACGACTATAAATTAAGTCCTGTCAAATTAAGTAAAAGGATCAAAACAAGCACTTCTTTATCAATATTAGGTGTACACCTAGCGACGTCACGATTAAAATACTATGGAGCGACTTGTTTTGACAGCTCTTAACTTAATTTGACAGGACTTAATTTATAGTCGTCCCTTTCATGTTAATAGTGTTAGAAAAGGATGTATCTGCTTTAAATTTAGTTAGTACGTTGTACATCCGAATCGACACCAATGGTCACCCCTGAACCGATTATTAGCATATTCATTTTATTCTATTACAGTCAGCATAATAAAAGACAACCCTTATCTCTCTCATTGTGAGTCACGAGTTATTTTCGGAAGTGACAACTTAATCAACCAACGACTTGTAATCTACAGGGTGAATTTGAATTGTAATTCCCATTATTTGGTTGCAAACAACTTTTCCCAAGGCACTATAATCGAATTCGTACAAAAAAATTTCGATTATCCAGAAATATTAGATCATTTTGAAACGACCTTTAATAAACCATTCTCAATACAAGTCTTGAGGCTGTATCACCCGAGATGCGTCTTAAGCAGTTGGCGCTATCTCAAGCTACGTGCTAATTTATAAACCTATCTTGAGGTTTACTCAGCTGAGATCACTTCTCAAGAATTCGCCTCAGCGGCGAATGAATGATAGTCTTGAGTTTCGTTTATTAATATGTGAAACTCGGCGCATGTCTCAAGTGAGTACTGCTTGAGTATGCATTTGCGTTTCAGGTCTCAAGTAAGGTTTATTAATCAACACGTTTACTTGAGACCGGTCACAAAACTGTTCTCATTCTTGAGAACGGTTTATTAATACGGGCCTTGTATCGAAGACCAACAATTTTCTGCTGAATTTGACTATGGTTCCTTGGGAGAAATTGTTCGTAATCAGGAGTAAATAGGGATTACACGAAATAAATTTCACCCTGTATATTTTGTATAATACGATCAAATTTCCACATAGCTTTCAGTTTGGCGATGAGAAACCGGCACTTTACAACTCTCAGGGAAGTAAACATACATACTTAGTGTCACACCTGTTTCCCGTAGGGGTAGGCAGAGACCACAGACTTCCACATACTACGATCCTGACACATCTCTTTTGCTTCATTCCCTCTCATGTTGTTCATACATGCTCGTCGGTTTAAGGGTACTCTTGACTTAGCCTTTCTTTAAGAATAGAATAGAATGGAATAGAATGGAATAGAATGGAATGGAATGGAATGGAATGGAATGGAACGGAGTGGAACGGAGTGGAACGGAGTGGAATGGAAAGAAATGGAATGGAATGGAACAGAATGGAATGGAATGGAATGGAATAGAATGGCATGGAATGGAATGGAGTGGAATGGAGTGGAATGGAGTGGAATGGAGTGGAATGGAGTGGAATGGAGTGGAGTGGAATGGAGTGGAATGGAGTGGAATGGAGTGGAATGGAGTGGAATGGAATAGAATGGAATGGAGTGGAATGGAATGGAATGGAGTGGAATGGAATGGAATGGAATGGAATGGAATGGAATGGAATGGAATGGAATGGAATGGAGTGGAATGGAGTGGAGTGGAGTGGAGTGGAGTGGAATGGAGTGGAATGGAATGGAATGGAATGGAATGGAGTGGAGTGGAGTGGAGTGGAATGGAATGGAATTGAATGGAATTGAATGGAATAGAATAAAATAGAAGTCTTTATTTGCAAGAATACTATCTACATAAAAGAGATCTTAAGATTATCCCCGATTTGATCATGGTACGTTCGCCGTGGTGTTACCCTACCAACACTACCATCTACATTCTTTCATTATAAAGAGCCGACGTTAGATAGTATAGATAAGCTCCTTTCTACAAATACATCTAAATACTCGTAACTTCATTGTTTTTGAAGTACTATTTATGACACTATTTATGACACTATTTATGACACTATTTATGACACTATTTATGACACTATTTATGACACTATTTATGACACTATTTATGACACTATTTATGACACTATTTATGACACTATTTATGACACTATTTATGACACTATTTATGCACAGTTTTTTGGGATAAAAATTGTAATCATAGGTAAAGCAGTCTCTGCGTATGAGAATGAGGATTCCTGCAACACGTGACGCCAGATTTAAAATATTAAATAACTCTAAAACTACAGTATTTTTCTTTTGGCAGTACCATAATTATTATTTTTTTAAGCACAACGGGTTGGTACTTGACCTTAATCACACCTGATGTTAAGTGAAGATGAGGTCGTACGTGGAAGCGTGCTGACCCGGAAACTCCAACACATTTGGGGGACTGGCTATCTTCTTTCTGACAACCGAAAGACAACAATGCTATTGACATTGCTGCTTGGCGGCAGATTTAGATAAGATGGTGGTAGCTAGCCAGGCGGACATTTAAAATGTTCTACCACCAACCAAACGAAGTACTACATGTACTCCGCTGGGGATCGAACTCGCGACCTCCGATTCGTAAACGCTATGTTGTTTACATTGAGCCACGGAGGCGGTTAAAAGTTCTTAAGAAATAATTTTTTAATAAGGTCTACATCTAATACTTATTATAAATGCGAAAGTTTGTTTATTTGTTGATCAATCACGGCGAAACGGATGAATGGATTTCGATGGAATTTGGTATATAGGTAGAACATAAGATATCATACAATGGTTACCAAATCCACCTGGATAGCTATCACCATCTCATCTAAATCTGCCGCCAAACAGCAATGTTAATTGTGTTCCGGCTGTCAGAGATAAGTAAGTAAAAAAAAGAACAACAATGATCCTGTGGGTTTCTTGCGCCGCTTCTTTTCCCACAGATGATTTCCCTTTCCGAAGCGGTAGTAGCTTGGACATACCGACTGACAGATAAATGCAATAAACTTTTTTATTTCCAGTAGATTTAAATTGACATTCAACAAATGATATCATGTATCTTACGTTGAAATAAATGCTTGAAGTTTGAAGTTACCTACCCCAAATAAAGTATCCAGGTCAGTACGCTTCCACTCATCTTGCCTCATCTTCACTTATAAAAATAAATGAAAGGTCTCGATGTAAGGAATCCAAATTTATAAAATATCCTATGTCTTAAGTTACCTTAGCTATCACCACCTTATATAAATCTATCCGAATCGTAAACCCAATATTGTTTACATGCGGTTGATTAATTCTGTGCTTTAAGTACTAATTGGCACAATTTTTTCACATTATCAAATGCCGGCCCAGGGTTTCTTGCAATGTTTCTTTCAAATGCATACACAAGTTCATTCATAACCGTGCCTCCATATAGTCTTCTGAATTGACTTTGACCTTCACAAAGGGGTAAGGTGTTGACATTTTGAGTGTTTTGTAAAAGATCAGCGGGGCGAAACAACGGGGGACATTTTCATTAAATACTGTTACGTCACTAATGACGTAACAGTACCTAAGTACCTAAGTACTTCACTCTTCAGCATTCTACCATGGCGATTGTTTTAATTGTATTGGGTCTTTACCTATGAAATTGGAGTTTTTTTTCTTCGTTAATCATATGTAAAGCTATATCCAAATTTGTTTTTTATTTGGAAAATGGAATATTATTTCGAGGTTTCACATGAAATATTTTTTAATTTGTGAGCTAAATCACATAATAAACAAAATTTGAACAGAGCTCTTTTCATGTGCTTGCCATAATCATTTCTTAGATTCGCTGAAACTTTTATAAAGCGGTTACTTTTAAAAATTAACGCTGCCTATACTTAACTTCATGTTATCCGATAATACACACAAAGTTTAGCTAAATTTGGATTCGCCGTTCCTAAAAAAAAAACGAAAATCAAAACAGTCTTAATGAAATTCTTCATACAAAACGCCAATTTCATAGGTAAGGACCTAGTATTAAATGTTTAATGGCGATTGTTTTATACGATATTCAAGAGTCGATAGATAAATATTTGCATACTAGCTTTGCCTGCGAGGAATAACCTAACGAATAGCTTATTCCATTTATCAGGCCAGGCACATACGTATGTTTAGATATTTAATGTTTATTCCGTTTGAACAATATAAAACTGTTTGATACCTAGGTACTGAACCTCTGAAGCAACCTTATTGGGCAGAGTAGCCCTGAGACCTGAAGAAGTAGCGTAAGCTACTTTAAGATAACACAAGACACAAAAGACAAGAGTTTGAACAAAAATATTTCGATCTGTTTGGTGTAGTGGTTAGAAACTCTGACCACTACACCAAAAGGTGGTTTCGAATCCCGCAAGGGGCGTATGTTTGTATGATGAATACGGACACGGGTACCCAAGTTATGGATATTTTCATTATTCATTTACAAAAAAAATATGTATTTAAGTAGTATATCAACCATCTGGTAAGCCTATGTTGCTTAATGTAGAACTAGATGGCGCTGTGTGTATGTCCAAGGATATTAAAAAAAAATAACTATTTTATGAAAATAACGATAAAAGCCATATTTTATAGTATAAACCCTGTCAGATAATGCACTATACAGGGCGTCCCAAAGTTATGGGACATGAAGGGGAAGTACCTTAAATATCGTAGATAGTGAATTTTGCTCAAAGAAGACTTTATGTTATTTTTAAAAGTTAGTAATTCTGCATTCATAGATTTTCTAAAAATTACTTGCTTCGGCTGGGAATCGAACCGACTTAAATGTGAAAAAAAAAACACCCTACTTTTATGATGCCAATCGAAAGAATAGCTAAAAAATAATAACTCTGCCTAAGTAACATAGTATTTTAAAAGAAAGGAACAACATAAAATGATTGAGTCAAATTTCAAGAAAGTTATTTATTGCCGACGACGTTCGAAAAGTAGCGATATTATCATTCCAAAGATAGCATTGATTATTCGTAAATAAGTACCCACTTCATAAAATAGGTACTAACATAGTTTTCCTTATTATAAGTGCACGTGTAGATGAAATGATAAAACTTGTATTTCAATACGTCCTCTGTAAGCTAGACAGAAGGCAAATTAAAAACAAAAATAAATAATTTATAATTTGAAAATGGAACAGTTTATGACAGCGTTTGTTTGAATGCATACTTTTTAAGATATTTTAAAAAGAAGTGATATTTTTAAATGTTGTTCTTAAATTTGAAAATGGAACAGTATGTGCGAGCGTTTGTTTTTCGGATATTGATCTGTTTAGTCTCAATTCACTTACACAAGTGTTATTGTGTTAATTTATTGCGAACATGGCATATCAAGTAAGTTTTGATCTAATGGAAGCATATTTTTTGAACGATAAAGATATCTCTAGAAGTTTGCGGTGGTATGGCGTAAAATATCCTGATAGACAAATACCGTCTCGTAAAGTTTTGAAAAGGCTTGTGAACAATTTGAAAACTCTGGGACGTTTCGATAAACGCCCAAGAGAACCACAGCAAGAAAACCATACGATCAACGACGAAGAACTTGGTATTTTAATTTACTTTTCGGCTTTTCCGAAAGCATCGGTGAGAGAAGGAGAACATGAAATTGGAGTTTCAAAAAGTAAAATACACCGTGTATTAAAAAAACACGGTTTTAAGAGTTATGTTGAAGGACGATTGGTTCAAAAATTACTTCCGGGCGATACAGAAAGGAGAAAAAATTTCTGTCTTGATATCCAGGCACGATTGCTCGAAGATCCAAATTTTTTGGATAATATTATTTGGACAGACGAATCTAACTTTAGCAATAACGGTATGTATAACCGCAACAATAATCGTATTTGGTCTAAAGAAAATCCCCTACGAGTGACTGAAACTAATAACCAAGTGCGTTTTTCACTCAACTGTTGGTGCGGACTTTTAAAAAACCGGGTTTTCTTAATCCATTTTTACCAAGGAACCTTGAACACAGAAAAGTATTTAGGAATACTTCAAATTTTAAGGGATAAGATAAGAAACCATTCCGCGGCGGAGCAAGAAAACTTAATTTTCCAACAAGATGGAGCTCCGGCTCATAATAGTCGGAGAGCAGCAGATTTTCTAAATGAATGTTTTCCTACATGGATTGGTACAAATGGACCGATTAGATGGCCGGCCAGATCCCCGGACCTCACACCATTAGATTTCTTCTTTTGGGGATACGTGAAAGATATGCTATACAAAAAGCGATACGAGAACGTAGGCGAGTTGCAAACAGAATTGTGCCATATCACATCGAGTGTTCACCATAAAATGATTAGAAAATCAACAGGCAGCGGGCTCATTAAAAGATTGGCGATTTGCGTAAGACAAGAGGGATCACATTTTGAGCATTTAATTAATTAATTTACAAAAAAATACCTACTTAATTGACTACGGCAGTTTCATGTATGTTTTTTATTTGATTAAAATGATTAATTTCACGTTGTTCCTTTCTTTTAAAATACTATGTTACTTAGGCAGAGTTATTATTTTTTAGCTATTCTTTCGATTGGCATCATAAAAGTAGGGTGTTTTTTTTTCACATTTGAGTCGGTTCGATTCCCAGCCGAAGCAAATAATTTTTAGAAAATCTATGAATGCAGAATTACTAACTTTTAAAAATAACATAAAGTCTTCTTTGAGCAAAATTCACTATCTACGATATTTAAGGTACTTCCCCTTCATGTCCCATAACTTTGGGACGCCCTGTATATATTTAACAAGATATAATTGTGAACTCACCATTTAAATGTACATAAACCGATGAGGTTTCTGTAACATGGAAATGTAAAAAGTTTGTAATGTTTAAGTATTTTGATCAATAAATAAAAAAAAAACAATCAATCAATCTTGACATTGAGATCGCGGACTCAGTCTCAATACTTTTAATTTAATTTATTTTATTGGGCATACAGAACAAGTTACAGTATAACAAGGCCGAATATACTTATAATACAATTTTTTTTATACCTACTGTTTTTATAAGCAACAGATTCTCAAGTGTCAAGTTAAGGTCATCTCAATCTTGAGAACGGTAAGGTAAAGTAATTCAACAAAGACGAAGCCGCGGGGGGAAATCTACTTAGTTCAATTTTTTTTAGTCGAATCATCCAAAAGCGGATTCAGCATTCGTAAAGCATAGTTTTTTTTATATATGACTGTAGTCTCAATAGGCATTCGAAATGATCGCACATAATTCCTAGAAAGGCGAGTCCCCTAAATGAAATTAAAGGCAAGTCAACAATGAAACGATTTAGACATTGTAGGCTGGCCGCGCTCTATTAGCACTTAGCTTACGTTGTCAAAGTCGAAAGGTGACTTGTCGCGACTCTATCTAATTATATTAACACAAATACGGCAAAGGAGTTTTAATCATAATGGAATATTAAAAAAAAACTGCAAACCTGACACTATTACAAATATCTACTCACAATTATAAATAATGTGAAAGATTGAATATTTGTTTGTTGCTCAACCACGGTAGAACGGGTGAACGAATTTGGATGAAATTTGGTATATATTTTTTATCCCGGTAACGTGAGTAGTTTCCGCAGGATAAACAAATCTAAGGCCCGTAATAAACCATTCTCATGATTGAGAACAGTCTTGTGATCGATCTCAAGTAAACGTGTTGATTAATAAACCTAACTTGCGACCTGAAACGCACGTGAATTCTCAAGCAGTAGGTACTTACTTGAGAGGTGCGCCGAGTTTCACGTATTAATAAACGAAACTCAAGACTATCATTCATTCGCCGCTGAGGCGAATACTTGAAAAGTGATCTCAGTTGAGTAGACGTCAAGATTGGTTTATAAATTAGCACGGAGCTTGAGATAGCGTCAACTGCTTAAGACGTATCTCGTGTGATACAGCCTCAAGACTTGTATTGAGAATGGTTTATTAATACGGGCCTAAATTTTTCAAATTTGACACAACATAATGAGGTAAGATGATATTAATTCAGTTTAAATGTAACATTGTAATATTTAAATTTATTCAGGGTTAACACAATGTTGTCGTTTAGCGTGTCTGGTTATAATCATTGCATGATTTTTTAATTCTATTTTTATATTTTTAATATTTGTACGCCCTAACAGGCAGATTTTTTTGGACTACTTACCTATCTACAAAATAAGACCTTTATCTGTATACCCAAAATCAAACAAATAAATAATTTTCTTTCTTTCTTCCATAATTTCATAGAAGTGGAAGTAAAACAATTAAACTTAAATTAAATTAAACAATACTTCGAGTCCGGTGATGTAGTCTTTATGTTTGTTGTTATGGTGGTATTTGTGTAGTAATTTGATAACAGTAACTTAACTACTTGTAGGTATATTAAATAATAAATAAATAATAATAAATAAATATTTCGGACACTTACACCAATCATCTAGTCCCAAACTAAGCAAAGCTTGTGCTATGGATACAAGATAAACGGATAAACATACATAAATATTTATATAAACATCCAAGACTCGGGAATAAATGTTCGTATTCATCACACAAACATTTACCCCTCCCGGGATTCGAACCCGCAACCGTTGGTTTCACTGATAGGGTCACTATCCACTACACCAATCGGTCGTCAATATTTATGTATTTATTATATTTTTTGTCACTTTCACACACTGCACTATTACAATAACAAATTATAAATACACACTCTTTTTACACGTTGCTTTCCTCTCTCAGGGTGGGACGGAAGAACAGCGCCCAGTTCCTGGAGGCACTTGTGGCGGTAAACTGTTTTCTTCTTCTTTAATGAAATGAAAACAAATGAATGACGTAAAAACAAAGAAATGACGAAAAACAAATGAAAAATGACGTAAAAACAAATTAATGACGTAAAACCTTTTCCTTTACCTTATATAGAGCGTCTTTAACGCAATTTATCCAATTTTTATGTCTCCCTCTATAAGCTCCAATAAAATACATACATAAATATTTATATAAGCATCCATGACTCGGGAATAAATGTTCGTATTCGCAACCGTTGATTTCGCTGATAGTGACCCACTATCCATTACACCAATCGCTTGCCATCGGGATAGTTGTATATTTCGTCCAAGCGAACAATCATCAAAATAACGAAAATATTGTTAAGCATGAAACTACCTTGGAAGCATGTCCTATTAAATAAAAAAAAATCCGAAGCAGTTTGTAAATACAATAAAGTAGTTTGTGACAAATTATGTTGGTGACCATCTTGGATCTTCTTCATCACACCCACTTCACCAAACTATACTTTCTGAATGCAAACTCTTGTCTCGTCGGTGTGAATACGAAAATCGCTATATATATGTATATATGCCTATAATATGTGAGGTTCTCTCAATTCCTCATAGATGCCATCATCAGAACAGGATTATGATGCACATGGACGTATACCCTGGATGTATGTCCTATTAAATAAAGATTTTTCCGAATCGTATAAATGACTGAGTTCTGAGGTAACAAAAAAAAAAAATACAACCGAATTTATATCCTCTTCCTTTTTTGAAATTGGTTATAAAACTGCGCTCAATACGGGTCACGGATTACTATATAAGTCCGGACAAAGGCTGGGCCATACACACACACACATACAATGTCGAAAAACATACAGTAGGTACCCATCGGAATTCCATTGTTTTAGGCCGTAGTTGGAGGTCTACACGGTTCCTCGTAGGCTGTTTGTAATATATTAGATCCTTGTGTGTATTATCGGATAACATTAAGTATAGGCAGCGTTAATTTTTAAAAGTAACCCCTTTATAAAAGTATCAGCGAATCTAAGAAATGATTATGGGAAGCACATGAAAACAGCTCTGTAAATTTTGTGTTGTATTATGTGATTTAGCCCAGAAATTAAAAAACAATTCATGTGAAACCATGAAATAATATTCCATTTTCCAAATGAAAAACAAATTTGGATATAGCTTTGAAAATCGCAGGAATTGGTACATATGATTATTAACGAAGAAAAAAAACTCCAATTTCATAGGTAAAAGACCCAATATGTTGTATGAGACCTTCGCCTGGGTACTGTCAATTCGTGATTGATTTATTCGGGTAAATTTGCAAACACGATGTTGGCATAAAACAGCTGAATTATTTTGTCTTGTTTTTTTTTTAACCGTAGTCTGGTTATTATTTTTTTATAGTTTTCATTCAGATGTCTCTATAAAAACATTAATTTTTAATTTTGTTTCTTTCGTCGAAATCTATCATTTGATACCCATCACCATTGGCTTAACGACTGCCATCAATTGATAACAACCGGGACCCATATTAAAATGTTACTAGTGGTCACCCATCCGAGGACTGACCGCGCCAGACATTGCTTAACTTCGCTTCATCATCTTCATCTTCGACCACATCGTCACTTTCCATCAGGTGAGATTGTGGTCAAACGCGAATCCAGACAATCATAAAAAAAAAAAAATATCGAAAACTTCGAGTGCTTCAACTAGGTCCTACTCATAGACTTGACTCCCTGAGAATAAAAAATTACTCACCACTTCCATTCCTGATTCTTCTTCACGGTCAGTGTGAAAACTCCTTCAAAGAGTAGCAGAAAAATCGGAGACGCCAAATACCAGTATTCAATGCTGTCTTTGAACACTGTCACTTGCCATATAGCTATTATGCCGTGGCAAGCGAATACCAATCTCGTGATCACAGCTTTGATAGTAGCTAAAACTTTACCAACATTCGCCATTGTACTTTATTTAGGCTGTTTATGTGACCTCCTTTGTGGCGATTTATGACGGCACGTTGGTTTTTAAAACTATTAAATTTGCACGGTAATATTTTGTGCCGAATGTTGCGTCGCTATATTTTTGTGATTTTTTTTTGTCACAGAATAAAATCTTATTGTTTTAACAGGCACTTTACGAGTTATATTAAATATTTTTAATTAATAGATATGCTTTTCGAAGGCACTTTTATTTCTAAATATAACAAAACTCGAATAAAAAAATATGTAGTTATTTTTTTAAAAGTGCACACTGTATTGACTTGATGTATTCTATGACAGTTTTAAAACATTTCAAAAATAAATAACTGTTACTATAATAATAATAAGAACACAACATGTTTTGTCGAAACGAAACGACTTGCAATATTCCGAAACTGACTGAAACGTAGAAAGAATCATCTCAAATGAAGGTCTTATGTACAATAGACCCGGAGCAGTAATTCTCACAAACAAATCGCAGCTACACATCCAATAATGCGTAACTACCACTTCAGTCAGAACTGACTCTAAGTAGAGCAGCAATGGTAGATGAAAACTGTGGAGAAATTGTTCACGAAAATTCTTTTGCGCGCGCAATTTATAAATAGGCCAATCGCAGATAGTTTCCCCAAGAAATGGGCTTGGGCCAGCCACCAATTTATATACACGTTTTACTAACAACCTATTTCATATGTAATCATGGGGGAACAGAGTTCAAAATCGAATGGTATTCTACATAGGGTTGAATTAATTTGATTTTGTGGGTAGTTCTATTAGGGTACCGTAATGTCCCATTTAAATGATGCATGTAAAATTGAGTCAGATTGGGATTACCACTCTATCTGGTTGTTAGACGACCGATTGGTGTAATGGATAGTGACCCTGTCAGCGAAACCAAAGGTTGCGGGTTCGAATCCGCAACGGGTAAAGTTTGTGCGATGAATATGAACATGAATTAAGTATATATACCCATGAAATCGACACGAAGTTAAAATGAAAATGATAAAATGGTTGAAATCAATTCAGTATGACGAAACGGAGAAACTCTTTGGACATAGCTAAGATAAACAAAACACACACACACACACGGCTTTTTGGCGGGAACTCGGCGAGTGAAGTAGCATTTTTCTTTATAATTCTTATAATTTGTGCATTCTGACTTTTGAAGCTTAATAATGGCAGAATATTGTGCAGCAAACGTTAGTGATGGTGTACAAGTGAAGGGAAGTGTAAATTAAAGTGCGGAACGGAGCTTTCGGGTTCCCACAAGAAGCCGCCAAAATCTTTTGTAAAGCATTCTGCCACTTTACTGAAGAATGACTTGACCGTGACTAGACTCTGTATACGCCAAGTATACGACGAATTACTTGTTTTGACTGAGACTGACTTACAAACTGAAGAAATAAGATAAATAAGACATGGCTGTTATGGGCTAGATCCCTTTCCCATCTCGTAGAGGAGAAAAAAAAACTAAAAAAAAAAACACACACACACACACGCATAAGCGCACACACCACGCATACGCGCGCGCACACACACACACACACATAGTAAGAGTTGTTTTAAATTAAGTGGTAGTATCTAATCTATTAATAATTACAATGTTTACTTATGTTTAGTTAAGGAAGTACAAGATTTTCTGGCATAGGTATCCTTTAAACCTAAAAGGAAATCTTTACAATACGTTGCATGTGATTCCTAAAGAAAGAAATAAACATTTTTTCATTTTCATTTCATTTATTCCTGCGTCATAGATGTTTATATAAATATTTATGTATGCTTATGCGTTATCTAGTATCCATAGTACAAGCTTTGCTTAGTTTGGGACTAGATGGTTGGTGTAAGCGTCCGAAATATTTATTTATTATTATATTATTATTGTCTGTGAATGTTGAGTGAGTGTGGGCAAGTAAGTAAGTAATTCCGGGTCAGTAGGTATACGCTTCCACCTTCGACCTCATCTTCACTTAACATTAGGTGTGATTGACAAGTAACATGTAATTAGTATAAATTCAAATATGGGTATGTATTATATGTATTATTTTTATATATTATGTATTTATTCAATTAACGTATGTATTTATATGGGTGATTTATTTGTTTTATTAAAATTAGTTTACCGTGCACGCTACCTACATATCATGTGCGTAATGCTTCCTAACCCAAAGGTTGTCTGGAAGAGTACGCTTTTAGTGATAAGGCCGCCAAATTGTACTATCCCCTTATTATAGATCATCGGACTACTGAGCCTTTTAGTCCGATTATTTACACTTTCCGATCGACTTCCCGAAATATCAGCCGTTAAGACGCAGTCTCCCAATTTAGGAGGTCCGGGTTCGATTCCCAGGTAGACCAAAGTACCAATGAGTTTTTAAATTTAATTTAATTACTTATGTGCATATATCCGACTGTTCTTGAACGGCGAAGGAAAACATCCTGAGGAAACCTGCATGCCTGAGAAATAAAAATTCTAAGACATGTGAAGTCGCCAACCCTCACTGGGCCAGCGTGGCGGACTATGGCCCTACTCCCTCAATATATGGGAAGGTCTATATCCCAGCAGTGGGATGTTTACGGACTGATGATGATGATGAGTCTGAGTGGTACGGTAAGATTGTCATAAGGACGCCGTTTTCATTGCAAGTGATACCCTCTTGAGAGGGGATCCATTGGCGAGCTATCATCTTAGCTTTAGCTTTAATTGAGTTTGGTGTTCATTAAAACTGTTAGTGTGAATGACCTCGCCCTTCACCCCGCACCGTTCGATAGGCTGTAATTAATTTTCCTTATCAAACAACAGTCGAATGCCATTGTAAGTTTATTAGTTATTTTAATGTGATAGTGAACGGAGCTTGAAGTGTATGTTAATGGAAAATGAAATATTTGCCTTGCATTTTTATAATTTGTAAGTAATTTTTTTTTGTTATGCATAACGGGTTAGCACTTGACCTCAATCACACCTGATGTTAACTGAAGATGAAGCCGAAGGTGGAAGCATACTGACCCGGAAACCTCATCTTATTTAGGGGACTGGCTATCTTATCTCTGACAAAGAACACAACAATGCTTTTAACATTGCTGCTTGGCGGCAGAGTTAGATAAGATGGTGGTAGCTAGCCAGGCGGACATTTAAAATTCCCTACCACCAACAAAACCGAGTACTAAACATGTACTCCGCTGGGGATCGAACCCGCGACCTCCGAATCGTAAAGCCAATGTTGTTTACATTGAGCCACGGAGGCGGTTAAAAGTTCTTAAGAAATTATTTTTTAAAAAGGTCTATATCTAATATTATAAATGCGAAAGTTTGTTTGTTTGTTGATCAATCACGGCGAAACGGATGAATGGATTTCGATGGAATTTGGTATATAGGTAGAACATAGGATATCATACAATGGTTACCAAATCCACCTGGATAGCTATCACCATCTTATCTAAATCTGCCGCCAAACAGCAATGTTAATTAGGATTGTATTGTGGTCCAGTTGTCAGAGATAAGTACCTACCCAAAATAAGATGGAGTATCCGGGTCAGTACGCTTCCACCTTCGGCCTCATCGTCACTTAACATTCAAAGAACATAACCCGTTGTGCTTACAAAAAAATTGAGAGGTCTCGATGAAAGGAATCCAAATATATAAAATATCCTATGTCTTAATCCAGGGTATATTCTACCAATGTACCAAAATTTCATCCGTTTCGCCGTGACTAAGCAACAAACAAACCACCACACAAACAAACAAAGATCCAAACTTTCGTATTTATATTATACCAATATGCCGGCAACATTCACTTAATTTTCGGTGAAATGCTTCATCGACTAATTTAATACGTCGGTCATTTGTTTTGTCGCTGCAATGACTCTTGTTTATAAATGGATGTATGATTAAGTTTCTTTTCTGTTCATAGTTACAAATGTGTACTACACCCAATCAGTGATCATCATAAAACAATACAGAATATCAAGAAACCAAACACCGGAAACAGCTTACGTACGCAATGTGGCAACGAAGAAGATAAATCATGTGTTAGCGATGAACGCAGTTAACACAAAAACGCACACAACAACCCAGGATACGTACAAAGCAGAACAGGAGAGAATAGAACAAGAGAGGAAGTATCAGGAGCTAGCGAATATATATTATGAGCAACAGAAGCAGAACGAGGAGATAGAGAGGATATACTATGAAGGGGAGAAGAAGTACAATCAGGAAGTGGATCAAGAAAACAAACAGGTAATCGTGAATGAGGAACGGGAGAATGGACAGCTAGAAAGGAATTATGAACAGTCGGTGGGTAACCATGAACAGTCGTCATGGAATCATGACCTACCAACGAGGAATTCTGAACAGCCAGTAAGAAACTATGAAGAGCCAGCGAGTAACTATGAACAGCCAGCAAGAAATTATGAAGAGCCAGTGAGGTATGAACAACCAGTGAGAATTGATGGACAACCAGCGAAGAAATACGAACAGTCAGTGAGGAATTATGAACAACCAGTGAGGATTCATGGACAGCCAGCAAAGAAATACGAACAGCCAGTGAGGAATTATGAACATTCAGCAGGTTATTTTGAACAACCGTTAAGGAACAAGCAGACACCGAGAACAGACGACCTACAACCGAAAAAATATTTACGCGAGCAAACGAACACAGAACAGGGAAGCAAAAATGTTGAATTACAAGCGAGACCCCATCAACCAACACTTAAACGTGTCAAAAAAAGAAAAATTCCAAGACTAACAAGGGGAACTGTAAAACCATCTTCAAGCACAGTAAAGGACTCCTCCAGTGATGAAAAACCATTGTTAAGGATTGGCGAAGAGTTAGATGACCTTGAATATGATTTAGAAGATGAAAACTTAAAAATGACTTTATACAGAAAGAGAATGGATAATAGCAGCAAGGTACGGCATTTGGATTATTTGCTAGGAACAAGGTGACCTCAAAAATGTACGAAATCGCCTTTAATGGGCGCAACCAACACTTCAACCTTTCTATGTGGAGTGCTTCATCAGATTTTAATAGGATTATCCTGGAGGACGTTAAAAATAGAATCAGAAATGTTGGAATGCAGTAACATAACATAAACAACCTTAAGCGTCAAAATGAGAACCTCATCCTTTTTTCGAAGCCGAATACAAAGGAATCCATCCTTCACCAGAAACAGTAGCATTTTTACAAAATGTCGCCTTTATGTGCATCATCAAATTTTAATAGGATAATTTCTGTAATCATCAAAATAGATTCAGAAATGTTGGAATGCAGTAACATAACATAAATACAATAAACATCAAAATGAGAATCTCATCGTTTTCTCGATGCCGAATACAAAGGAATCCATCCCCCGACAGAAACAGTAACATTTTTTACAAAAAGTCGCCTTTAATGGGCCCAACCAACACTTCAGCCCCTCTCTATGAAGTGCATCATCAAATTTTAATAGGATAATTTCTGTAATCATCAAAATAGATTCAGAAATGTTGGGATGCAGTAACATAACATAAATACAATAAACATCAAAATGAGAATCTCATCGTTTTCTCGATGCCGAATACAAAGGAATCCATCCCCCGACAGAAACAGTAACATTTTTTACAAAGAGTTGCCTTTAATGGGCCCAACCAACACTTCAGCCCTTCTCTATGAAGTGCATTATCAGATTTTAATAGAATAATTTCTGGAGTCATGAAAATAGATTCAGAAATGTTGGAATGCAGTAACACAACATACGAGGTTTTCTCGAAGCCGAATACAAAGAGGAACTCCCCAGGAACAGTCGCATTTTTTGCAAAAAGTCGCCTTTAATGGGTATAGTTAACATTTCAGCCCTTCTCTGGGGGCTGCATGATCAGATTTTAATGGGCTTAACCCGGAATTATCAAGATAAATTTAGAAAATGTTGGAACGCAGTACCTACCTAACTTAACATAAATAATAAGAAAGGATGAGGTTCTCATTGTGACGTTTACACGATTTCTCGAAGCCGAATACAAAGGAGAACTCCACCAGAAAGAATCCCAATTTGGCCTCAGGTCAATTATGTAGATACTATTTTCTTTTTTTTCCTGAATCTTCTTTCTTTCCTTTTCTTTCTTTTTTTTTCTTCTTCCTTTCCTGAATCCTACAACCTTGGGATCTTCAAGAGCAGAGTGAATAGGCATTTACTGGGATCGCGTGCTTCATCTTCGACCATATCGTCACTTTCCATCAGGTGAGATTGTTCGCGCGAATCCAGTTAATCATAAAAAAAAATACTATCTAGTTATACTAATTACGAATAAAATAGAATATAAATTACGATACCATTCTACAATGAAAAATAAACAAAATGTATCCTTCATTCCTTTCCCTGGATGCCGTTTCTAATTGGTTGCTCTGGAAACGTATGAGGGGCCTATGTGGACGTCCTTTGGGTGATATGATCTTTCAAAAGAACGGTTCGTGTACATGTATATTGATGACCCTGTCTGCGAAACCCAGGGTTGAGGGTTCGAATGTTTGTGTGATGAATACGAACATTATTCCCGAGTCATGTGGATTTTTTTTTACATTGGGTTTACGATTTTGGGTTCGATTCCCAGGCAGGCCAATGTACTAATGAGTTTTTAATTTTAATTTAATTACTTATGTGCATTTATCCGACTGCTCTTAAATGGTGAAGGAAAACATCGTGCGGAAACCTGCATGCATGACAAACAATACTTCTAAGGCATGTGAAGTCCCCAACCCGCATTGGGCCAGCGTTTCTTTCTTTTTCTTTACGCACGACGGATTCGTACTTGACCTCAATTAACACCTGATGTTAAGTGAAGATGAGGTCGAAGGTGGAAGCGTACTGACCCGGAAACCCCAACACATTTGGTGAACTGGCTATCTCTGACAACCGGAACACAACAATGATATTAACATTGCTGCTTGGCGGCAGATTTAGATAAGATGGTGGTAGCTAGCCAGGCGCACATTTAAAATGCCCTACCACCAACCAAACCGAGAACTTAAACATGTACCCCGCTGGGGATCGAACGCGCGATCTCCGAATCGTAAACCCAATGTTGTTTACATTGAGCCACGGAAGCGGTGGTGGACTATGGCCCATACTCCCTCGTTATACGAGGGAAGGCCTATATCCCTGCTGTGGGATGTTTACACGCTGCTGGTGATGATGATGTAATAGCTTAGGATAATCATTAAAAAATAGTAAAGCACTTTCTGGGAGCAGCATACATTGAAATGAAACATAGTTTATCAAAAAAACATTTTATTTTTATGAAAGTACGAAAATTACCGTACAAAACAATTCTATAAATGGAACACACACACTACGATTGTATAAAATGGATACACTTAAAATTAAATATTAATCTACATATAAATACTAAATATATTCTTATCCTCTTATTCATAAAAATTTACATCCGCTAAAGTATGTTTTGTCACTTTCTTTCATTACAACATTTCCTTATGAACGACAGAGACAAAACAGGCTTATAAAGCGTTTGTAATTTTTTATGAATAAGAGGGTTAGTTGATATAATTATTTGCTCCGAAGTCACTTTTACAATAAATAGCCAACGTGTCGGCATTATTCATATAATTCGTTGTTTTAGATTAGATTATCAGTAGGGTGGAGACACTAGGGCAAAACACAGATAAAACAATTTTAGTGATGTCAGACACTGGATGAACCACCATGCGTGTTACCTCTTATTCAAATACTTAGCATGTATATTTATATAAATACACATGCTTCCCTATGCAGCTGTGGTTGTAGTAATAGCTCCTATCGAAAACCTTGAGTTGGCCTCAAGATGGAGCGCTTAATCTTGTTACGATTTCAGCATCGTATGAAAAAACTACGAGAACTGGTGATACAGAGTATTGCTCTGAGGACGAAATTGAAGTTAAAGAAACATTGAAATTTTTCTTAAGCTAAGTATTGATAATATAGGAAAGGACCTTGAGAGATATGCGCAGGGAACGGATCCTCAAGATGTTATAAAGGGCAGGCAGAAGAAGGCTTTGTATTAATAGAAATTCTTGATCAAACTAGCCATCGAATACAAGAGCCTTGTCCTAGTCCTGCACAAGTTTCTAAGCTTACGATTGTGACTTTACCACGATTTAATGGGAACATTCTCGATTTTAGTGAGCTTTGGGATCGCTTTGAAGCAAGTGTCGTAACTAGCGACCTTAAAGAAGTAGACACGCTCACTTACCTCTTAGGATATCTGGATTGCTCCGCTCGAAATGTTGTTAAAGGCCTTTCTACCACAAATGACAACTTTGCAATTGCAATGGACATGTCAAAGAAACGATACGGACAAAAACATGTTGTCATCGATGCACATTAAAGACCCTAAGTGAACTACCACAAGCAAATGACACTACTGCCGATTATCAAGCAGAAGTTTCCGGAACGGGTAAAGTATGAGTTAAACCTTCTAGAAGGAATCGACTGCTCTATCAAAGAAATACTGAATGGTCATGAAAGTATAGTTATAGCTGATGAAAAGGCTTAGCTTTTATCGTTCACAACCGTTGTACGAGACAGGACTCACAACTTTAACTGAAACACTACATGTGGGATCCAGTACTAAGGAGAGACAATAAGAGTGGAAACTCCCTCCTCACCTCACCAGAGGCCTCCTCTGAATTTAAAATAATAACAACACTTCCAATTATCTAGTTCCAAACAAAGCTAAGCTTGTATTTATATAAACATCCATGACTCGGGAATAAATCATTGAGCCCGCTTCGAACCCGCAACCGTTGTATTCGCTCACAGGGTCACTATCCACTACACCAAGCGGTCGTTTAATCCCATGTTTGACCTGGTTTTTTTGACGCGGCGAAATGCCTTACGCGTACCGCTCGCCTGGGGGACGGCGAGACGGTTATATGGGACTCCCCTCCCTATCGGGCCCCCGTCTGGTCGAACGACCTAGCGAGGTCCCCCTATGTTCGACCTGCTTGTAAATCTGTGGAATGGTCCTAGACCCTAATAAACAGGGAAGTCATTGTCGACATCTTTGGACCAACCGTGCAATCCGCCAGTTAGATCGCTGATCCGGCCTCGGTGCTCTGTCTCTATTACATCCAGGACTCTTTTCGCTGCTATTTGGGAGTCGTTGCCTCGACGGCATATGAAGACCACTGAAAAGAAACAAACTATATTAATTACTGGGGAAATACCGCGGATATAAATACAAGCTTTGTTTTACAATAACGAGCCGTTCGCGCAATTTATCAATTGTGACATGCAGTGTCACTTAGAGACAGATTTAAAGAGTATAATATTGTAACCTTTTCGTTACAGTACATTTTTGTAAATGTAATATATATATATATATATATATGTCAACAAAAATATAGCATCGTTTAGGAAAAATAGTGATAAACATGATGTCAATACAAGAAATAAAAATAAACTTGCAGGTCACATAAGTCGCCTCCGCAAAGTCAGTAATTCATTCAAAGGGCCTATGTATACGCTTTTTCAATAAGGTTCCTGTTGATATACAAAAACTTCCTTTCAATAAATTTAAAGATACTATAAAACAGAAACTTATTAAGAAAGCATATTATAAAATATCAGATAATTTAGATGATAAACATTCATGGAAATAAGCAGCCCGTTCGCGTAACCAGGCTATTTCATAATTAATAATGAAATATTATAATATTTCTTTTTAATGCACAATAGGTTGGTACTTGACCTCAATCACACCTGATGTTAAGTGTAGATGAGGAAGGTGGAAGCGTACTGACCCGGATACCCCAACACATTTGTGGGACTGGCTATCTTATCTCTGACAACCGGAACACAACAATGCTATCAATATTGCTGCTTGGCGGCAGATTTAGATAAGATGGTGATAGCTAGCCAACCAAACCGAGTACTTAAACATGTACTCCGCTGGGGATCGAACCCGCGACCTCCCAATCGTAAACCTTAGCAATGTTTGATAAAAATCGGCTAAGTTGTTTAGATATTTATCTTTTAACATAATTGGTTACGTCTATCTAAATGCTATAATTATTTGTTTTCTCGGGGGATTTTTAACATTTCAATTGACGGTTATTCACACGCTTTTATTAGCTTCACGTGTAACTAACAATGTAATCAAATCTTGAAAGTTAATTTAAAGATACTTCTAATTGTCGTATCGAAATGAAACTTTGTATGTACATGTAATTTTGACAATACTATAATTTGGTATCTTGGAGCTGATCTGATGATGGAGCCAGGAGGTGGATGGTGAAACTCTTCAGTGGCTACTAGTAAACCCCTCGAGTTTTGGCTCATATGATTCGTTTTAACCAGTGTAATATATTACACTTAGTGTCGACCATCTGATGATGGAGCCAGGAGATGGAAGGTGGAAATGTAGGGTTTTTTTAGTTTTTAAACTACATATTATTGCCTGGAATATTGCCTGATTGGTTGCCTGGAAGAGATAAGTTTTAGTGATAAGGTCGCTAAACTGTACATTCTATTCTTACCACTGTTCTGAAACTAATTTCTTTTCTGTTGTGCAATAAAGTGTATTTGTATTGTATTGTATTATTTTATATCAAGCATTATACCTTGGCTAGCACACTGTCTGATCTTAGCGAGCAGAGCATCGAGCCGCTCGCCGCGCAGGTTCGCTTCGGGGAAGTTGACGGCGCCATCTATGCGGCACATGTGGAACTCCTCCGCGCTCCGAACGTCCACCAAAAGGTGGGGCGTGGGGCGGGATGAATCGGTGGTCAATTTGAAACGGTTCAGTTGTGAAGACAGCTCCGTTGGTGTAATCCTGTGGTGTGATGGTAGGATTTGCAGGTCTAGGTCCTGGAAAACAATTAGTTCATTAAGATTTAGAGGAATTTGGTAGCTTAATTTTAAAAATATCACTCATGTCTCACCTGGGCAGTGAACGCCACACGGGAAAGACAGAGACTACTAGTTGGGTCGATTTAAGCGATTTCTCTTTATTAATATTATCGTTTGGGTAGGCGTTTAACAACGATAGGTACCTGGTTTTATAACTAGAGGGTTTCTAATTTGAGGCTAACAGGTAATCGGTGTGTTTTTCTCTCTGTAGAGGTAATACGACGATATTATTTTCGCTGACGGCAGTTGAAGGCCGCCCTTCACGAAATTCGTTATGTAAAGAAACCCAACCTCTCTCAAATTCAGCAAACCATCGCCTCACGGTGCTCAAACAAGGTGCTTCTCTCCCAAAAGCATTTTGAAGACGAGCGGCACAGTCTTGCGGAGAGACAGAGAACTTTTAAAGTCATAAAAAATCATCGCTCTAAAATCTTTTCGACTTAATTCCATTTTCGTTGCATACGTAGCACTTTGATGTGTGATAAAAAACAATTGATAAATGATTTCCCGCCAATTTTTCTTTATTACTAGAAAGGTTGCAAGTATTTTCAAAAAATGTAACATTCGAAATTCAAATAGTTCCGATTAGCTAGAAGTGCAAAACTTTCAGTGTGCCCCATGTAGTGTAAACAACCCTGTGTCCTTATTACATAACTTCATCGGTATCGTCATCGATTACGTTGACCAATGAGAAACCGTCAAATTACCGAGCGAGCGATGAGCCCACCAATCATATGTCTAAACGTAGCCGATGTCGATAACGATGAAATTACGTAATAAAACCGCAGTGCAATATTTTTTGAGTTATGCTGTGTTTATAAATAAATCTTAATTTATGCAATGAGGGCGCTACTGGACGGAGTAAGCCCTCTTAAATTTTAATCGAATAAAATGTACAACTCCGGCCGGGCCCCCGGAACGGGCATTAGAATTTTTTTTATCGAATGTCAAATCCATCCAATCACAACGAAGTAATAGTTGACTTTGACAGCGTCACTAATCACAGTAGTTTCTCGCTAGCTCTTCTCAGTGGTGGTCGCGTTTAGTGGTAGTTTAAAAAACAAATGACGTTCATAAGTGCATATTGTATTGCCTACATGAATGAATCATTTTCATTTCATTTCACAAATTTTGGTGAGTGGCAACCTTTAAAAGCCAAAAATATATGAATCTGCCATGCATGACATAAATGACATGCATTTCCATTTCAGAGCAACAATTAATTTTAATTAATCGTACACCACATTAATCTCAAGCTGTGACAAAATTAGAAACTTCTTACGAAATTTTTTTGCTCGTTCCGTGAGAAGCATGTGAAAATTTAAACTGCACGTGCATGACCGCACTCAGTGTACGTTCCGTGGGGTGTTATACGAACCCAGGTCCTCCCCTTGGTCCTCCCAATCGTCGCCGGGGGGTTTTAGTGTTTAAACTAGAATGCGAACTTTATCCAGGTGTAAAGGTTGATACGGAGAAACTGTGATGTGGCATTTTAGGACAACTCCTGAGTGATTTGTACTGATTTTATTTACTTTTACTTCTAATAACATTATTACTGCCTGCGTCACCTAGGGGGAGAGCCTGGCAATCTGAAAAACACGTTTATTTTCCTAGTTCAGATGTCAGTCTCTCACAAGTGAAATAGTATATTTGGGCCTGAATTTTGTAATAATGCTGTTGTTTAGATATTTTCTTACTGTTTACCTTGTGAAACAATGTGTGTGAAACAATAAAGATTATTATTTTACGATTGCTGATTTTTTTACGGGTTAGCACTTGACCTCAATCTCACCTGATCTTAAGTGAAGATGAGGCCGAAGATGGTAGCGTACTGACCCGGAAAACCCATCTTATTTGGGGAACTGGCTACCTTATCTCTGACAACCGGAACGCAACAATGCTGTTAACATTGCTGTTTGGCGGCAGATTTAGGTAAATTTTGGTAGCTAGCCAGGCGGACATTTAAAATGCCCTACCACCAACCAAACCGAGTACTAGATTATGTACCCCGCTGGGGATCCAACCCGTGACTTCCGAATCGTAAACCCAATGTTGTTTACATTGAGCCACGGAGGCGGTTAAATGTGATAAAATAAACTACATGTACATATAACGTAATTTATTCACCATTGAGGATTATTGTAATAATAATTAACAGCAGTGACGTCTATATCATTTTGGACTAACGCTTCCTTATCCAGCTGCAGTTCCGTCTCAACTGGCAGCTGATAGCTCTCATTAGGCACTAAATTATGTTGACTCACTACATCGCATATATCTGTATCATTCTTCGGTTTAAAAATTCTAATATTTCTACTATTAAATACATTCACAAACGTTTTTCTACACGCTGGATTTACGCCTTTCAATTTCATATCTTTCATATATTGATGGTATAGTTGATAAACGTTTTTTATATGATCCATATCTACATATTGGAGACTTGTGGTGGTCCTGCAGTATTCGCATTTGGGAAATGCTTTTGGTAGACTCTCTATATAAGAGACTACGTTTAGAGATATGACAGGTTTCTTTGGCGTTTTCGGGACGTCTCCTTTGACGAGCCAACTTCTGACTGTAGCCTCCTTAACTCCTAAAGTACTAAGGAACATAACCCGGCACACGGCCAACCTCTCCTCGCCAAGCGTCAAATGGTATAGCTTAGAATCACCCTTTCTAGAAACTTCACCTATATGCTTAGCTCTTCTTCGTTTCGGGGTAACGCTGTCGACTAGAGCACGCACGAATTTCTTCTTTCCCTTCCAATCTAGCTTCCAAAAGTGATTAAAAATCTCTTGTCTGATTTCTGGGGTGAATTCTGAGCAGAATCTGTTAGTTCCTTTCGCGCATACTTTGGATTTGCAGGGTGGGCCGATCTTTCGTTCGGATTTTGGTACGTCTTGAATCCATTTTCGTTTGCCTCCGGGTTTTGAGATACGGAATCCGTAATAGCTCTGTCCCGTCATTCGGCGCTCCCTCTCTATACGACGCCGCTGGGCATTAAGGCGGGAATCTTGTTTCCTCTGTAAAGAAAGAAAACTGTAAGTGAAATATAATAGATTAGCTTTTGTTTAAATTTGTTTATCCCGCGGAAACTACACACACAGACACACACACACACATACATCATCATTTTCTTGCCCTAGTCCAAATTTATTTGGAGTCGGCGCAGTACAGCTTTTTCTTCCAATCTCGTCTATCAGCCGTTACCTCATCATTCACGCACTTTTCGTTCATATCACCCTTCACACAATCCATCCGTCTTTTCCGTGGTTTTCCTCTCCCTTTCCAACCATCGATATCCATATTCATCACTCTGTCAGTAACATGCGTTTCATCTAGGAAGGAAGGAATAAGAACCAGTTATCTGTTTATGTTAGCCGACTCCACAAAGTTAGTAAATCCTTCAAATGGCAATGTATACGCTTTTATAATAAGGTTCCAGTAGACAAAATTTGCCTTTAAATAAATTTAAAGCAATCATAAAACAGAAATTATTAGCAAAAGGCTATTATAAAATCACTGACTATTTGAATGATAAGCAAGCATGCACATACCTGTCTTATTATTCATATAATTATCAAATCACAAATTGAAACCCATAATCTGTTTAAAAGAGCAACCCTAGAGTTTCTTGCTCGTTCTTCTCTGGGAAGGCAGCTTTGTGAATGAGCCGTAAATTTAAATGTAATATTAATAGTGACGTTTCCAAGTGATAATTTTATCCTATGAAATAAAATATTTTGATTTGATTTGATCTCTGCTCATAACATGTTCATACCAAGCTAAATGGTTGCCTTTCAACTTCTCTGTCACTGGAGTCCCTCTTACATATTCATTCCTTATTTTATCCAACCTCGTTACTCCACTCATCTGTACACTAAAAGGTGCACAGTTTACTTTATCTATGGCAATACCTCTATTCAGTCATGTTGGTAACTCGATTTTTATATTGTGTGTGTGGCACTACCTTTTGTCAACGACTCTCATGCCACACTTCACTCAGTTTGTTCCTTCTTCTTACTTTGGTTCTCAGACGAGGCGGTCGAGCCCTTTTACCATGCGCTCCTACACGCGCGCCGGCAAGAAGCCGGAGATATGTTTTTATTAGTCAAATGCATTTTAAATGTAATAAGTTTTCTTTGTCTTAGCCAGATGGCATAAGTTTATATCAGTAAACGAAAGTTAGAAACAATCCATCAGTTCTATATTTTATTTAAACTACGGATACCTATTCAACCGCGGCATACAAGAATACTCATCAGAGTCAGCGCTTCATCCTCAGGTCTGCAGGCGGAGTTCCAGAGGGGAGGAACCTCCGTCCGCTTTTATATAATCAGCCCACGAACCCGCACTAGCCTTCCGCTCAGGAAGTTGGAATTCCCAACATCATCCATCTCAACATTCTCATTTCCGCTGCATGCCATTTTCTTTCATCCATCTTCTTCATGGCCCAACACTCTGACCCATACATTACGACAGGTCTTATCACGGATTTATAAATTTTTCCCTTTAACCTGAAGGACATCCAGTCACATATTGTTTCGGTGACCTGTTACCATTTCATCCACCGTGTTGATCAGATTTCTAACGTCCTGGTCGACATCGGTCTTCCGAGGCAGTAGGGGAAAAATAGCTTTTTTTTTATCCACAACGGGATCGCACTTGACCTCAATCACACCTGATGTTAAGTGAAGATAAGACCGAAGGGATAGCGTACTGACCCGGAAACCCCATCTTATTGGGGGGACTGGCTATCTTATCTCTGACAACCGGAAACACAACATATGCATACCTATGTCTCTTTCTATCCCGCTATCATTAGTTAATAACAATATAATAAGCCACGGCCCTGGGGTACCAGAAAGATTTTTATCACTCAATCTTGAATACGTCATATCAGTTTATGTACAATTCAGTTCTCGGTTAAAAACTCGGGGGGCATCATGGGGGGTTATGACATGATAGGTAGTGTATACGCTAGTGCTTCGACATACAACTTTACTACACACACACATGCATACATACTGTGCAGGTACACTGTTGGGCACACACACATTCACACATCCAATTACACTGCCTCACGCATGACGTATGAGTCTTGTATTGGCCGGTAGGTACACCCCGCTGTCCGCCATTGCATACCTTTCAACATACCCCTATACAAGAGCTCTGTACGTAATTTAAGCGAATTAATCAATATAGTGATCTAGCTAAATTCCAGTGCGTCTTTATTTACTCTTTGTATCTATACGATACAGGTAGGATACAACTAAAGCATCCGTCTATTTCATTTCCATAGATTCTCGAGAATTATCGCGTAAATATAGATTTAGTGAATAGGCAACAAGCGAGACAATACAAGAACAAGCGAGATAGGCAATTAGAGTAGTTGCGTGAGTGTAATGAATAATAAATAATAAATAAAAATCCGTTGCGTTGCAGAACGGAAATAGTGAATAAAATATAAATAAAAATTCGACTGTGACAACACCTTAATTTAATAATATATCTTTGCACATACACACACCGCCATCTAGCTCCAAACTAAGCAACTAAGCTTGTATTATGGATAGTGATGGTTGATAAATTACACAAATACATTTTTTGTTTTTGTAAATAATGAAAAACGTCCATAACTCGGGTACACATGTCCATAGTCATCATACAAACAAACATATGAACCGTGCGGGATTCGAATCCGCGACCTTTTGGTATATCAGTCAGAGTTTATGTGGATTAGAAACGGAAACTATGTGCCAAAGGCTATTATAAAATTTCTGACTGTCTGGATGATAAGAATGCGTGGACATGAACCGCTCGGCAGTATCCAGTATATTTTATTCTTATTTTTCTTTGTCGAATCATAAATTTTACAATTATTTCAAATTTTATTTGTATTGAATTATTTAAAAAGAGCAACCCCGGAGTTTCTTGCTCGATCTTCTCTCCCCCGACCGCCTAGTGAATGAGCGATAACTGTATGTCATGACGATTTCAAATGTTATTCTTATAACTTACGAAATAAAACATTTTTGATTTTGATTTTGCCCACACGTCTGCTGTATAGTATCTCTCACTTGTAATATATATTTCCAGTATTCTCATGATGAGCCTTTTCCTATGATACCAAATGAGCGTAGAACAATTTTTATGGTATACTTTTTGTGACCTATCCTATGACACGGCAAGCTACGAGGTAATAAGGAATCCCACATACATAAATAGATTCGAGGGTCAAACAGAACCCTCTCTTCCATCAGTATACAGGGCGTCCCAAAGTTATGGGACATGAAGGGGAAGTACCTTAAATATCGTAGATAGTGAATTTTGCTCAAAGAAGACTTTATGTTATTTTTAAAAGTTAGTAATTCTGCATTCATAGATTTTCTAAAAATTATTTGCTTCGGCTGGGAATCGAACCGACTCAAATGTGAAAAAAAAAACACCCTACTTTTATGATGCCAATCGAAAGAATAGCTAAAAAATAATAACTCTGCCTAAGTAACATAGTATTTTAAAAGAAAGGAACAACGTGAAATTAATCATTTTAATCAAATAAAAAACATACATGAAACTGCCGTAGTCAATTAAGTAGGTATTTTTTTGTAAATTAATTAATTAAATGCTCAAAATGTGATCCCTCTTGTCTTACGCAAATCGCCAATCTTTTAATGAGCCCGCTGCCTGTTGATTTTCTAATCATTTTATGGTGAACACTCGATGTGATATGGCACAATTCTGTTTGCAATATGTTGTTATTTTTGTTTTTAATTTGCCTTCTGTCTAGCTTACAGAGGACGTATTGAAATACAAGTTTTATCATTTCATCTACACGTGCACTTATAATAAGGAAAACTATGTTAGTACCTATTTTATGAAGTGGGTACTTATTTACGAATAATCAATGCTATCTTTGGAATGATAATATCGCTACTTTTCGAACGTCGTCGGCAATAAATAACTTTCTTGAAATTTGACTCAATCATTTTATGTTGTTCCTTTCTTTTAAAATACTATGTTACTTAGGCAGAGTTATTATTTTTTAGCTATTCTTTCGATTGGCATCATAAAAGTAGGGTGTTTTTTTTTCACATTTAAGTCGGTTCGATTCCCAGCCGAAGCAAGTAATTTTTAGAAAATCTATGAATGCAGAATTACTAACTTTTAAAAATAACATAAAGTCTTCTTTGAGCAAAATTCACTATCTACGATATTTAAGGTACTTCCCCTTCATGTCCCATAACTTTGGGACGCCCTGTATAGTATCCGAAATAAACAAGAAACGTGCCAAGTCAATACGGCGAATGTTAGATACAATAACAAATTTCTATTAATACGAATATAGAATTTATTTACTCACCCTTTATAAAACATTCGCAGTTTTGAACGTCATGCAGGCACTCAAACACAAAGTGGGACGTCGTAATAACATCCGCGGGGAATATTATCTTTTGTTTATGACAGAATGGCGGACGTACTCGACCGATTCGAATAATTTATTTTATGGTACAACAAAAGTACACACTGTGTACCTTAGTGTAGCTATCCCAGAAGTCTGTATACATTTCTCTATACAAAGATATTAAGCAAGGATCTGGTACACATACACACTACAATTAAAGAAAGTAATAGGGTGTGTAAGTAGGACAAGAAGTTTCCCACCTCGGCAATTGGGATATTGACTATCTGTAAGTGCTTCTAGCTATTGTGTTTTATACTATATATTAAGTACTTTTATACATATTTATTTATTTATATATATTTATATTATTAAGTAAGTCTATTAATATGATATTATTATTATTTTTATGCATACTTTATGTAATAATTATTTCTTTAGTTGGCAGTATCGTGCACCCCACCTGTTTTTCTACCTACAAATGTCCCATAGCTGTGGGTTGTCTGGAAGAGATAAAACTACCTAATTGTGTTCTATTGTTATTATCATCAAAAAATATTGTAATATAATTTGCGCAATAAAGAGTATTTGTATTGTATGGCAGTGAAGCCAATAATTTGGAAAACGTCAGTAATGCCAATGCTATAGGGAAGGAGGTCGAATGAACCTCGTCCCCCTATTTGCGCCTGAATGCAGACAGGACGGTAGCAAAAGGGCTACCACGTGTAAAAATGCCAGTAATAAGTGATAAAAACGCTTGAAAGCTTGGAAATTGTGTCGGTTTGGGCCCAGCAGTTAACTTAACTTAATTCCTTTGGGAATTGTTATCGTTCTGACATCAAGGCACTGCCCGTCTTTGTCATATCCTAACGCAATGACCAAGACAGACAGTGCATTGCTATCGCTATAACTTTGAGTTAGGCGGTAGAGCCCATGGACGGACCCAATTTGTTAGTAAAAGCTTAAAATCAAAGGTTAGTACTTAAAAACTATCAGGGACTTAGTACACTGAATGAGGCGCGCAATTATTGGACAGTGTTAGAATTAAAATGAGTCTATTCAGAAAAATTTGAGCTCGTAAGCTTGTATGGAATGCCGTTTGGGATAAACTCTCTTAATGTGTTAAATGCAATAAATTAAATAATAAATGTTTGTAAATACGAGGGTCATGTTTCTCTGCAGCTGACTGTACCAATCGGAAAATGCTGCGTTATTGTAACAGACGAATCTGATAATAATATTTGATTGGTGGTAGGACATTTAAATGTCCGCCTGGCTCGCTACCACCATCTTTTCGAAATCTGCCGCCAAGCAGCAATGTTAATAGCATTGTTGTATTCCGGTTATCAGAGATAAGATAGCCAGTCCCCCAAATGTGTTGGGGTTTCCGGGTCCACTTTCCATCTTCGACCTCATCTTCACTTAACATCAGAAGGGCAATTCTCGTAAATATCTCTTACTACAATTACAGTCAAAATTCAGTTCGGATCTAGTCTCGGTCTCCAAATACCAAATACGTCATTCTCGTACTACAATATAAAGGTTTGTAATGTGATTATATCGAAATGTGATCGAAAGTTGAACAAAGCTTTTAACATCAAGTTCGAGATTAAAAAAATTGACAGTTCGTCAAATATGCGCTTGCTTCCATTTATTCTCTTTCACATTTGTCAAAAAACTACTTATATCACTTCAGCTGGGCAATTTATACTGAACAATTAATAGTGAGAGCTTTGTTCAACTTTCGATCACATTTCGATATAATTACATTACGAATCTTTATATTTAATGTCGTTGACATTTAGGAGATCGAGACTGGATCCGAACTGAATTTTGACTGTAATTGTAATACGAGATATTACGAGAATTGCCCTTCAGGTGTGATTGAGGTCAAGTATCAACCCGTTGTGCAAAAAAAAAACATTCAGTTAAGAAAGTATCGGAAATGGATGATTTGTTTGCTTGATTTGAACAAGCACCCCGCGATGAACAGCCAGACGAGCTTACAGATAGATAAAGTCTTTATTTGTTTCCACAGTTTTTCTGTAGGTTTAGGTGAAGATGGGTGTGAAAATAACCTTAGATTTAAATGTCTAACGTTTATTTTTATGAACTTTATAGCCAATCCCCCAAATGTGTTGGGGTTTCCGGGTCAGTACGCTTCCACCTTCGACCTCATCTTCACTTAATATAAGGTGTGATTGAAGTCAAGTACCAACACGTTGTGCGTAAAAATAAAATTAAAAGAATACTTTATTTATGCAGTGTTTATATATTTTGTGAATAAGCAATAGTTAAAGCATTTAAAAAAATGTTTTAGCAAACATGGCGGCTCGTCGACTTTTATTAGGTCCTTACTTATGAAATTGGCGTTTTGTATGAAGAATTTCATTAAGACTGTTTTCTCCATACAAACATTTTTAATTTTTTTTTTTGGGAACGGCAAATCCAAATTTAGCTAAACTTTGTGTGTATTATCGGATAACATTAAGTTAAGTATAGGCAGCGTTAATTTTTAAAAGTAACAGCTTTATAAAAGGTTCAGCGAATCTAAGAAATGATTATGGGAGGCACATGAAAAGAACACTGGTAAATTTTTTTTTATTATGCGATTTAGCCCAGAAATTAAAAAATATTTCATGTCAAACCTTGAAATAATATTCCATTTTCCAAATAAAAAACAAAGGAGGTTGCGACAAGTCGTCCCCACCAGACCAATAACGACGCGACATAGCTCATTAGAAAGCTCTTTTCATTGCCGTCATTTGTTACTATGGCGGCCAGTCTCAAAGCTGTGTGTGAAAAAAGTTATAGCTAAAATAAGAACAACTTAATTGTAGTTAAGAAATGTATTGAATCAGACCCCCACTAAAACCAATAACGACAAGACATACGTCATTAGAAAGCTCTTTTCATTGCCGTCATTTGTTACTATGGCGGCCAGTCTCAAAGCTGTGTGTGAAAAAAGTTGTAGCTAAAATAAGAACAACTTAATTGTAGTTAAGAAATGCATGGGATCAGACCCCACCGAAATCAATAGCGACGAGACATAGGTCACATTATTATGAAAGCTCTTTTCATCGCTGTAGCTACTTACTATGGCAGTCAGTAATAAGTCCCTTAGTGACTATTACATCAAGCACGGGAAAAATTTCTTTTTACGTGCCTTAAACCACACCGCACACTTATAAAATATTTTAAGAGAGATTTATATTGAGAGAGTTTTTACAATAGTATAGTAGTAGTCAAATAAACCCTCGTTATTATATTTTACAAAATAGAAGAAATAAACATGTAGTTTGAATATAGAACATAGACTAATATACTTGACGTAATTTGTCATTTTAAATTATATTACTCATTAATAAAAATCGCGTATAGTAGTATTGGAGATTTTATTACGGAGCGACCTAACAACAATTGCGTTATGTGCCGACGAGGACTGCATAATAGAAGATACCAAAGACACCTTTTGACCGAGACTATCCCACACCATCAACCTGCCTTTGCATCTTATGTGCAAGAAAATGCACTATTGGAGGTTTGCTTTAGCTTATACTCTTTGGCTTCTTTATTTGAACTAGAAACATAACTTTTGTTATGTGACTGCATTTTTCAATAAAAAGCAATTTTATCTTATTTCTGTCAGGTCGCATTCAATAACACCCGTTACCTCTGTCACCGTTGCTGGCAGTGTTGAAATTGCAGTTCGATTGCCGCCGGTGCAACCACCAGAGGAGAACGCGGTGCAACCTCCAGACGAAATCGCTGTGCAACCCCCCGAAGAATACATTGTTCATGAAGAAAATACAGCATTTCTTCAAGTGCCAAATTATATACGGGCACCGAACACGTCTAGATACTGCATCTTTCAAAACTGTCAGAATAATCCGAATAGACGTATACCTGAGACTATAAAGGTGTATTTACTAACGGAACATAAATTATATGTTCCCCAAAATGCTCGCACATGTATAGAACACCTTGAAGGAAATGCATGGAATGAGTTAGTAAGATTTTGTTCTGTGACACATGACTTTAACAGTGATCAATTTGCGGACATTTGTGAAATCTTGACGAAAGCTGTTCAATACAGTAGACATTTAGACTTTGAAACAATAGGTGCTGTAACAGATGTAGACATGCATTTTTGGACCGGTTTTAATAACTTACAGTTTAACACAATAGTTCATGAAACTCCTTCGTTGATCGAAAGCCACCGTAAACCACGGTTGGCATTAGGAATTTATTTAACAAAACTGCGAACCGGAGAGACAAATCTCAGACTAGCTAGCTTATTTAAGATGTCCCGCCGAAGTATTGAAAGAATATTAAAAATAGTGAGAAATTGTTTAATAACAGAGTTCGTTTCTCGTCACATGGGTTTTAATCATTTAACTAGGGATAATGTTCTAGATAGAAACTTGTCGATACCTAAAGCTCTATTTGGCAATGACGAAAACTCAAAGGCTATCGTTATTTGCGATGGGACTTATGCGTACATTCAAAGTAGTTCCAATTTTTCTTTCCAACGTTTGTCGTATAGCTTACATAAGTATCTTAACCTATTAAAACCATTTCTCATTGTATGTTCCGATGGATATATTATCGACATATTAGGCCCTTTTGCTGCTACAAAGTCAGATGCAACGATTATGTCAGATTTGGTTAATAATGAAAACGGCGCGATTAATTGGTTTTTGCAAGAAAACGATGTATTTATTCTTGACAGAGGTTTTCGTGATTCTGTTGCGAGTCTAGAAACATGTGGATATGAAGTACATTTACCACCCACAAAGGATAGGTTTGAAACACAGTTGACTACTGATCAATCCAATAAATCGAGACTAGTAACTATATGTTGCTGGGTAGTTGAAGTAATCAACGGGAGATTCAAACGCGATTTCAAGTTATTGCGCCAAGATTACTTCAACACTACATTACACAACTTATTTACAGACTTTAAAATAGCGGGTGCCCTAATAAATGCTTTTCGTGAACCAATTGTAGACAATATTAACGCCGAAGTTATAGTAAACACTATTAACCAAAAAATTAATATGCCTAATCGTTTATATGATTATGTCAATGACAACAATCTTAACAGACAAAGGGTTCCATTCACGAGAATAGATGCTAACGAACTTGACTTGCATGACTTTCCATCACTTACAGAAAACGATGTTATAATGTTTGCGTTGGGCTCCTATCAAGTAAAACTTTCAAAATCGTACTGCGGTGAACATTTGCAAAATGGAGTTTATATAATAGAAGTATTTAGAGATGTTGGACGCGGTAACATGCATCTATACAATTTACCTCAAAATAGTTGGTTGTTAAGAGGACGCATCCAGTCACGACATGTCAGGGCGAAAATATATTACTGTTATATTTTGATAGACAGAGATCAAATCGGTATTAATGCAATATCACATTATTATTGCACTTGCATGACTGGGCGACGAACAGTGGGCAGTTGTGCACATACAACATCTATAATCTGGTATATTGGCTTCGGAAAGCATGAACCTTTCAATGCTCCTGCAGCGTTTTTGAATGATGTGATTGTTAACAATTCTATCTAAATCACATTAACAAGGCTCGTGATAAATCCTACGCTTGAATGAATTTTGAAGCTATAGGTGGTTTAAAGTGCGGGTATGGTGTTTGTAGCCGGAGTACTCTTGCTCTGCCCGTATATTCCGTAAACTATCGGTTTATTTTCTTTTTACAATATGCTACAAAGTTTATAAAAGATAAAACATTATATTATTAAGAGACTTATAAATCACATCTCGCAAAAAAACCACAATCAGGAGAAAATATATACAGGGTGTAAATAAAAGTATTAAATAAAACATCAGTGATACAGTAAGTTTGTGTAATCAAACAATAATTAAACTTGTTTATAACTCGTCAACTATAACGCTATCGATTATTTCCGCCGGTGGATTAAAGTCGATGTATCGCCCTAATCCCATGTACCATACGATAGACATGATATGTGCACAGCTTCCTACAGCACTGTAGGATTTCACGATTTCCTTGTATGAAGAAAATGTCTGTAAGTGAATCAATGCGGCATAAGTAGAACTAGTTAAATTGCCCAGCTAGTCTTTGTTTTCTCTTTCCTGTTCTTAGTTTTAATACTTAGTTAGTCATAATATTTTAAGTGTAAGAAAGAAACGTACTATAATGGTTGGCGTTTCGACTTTTGTAGAAGTAAATAATATTTTAAGTGTAAGAAAGAAACGTACGATAATGGTTGGCGTTATGCCTTTTGTAGAAGTAAATAATATTTTAAGTGTAAGAAACAAAAGTACAATAATGGTTGGCGTTTCGACTATTGTAGAAGTGAATAATATTTTAAGTGTAAGAAAGAAACGTACTATAATGGTTGGCGTTTCGACTTTTGTAGAAGTAAATAATATTTTAAGTGTAAGAAAGAAACGTACGATAATTATTGGTATTTCGACTTTTGTAGATGTCAATAATATTTTAAGTATAAGAAAGAAACGTAAATACGTACGTAAGTTTCAAAACCACAATTAAGTTGAAATTATTTTATCTATAACTTTTTCACACACAGCTTTGAGACTGGCCGCCATAGTAACAAATGACGGCAATGAAAAGAGCTTTCTAATGACGTATGTCTTGTCGTTATTGGTTTTAGTGGGGGTCTGATTCAATACATTTCTTAACTACAATTAAGTTGTTCTTATTTTAGCTACAACTTTTTTCACACACAGCTTTGAGACTGGCCGCCATAGTAACAAATGACGGCAATGAAAAGAGCTTTCTAATGACGTATGTCTTGTCGTTATTGGTTTTAGTGGGGGTCTGATTCAATACATTTCTTAACTACAATTAAGTTGTTCTTATTTTAGCTATAACTTTTTTCACACACAGCTTTGAGACTGGCCGCCATAGTAACAAATGAAGGCAATGAAAAGAGCTTTCCAATGAGCTATGTCTCGTCGTTATTGGTCTTGGTGGGGACTGGTCCTATACATTTCGCCCCTTCTCCTTTGGATATAGCTTTGAAAATCGCAGGAATTGGTACATATGATTAACGAAGAAAAAAAAACTCCAATTTCATAGATCGCGTCTCAGTCTCAAGACCATTTTTTGTGATGCTGTTTTAATATGCAACAGAATCTCAAGCGTCAACTTGAGGCCATGTCAATCTTGAGAACGGTTTATTAATACGGGCCTAAGTGTTGGTCGGTATATAAGTCTATTTACCTTCTCCTTTGCCTGCGCCTTGCAGAACGTCTCATAGTCCAGCAGGTGAGTGATGGTGGGTGTCTTAGAGCAGGCCGCGCACTCAGGGTTTTGTGGACGGAGTTTCACTGCAACCATCATTATAAAACGATTTATCCACCGTTTGAAATGTCAGACATTTTCAATTGCACCGTTCTTTGTTTATTGGTAATCCGAAAGCACTAATTTGGCACTAAATATTAAGCATTTAATTGTGAGAACCGTAGGCTAGCGTAATGTCGGTAACTAGCGGTATTTTAGTGTGTATCTCTCCCACCAGATTGGTTTATTAATACAGGCATATGTCTAGTTACGCGATTAAATGATTGCAAAAACAATTCGGTAAAATTTTCCACGCGCAACACTCCTTGTTAAGTATCGAGAAAAATTATCCCCTCCGATCCTAAGGTACCCCGTACAAGACCGGTTCCCGTGAAGCACTAATATTGGGACTTGGTATATGGAGAGCATCAAATATGGCAATAAAAACCGAATTAGTAACCTAAGCAGTTTCCGTGAACGAGGGGGAGCAATAATTTTATCGTATATCTCTGAAATGATTGTGGCACTTTATCTCCTTGGGGCACTAAATAGCACTAATTAGACACTAAATATTATTAGAAGTTTTTTTTTTTTTATTAAAAACTGGTTTCGCGTTTGACTACAATCTCACCTGATGGAAAGTAACGATGAAGCCGAAGAAGAAGTGTAGAATTGCATGTGTTGAATTAAATGTCGTGTCGTACCAAGAGGTTAAAACGAGGGCGGAAAGTACTCGTCGTGGTGGTGGTCATTACTCCACCGACAAGAGCATAGCTCTTAAATTGAAGATGAAGAAGAATTGCATGGTACGAATTCTGGGCTGATAAGATCTTGCTGTACAAGGAGGTGAAGGCGAGAGCGGAGTTCAGAAATACTCGGAAAGAACACCACAAGAGGTTTGCTCTTAAATGTAGAGAAAAGAAAGACGTGCTGCAATGAAATTAATCACCTGGGAACGAGCCAAGTACTGTTCGCGTAAAAAATGCAATACGTACACAGATGTCCACTCACCAGTCCTGAAGGTCATGTCTTCCCCATCGAAGAGTACCATCCTCTCAACCAGTAGTTTGTGCCGGCTCTGGCCAACAATATACTTTATTGCCTCTAAAGCTTGCAGGGCTCCTGTTGAATTAATTGATAATAAATACCTATAGAGATAAAATAGCCAGTCCCCCAAATATATTAGGGTTTCCGGGTCAGTACGCTTCCACCTTCGACCTCATCTTCACTTAACATCAGGTGTGATTGAGGTCCAGTACCAACCCGTTGTGCATAAAAAAAAATCTAATCTTACCAACGACCCCGGGCACCGGTCCTGCGACGCCATTGGCTGAACAACTGCCGACGGCCTCGGCGGGGGGCGGGGTGGGAAACACACAGCGGTAACACGGCCCTATGTATGTTGTATTCTGTTGACAAAGTAAGAATAATTTCAATTCATAATAATAATAAATATCTTTGCACATACACACAGCGCCATCTTCCACACTAAGCAACTAGGCTCGTATTATGGATACCAGATGATTGATAAACTACACAAATACATTTTTTTTTGTACATAAATACATAAATAAATGAATGAATAACAACAACAATACATGTCTGTATTCATCATACAAACATATGCCCCTAGCGGGATTCGAACCCGGGTAATAATAATACACGGTGAATTTGAATTCGTGTAATTCCCATTAACTGGTGACGCAATAACGAACAAATTTCCCCAAGGGACCATGGTCGAATTCGATCAAAAAATTTTCGTTTATACATAAACCATCCTTAGGGTTGCCATACGTCCCGTATATACGGGACTGGTGTCGATTCGGATGTACACCAACTAAACTAAAACTTTTTAAAGTTTTGGAGTGGTGCCGTCGCATCGTACTGTTCCAGGGAGAAAGAGACAGTACTACTTTAAAACTGGTTTTAGTTTAGTTGGTGTACATCCGAATCGACAGCACTGTCACCGTATTTGGCCATCCCGTCCCGTATTACGATATGTCCCGTATTTCGACAAAATACGGAAATAGAATAGAAAGGTGAGGGGCGCGAGCGCGATATCCACTACTGTGGAGATCAAATCTCATCAGATCAATGCCCATCTGTTATAAAACTCATACTACGTGCACATGCGTGCAAAAGTAGTTAAATATAATAAAACATAGTTCAAAATCCGCGTGTCGATATTGAATGTCTTGGGTTGGAATTTTAGGCATCAGAAATGAAAACGTCCCGTATTGACTTCTAGAAGTTATGGCAACCCTAATGATCCTGTAACCACTTTAGTATGGAGGTCCAACAATTTTCGCCCGAATTCGGCTATGGTTTTTTGGGGAAAGTTGGTCGTAATCAATAGTGGTGTCACCAGTTAATGGGATTTACACGAATTCAAATTCACCCTGTATACTTACACATATAAAGTTTCTATGCTGTGGGTGGGTACAACAGTGCTTTAGCGTGTCCACTATTGGGCTCAGTTAGGACACTGTACACATTGGTAAAAGTAGGTTTAAACTTAAAGGGATGATTGATTATTAACTGTGCAATATAAGCGATATAGTCAACAAAATCAAAAATCAAAATCAAAAAATGCTTTATTTTGTAGGTACATAGAGTACACTTAAAATAGTCAGATTTTACATTTTTAAAGCTACTGCTGGCTCAAAATGTAATTCTCTCCTGAGAAGAACAAGCAAGAAACTCGAGAGGTCGCTCTTTTAAAAAAAGGTTTTTATATTACAAAATTATTATTTTATATTATAATATTTCATTATTAATTGTAAAATAGCCTGGTTATGCGAACGGGCTGGTTATGTCCATGATTGTTTATCATCTAAATAATCTGATATTTTATAATATGATTTCTTGATAAGTTTCTGTTTTACAGTATCTTGAAATTTATTGAAAGGAAGATTTTGTATATCAACAGGAACTTTATTGAAAAAGCGTATACATAACCCTTTGAATAAATTACTGACTTTGTGGAGGCGACATAATGTGACCTGCAAGTTTATCTTTATTTCTTGTATTGACATCATGTTTATCACTATTTTTCCTAAATGATGCTATATTTTTTTTACATATATTACATTTTCAAAAATGTACTGTGACGAAAATGAAATGACGAAAATGTACATTGGCTAATATCTTCGCAATGGCTTAACCGATTTCGATTCGAACCGATAAAGAGTGACATCATCAAAATACAACAAAAAACTGTGTTAATTTTCAAAACGGCCTAATTGATATTCATGAACCGTTCACTTGTTGAATTAAATTTAATAGAATTGTGCTGAATTGGACAGAAATTATGTTTATATAGTAAAATATAGACAAAGTTGAATAAAAAAATTACAAGCTGAATCTGATACGACAGGATACACAACAGTGCCGTGAAACACATAACCCATCGTTTTCCGTCGGTGGTTAATTAGCAGCCAGCGGTACAATGACACTTAGTGGAATACTGTGGAACAAAATTCCGGAAAGGCTAGAAAGTTGGTAAAGCTTGTTCAAAAATATTCCGTTAGATGTCGCTGTACCGTGAGCCGACAATTTCTACATCGCGGTGTTAAGATTTACCAACGTTTGATGACCTCCCCTAGTACAGTAATCGACGGTATCGCTTCTCGGCCTTTTGGCTAAGATCAAAGTGTAGTATCTGTTCTTTTCAGCTTAATATCTGAAAGTTCCCTCACCGAGGGACCAGTATATTAAACTGATTTTTGTGACCAGACGGGATGTTCGGGGCTCGCTCCACTCCAGTCGCGGGTCGGCCCGGCATTGCAGTGCCGCCGGGATCGGCCCACAAAATTATATTAAATCTTCAAATGAAATATATAGAAAGAAAATATATAAAGATTCTTCACACGGGCTCTGTTAAACTACATTGATTTTCATTGCACAAAAATAATCTTAGACGTTTTTTGGTGGAAAGTCCCTTGTGGCCTTTTACGGGGGGCACCCACAAAACAAATCAAAAATGCTTTATTTTGTAGGTACACATGGTACACTTAAAATAGTCAGATTTTACATTTTTAAAGCTACTACTTGGTCAAAAGGCAATTTTCCCCTGAGAAGAACAAGCAAGAAACTAGAGAGGTAGAGAGAGGTTGCTTATTTAAAAAAAAAAGGATTTTATATTACTAAATTATTATTTTATATTATAATAATTCATTATTAATTGTGAAATAGCCTGGTTATGCGAAGGAGCTGGTTATGTCCGATTATTATCTAAATAATCTGATATTTTATAATAATATGCTCTTTCTTAATAAGTTTCTGTTATAATTAGCATCTTTAAATTTATTAAAAGGAAGATATCAACAGGAATCTTTGAATGAATTACTGATTTTGCGGAGGCGACTTCTGTGACCTACAAGTTTATCTTTATTTCTTGTTTGACATCATGTCTATCTGTGACGAGAAGGTTAAAATATTATACTCTGTAAATCTGTCTCTAACTGACATTGCAGGTCGCAATTGAAAAACTGCGCGAACGGCTCGTTTTCGTAAAACAAAGATTGTATTTATATGTACGTAGATTCTAATCTTTGGACAAGCCGAAACCCAACATACAAAAGAAAAATACAGTCGAATTGACGACCTCCTCTTTTTGGGAATCTCTTAATTAATATTTTAAATATAAAACATTACCTCAACTTTGCTATTCCTCTCGGCTCTATAACCGAACAACGAGATTTGCCCCTCCATCTTAAGAGCGCTCCCAGAAACGAGTGGTAACTGAAAAGAAGCATAATTAATTATTTATGCGAACCCAAAAATTCGGGATTATTTTTATATTGCTTTTTACAAGGTTAGGCAGATGGGGTACTAAGCCGAATAATATGTCAGCGTAAGGGGGAGAACACTAAAAAAAGATTTATTCGAAAAAGAAAATGTCCGCATGTCAATGTCACCGTTTAGTGGCTGATCAGTTGTACTGTCTTGGAAAAACAATTACAATGGATTTTTTTTTAATCTAAAGTTTTTACAGGTACTTACAAATTTTGTATGGCAGTCCCATCGTACCCCTTAACTAATCGCTACACTTAACGAGACACCGATGAGTTCACAAAACTGAATAACTTCCTGGCTCTTTCTGAGTTTGGTAGGGACAGAATAGTGTGAAACACTCCTACATCAAATCCGTTCAGTTTAAGTTCACTCATCAGTGCCCTTCAAGATTGCTCGTACCGGACACACTTGTGGAAATTTATTTGTGGTGTAACTTGCTATAATCTTAAAGTTCCTGATTTTTTTGTACAAGGCTAGAGGAGTATCCATCAGTAATCAAATAAAAACGTTTTCTAACAATTATGTGGCTTGCTTTAGGTGTAGTATAGGTATTTAGTTATAAAACCTTATAGTTAAGTTATATATTTGACGACCGATTGGTGTAGTGGATAGTGACCCTGTCAGCGAAACCAACGGTTGCGGGATCGAATCCCGCGAGGGGTAAATGTTTGTGTGATGAATACAAACATTTACTCCCGAGTCATGGATGTTTATATAAATATTTATGTATGTTTATCCGTTATCTAGTTTCCATAGCACAAGCTTCGCTTAGTTTGGTGACTAGATGATTGGTGTAAGTGTCCGAAATATTTATTTATTTATTTATTTTATTTATGTTAAATTAAAGTTACCACTGTGAACTTCATAGCGTTGTAGAAGACGCTAAGATCTCCTAAAACAATTTGCTAAAAAAAATATTCAATGGCTACTTCATATTTTCTAAAAATAGTTTAATTGAGTCGTGATATTTGCCCTCGGTGAAATTTTTCATAAATGTAAAGAAGTTATTGATCGATTTTTTTGAAAATAGTTACAGGAACTCTAAGTATATTCTCCGACGCAATATGTAATTCACAGTGGTAATTTTAATCATATAGTCTATATTTTAATACTAAATATCGATATTATACGGCATGTTACAAAAAAAACTCGTAATTGTTATTAAAATCTGGTAATTTAATTTTAAGCAGTAGGTAGCTGGGTCTCCTGGAATCAAAAGGGTGCTGTGTTGTGTGTGAACCTCCCCTATTATGTTATGAATGAACATGTAAGAAGAAGGTAGTAAGTATCCTGGTAGTAGAATTAATTCCTGCTAGGGTCATGAACTTAAAATAGTGCTGTGCGTCAACGTAGGCGATTTTTAAATTTATCATTATAAATGATTTATTTTCATCAAAATTAAAATACAACAAGAGGATTTCAGGAAATTCACAGTGGACCCTTTACTTGACATACTTTAACACCCTTCAGTCATTAGGCGTATTTTCGTAACACGTGTTTGTAACAAGTGTTGTACCTAACATGTATATAAAGCAAGCTCCCGATTTGTTCGATTTTTTTTAAATTCCATCACTGACAGGTACTCTATCCATGTGCAAAATATCACGGCCTTTAAAATGATAGGAAGTTTGAAATGGGTGCCTAGAGCATTAGGAATTACAATATACCTTGGTAAGAACGCTGACATCACTCAACATATAGCGTGTGGGAACGTTGTCCGTACAGTCCAACAGAATGTCGTATTTAGACGCGATCGCCAGCGCATTGGTCGAGTCCAATTGTACTTTGTATGGAGTTATTGTTATTTTGGAGTTTATACTGTAAAAAAATATTGGTGTCAATTTTTATATCTAACAGCTAATTAACATCAGCGAGTTTGCATTTGATTACAGGGTTGCCATTAAACAACGAAGTCGTTCTAGATTTACAGCAGGAACTGTTCCAGCCTATACTGAAGATGAATTTGTGACCCAGAAGCTTCCAGTTCTGACGACCTGTTTGGTGTAGTGGTTAGAAACTCTGCTGCTATGCCAAAAGGTCGCGGGTTCGAATCCCGCTAGGGGCATATGTTTGTATGATGAATACAGACATGTGTTCCCGAGTTATGGATGCTTTTCATTTATATATGTATTTATTTACAAAAAAAATGTATTTATGTAGTTTATCAACCATCTGGTATCTATAATACAAGCCTATGCTTAGTGTGGAACTAGATGGCGCTGTGTTTATGTGCAAAGATATTTATTTATTTATTATTATTAAAACAAAATCTGGACCTGTTGATGACGAGAACTGTCATCTGCCCCCAGTAAATGGGGTACACATTTTCATCACAGTCTGATTTAATTTTTTATTTATCGTTCCTGCAATAAGGGGTACACGACTTTGAGGTTTTTCTTAGAGTGAGTGATACATAGAAAAAACTAATTGAGAAACACTGCTTTAGAGTGAAAACAAGAGGATGATATTAAGAGAAAATTAGTCCATGACATAGTCCATAAAATAATCATATTCCTCAAAGATACAAATCGGAGCAACAAGCTATAGGTTAGTGGCGATCACAATAGATCGTCAACGGTCGCAGTGGTACAGGTCTGAGACGATCTGCAAGAGCCACATTTACAACCGATAAGTCAAATCAAATTATTTTATTTCGTAGGATAAAATTATCACTTGACAACGTCACTATTAATATTACATTTAAATTTTAAATTTACTGCTCATTTATAAAGCTGACTCCCCAGATAAGAACGAGCAAGAAACTCTAGGGTTGCTCTTTTAAACAGATTGTAGGTTGCGATTTGATAATTATATGAATAATAAGACAGCTATGTCCATGCTTGCTTATCATTCAAATAGTCAGTCAGTGCCTATCACTATTTTTAGCGAATAAGGTTATATTTTTTTTTTGCATATAACAAATTCTCATAAATGTATTGAGATGCCATTGTTAAGATATTAATTTCTTTAAACTTATCTCTAAGAGACACTCTAGGTCCTAATTTATAAATGGCACGAATAGCACGCTTCTGCAGAACAAAAATGATATGTATGTCAGCAGCGTTTCCCCACAACAATATGCCATATGACATCAAGCTGTGGAAATAGCTAAAGTAAACCAGTCTTGCGGTATGAACGTCTGTTAAATTTCTGATTTTTTTTGACTGCATACGCTGCAGAAGCAAGCTTTTTCGCTATTTTCTCAATATGAGGCCCCCACTGAAGCTTACCGAAGCTTATTTTTATTTCAACAGCCCTACTCATCCACATGCTACCGAAGTGCGATAACGCCTTATTTTTATTTTTTTATATCCTGTTTTTTCTCGAGTCTTTTGTACACCCTGGGTGACTATGCCAGCCTCATTGATACATTCGCCTTTTTAAACCGCACTCTCTTTTTGCAATGGACAATCCAACAAATTTATACAGACTGACAGCACTCCTACAGAGCATATCAGCCAAAACACAGCCAGCTCAGCATTGCATAGCTCCGATGACTTAATCAAAAGTCGTTCTCTAATATCTGCACTCCGGTCACACTCCAACAAAAAGTGTAACACGTCATTTGGTTTATCACAAACTGTACACAGTGGTGACGGTTTAAATACAATACAAAAACACTTTATTGCACAACAGAAAAGAAAATACAGTTTCAGAAAAGTGGTAAGAATAGGATGTCCAATTTGGCGACTTTATCTATAGCAACCTTTGGGTATAAGGACAGTACATAAAACAAAATAGAAATAGGTAGGTTGTGCGGTATTAAATAGGGATGCATATACAAACTACGTGAATAAATATGATATATTTACATACACATACATACATAGATCAACAAATATACCTACTTAAACATAAATAGCAACAAAATACAAACTATATAGGTGTACTAAATAAATATTTATTGATATATAAAATAATAATAATAAGCGACAACAGGATTGCGCTAAGGTATAGAGAGAAGATAAGAAGAGAGCACAGATTAATTGCCATCATATGATAAAATTTATTTATTGGTATGTGTCCTGAGCGCAGTCTAAAGGCTGAGACCAAAGTCCCCCTGGGTAGGCTGGCAGAGTCAAACCAAGGCGCCCATATAGGACCATTCTGGACGGTTCTGTACCAAATACCCTTTGCTAGCGACTGTACTCCAAAGTGGTACTCCCATTTTTCAAGAGCCTTGATTATTTTAAAAACTTTTAAGGTTCTAAGGTTAAAATTTAAATAAACCTTCTCAAGGCATCTGCAGCGGAGTCCACCTTGTTCATATTCTGATCGCTCTCACCATGGAGGGTCTGTCGGTGTATGTTAGTTAAATCCACGGTATCATAGTCAACTATGCCAATTTCACCTGAAACACAAGGCAAATTAAAATAGAAATTAGATAGGATTCCATTCATCATCATATCAGCTACACGGCATCCATTGCAAACATAGGCCTCCCCAATAGATTTCCAGTTGGAAGCTGCCTGCATCCAGCAATTTCTCGCCTTCCTTGTGAATGGACTTTCTAAGCTGCGCTGGCGTACATGGCCTCTACTAAAGAACTTCAATGCCCGTGATTAGGCGATCCTGGCTGCAGCATCAGATCATGTCTATCATATAAATGTGTTGTCATCAGAACTGAACGACTATGCAAACTTTCAGCTCCTTAGGTAAACAGCAATACATACATAATATGAAGTAAGTTAAATAAAGTCTTGTAAAAAGAAAAAAAAAATCGCCCAAGTTGGGCCTAGGTGAACAGACTACATCACATCACCAATGGGCAGGTCACCATATTGTTATATTATTTTAAAGTGAGCTGCAGACTCCTGTGTGAATTATGGAGTGAATTCTTTAATATACCAACAGACTTCGGACTACTAGGTGTGGGAAGGGATTCCACCTGTATATAGTTACTGAACTGATGTCTATACTGAACATTCGCACCAAGAAGTTCGACTCTTCATTCATAATACGAACAGCCAAGGTATGGAACTCTCTTTCGGCGTCGTCTTTCCTGAATCCTACAACCTTGAGATCTTTAAGAACAGAGTGAATAGGCATTCACTATGATAGCATGCTCATCTTCGACCACATCGTCACTTTCCATTAGGTGAGATTGTGTTCAAACATATATCCTCAATAAAAAAAAGACAGTGCAATTCTCACCAACTCCAGCGCCTGCAAGGTACATCGCAGCTGGACACCCAAGTCCACCAGCCCCGACTATCAGTACCTTGGCAGCACATAGCTTCTCCTGGCCTGATACTCCTATATCTGGCAGCAGTATTTGGCGGCTGTATCTGAAAGGATTAAGAGTCAATTTTATAATAGAGTAGATTAGTGATCTTAACTGTCCCCATGGGATATTAAACAATCGATTTCCAAAAGGGTTGTGCGTTCAATTTTAGTTAAAATAAACAAATATCCTTAGAGTCACTTAGACATACACACAGCGCCATCTAGTTCCACAGTAAGCAACTATAGGCTTGTGTTGTGAATACAAAATTTTTGATGTACTATATAAATATATTTTTTTTGTAAATTAATACTTATTATAAATGAAAACAAACATATGCCCCTAGCGGGATTTGAACCCGCAACCTTTTGGTATTGTGGTCAGAGTAGCTAACCACTTCACCAAACAGGCCGGTCGAATACAAATAGGTGGACTATGGTATAATCAAACTTTTATTTACCAACTTATTATATTCTCGTCTTTTGGTGGTCTTCGGGCCATTTAGACAGGGTGATATTTAATTCGTGCAGCACTCTTCACTAGGAACAACTTTTCACTAAGAATTAAGCCGAAAATTGTTGTAATTCCATACTAAAGGTGCTTTCAGAATGATTTACTTTGTATGGGTAGAAACTTAGTTCAATGCTCTTACCTTTCAATGGCCCACTTCGGAAGCCTATCACACTGCACATGCCCATTGTTACCGATGTGATGATTGAATGAATCGGAAGGCACCTGTGATAATTGCCCATTTGTTTTTAGCTGCACCTGTAATTATTTACCATCGTACAGATGAGGAGATCCCCTTCCGGCGTCAGTCTTTCCTGGATCCTACAACCTTGGGATCTTCAAGGGCAGGGTGAATAGTCATCTACAGAGATCGCGTGCTTCATCTTCGGCCACATCGTCACTTTCGATCAGGTGAGATTGTGGTCAATGTATCCCGTTAATCATAAAAAACTAGTGGAATAATATTCGAACTATACTTTAATCCTATCATTAGTGGGAGTCACACAGTAGGTACAGTATACCCTAACCAAGAGGTATTTACTAAAGCACACACTAAACCGCCACTATTTGCCTATTTTATGTGATAGGTTAGAAGTATTACTATGTTTCGTTAGGTAATTCGCACTTCCTTCAGACGTTACGTGAATTAGTCAATAAATAGGTAGGTAACTTACCGGACACCATTCTTTCTTCAACGCATACAATTCTTTCTCTTTCTCGTGTAAAATCTTTCGAATGTTAGCTATTTCCTTCTCTAAACTATTTATTCGATCCATTGCGAGGTAAGATTAGCAACTAAACAAAAATAAAGTAAGATACATTTTTTTTCTCAAAAAATTAAGGTTCCGTACGATAAGGGGTTAATTTTAACTTAAAATTATATCCTCTTTAGAGTACCTCCATACAATTATTATAAACAAAACGTTTGCTAGGTACCTAACCTACCAAAATAAAATGCGTGCAGCACAATACCAGAATAGGAATAACAGAATATAATTAACAAAATGTAGATAGAGTGGTAAAATTAAATAAATAAAATAAGTGTACAGAATCCGTTTAGGAAATAATATATCGCACTTTCGTAATGCCTTTTTTTGTTTTATTTACTCCTTTCTGAGAAGGCAAAGGGCTCTAAGCCCATACAGCCATTTCTTATTTCTCTTATTTCATAAAATTAGTCAGTCTCAGTCAAAACAAGTAATTCGTCGTATACTTGGCGTATACAGAGTCTAGTCCCTGGTCAAGTCATTCTTCAGTAAAGTGGCAGAATGATTTACAAAAGATTTTGGCGGCTTCTTGTGTTTCGTTCGCACTTTTTGATCTGACATTGACATGACTGACTAGTGAGTGGCCAATTACTATGGATTTATAAAAGCATAATCGATAGATTTGAAAAAAAAATAATCGTGAAACCCCTTTTCTAAAAAGGAAATGTCCTAGTTTAGCACGAATGTATTTGAGAAAACTTTTATTAGTACAAACGTTGTCAAGAAGAAGAACGTTTAGTTGATTTGTAAAATTGAATTGAATCATTTTTATGTTTGGCACAAACAAAGATTATCTATTACAAAGTGTAAAGATTATTTAACTGCGACTTTGAGCAGAATATTCACGAGAATACATCAATCATCTAACCGAATTCTTGCATTTAAATAAGGATTATCGAAACGCAAAATGTCATTGAACTTTGCTGAAGTTGGAGTGCGCTTGCAGATTTCTGTTTTTCGTTGTTTTACACAGTAATTAACAGCAATTAATATAAATTTCGCTAGGTTTATATGAACGGGCAATCGGAGTTGCAAACCAATAGTCCTTCTTCGAGGTGACACGCTTGCTATTTGTGTAAAACTAGTGAAACGGTTAGTGTTCCAGTTAGTAGTTTAACGAACAGAAAACAATGGTTTGTTTAGATTTGATGGACTCAAACAAGGCGTCTGCTTCATCTTTAATCCGATAGCAACTGATTATTACGTGCACAGTAAGTTTCTGGTGACATTTTTGTGGAACAACCTAAAGGTTATATTGATGCTTTTTTTTCTAAATTGTAGCAATTGAAGAGTGTGTTGTTACTTTAGCGCAATGCCCGGCGGTATTCAGGTTAGAGCTAAATACTAATCAATTCATAATACCGCTTAAATAAAAACCAATTCATCGTTTCTTCTTATTTTGTGTGTTGGTACATATAACTGTTCAAAGCCATGTTCTAATACTGAATTACCCGATTTCCTTTATGTTGTCGTTGGCAGAATTTATTGTAATCATCGACCACACATCCTATAGACGCCTAATGTTTGATTTACAGAATGAAGTAGCTTATACAGCTTGGTTTGGCGATCATAATTGCAATGTACATAGAAATTATGTTGTTTTAGCTTATAGGCTTCGACACATGCTACTAAATAAGTTTAGCTGTCTCATGAGAAAAACTAGCTCTCCTAACTGTGAGGTGTGTGGTATTGTGGAGGATGTGCACCATATATTGGGAGCGAGGAACAACGAAAGATACTGATGATGGATCAGAGGCTAAATAAATAATAAAAAATAAATTTAACTCGGACAACTGCGAAATTGAACTCAGATATAAGCTTCATCAGTTGTTTCAATTGCTGGCCTATCTAATAATAAAAATAAATAGACTAAATGGGGGACTATTCCACAAGATCCTAGCTCATCCAAAATTAAGTGCTGTCTGGAGTCTATCTGATTTAGTGAGGTCATCGATACCTTGCTAACAACATGAAATGAAAACATCCATAACTCGGGAATACATGTCTGTATTCATCATACAAACATATGCCCCTAGCAGGATTCGAACCCGCGACCTTTTGGTATAGCAGTCAGAATTTTTAACCACTACACCAAACAGGTCGTCAGGTAAATCTACTCCTGATTACGAATACCTTTCCACTAGCAACAATAGTCGAATTCAGCCGAAAATTGTAGGACTTCCATACTAAAGGTGGTTTCAGAATAATTTTTTTTGATCGAATTCGGCTATGGTTCCTTGGTAAAAGTCGTTTTTAATCAGGAGTGGAGAATGCATTTGAGTATATGGAATTACACGAATTAAATTTGACCCTGTTTTATATAGGTAAATATTTGATTCATTAAGTGAGAGTTCACAAATGTTATAAATGTTTGGTAATTGATAGGGCGAGGCACGTACATAGAAAGAATGTCATATAATAAGAATAAGAATAGTTTATTATGAACGCCATGACACGATACAAAAACAAAGAAGTAGTAAATTATAGCTAAAATAGAAATACAATTATGAAGAAGATCCCGACCATGCTGTCACGTGTTGCGGCGTGCACAAATGGGTTAGCACTCATCTCATGTTGTGACGAATCACAGCGCTGGTTTTCAGTGCCCTCAAATGCCCAGTGACGCACGGTCGCCACGTGAGGTACAATAATGAACAGAATAATAATAAATAATTATAATCGGGTTAGTGTATGTAAAGTTTTACATAAAGGAGTCTGTATCATTTGCAGAACATGGATGCGTGCTGCTCCCGCTTCACGGCGGCTGAGGGCGGCGCGCGGCTGGCAGCGGCTGCTTTCGTGAAAAACACCCTGGCTGTGGAGTATTCCTCTTTCATCTCCACTAGACTGATATATGAGGACGCTCATAAGATAAGAGGGTGTGTTTCTTTAAAACTTTATTATTACTTTTTTTAATACATATATATAAGGTTTAAAGAGAACAAATTCTGAAACTATGACTACTGAAACCTAAAACTTGGTTTCCCTAGTCACCTCACTCACTCTTATACCAAGTCCTTTACGGTCCAGGCTGTGCGATTATGGAACCAACTGCCTGAATGTGAGAAAGTCTCCATCATTAAATGCTTTTAAAACTAACGTCAAAAAGCTCTCTGGTTCTAACGCGTTTTGAGCGGTAGCTACTCTGATGAATGACATCTCCGTATTAAATCGTCTCTTTAAGTATTTCCTTATTTATATACATATTTATTAGTATGTAGGTATTATTATTATTATTAAATTCTTTATTGCACACAAAAATAAAATACAAAGAACATTTAACATTTAATAGGTATATATTTTATTAAAGTATAGTTATATATAAATATATATTATTCTTATTACTTTTTTATTAGTGTGTAGGTATGTACTGTAGTTTGAATTTGCTGTAATTAGTATACGCCCAATCTACTGTTTTCTAACTAACCCTATGGTGACTGGAAGAAATTTCTCTATGGGATAAGTCCGCCGTTGTACTCTAATTCTGTATCAATGCAAAATTAATGTATTGCCTTTTTGTACAATAAAGTGTTTACATACAAACAAACAAGCAAACTACTATTAATACAAAATTGTGACCTTTTCCTTTTCTTTACCATAGCTTGGATATTGGCACATCAGCATTATAAGTAGATAATAATAATAATAATCTTCTTTTTTATGCACAACGGGTTAACACTTGTCCTCAATCACACCCGATGTTAAGTGAAAATTAGGCTGAGGGTGGAAGCATACTGACTTTACTAAGCATATGAGCTATATCGGTAACTTTCTCTCCTCTGCGGATTTCTTTATCTTTGATTCGATCACGTAGTTTGATTCGATTTCGAAATCGTTTTCGAAAACATTCATGGACATAACCAGCCCGTTCGCATAACCAGGCTATTTCACAATTAATAATGAAATATCATAATATAAAATAATAATTAATAATTTTGTAATATAAAAACCTTTTTTTTCTAAAAGAGCAACCTCTCGGGTTTCATGCTTGTTCGTCTCAAGGGAAAATTGCCATTTGAATAAGCAGTTGCTTTAAAAATGTAAAATCTGACTATTTTAAGTGAACCCTGTGTACCTACAAAATAAAGCATTTTTGATATGATTTGAGTGAATCTCCGAGTATCGCCCACTCCATAGCTCGTTATGTGGCCTTGAGTTTTCTTATGAGGTCCATAATTAGAGACCATATATTTTTTATTGACACATAACAATGTCACATTCTGCCCGCGTCGCATGACAGCGTTTGTCGCGCGACAAGTAAGAGTGGCATAGTTTTGTCGAAGCGAATGAGCAGGACAAATATTATTTCGCGCGACATAATGTTTATCGCATGTCATGCTACGGTTGCCGGTGTTGTAATGAACTTCTTGCTTATATGACTATTGAATCTACCTTTCCAGTTCCCTGGCCAATGGCAGTAAGCGGTCGGTCTACGTGACTCGGGCTTCACGTATTAATGTTGTGGCGTATGAACTGAACATCCTCACTGACCTGGCTGTCGGCGCGGGCGCACTGTACGCCGACGGGAGAGATTGGCGAGCGGAATTAGAGACGAAGGAGGTGAGTAATCTCTACAAACACATACACAGACTATAAAAGATTTGCATTGCTTTACCCATGCCCTAATCGCCACTCTGGCTAGGCGAGTCGGATTGCGCAGATTTTTTGAGATCTTCCCGCACCAATGACCAATATGAACATATTATTTTTCTTTACACATATATAAAGACACGCCTATTTCCTGTAGGGGTAGGTAGAGACCATTGACTTCCACTTGCTACGATCTTGACGCACCTCTTCTGCTTCATTCACTCTTATAAGATTGTTCATACATGCTCGTTGTTTTTCTACCTACAAATATCCCATAGCTGTGGGTTGTTTGGAAGAGATCGCTTTTAGTGATAAGACCGCCTAATTGTGTTCTATTGTTATCATCAAAATTGTTGTAAATTATTTTGCGCAATAAAGAGTATTTATATTGTATTGTATTGTTGATTTAGGGTACTCTTGATTTGGCCTTTCTTGAAGACATACCCGATTTGATCATGGTATGTTCGCCGTGGTCTACCTCTACCAACACTACATACCACATTCGCATCGTATATCTCTTGCGTTAGTCTCCTTTCATTCATCCTCTCCACATGTCCAAACCATCTCAGCATACCTTTTTAAATCTTTGTCACTACATCTTCTTTCACACTGCTTAACTCCCTAATTACACTATTCCTGATTCTATCTTTCACAGTTTTGTTCATACAATACAATACTTATTTATTTACTCTCCACATAAGTGCTACACTGTAATGGTAAGATTACACAGGTAGGGTACGTACATGTGGAAACTTGTGCCTGAGATAGACGTGAGCCTGCGTTTCAGGATCACGTGCCCCAGTTGTATTTCCCGGATTTCTACAAAAACATGGTGAAGGGTTACAATTTGAGAGATGGTACATAATAAGTATACACAAAAGAGGTATGTAAGAATAAAATGGTCTATAAAATTAACTGGAATGAGTGACGTGACGAGGTTGCATAAAATAACGAATTAGCATTTTCCACCCCACACAAACCAACACACATACAAACACAATTACATAACACATAATACACTTCGCCTATACTTACCAATTTTGTTACACAATTATATTGTTAATTCTTTAGTTTAATGTTAGTTTTTAAGTTAATCGATATTTGTGACACGTTTTGGGATACTGCATCAGACACAATAATGCTTTTTATTGTTTTATATGTCGAGAGTCAAGTTGTATACCTACACGTGTCAATAATGTTATTATTATGTTTTTAGTTATGATGACTATAAGGCTAGTGATACTGTCCTATGGGGAAGGGCACTGTATGCTGAAATACAGGTTTTTCAACCAGTTCGGCAACAGGGGCTATATTATTGGAATACAAAATTACTAGCTTAATATAGATTATAAGATAAACTGTAAACTTTTTTGGAATAAAATTATTATTATTATTATATACGAACGAGGCAATCGTGATAGCAAAGTTGAAAGGAAATTGTTTGAGTTGGTATGCACATGTTATGAGGAGGGATGAAGTTCGTATTACTAAGAGAGTGATGAATGTTGACGGATGAAAAGGATGAGGACGACCATGGAAAAGATGGACGGATTATGTGGGGGATGATATACTCGATTACAATTTTCCCTTCCTACTTTTGACAGGCTTAGCACCGTCAGAATGAATAATTAGCGTGTGTTTTTTAACTACGCCAGAATGACTCTTTACCTGCACATTGGTTTTTTTTTTTTTTTTTTTTTTTATATATGAGAGGGCGGCAAACGAGCATGCGGGTCACCTGATGGAAAGCAATCACCGCCGCCCATGGACACCCGCAACACCAAAAGGGTCACAGATGCGTTGCCGGCCTTTGAGGAAGGTGTAGGCATTCATTCTGACGGTCCTAAGCCTTGAAATCGAGCAAACAGAAAAGTAGACAGACAGTTAGGTAGGTAGATAGATAGGTAGGTACATACGTTGTGTACAGAGACGTCTCTAGCCCTTGTGGCGCCCGTGTGCAACCAGTGCCCTGGTGCCCCCCCCTAGTCTAGTAGAAGCGGGGTCAAAATGGAATACTAACTGTTATATTTTCAAACGCCAATTCGGATGCAAATGGTGCAATTTTAAATGATGTCGGGAAGCAAAAAGTTTTTTTAGGAAGGAAGGGGTTATAAAAATAAAACAATCACAACTTTGTAGTCGCTCTCTTTCAAAAATATTTAATTGAAAAACTATTATAGTTACATAACAGGATACTCGTACACACAAATATATATTTTTAACCGCCTCGCGGGTTCGATCCCCAGCGGGGTACATGTTTAAGTACTCGGTTTGGTTGGTGGTAGGACATATTAAAATGTCCGCCTGGCTAGCTACCACCATCTTATCTAAATCTGCCGCCAAGCAGCAATGTTAATAGCATTGTTGTGTTCCGGTTGTCAGAGATAAGATAGCCAGTCCCCCAAATGTGTTGGGGTTTCTGGGTTAGTACGCTTCCACCTTCGACCTCATCTTCACTTAACATCAGGTGTGATTGAGGTCAAGTACGAACCCGTCGTGCATAAAAAAAAAAAAAAAAAAAATACACACAAATATACGTACGCCTTTGGTAGCGATGCGACATTACGCCAATTTAATCTTTAATTATCTGTTTTAAAGCTGATTTCACGTTGAAACAAAAGTTATTGTGTAAATTTAAATAAGAGTAGGAAAAGGAGTACCTAGCCTTGCTTTGCTACCGCGCGCCCTGTGTCGGCCATAACACGAGCGCAGGGTCTTTGACGCAGCTTTGGAGGTGTCGCATTAGAGGGCCCCCTTAGACCCGGCGCCCTGCACCATAGGTAAAGACGCCTCTGGTTGTGTTGTCGCCGGCGTCGGTGAGCGGTGGGTGAATGAACGTCCGTCGCGTCGAACGAAGGCGCGCGAGGTGAGTTGCTAGAGTGCGAGATTAAAAAAAATTGTAAAAAAAAAAACTATTTGGTGGATTAAAAAAAATACTTCTTTATTGTATTGTAGTTCACATAAACTACACATGGTGTAAAGGAAAATGATACTTTTACTAACACCCTGCTCAACATAGGCAAACACATGCTCAACATAGGGCTCCGAGAAACAGGAATGTGCAGACTTTGCCTCCTCGCAGAGGAAACACCTGCACATCTGCTGTGTGAATGTGGCCCGCTAATGCGTAAACGTAATATCCACCTGGGCAGCCACTTATTACACCCGGATGAGATAAAAACCATCGGTGCCAGGAAAATTATCCAATTCCTCAAAGAGGCAAACCTGAGCAACGAACTGTAGGTTAGTGGCGATCACAATAGATCGGCAACGGTCGCAGTGATACAGGTCTCCGATGACCTGCAACAGCCACACACACATACAATACAATACAACACCCTCTATAAATGAAAAGGGAGTGAATGATGAGGCTGACAGGGGAGAATGACGGAAAAATACTTACTTCACCGACCCCAATAAAATGGGCTCCGGGCATGAAGATGATGATCCATTATCTACTATCCATAGCTTGGCCTAGTTTGGGACTAAATAATAATAATAATAATAAATGTCTTTGCACAAACACACAGCGCCATCTAGGTCCACAGTAAGCATCTAGGCTTATGTTATGGATACCACATGGTTGACAAACTACACAAATATATATTTTTTTTGTAAATAAATACATGTATAAATGAAAAACATCCATAACTCGGGAACACACGTCTGTATTCATCATACAAACATATGCCCCTAGCGGGATTCGAACCCAGACCATTTGGTCTAGTAGCAGAGTTTCTAACCACTACACCAAACTGGTTGTCAGTACTAAATAATTGATGTAAGTGTCGAAATATTTATCTTTATTATTTAATATGTTACAGGTTCTCGTCTGCACTTCAGAGTTGCTGAAGCAGATATTGGAGGAGCATATCCTCGCCATGCCAAACATCAACGTGCTCGTACTAGACAGCTGTCACTTGGTCTGCAAAGATTTCAATCTGCAATATGTATGTTTTCCGTTATTCTACTGTCACTTTGAATGCCCTAGGATACAATTCGTCATCATAATTATCATCAGACGAAACACGTCCACTGCTGGACAAAGGCCTCCACCTAAGATCTCCACAACGATCGATCTTGCGCTGCCCGCATCCATCGGCTTCCCGCGATCTTGACCAAATCATCGATTCCCCTCGAGGAAGGCTCGTGGGGACATCCCTGGCCTCCGCGCCCCGCCCCAACAGCCGTTGGTCCTACGAGCAATGTGCCCCGCCCACTGCCACTTAAGTTTGGCAATTCATCGGGCTATATTGGCCACCTTGGTTCTCCTGCGTCGCGGATCTCCTCATTCGATTCCGCAGACTCACTCCGAGCTTAGCTCTTTGCATTGCCCTTTGGGTGACCTTGAGCCTTCTAATGAAGCCCATAGTGAGCGACCACTTTTTAATTCCATTCCAGTGGATACCAGATGGTTGATATACTATATAAATACATTTTTTTGTAAATAAATTCTTATTATGAATGAAAACATTCGTAACTCGGGTACAAATGTCCGTATTCATCACACAAACATGCCCCTAGCGGGATTCGAACCCGCAACCTTTTGGTATAGTGGCCAGAGTTGCTAACCACTACACCAAACAGGTCGTCATAATACACAACGTAATAGAGGACAGCATAGGGACAGATCACGAAAAAGATAGTTGAGTTTTTTTACCGTAAGAAAAAAATAGGGTATATTTGGTAAGTGAAGTGGAAGTAATTGGCACAGGCAGATTATTTTTTTTTAGATAGATAAATTGTTTATTTGTATCTCCAGTCACACACATGACTTAAGTTCCAAAGCAATTGGATGAACATATTTTATACCAATCCCTTTTCACACACAAACACACTTTTCACTCGCCATTGACCACAAATGTACACGCAGACGGGAACATGCACGTACTTTTATGCACTCCTACTTGTAGGGGTTGTAACTGAAAACCAGTGTTTCGCTCTTTGAGTGATGTGCCACACTGAGTTATAACCCATTTGTGCTACTGCGGCACACACTCGCTCTTTGTATTTTCTAGTCTTTACGTTTATTTGTATGTATATTTCTTTGTAATTTAAAAATTGTGTAATTGTGTGAACGCAGTGGCGTAAATAAATGCTTATCTATCTATCTAATCCATAAAAGTAACATCAGGATACACTACAGTATGTGTGTTTTTTTTTATGCACAACGGACTGGTACTTCACCTCAATCACACCTGATGTTAAGTGAAGATGAGGTCGAAGGTGGAAGCGTACTGACCCGGAAACCCCAACACATTTGGGGGACTGGCTATCTTATCTCTGACAACCGGAACACAACAATGCTATTAACATTGCTGCTTGGCTATCGCTTGTGTGCTACAGCCGTACAAATGGGTCATAGCTCAGTGTGTATAATTGTTCAGAGAGCAAAACACAATTGTTTCGAAATCGTCATCGACTAATGCGTTGTGTCATTTGACGGTCACGTTTGCAGCCTGTTCCACACAATCAACATCATTGTTATATTATGTTAATCTTAATTGACAACTTTTTCATTTCAGATAATGAAGTTATATAAAGAATGCGAAATCGACGTACGACCCAGGATCCTATCACTGACATACCCACTGTTCGCATCAACTAAAAAAATTTCCAATGAACCTACCTCCATACAAACCAAATGCAAAAACAGTTTAAGCAATGACGATTTCACAAACAGTGAAGAGGCCGAAGTTGCTACAGAGGTCATAGACAATGAAGTACCAGAACATAAAGACAAGTTGAAGAATGTGGTGGAAGGTTGCGAAGAAATAGGCGTGTACGAGAATTTGGATGACTTCGACATGTATGAGAAGCTTGAGTGGAAGATCGAGGAGTTGGAGAAGGAGCTATGCTGTCAGATGGATTTGGCTGAGGATATTGATGGAGGGAAAAGGTGAGGTATATTTTTGCTCGTGATGTGGATCCATCATGAGTTCTTAAGCTTCAAAAGTCAGAATGCACAAATTATAAGAATTATAAAGAAAATTGCAACTTCACTCGCCGAGATCTCGCCAAAAAGCCTCGAAGCTTTCACATTGTGCATTCTGGCACAAATTATACGAATTATAAACAAAAATGCAACTTCACTCGCCGAGATCCCGCCAAATAGCCTTGTACCTGTCATAAAATAAACGTATATCTGTGGTTGTGACCATTTTCAGACTCTCAGCCACAATAACCAAGCCAAAGGAGCTCATAATAGAATACAGCGAGCAGGGCCCCATTGAAGCTCTACCGGAAGACTACGTGGAGTTGGAAAAGTACATGAGGGACACGGTCAACGATGTTCTGGAATTCATTAATGAACATAGGTAAGTAGGTCATCATCTGATTTAAGAGCCATGCTCTTGTCGGTGGAGATTTTTCCATATCTCTCTGCTCTCCGCCTTCCTCTTGACCTCCTGATACGACACGACGTTCAACTTCTCTTTTATTTGCTGCATGTAGCTTATTCTCGGTCTTCCTCTTTTTCTTTTCCCCTCTATTCTTCCTTCTATTATAGTTTTGATGAAATCATCGTGTCGTATAAGGTGTCCCAGCATTTTCCCTCTTCTATTCTCAATTACTTGCAACAATTTCCTTTTCTCCTTTACTATATTTAAAACCTCTTCGTTCGTTCGAAGGCAAGTAGGTAACTAAGAAAAATATAAAATGATCGAATCAGGGGGTCTACTCTCTAACGAAGATAGCTGCGGACGGCCGTAACTTCGGACTTTCTCCTTTGCAGTTAATTGTGTCAATTATAAACCAATCGTCATTATTTTACTTTTGTTGTATATAGTTGGACATCACACGTTAGTACGGGACGCAAGGAACGTCTGAAGTTGTCAATAAAGGATGCAAGCCGGTGACTCCTATACTCAAATAGCCTCAAGTAACAATCGAGCAATCCTCAAGAATCGTGATTCAGCGGTTAAGACGCGTTCTCCCAATTCAGGAGGTCTGGGTTCGATTCCCAGGGAGGCCATGTACCAATGAGTTTTCAAATTTAATTACTTATGTGCAAATATCCGACTGCACTTAATCGGTGAGGGAAAACATCGTGAGGAAACCTGCATGCCTTAGAAATAAAAATTTAAAGGCATGTGAAGTCCCCAACCCGCTTTGGGCCAGCGTGGTGGACTATGGCAAAGAGTTTTAGTCACAGTTAGTAGAGTTTAAAGTCCGAAGATATTTTCGTTAGAGAGTAGACCCCCAGGGATGAGGGAATCCATAGAACTAATTCATCAATTTGGCCCAGCGTGCTAGTAAGTTAAGGTTCAGGAGTGGCGATCCACGGGCAGGCACAGTCTGGGACGGCCACCCATAAGGTGGAACAACTACCTCATGAAGGTAGCTGGATGCAGGTCGCTTCATGAGGAAGTGTATGGTGGGGCCAAATGTTCAGCAGTGGACATCATGTGGCTGATATGATGATGAAGAAAAATTTTGAATATTTAAATCAAATCAAATCAAAATCATGATACCTGGAGTGTCATAGGTTACATTTAATGGTAAAAAATCTAACATATCCGGTTGTCAGAGATAAGATAGCCAGTCCCCCAAATGTGTTGAGGTTTCCGGGTCAGTACGCTTCCCACCTTCGACCTCATCTTCATTTAACATCAGGTGTGATTGAGGTAAAGTACGAACCCGTCGGGCATAAAAAAAAATGGCGTCCGCAAAATACAAAATATGCTGTAGGGTTTTTTGGTTTCTAAATACTTAAATAGTTACCCCGACTGCCCTTGGAAGGAGGGTAATGTTTTACGGGTATATGTATGTATTTCTATGTTACCTGTTTCGTTAAGGCTGGTTTACACAGTCCGAGCTGCTGCCTTGCCAGTAGACAGCTACTCGGTTTGTCTACTCGTACTCCAGTAGCTCGGCTCGCCTTTGCTGTTTACACGACACCTAGCTACTGCCCAGTCCGAGTTGAGTCGCGATGTCGAGTGAACTTGTTTTAATAAAAAAAAACGGTGACACGCTCTATGACAACAATATTATGTCAGGAATTGGAAAATATCTATAACCATAGCCAATATCAAAAAACACGGGTTCCACTCACAACTGTCCGGCTGGCACTGGCGAGCTACTGCCGAACGCGTCCAAACGATGCGAGCGACGGCCGAGCCGCTGTCATGCGCGAGTTGCTGCCGGGTGAGAGGCGAGTGAAAACAAAAAATGTTGAAGTAACTCGGATGCGAGCTACTGACCAACTCGCACGTACGAGTTACTCGTAAGTTACGTCCAAACAGTGCGAGTTACTGCAGTGCAGCTACTCGGAAGGCTGACTCGTACGCTAGCCCGCACTGTGTAAACCAGCCATTAGATTCAACTTGGACTACGTGCCATAGAACGGTAACTCCATGAACGTGATGCCCTTACATTCCCAGGTACGACCCAACGGAAATATATGGTGAGGATTTATACGAGGAGTTCATGAACATGCCGGACCCCACCGTGGAGCCTAAGTACATCTTGCGGCAGTTCCTGTATGTTCTCGACGAACTGGGTAAGTCTGAGCTGTATGGACAAAATTAATGAGCGATGTCACAGATTAAATAGTTGCTATGTAGCAGATACATCACTCTCTCACTAAATTTGACAGACTTGTGCTATAATAGCCTAGAAAATCAGAATAATAGTAATAAGCAAAATTTTTTATGCACTACGGGTTACCGACCTCAATCACACCTGATGTTAAATGGAGATGAGGCCTAAGGTGGAAGCGTACTGACCCGGAAAGCCCATTTTATATCGGGAACTGGCTATCTTATCTCTGACAACCGGAACACAACAATGCTATTAACATTGTTAATAGCGGATTTAGATAAGATGGCGGGTAAAATGCCATACCACCAACTAAACTGAGTACTAAACATGTACCCCACTGGGGAAAGAACCCATACCTCCGAATCTTAAACTCTGTGCTGTTTACAATGAGCCACGGAGGCGATATAAAAGTTTCGAATGATTTCGGATAGTAGCTGACTCTAAAATAGTATAAATGAGTGAAACTTGTTATGACAGGTTTTTGTATTTGCCCGGCCGAGTCGAGTACCAATAACCTACATGTTATATTCTTTTTTTTATGGTTAACTGAATACGCGTTTGACCACAATCTCACCTGATGGGAAGTGACGATGTAGCCGAAGATCTTACGCGTAGTAGACGTGATCTCAGTAGATACTGCGCGACCTTCAAATGAGCGTCTTATCCAAAGAATACGCTAGGATTGTACTTTGGGGATAATAAACAAACCAATTAGGTGGCCTTCAGAGGCCGCTTGAGATCTTGAGTTAGGTGACCACTAGTCTGACAAAACCTCAAATTAGCTCTGGCCGCGGGAGTCATTGCTGCCACTGGCCCTAACAGTGAAGACTTAAGGCTGTTCTGTTGTGTGAAAATACATTTGATTTCTCTCATTACAGGTCCTTACGCCGCTGACAAAGCAGCCTTCTCACTACTCACGAAACTCGAGAAGTTGAAGATAAAAGTGCCATACGAAAGACACTTCCTTCTCCTTTGCTTGTGCACTTCTGTCTTTGTCAAGATACGATGTCACTCCGAGTCAGTGTTCTCGAATTATGAGTCAGATTGGGACAAGATACGGGTGTTTTGTACGCCGAAAGTTATGAGATTCGCCGAGATCTTGGAGAAATTCCAACCGCCAGAACAGCTACGCGAAAATATCAGAACGGTTAATTATATAGGATTATATGGGAACAAATCTAAATTCGACAGTCAGAAAACCGATGAACTGCTGAAAGACATAGAGAAGTGCGATTTCCAGACCCTCTGCAACAAGATCGAAGACAAAGTTAATACTTACGAATCGAATCTGAGGGAGCTTCACGATTTTACTACTAAAGATACGTCGCAAAAGGGTACGCTCAGAGATATACTTCATATTGAAGGAAAAGACCTGAGACCAGGATTTAAGAGGTCCGGGCATAGATCTAGAGGCCGTGGGAGAGTCCCAAGGTCGAATGTGGCGAGGGTGCAGCAGATGCAGTTGAACCCTGACGCCTTGTGTGGCGTTGTCTTCATGAAGGAAGCGTTGATGGCAAAGATTATGTTCTTATTGATTGTGGTTAGTAGTCTGGGTTATTAGGGTATTTTAAAAGCTCTTAAAAATAATACAGAAAGTACTTTACGATCCCTGTTGGCTAATAGGATCCTCTTCAATCCCTGTTGGATCAAGCAATACTTCCCAGCCCACTAGGATCCCTTGTCAGAATCCTTGCTGGATCAAACAATATACTCTTAACCACTAGGATCTGTATTCTGAATACTGTACGGTACATCTTGATTATTCTGTATTAAACAACACTCAAAAATCTAAATCAAAAAATGCTTTATTTTGTAGGTACACAGGGCACACTTAAAATAGTCAGATTTTACATTTTTTAAGCTACTGCTTGTGCAAAAGGCAAGAACAAGCCAGAAACTCGAGAGGTTGCTCTTTTAAATAAGTTTGGGTTACAATTATATTATATTGTATAATTAGGCTGAATATCGCCGAGCGGTCTATGTCCAAGCTTGCTTATCATCCAGATAGTCAGAAATTTTATAATAGCCTTTGGTAAATAATGTCTGTTTTATGATGGTGTCTATGTTGTGATGTGATGTCTATGTCTATGTCCATCGTTTCCAGGATATGTCTCGTAGCCAGCCGAAGCTGTCCCACCTGTGCTCTCAATACTGTGCGGTGGAACAGCCCGCCGACCCTGGTACGGAGCCACGAGAATGCCAGCGACAGTCCAAGCGACAGGAGCTGGTGTTAAAGAAGTTAGTGTAACGTTTATATTATCTTTACAGTGAAAATAGGCCTAAATTGGGAAGCTTGGGTGAAAGAAGGCTTTGTGTTCTTGTTAGGCTGTGGTTCTACTGGCACCAGCAGAGGGTGCGGGCTATAATCCACCTCGCAGGCCCTGCGGATTGGTGGACTTCAGAGATAAGATAGGCAGTCCCCCAAATGTGCTGGGGTTTCCGGGTCAGTACGCTTCCACCTTCGGCCTCTCTTCACTTAACATCAGGTGTGATTGAGGTCAAGTACCAACCGATTGTGCATAAAAAAAAATATCGACATTTTCACCAATATCGATAACCATCGCACCCTAATCTTGATGTTAATTATTCCACGGTTACGTTTCCAGATTCCGCATGCACGAGTGCAACCTACTTCTGGCCACTTCGGCTCTGGAAGAGGGGATAGACCTGCCCAGATGTAACCTCGTATTGAGATGGGATACACCAGCCTCGTGAGTATTCAGTATATGACACAACGCTTTAGTCGATGACGATTTTGAAAAAATTGTGTTTTGCTCTCTGAGCAATTTTACACACTGATCTATGACCCATTTGTACGGCTGTACCACACACATAGTGTATCCTGATGTTATTTTTATGGATTGTTATAAAATATGTTTATCCAATTGCTTTGGAACTTATGTTATGTGTGTGACCGGAGATACAAATAAACGATTTATCTATCCATCTATCTATGTAAATAAACGATTTCTACCCACTGCACATGATGAGTCTGGACCATTTCTTTGTCCCTGATATGGGTCACGTCTCCTGTTATTACTTTTAACTGTATACCAACCCATATTGTATGTGTATAATGTAGGTTAAGTGACCTGTGTCATGGTCGACGAATAAATGTATTCTATTCTATTTATCTATCTAAAAAAATAATCTGCCTGTGCCAATTACTTCCACTTCACTTACCAAATATGCCCCATTTTTTTACGGTAAAAAAACTCAACTATCTTTTTCGTGATCTGTCCCAATGCTGTCCTCTATTATGTTGTGTATTATGACGACCTGTTCGGTGTAGTGGTTACAAACTCTGACAATTATACCAAATGGTCACGGGTTCGAATCCCGCTAGGGGCATATGTTTGTGTGATGAATACGGACATGTGTACCCGAGTTATGGATGTTTTCATTTATAATAAGTATTTATTTACAAAAAGAATAAAATGTATTTATGTAGTATATAAACCATCTGGTATCAACAACACAAGCCTATAGTTGCTTACCGTGGAACTAGATTTATATTTTATAACTTCACGACCTTTATCTCGAATGGTATGGTCGGATATATCCCAAACAAGCGTTTGGGTGTTCCAAACATTAAAACTTTAATTTTCATATATCCATCAACCATGACTAAGAATTTATTACCGAGTATCTTAAATATATAAAAATTTTGAAAACTGTAACGATTTTGAAATTGCAAGATCACTTCATTCACCTGATTTCCGTCGTTCACTCTTCTTTCGATGTCCTTCTCACACTTTTCATCCCGACGCACCCTCTTAATATATCTAGCCTATCTATTATTATACCTAGCACCTAGCTATCATTGCCCAAAAAAAAAGTGCATACGTGCAGTCAGTGGTGTTGCACAGGATGTGTGATGTAGGCCACTTTTTAAAACATTAAATATCCTACCACTGCCCCGCTTGTATATATTCGAAATGGCAAAATCATAAAAAATATTATAAACAGGCTAAGGATGTGGTACAAATAAATACTCGGTACCCCGAAAAAATAATAATTAACGAGGTCCCCAAATCCACGCGGTTTCAAAAAAACTGCTATTTCATGGGGAAACTAATATATAATAGCATTCCCACACATCTCAAGGATCAACCATTCAATAGCTTTAAAAGGTACTTACAAATGTGGCTTCTGCAATACTCGGTTCTATTCCGTTAAAGAGTTCTTGGATCACAAGGACAATTGAATGCATGCTTGCATGCATTTCTTGATTTCTTGATGTCGAAATTGGATATTGTCAAATATTTGCATGTCATTATAATGACTGAATTAGGAGGATCTTATTGTAATAACACCTAATGTAATGTATCCTATTCAAGAGCAAATAAATCATATTCTATTCTATGACTTTATCTATTATATTTAATACTACCACCTTGCTACAGATACCGTTCGTACGGCCTATGCCGTAGCCGGGCTCGAGCTCCTCGCTCTGCCTGCGCTCTGCTAGCTGCCAGCCAAACTGGTCAGCAGCTGCTCCAGCATGTCGCTGTCTACAGGCAACTGGATCAGGTGTGTATGGATTCACATCAGCAACCTTCTGTGGTACAGCCTCCTCTTTCTAGTAGAGGGTATGGGTCATAATCGACCATTGGGATCTTGCTCTGCATGTCACAGTCTACAGAGAGCTGGACCAGACCCCGTAGTATGACATCGTTTGTCTTACGGGGGCTGGTGTCTATGGATCAATCAATTAAAAATGTTTCTTATGATACACAGGTAACACGCAGGTTATATGTTATTTCTATGGTCTTAAGCGATGAACCAACCAATCACAGGTCAGATAGGTAACGTCATAGTGATGAAATTATGTAATAGTTTCTGTTGGCAAAGTCAGAGCGCCGCTCGGGGGTCGCTCAGGTAAGGTTCTAGCCGTGGGAGTATCACACGGGGAGTGAGCGTAAGAAAACACAAACACACTGGAGATTGTTGAAAATGCCTTCTTATAATTCGTGTTCTACGTTGTACACACACATCACAATTTCACTTGGAACCGACCGCAATGTTCGAAGATGTGCTCGCTACTCTATGTTCGTGGGTACCATCCTTTTATCTCAAAAATCCGTCGGGCTCTGATCGACAATCCAATAAAAATGCCGGAATTAATTAGTTTTATCTAATCAGAACCCGCGGCGAATTAAATTCAGGTACCCACTTATTCTCAGTTTTTATTAAAAAAGCGCCTCTGGTGGCTAAAAATGGTAACTTGCGGTCGGCTCGAGATTGCTTCTATACAATTTGAAACAGGTTTGACACGGCTACGTAAATATCTGTTAAATTTACAATTTTCAGATATTGACAGGTATTTTTAAATTAAAAACATGATTGACCATTTTGCTCCTCAATAGTTTTACTGGAATGTGAAGGATATGAATTATCAGAAATGCGAACGTCCCAAAAAATAGCGATAAGCATAACTTAAATTTGAGATATAAGCACAAATTAGCCACCCCTATGTTCAGACTGAGCAAAGTTAATACATCATTTATGGGACACTGTATACGCTTTTATAACCTTATACCTGAGAATATCATTAATCTAAATGAAAAACAATTTAAAAACCATTTCAAAACAACATTAACAAAAAAAGGTTATTACAAAATTAGTGACTACCTGAATGACAAAAACGCTTGGTATTCTTCGCCCAGCTTCCAAAAATTATAAAATTGTATTAGTTGTATACTTTAAAATATATAAAAAAAAAGAAAAGAAAAGAAAATGATCCTGTGGGTTTCTTGCGCCGCTTCTTTTCCCACAGATGATTTCCCTTTCCGAAGCGGTGGTAGCTTGGACATACTGACTGACCGAAAAATACTTAGCCCTATTTTTATTGAAATAAAATGCTTTGAGTTTAATTTTTGCATACGCATATAAAAGATCGAATCGCTCTCTAACCCTCAAATTAGGATAATCTGTGACTTTGAGAGCCGTTGACTTTAATAACAATTCCTTTCGCAGATTATCAGCAGAAAGTGTGGTTGCGGAGTTCAAGACGAGCCCCCACAAAGCGAGGAGGAGCATGCTGACTCTTTCACACACCACATCAAATCTTACACACCTAACGATAACGAGCCAACCGTTAATAACGTTACCAATAAACCAACACAAACTACGAACATTCCAAGTAATATTAAAATTGACTGTGAAAACTGTATAGCTAATAACGAATTAAATAACGAAACGATGAATCACGTTAGTTATAAAAGCGATAAGAAAATTAGCGTTATAGTTGATAACGTTATAAATAATGAATCGAAAATAAGCAACGATAAAAATAATATAAGAGCCGGTGTGGATGAGGCAATAATTAAAAGCAATAATATAAATAGTGATAATAATCTGTTATGTAATAAGTGCAATAGCAAACGGTGTAGTGCTGATGTACAGTGTTCGTGTGCTAGTGTTGGTGACGATAGTAGAGTGGAGAGGATAGTGGATAGCAAAGTGGAGAGCGACATAGCAAGTGTCGATTTGAGTACAGCAATTGCACTAATAAATAGGTAAGTGGAATTTTAATAACACTGAAACGTATAAAGATGATATTTGTAGTAATTAAATACTCTTCATTGTACAAAATTTATTTTTGATGATTATAATTAGGCAGCTTTTTCACTAAAAGTGATCTCTTCCAAACAACCCACAGCTGTGGGAAATTTATGGAACGTAGGTAGTATGCACAATATTATATAGATAAGAATTTTTTTATATTTTTTATATGAGAGGGCGGCAAACGAGCATGCGGGTTACCTGATGGAAAGCAATCACCGCCGCCCATGGACACCCACAACACCAAAAGGGTCACAGATGCGTTGCCGGCCTTTGAGGAAGGTGTAGGCTCGTTTCTTGAAGGTTCCAATGTCGTACTCGTTCGGGAATACCGCTGCCGGAAGAAGTATGCATAAATATTAACATTAATATTTTAGTAAGGGATGGTTTGTGCTCGCCAAGAGGAAAACTGGACGACTGGAAACAGATGAGGGAAGCCTTTGCTGAGCAGCGGGATACTGCCCATAGTGTCCAACTGCTGAGCAAAAGACACTATTTCAGAATTTTGTTTGACATTATCAAAATTGTTGAATTAACCTGCGTGTATTTCAACATTACGCACGTAAAACTGGGCATGATGCAAGGTCTTATACTACAAGTGTTGGCAATCAATGCCCCAACTAGCGAAGAAAGGCAGAACTACTAGACGGTTAACCTGCGAACATCGTATTCAGAGCCATCTATTAAACATTTGTGTTATTATCTCTGTGGATTGAAGTTGTATGACCTGCTGAATGTGAACGAACGAATGAATTGACAATATTGGTTCGTTCACGTTCAGAACGGCAGGGTTTCGCTAAAATCACTTTTATTCTGCGTTTCAAACTGTGAACACGTAAATTAATTTTCTTGTGTCTACCTACGTTTCATTAAAGTTTGATTCCGTTTATAAATTTGAGTATAATTTATAACACAAGTAATCGTTGGTCGTCTTTGAGTAATAAAATTTCTTCACCAGGTACTGTGGCAAATTACCCTCCGATACGTTCACTCGGCTCGCGCCTGCATGGTGGATGGAGAAGGTTCGACTCCCTGGTCTTCGACCGGGGGAGATGCGGGACGCGTACATATGTACGCTGCGACTGCCTCTCAACTGTCCCGTCAAATATAACATTGTTGTAAGTATGTTTGATGGACCTCTATGATGCCACACACAATGCTGTACATGTGGCCACATTCTGGTCCTCAGAATTTGATGTTTCTGCCATCGAATCTCTAAGAAGTAGAAGTATGTTTGATTGCCGCTTGGTTCCTGGCAGAACTAATTCTTATCTTCCCGTGGCTGTCGTGAAAGGTGACTGAGGCCGCAATTTCGGAACGAGATGTATAGAGACGTCATATGATACTGAACCTTGTTGGGATTAACTTTGTAATAGTAAACGTTGATCTCTGGAAGTTACAATCGTTAGATGTGACTCTCGCTTGGTAATTAGTTTGTAGAGTCCCGCATGGCACCTGCCTTCCGTAGATGTCGTTCAGAGTAATACTGTTGATGAGGAAGTGATTCTTGCTTGGGTATGTTAGCCTGGTACCAGCGGTAATTAGTCTGGGGTCCAACGTAGCAATTCAGTCACCTAGGGCAACGCCTACCACAGAGTATCACCTCATGGTATCACTGTTGATGAGGAGGTGACTCTCGCTTGCTTATGTTAGCCTGGTACCGGCGATAATAAATCTGAGGTAGCAATACAGTCACGTAAGGCAACGCCTACCTTCACTGGGCGCCGCACAGAGTACCAATGTTGATGACGTGGTAACTCTCGCTTGGTTATGCTAGCCTGGTACCTGTAGTAATTAGTTTGGGGTCCAAGGCAATAAAGTCACGTAGGGCACCGTCTACCTTCAGTAGGCGCCGTGCAGAGTACCACTGCTGATCCTGGCTTACAGGAGGCGGGTAACGTTAATGAGAAGTTTGAGCGTTTGATGTAGCAAAATTATCTCGTAGGGCACTAAATCAAATCAAAAAATATTTAATTCGTAGGATAAAAATTATCACTTGAAAATTTCGCATATTTTATCTTATTATTAAAGTTTTTGACATTATTGCTCATTCACAAAGCTGATTCCCCAGAGAAGAACGAGCTAGAAACTCAAGGGCTGCTGTTTTAAATAAGTTTGGGTTACAATTATATTATATTGTATAATTAGACTGAATATCGCCTAGCGGTATAGATCGCTAGCTAGGATGATAAGCAAGCATGGACATAGGTCCATGCTTGCTTATCATCCAGATAGTCAGAAATTTTGTAATAGCCTTTGGTAAATAATGGTGTCGATTCGGATGTACACCAACAAAACTAAAACCAGTTTTAAGTAGTACTGTCTCTTTCTCCCTGGAACAGTACGATGCGACGGCACCACTCCAAAACTGGTTTTTGGTGTACATCCGAATCGACACCAATGTCTGTTTTATGATGGTTTTGAATTTATTTAAAGGTAAATTTTGAATGTCCACTGGAACCTTATTATAAAAGCGTATACATTGCCCCTTAAATGACTTGGTAACTTTTTGTAAACGGCTGGCATGAACAGCAAGTTTATTTTTATATCTGGTATTAACATTATGTATATCACTATTTTCCTTAAACGATTCTAGATTTATTCTTACATACATTAAGTTTTCGTAAACATATTGCGATGCTAATGTTAATATATTAATTTCTAAGAGATACTCTGGGGCCCAGTTTGTAAATCGCGTGAACCGCTCGTTTCTGCAGAACAAAGATACAATTTATGTCTGCGGCGTTTCCCCACAACAGTATCCAAAGTATCCACTAGAGGCGCTGTAGAATGCAATAGTAAAGTTAAATATAATCAGTCATACATTTCCTCCACTGGTACTGGTCGCAAACGAGGTGTCATCATTACATTACCTAAAAATGTTTAATTCCAGGGTCACCCCATGCCCACGAGGGTGCTCGCTCGCCGTATGGTAGCGCTGCAGGCGTGCAGGATTCTGCACAAATCCGGAGAGCTCGACAACCAGCTGATGCCCATTGGTAAGAGAGCGAGACATCGAATAAGACACATTTACTGAAATATAGTTGTTAGAGAAAGAAATCTCTGGCGTTTGAGGAAGGACAATATTAAATGTTACTCTGTGCTAGATATAATACCAGTTCTTGAGGTTTTGTCATTACATGGCAAGTGTCATATCATAACAATACAAATGCATAAAGTTTTTACTTTCTCTCACAAAAATGTAGGTACAATACTTAACAATAGGTGCTTAAAATTATGACGTATATATAAAATAATTTTTGAGCGAGACTGGTGTCCGTACTAGGACACCTGTGTGACAGATCACCAGCCTCTCACCCTCTGGAGTGGCTCTCTCATTGTGAGACAGTCAGTCAGTCAGAATGTATCCAAAAACTTTAATTGTTTGTGTGAGGGGGGGTGCGGGAGTGTGTGTGTGTGGGGGTAGAACTATAACCTCTTTTATTTCACAATTAGTATATAATTTATATCCACAATTATTATGTAGCGAACAGAATTGGTAACAACGTACAGAGTTTATCGTATACGACCGTTCAGTTCAGGATTTGCAACCAGACTGCTGTATGGATCGACCAACTCGACTTCCCCTCTACCGATACCCATTAAAATTGGCGAGCGCTCGGATTGGTCGATCGTAATCGTGCGTAATTTCCGAATTTTCTCCACCAATTTTCTCCACGCATAAGTGGCTATGTTGCTAATACAAAATCATAATTAATAGCGATAGAACAAACAAAAGTATAAAAATATCATAAAATTATTGAGAAGCATCACATATATTTGCGCAAATATAGAAATTTTACACCTTTAAGTAATGATAATAACAGAACATCTTATATTAACATCAGAAGTGATTCTTAACTTGTCTAGTTCCTCAAGAAAAAATGTTCTACCTCTTGTAGCTTCTCCGTATATGCCAAATCTGTATAATAGTTAATATATAGGCCCTTCAGTATTGATGAATTGGTATCTATACCACAGGCAAAGAGAACTTCAAGGCTGCAGAGTTGGAAGGGAGCGTGGGCGGCGACAGCGATCCAAGTGATTCGGCGCGACCTGGTACCACCAAGCGACGGCAATACTACTTCAAACGGGTACGCCTTCCCACTTCCTACTATTTTACTAAGATATACTTACGTCTATTGTCTCTGTGTACCCCCTTTTGTTTGGCGGGCAAATGCTTACGCATACCGCTCGTCTGGGTGACGGCGAGACGGTTATGTGGGCCTCCCCTCCCTATCGGTGTGCGAAGTGCGAGTTTTGTCTCGTTTACCATCGCGTTCGCGTTTACGCAAAAAATATCTATGAAAAAAATCGTTTTTTTTTTTAATTTTTTTAGGACAATAAACAATTGTACAGTAGCTTAATTTTAAGGAATAACAATAATTTTACTAATTGTACAACCAGCACCATTGTCCCCAAAGTAGCATCATAATGTTCACAGAGAAACCAAAAACATTTATATTAGTAGGAAGAAAAAAAACAGTTTTTATAACTAGAATTTCAGGTAAGTATGTATACAGGCAAATACTATATAAACTCTATATACAGGTATGTATACCCACAAATTTTACTTACATACAGATTTTAACATTTGAACCACTCTTAGTATGGAGGTACTAAGAGTAGTTCAAATATTAAAATTTTCTAATTCGTCAATTAATCTTTTTTTGTAGCCATAAGATGTAAGTGAGAACATATCAATGTCAATGAAGTGGTCATTGTATGATTTCATTATAGCTCTCAAAGGGGCACGTACCCCTGCGTTCGTTCTACACTGTCTCAGTACAAACATCCTACCGGATAGTTTTGCAAACTATCCGCTAGAGGCGCTGCACATTTAGATAAGATTGTGGTAGCTAGCCAGGCGGACATTTAAAATTCCCTACCACCAACCAAACCGAGTACTTAAACATGTACCCCGCTGGGGATCGAACCCGCGACCTCCGAATCGTAAACCCAATGTTGTTTACATTGAGCCACGGACGCGGTTTATAGTTTGTTTTAACTGTTATGTCCATAAAAGGTAATTATACCTGTATTCGCAGACAGCGTGGGCATTCACTGACTGCCAGCCAGTTGTGGACTCGAGCGATGCAGAGATAGACCCGCCGCCCGGGGCCGGGACACAGGCGCCTGAAACCAAACCTGGGACGGAATATGTCAAGAATGGTGAGTCGGTGAGATGCTCAGATAAGTGGTTAATTGTATGAGTATCTCCACGCAGTACTACCTATAATAAATGTAGAATATTGTGTAGCAAAAGCCTGAATTGCCATATAGAAGAAAGAAGAAGAGAGTTTTAGTGCTGCAATTTGGTTTGGATTTGTCGTTGGCGGTAAAGAAAAAGGATGGAATTTTTTTGTATAACTAAGTGGGGTAACTATTCATCACACAACTAGCAGGATTCGAACCCGCGACCTTTTGGTATACCAGTCATGATTTCTAACCACTGCACCAAACAGGGCATCATCATCAGCCCGTAAACATCCCACTGCAGGGATATAGACCTTCCCTCGTATAATGAGGGAGTATGGGCCATAGTCCACCACGCTGGCCCATTGCAGCTTGGGTACTTCACATGCCTTTGAATTACTTCTCAGGCATGCAGGTTTCCTCACGATGTTTTCCTTCACCGTTTTTAAGAGCAGTCGGATAAATGCAAATAAGTAATTAAATTAGGTTTAAAAATTCATTGGTATATGGCCTGCCTGGGACCCGGATATGGGATGCCGGGAATCGAACCCGGACTTCCCAAAATGGGAGACCGCGTCGTAACCGCTGAGCCACCGATGCTCACCACATCAAAACTAGAAATATACAAATTGCAGGAAATATAAAGAAAAATGTGACGTCTCTCGCCGAATTCCCTTCAAAAACCTGGAGTTAATAGTTACATCTCCAGTTCCAGGTGCCAAACGCAACATGCTGTACGCGATCGTCTCTGGACTGTGGTGCGCTCTCCCGGAGCGATACAACACTCGAGGGCGGAGGCTCCACGCGCCGCAGCACGCCAGCCAGGCCATTGGGGTGCTGATGGCGCGAGCAGAGCCAGACAGGTGAGCCACCTCCTCCAGCTGTAACTCCTGGAAGACAGGATTTATATGTCTCTACTATATTAGACGCCATACTAATTACCTCCGGTACCAGGCTAGCATAACCGAGCGAGAGTCACCAGCTCATCAACTGTTGTACTCTGCACGGCGCCATGAAATGAAATTTCATCAAACAGGTCGTCGAATCGTCGTCGTCGTCGTCGTATATTTTAACATTAGTCACAAGTTCACAACTGTGTTCTTGTACAAAACATTTGCGTGTAACGGATAATATTTGAATTTTTGACAAAATTGTCAACACATCTTGAGTAGTTTAAAATTAGGGTATCTGGATCAGATCAGATCCAGATACCCTAATTTCAAACTTTCAAGTTCTCTTGTTTTCATCGTTTAATTTATTCAAATCTATAAAATTATATACATTCAAAGGTTATGAACAAATATAAGTAAAGTTTTTTTTTACATTAGGTATGTCATTGTGAATACTTTATTGTTTTGATAACTTATTTTACAAAGATACATATAAAGAGTTATCCATACACTTTAGCAAGTCTCTAACTTTGGCATAAATGTTGTCTGAAAAGATATTGTCTACAACGTGTTGTGCACAAAGTTCGGCATTACACATACAAATTGATTTTTCAATATTCGAAAACTGTGCGGCATCATATATTTCTATTCGAATCACTTTAGATCCGCGCGCGTTAGTTTTAAAAAATGATGACAGCATTTTCTTTTGTATCATGGGATTGGGACCATCGCCTTCAGTTGTCCCGACTTGAGATGGCTCGAAGTAACTTGCTATATTGTGTGTAATCTGAGAATCCATCGGCGGTGATAAGGCCCAGCTTGAATGCTAAAGCAGTGAAAACAGTAATTAATGATTAGTATGAATAATAGCATATCTAGGTAATTAAAATAAAATTAAAACATAAATTAACTCACCGACATTTTCTAGTGTGCACCAACTTCGATATAATTTTAAGTGCGAATAATAATTTTGCATATAGTTTCCATTTTTATATTACAGTTTGACTGTCAATAGGGTTCATAATTATTTAATTTTTAATTGTTCTAAACATATCATGTTATGACTGTCGGCTAAGATGCATCGGTCAATCGACACCGTAAAGCGCCGCCGCCGCGCCGCATCGAATTCCAGGAGCTGTCTACTTTTCAGTTGCGACGGCCCGCTCTCTGTTTATACCTACTGTTAATGCAGACTGTATAGGTTCTAGATCAATTAAATAAAAAGAAACGCGGGCCTCAGTTTACCGTTTGCGGAATAAACACATATATTAAATTGGTAGGCACTGTTTGTCTGTCGATCAAGTTTTACTCATACTTGATTGACTTTGTTTATATTATGGCTGTGGGACAAATAATTATCCGAGCGAACCAGAATGATTTAGTTAATTGGACTTTGGCCTGGAATAAATCTTAGACAGCATTTTATGCACAATGTGCTTTACAAAAATGGAAATAGCGCACGTGAATTTTACGTATATAAGACGAGATGGATGAAGCAGATGTCACAGTTCACATCCGGAGGAACACAGTGCTATCTCCAGAGACTTGAAGTAAGGTGAAAACCCGTGAAAAAATTACTTATTCGAAAATGTAAGTTAATTTTTTAATTATATTTTGCCTCGACTCGAAAAGAAGAAGAATTATGTTTTATCATTAATTCATCTCTCGATGTAATCACTTATTCAATTTCTTGTTTATAGAATAAACAAAACTTTTGTCGTCAGATATCATTGATCGGTTGTCTCATTCAAACCATCTTCGGTTTTTATGTTCAGTTAACTAATAAACCTGCTTATTATTTTCAGGTCTAAGAAACTACAACCATGTCAGCTTTCCGAATCGTCTGAAGATGAATCGAGGGAAGTGAAGGCGTATAGAAAACATTCACCGCGCATCGAACCGAGTGCGAATGAGCAAACGGCTTCCAGCGCATCTATCGACGGTAGCCGGAGCGCGGCGACGGCGACGACTACTAAGAAACGAAAACGCGTCCACATCAACTCTGTTCCATCTACCAAGCAGCCGTCTGCCTATGAGCTGTTTGGAACGGATAGTGAAGATGAAGAACTTGATGGTAAATCAGGAAATTATTATTCATATTTTACAACAAGATTGCCTACAGGTTATTCTCAACAAGTCCACACATCTAAGACAGGCACTTATTATATAGTACTGGAAATTTATACCGATAATGAAATCTATTCTAGCCAGTGTTCAAAGAAAAAACCGCGGCGGAATCTAATGATAAAAAATAGAACTGACGGTGACACTGAAGCGTGGTACCATCTGATGAAGTTTGTTCGCGCATCTCAGAGACAGATAAATAACTGCAAAATGATTACAATGTTCATGTAGGGTACATAAAGTCATTTTTTCTTTTCAAGATGGTGTGAAGTCGGGTCAGGCCAAGTCAAAGAAATACCCCGCTTCGTCGTCCGGTCATCGGTCTGATTGTCACATCGTGCTCGAGCGAAAGAAGTCTGAAAAGAAGGTGCCCGCCATCGATTCCGCACGAAAGCTTTCCGCCCGCGACGTGTTCGGGAGCGACAGCGACGAGGAGATTGGCATTAAGGGTAAAACACCGCCAGTACTGTGTTCGAATTTTACAAAAAGAGTGGCAAATGGCGTGTCTCGCCAAATTAATAACGATAAAAAAGGCACGCACTACGTCGAGCTAAAAGTCTACAAATGTGACGAAATTCGTAACATACAACCCATGAATCGTTGGAGGCATGCAATAGTTGCAATTAAAAATAAAACAGACGATACTTCCGAAGCGTGGGACCATCTTACCCAGTTTATCAAAGCAACACGGCGAGAATTTAAGGGCTGTCGTCCTGACGTGATTGGTTACTCTACTTATTAATTCATTTGTAATCTAAAAGTTAAATTCAAATAATCATATTTTAATTTTAATATTCTGTTATATTTTAAGTATGATAAAATATTGTAATTAGGTGTACCTGTATTGCATTAAAATTTATTAATCGTTAACGAGTGATATATTATTTTTTTCTCTTTTTACAGTTTCACCATTTGCAGCCCCGAGAATTAATGATAATGAATTAATTGAATGTTCGAAATGTCAAATTGAAATACCTAGAAATGAATACAGATATCATTTGAGAACTAATGTGCATAAAGCGAATTGTTTATTAAAGACTGAATATGATAATATTTATATTATAGCTACAGCATTTAGAAACCGTATAATTACTTATCGATTGAACCCTGTCCAGGAAAACGAGTACCTCTGTGTTGAGGCGTTCCTGCGCAGTAATCACAAATGTGTTTCAGATTTATTGAATAGATCATTAAATAAACATAACTGTATTAAAGTCAATTTCGAGATTTTCGCTTACTTTATATTACCAAATGCCGATGAAAAACAACTTAAGTCGTTTAGTACAAAATATGAAATTGTTTATAAGTACACTAATTCGAAAGAATTTTTTTCAAATATAATCGACTTTTTTAAAACTAAACTAAGTGAGTTTGAGCAATGTGAATCTGGCTGGACTTACTTATCTATGAGTCATTTAGAAATTAATATAAACAAATATTGTCCCATGAGAGGAGGCACTTACATAGAATTTTTTTAATAATGAAGGAAAGTAGTAACCCTGACAGGGTATGTGCATGAGTACTATACTATAATTACCTGTTATTAGCATAAGTATTGTGTACATGTTGCAGTTACAATAAATAAATAAATAAATAAATAAATAAGTATAGATCTCATAACTGTAATAGTATTCTAACTGTGTTGCCTAAAAATACTCTGTATTAAAATTTAAGAATTACGAAAGACAGCAAATGATTTACTTTGTTATATACGCTGATTTCGAATGTCTTTTGATAAAGCATAAAAAACAAAACTCGGAAAATACTGAATTAATAGAAATGCACCAACCTTCGTGTTTCGGATATTATATTTGCTGTTCACATGACCCTAGCCTGAACCGATATGTTTCGTACAGAGGTTCAGATTGTGTAGAAGTATTTATAAGAACTTTAATTAAAGATGTTCAAGCCATCCATGAAATATTGTCAGTTAAAAAGCCAATGTCAACCTTAACTGTTGAGCAAGAAAAGCAATATCAAAAAGCTACTTTATGTCACATATGCAATGAGGTGTTATTGGGTGATTGTTAAAACCAATATTAAAAAAGCTAAAGATTAGCCAAATCAGTTACAAAACGTCTGAAAATGAGTGATTACAGCGAGGCATTGCATAATGATACAAATGCAAACTTAAGATGTAAGATGAATATGATAAGATCTATTAAACACGTTTTATACACTCAACGAGTGAATAAGCTGGTTTTGAATAAAAATGATGACAAGAGACAAATACTCAAAGATCAAATACATACCTTGCCGTGGGGCCATTGTAATATGATATTCTGACCTTATTTTATCGAATATGTGTACTATGTAAAAAATTCTGTTGCAGACATTGTTAAACGCATTAGGTATACCTATATAGCATGATTGTTATAATTTATAATGGAAAATAAAGTATATAATGCATTTGTTTAACTTTTAAGTTTGAACTATTGTCTTGCAAATTATCTGCTTTGTATAATATATTTAATATATAATTAATAAAAATAAAAGTTCCACATCAAATTTCATGTTTAATGAATTATACTATATTTTATATCCTGAAAATACTATTTACCAAATCTACTCAAAAAATCTAAATATACAGGGCGTCCCAAAGTTATGGGACATGAAGGGGAAGTACCTTAAATATCGTAGATAGTGAATTTTGCTCAAAGAAGACTTTATGTTATTTTTAAAAGTTAGTAATTCTGCATTCATAGATTTTCTAAAAATTACTTGCTTCGGCTGGGAATCGAACCGACTTAAATGTGAAAAAAAAAACACCCTACTTTTATGATGCCAATCGAAAGAATAGCTAAAAAATAATAACTCTGCCTAAGTAAATGGACCGATTAGATGGCCGGCCAGATCCCCGGACCTCACACCATTAGATTTCTTCTTTTGGGGATACGTGAAAGATATGCTATACAAAAAGCGATACGAGAACGTAGGCGAGTTGCAAACAGAATTGTGCCATATCACATCGAGTGTTCACCATAAAATGATTAGAAAATCAACAGGCAGCGGGCTCATTAAAAGATTGGCGATTTGCGTAAGACAAGAGGGATCACATTTTGAGCATTTAATTAATTAATTTACAAAAAAATACCTACTTAATTGACTACGGCAGTTTCATGTATGTTTTTTATTTGATTAAAATGATTAATTTCACGTTGTTCCTTTCTTTTAAAATACTATGTTACTTAGGCAGAGTTATTATTTTTTAGCTATTCTTTCGATTGGCATCATAAAAGTAGGGTGTTTTTTTTTTCACATTTGAGTCGGTTCGATTCCCAGCCGAAGCAAATAATTTTTAGAAAATCTATGAATGCAGAATTACTAACTTTTAAAAATAACATAAAGTCTTCTTTGAGCAAAATTCACTATCTACGATATTTAAGGTACTTCCCCTTCATGTCCCATAACTTTGGGACGCCCTGTATAAAGGAAGAAACTGACTGACTGACTGACTGACATATCAACGCACAGGCCAAACCGCTGGGTCTAGAGTTTCCAAATTTGGCACGTAGGTTCCTTACGAGGTCTAGGGGAGCACTAAGAAATGATTTTTCAAAATTCACCCTTTAAGGGGGTGAAACAGGGGTGGGAAGTTTGTATGAAGAAACAGTATAACTTGGACATTTCGATTATTTTCGACTCGAAACTTCGCAAGAGTACTCCTAGGAACAAATAAGCTAATACGTGTTTTGAGATTTATCGATAAACAACCCCCTGGGTTGTAAAATGGGGGTTAAAACGATAAAATCGATATTGGTGTCGTTATTTAGGTTTTATGGGATGTTGATTATGAAAATGACATTTATTTTAAGTTAACCCTCTAGGGTTGAGATAGGGGTGGGGGTTGCTACCAAAAAAGTCTATATTGGACAACCCCCTGGGGTGTGAAATGGAGGTTAAAACCATATAATCGATAATGATGTCGTTATTTAGAGTTTATGGGATGTTGATTATGAATATGACATTTATTTTAAGTTAACCCTCTAGGGTTGAGATAGGGGTGGGGGTTGATACCAAAAAAATCAATATTGGTGTCATTATTTAGGTTTTTTGGGACGTTGATTACGAAATTGCCATTTGTTTTGAAGCTAACTCCTTGGGGTTAGGGAATGAGATAAGGGTGAGTTGAGATTTTTCGAAAAACAGCCCCCTGTGGTGTGAAATGGGGGTTGAAACCATAAAATCGATATTGGTGTCGTTATTTAGGTTTTTTGGGATGTTGATTATGAAAATGACATTTATTTTAAGCCAACCCTCTAGGGGTGAGATAGGGGTGGGGGATGATACCAAAAAAGTCTATATTGGTGTCGTTATTTAGGTTTTTTGGGAAGTTGATTGCGAAAATGACATTTATTTTGAAGCTAACCCCTTACGGGTTGCGATAGTGGTAGGGGTTGAAATCACAAATTCAAATTGGTGTCGAAGTCGAAGAGTCAAAGTCGAAGAGTCAATGTCGAAGATTGAAATTCGAAATTCAAAGTCGAAGGCTCAAAGTCGAAGGCTCAAATTCGAAGGCACAAAGTCGAAGGCTCAAAGTCGAAGGCTCAAAGTCGAAGGCTCAAAGTCGAAGACTCAAAGACGAAGGCTCAAATTCGAAGGCTCGAAGTCGAAGGCTGAAAGTCGAAGGCTCAAAGTCGAAAGCTCAAAGTCGAAAGCTCAAAGTCGAATGTTCAAAATCGACGGCTCAAAGACGAAGGCTCAAAGTCGAAGGCTCAAAGTCGAAGACTCAAAGTCGAAAAGTAAAATTCATAGTCAAAATCATAGTCAAAATCATAGTCAAAGTCATAGTCAAAGTCATAGTCATAGTCATAGGCAAAGTCATAGTCGAAGTCATAGTCGAAGTCATAGTCATAGTCAATGTCAAAGTCATAGTCAAAGTCATAGTCAAAGTCATAGTCAAAGTCATAGTCAAAGTCATAGTCAAAGTCATAGTCAAAGTCATAGTCAACGTCATAGTCAAAGTCATAGTCAAAGTCATAGTCATAGTCAAAGTCATAGTCAAAGTCATAGTCAAAGTCATAGTCAAAGTCATAGTCAAAGTCATAGTCAAAGTCATAGTCAAAGTCATAGTCAAAGTCATAGTCAAAGTCATAGTCAAAGTCATAGTCAAAGTCATAGTCAAAGTCATAGTCAAAGTCATAGTCAAAGTCATAGTCAAAGTCATAGTCAAAGTCATAGTCAAAGTCATAGTCAAAGTCAAAGTCATAGTCAAAGTCATAGTCAAAGTCATAGTCAAAGTCATAGTCAAAGTCATAGTCAAAGTCATAGTCAAAGTCATAGTCAAAGTCATAGTCAAAGTCATAGTCAAAGTCATAGTCAAAGTCATAGTCAAAGTCATAGTCAAAGTCATAGTCAAAGTCATAGTCAAAGTCATAGTCAAAGTCATAGTCAAAGTCATAGTCAAAGTCATAGTCAAAGTCATAGTCAAAGTCATAGTCAAAGTCATAGTCAAAGTCATAGTCATAGTCAAAGTCATAGTCAAAGTCATAGTCAAAGTCATAGTCATAGTCAAAGTCATAGTCAAAGTCATAGTCAAAGTCAAAGTCATAGTCAAAGTCATAGTCAAAGTCATAGTCAAAGTCATAGTCAAAGTCATAGCCAAGGTCATAGTCAAAGTCATAGTCAAAGTCATAGTCATAGTCAAAGTCAAAGTCATAGTCATAGTCATAGTCAAAGTCATAGTCAAAGTCATAGTCAAAGTCGAAGTCATAGTCAAAGTTTTAGTCAAAGTCATAGTCATAGTCAAAGGGGTGAATAGAGTTTCCAAATTTGGCACGTAGGTTCCTTACGAGGTCTAGGGGAGCACTAAGAAAGGATTTTTCAAAATCACCCTTTAAGGGGGTGAAACAGGGGTGGGAAGTTTGTATAAAGAAACAGTATAACTTGGACATTTCGACTATTTTCGACTCGAAACTTCGCAAGAGGACTCCTAGGAACAAATAAGCTAATACGTGTTTTGAGATTTTTCGAAAAACAACCCCCTGGGTTGTGAAATGGGGGTTAAAACCATAAAATCGATATTGGTGTCGTTATTTAGGTTTTATGGGATCTTGATTATGAAAATGACATTTATTTTAAGTTAACCCTCTAGGGTTGAGATAGGGGTGGGGGTTGCTACCAAAAAAGTCTATATTGGACAACATGTTGTTTATAAGGAAGTACTTTAATAAATATAAACCAGTATTTTTCAGAAAGGTCTTTTAATGGATCCCTGTCTTAATTCATTTACCTGGCAAAACACTAACATGGTTCCACATACCTGTTATCTGCCCAGGGTCTTTTCCTGTTTGAGATAAACTCTACATGGTAATTTTTCTGCTGAATGTATTCCCGTGGGAAAGTAATAAAGTTTTGATTCATGTAGTCTACGCGGACGAAGTCGCGGGCAGCTGCTAGTACAATATAAAAATATTGTCGCTCAGCAAAAACACTCAGATAATTTTGTGAATTCTTCGAGAGTACTTCTAATTAACCTATTATATCATTAATGAAGTTGATTAAACATCCAATTTCATTAGAGGTGAAAAGCTTGAATTTAGAAAAACATGAACATGATACGAAACATAGCGCATTGTTACCAAATTCATTTCGAAGCTTAATATGTGGTCCATCGAATTGTGGGAAAACAAATGTTATGCTTAGTTTATTATTACATGAAAATGGTCTCAAATTTAAAAACATTTATTTGTATTCTAAAACAGCGTTTCAACCAAAGTACCTATTTTTAAGCGAGATCCTACGAAGAGTCCCCGAGACAATGTTTTTCATTTTTAACGCAAATCAAGAAGTTATACATCCCAACGAAGCTTTAAGAAATTCTGTTATGATTTTTGATGATGTCGCTTGCGAGAACCAAGCTAATATCCGGAACTATTTCGCTATGGGAAGGCATAAAGGAATAGATTGTTTCTATCTATCGCAAACTTACTCGAAAATACCAAAACAATTAATTCGAGATAACACAAACTTTTTGATTGTATTTAAACAAGACGACGTGAATTTAAAACATTTGTATGAAGAACATGTCAATTCTGATATAGAGTGGTTAAAATTTAAAGAACTCTGTACTACCATATGGAAAGAGCCACATAATTTTTTGATAATAAACAAAGATTGCGCTTTAGATAAGGGAAGATATAGAAAGGGATTCGACTTATTTATTGATCTCGAGCTATACGAGTAATATATTTAATTCTTACGTTTAAATAAATATCAGTATAATTTTCTCATTTACAAAAAACAGGCGTGTGCTTAGTAAAGCTAACTATGGAGAAAAAAATTAAGGAACAGTTGATAAAATCTGTTAACACAATAAAAAGTAAAATAAAACAAATACGAGATGTAGATTATAAAACCGATTTAAATATGAATAGGATATTGAGACCTGTAGTAGAACCCTTAAATGCTCTTGCTCAATTAGGAACCAAAAACGATGTTCAAACAACAACAACAGACAAAAATAATATTATTCCGGATCCGTCTCACAGTTTTAGTTCATCTACGAAATATGAGGACGCGGATGATAGCGAAGACAATGCTGCGATATTTGATTGTGGTGAAAACTTAAATAAGGAAATCTTAGTGAAAAGCCCTATTCAAAAATGCATAAAAAAACCGCTATGTAAAGAGGATACGGATATCATTTACGATGATATAAATGTTCCTTTCGGTGTACGGAGTGAAAACCGAAACTTATTTATAGGAAACTCGGGAGTAACATTTACAGTATTCGATAATCCTTTAGATAAAGATAAAGTTTATTTGATGAATATTAATAAGAAACAATACGAAATAACTCCAGGACTAAAAGAGTTATTACTTCGAAAAAATCCTGACCTCTCATTAGTATCCGATCGAGATCGACTAGTCTATAAAGATATATTATGTCATACTCACGTGCATAAAAGACATTACAATTCAAAGGAACAAATTAAAGGTGATAAAAGTGCTAAATATCGTGAAATAATCAGACTTCTATTTATAGAATCATCAAATATTAATGACGCTGACGCTGAACTTAATCAAAAGCGGGGTGGCAATTTGCCTAATTTGAAAAAGTACAAAGGAGATATGGATTTGGTCTATTGGGATGACCCCAATGAGTTGATCGAAAGGCTTAAAATACTAGTTGCTTCTAGAGATGCTGGTAATAGTAATCATGATAATGAAATAATATCAATAATTGAAGAATTGAAGGAAGCTGGTATTATCAAAGAATAAAAAGCAAGCACTCCTAGTAAATCAATCAGTTTTAAAGTATTGCTACAAGATGATAGTGTTCAATAAAACACTTAACAGTAATTCGAAATGCAGCAATATTCAACGGTCACCCATAAAGAAAAGACGTGTTAAAGCTATAAACAAAATAACTGGAAGTAATAAGGTTTTTCTTCAAACACTTGGATTCAAAGTATGAGTATACTGCAAATAACGGATTTGCCTGCCTTTGACAACTCAATTGAAAGTTACGAAATTCATACTTATAACCCGTATAACAATAGTTTTAACGAAAATGATGAAATCAGGATTCCCATACATCAACAAGATATTTATATTTTACCATCGGCTAGTTTCATTTACATCGAAGGTCAAGCGATGGTTTTCGAAAAAGATCTTAAGGCTTTGTCTGAAGTGGAATTCACTAATAATCCGTTTATGTTTATGTTCCAAGATATCAGATACGAAATAAACGGTGTTGAAGTAGATCGTATAAAAAATGCTGGAATAACAACAACCATAAAGTCTTATATATCAATGAATGGTGGAGAAAGCAAAGTAGCTGCAGTGTGGGGTTGGAATTTGAAGGGGACAAAGAGCAGCGGTCTTTTCAATGTTATTATTCCACTAAACAAAATAATGGGATTTACAGAGGATTATAATAAAATAATCATGAATTGTAAACATGAACTTATCCTAACCAGAAGTAATAGTAATTTAAACAGTGTTAAAATTACCGAAGATAAAACTGTACAAATCAATATACAAAGAATACAATGGCGCGTACCTCATGTTAAAGTATCTGACCGCGAAAGACTTTCACTACTTAAATTATTAGAAAAAGATAGACCTATACAATTAGCTTTCAGAAATTGGGATTTGTATGAATATCCTTTGCTACCCAAGACAACCAAACATTCATGGTCTGTCAAAACAGCATCTCAACTAGAAAAACCTCGATATGTTATCTTTTGCTTACAAACGAACAGAAAAAATAGTAAAACTAAAGATTGTTCTGTATTTGACCATTGTAAAGTAACTAATGTCACTTTGTTCCTCAATTCACAATACTATCCATACGAAAATCTAAATTTGAAATTCGCGGACAATAAGTACAGTATATTATATGAGATGTATGCGAAATTTCGTCAGTCCTATTACAACCATCCTATGGACCCGCTGATCGAACTGACTGACTTTAAGAACCGAGCTCCGTTGTTTGTCATTGATTGTTCGCGACAAAACGACACTTTGAAAACAGGGCCTGTTGACGTTCGATTAGAAATAGAAACTTGTGAAGACATTCCCGATAATACAACCGCATATTGTTTGATTATTAATGAACGAATAATAGAATACAAGCCCCTGAGTAATATAGTTCGGAAACTAACATGAATGCTATAGTGGATGTTCAAGGATTTAAGACAGATGAAAATAAGTTTATTTTAAAAGAAATAGCAATATACTGTAATAAAAGTATCCAAGTATTCCTTATCAAACAACCTTTTCCATTTTATGATTTAAGTAAAACTGAAAGAAAACAAATAAGTTGGATTGAAAGAAACAGAGGAATACATTGGAATGAGGGCTCTATTCCATATTCAAATCACAAGAATGTTATTGTCAGCCTTTTGAAAGATAAAACTATATTTACTAAAGGTATAGAGAAGATATTCTGGACTAAAGAAATTACACAAAATAATAATGTTTACAATTTAGAAGAAGTAACAAATTGCCCCAGTTTAATAAATTTGTATGACAAGTTTAAATTATCAAACCTGCGCATATCATAACAATACATGTGCTCTGAAAAATGTACTTTGTTTAAAAAAATGGTGTTATGAAAATAATATACATATATAATAGCGTAATGTGTTTTTTTTTCATTTAATATCCCGATCTCTACTGCAATAAATATTAAGCAATGAATAACAAATTAATTCAAGTGGGTGATGTAGTGGACATCGTCATTGACGAGTTACATTTATGCGGTCTCCATATAGTTAAAATAATAAAATTTGAAAATTATGATGGTATCTTAATACCGAACTCATTGAAAAAAACATGTAATATTTTCTATAAAGGTTTAAGGCTCACTGCTCGTGTAATAAGACTAAATAATTTTTTTGTAGATGTGATACCAATTCAGTAGTTGAGCTGATATGAAAATGAAATTATGAACTTGCATAAATGAAATGATGTAAACAAGAGAAGTTGAAAGTTTGAAATTAGGGTATCTGGATCTGATCTGATCCAGATACCCTAATTTTAAACTATATGAATGCAGAGAAACGGAACTAATTTCCTATTATGATTAGGTGGAAATTGAAATAACGAACTAAAAAAATACTATTTTCAGCTTACAAATCCCGGCGTTCCCCGTGTACACCCGTTCGGGGGAGGTGCGGGTGTCTGTGGAATACGTTCCGGACGCGGATGTGCGGATGTCGCCGCGAAGGGGGCGGTTGGTGCGGAGGTGAGACATTATATCATTCTTAAATCAATGTGGCTTGCATATAGAACGAATGAGTGAAAGGTGAATAACGAAAAGAATATACCGGCTTAGTTTTTTACCCTGAGGAATAAAATATTAGGTAAGTGACATAGAAGGTATTGGCATATAGGTTTTTTTTTTCTTTATCAAAACCATCATCGAATAAAGCGTTGTGTCATAGAGCCTATTTCACAAAAGTTACATCATTAAATTATATAATTAAAAAAAACTTGGTGAAAATATGAGTTCCAAATAAATTTCGTATGATAAGAACCCTACGAATCCAGCCAGTCGCATATATATGCTAACCCGTTGTGCATAAAAAAAACGTACGTCAGTCAAGTGACTGATGTACCTACAAATGATGTAATTAGTGGAAACTATTTTGGCTTATGTGTTGTATTTTTGTTACAAACCTATTGTATTAGTATTAGCTGTTTGTTTCCCAGAAGTAAATAAAAAAAAAAAAAAAAAAGGTCAGGTGCGGTCTACCACTGTCACGTCCTCATAAATAGTGGTACTCAGCACGGGCGCCTACTTAAGGTGAACGGTGCCGTTCTAGTGAAATTAACCCGACAAACGTTGCAGAGTGTATGTGTAGGTTGTACCTATTACGAAAGAAAAAAAAACATTAAAGTTAACAGATTTTATTTAAAAAATAAAATTTAGAAATGGAAATTTTGCGAGTTGAGCCTTAATGGTCGCGCGCTCTAAGTACTTTGCCACAATACACAAACAAATGCCGCGGTATCTTTCAAGACGCCTCTGGCCCACCACTCGCCGCTCGCCGCCGACGGTGAAACCCTTTGGCGTCTTCCATATCAATGGAACGTTGCCCGTTTTTTCCTATTGATAAAACAAGGAACAATCGAAATGAAGTAATTCTGTTAATGTGTATTTTCATTTGCACTTACATTTAATTTTTACTCGGAAACAAAATTTTTAAGGCCACTTTTTTTAATGAATATATATTATTTTATACCATACCTACTCTAAAAAGCTTATTTTATTCACGCAAAACAGTGAATAAAAAGGCCTTTTATTCACTGTTTTGGTGTATGAATTTGGAACACAAAATATATCCGATCTCCATTTCAATGCTTACACAAACTCCTTGCGCTAAGATTCGAAATTCAAACTCTTTGGTGCAAATAAATTCTCGAGATTTGATTGGTCGATATTTGCGACAAGGAGTTTGGCATTAGATTAATAAATATTGTTTCACAAGTTGACCACCCTGATGATAATAATAAGAAAATTACGCTTAATTTCAGTCATTGCTCTAATTTTAATGTCCATTTCAATTAATGTAACATTTATTATTTCTTGATTAAATTTCTATTTTCGCTTAAATTATGTCTTTTTCTCGTAGTCATGGTATAAAGTATAGTATGCAACTCCTGAATAAAGTACGAATTTATATCGAGGGCCATGAATCACTCGCGTCGCTCAGGATTCTAACAGTTGAATCACTCGCTGCGCTCGTGATTCAATCATCTTAAATCACTCGCTACGCTCGTGATTCAATCGTTAGAATCCTTCACTTGCTCGTGACTCATCTACGGCCCTCGCTTTAAATCCGTCCTTTATTCACTAGTTGCATAATATACTATTATTTTCATGTACGTGCAATTGCCAAAGTTGGTCGGGTTAATTTTGTTAGAGCTTATATGTCTACCTTGAACCCCATTTATTACCGCCAGTACCAGGCTACAATAACGGGCTATATTCCACAGGTTCATGCGATTTGTCTTCGCTGAAGTTCTGCGCGTGCGTCGTCGCGGCATGAAGCTGCAGAGTGAGGGATCAACGCATAACAACTATTACATCGTGCCTACTATCAAAAGTGAGTATTTTTGAGCTCATAAACGCGGATGTCTATTGCAAAATTTGACGACCAGTTTCGTGTAGTGGTCGACTGTTCGGACCTAACATTACCGTGTAAGCTTGAATATGAACTTGTTCGTATTTTATGAAACCGAGTTAACTATTAATCAATGAAAGCCATCATAAAACAGACATTATTTACCAAAGGCAATAAAATTTCTGACTATTTGGATGATAAGCAAGCATGGTATGTAAGCTCGGCGATATTCAGTCTAATTATACAATATAATAAAATTGTAACCCAAATTTATTTAAAAGAGCAACCCTTGAGTTTCTTGCTCGCTGGAGAATCAGCTTTGTGAATGAGCAATATTGTAGTAACTTTAATAATAAAATAAAAAATGTGACTTTTTCAAGTGATAATTTTTATCCTACGAAATAAATTTTAATTTGACTATCAGTGTTGCTTTCGCTCGTGCGTCACCAGCCGGCGTAACCACTGTTCAGTATAGAACCTCGCCTGACGCTGTCGGCACATAAATATAAAGACTGGCGCCATCTATCGGCGAACCCGTGAACCCACCACTAATCGATTTATTCACTTCAATAGGTACAAGTGTTCCTTTCTCACGGGTTCCAGGAAAATCCGATAGATGGCGCAAATCAAAATGCATATAACTGGCGCGCGGCCAGTTTTGCTTTCTCTTCCAATCGGTGCAACATTCCAACAATAAATCTTCGAAGTGACCGCAGCTGCCGTTTATGTTCTCCCAACAACCACGTAGTAAACGCTTTTACGTTCGATCGGTAAATTTGGTACCACGTATACGCCCTTGAAGTAAGAATAAGGGGATAAACGTCTAATGGATATCTAGTTGCCATAATTTACTTCTAGGGCGTTTACGTTGTACCAAATTTAGCGATCGAACGTGTCGTGTATTGGTTTAAAAAAGAGAAAAAAAAAGAAAGAAAAGTGTTGTATAATTAACTCACTATAATTTTATAAAAGAGGTTGCCGGGATAAACTCTGGTAGGGAATCGAACCCTTAGATCAAGGACCTCTTGTTCATCAATAACTGCAGGGTGTGATCGTGGTAATAATGAAACGCTGGAGATCTTGGACAATTTATCCCCCTTGTAATCTTCTAATAAACGCGAGACATGGCGGTTACGGCCGCAGTGGAACAATATCACTTAAAGTCTTTAGCCGTCGATAAGTATACGCCTTTTAAACGACGCGACGATAACGCACTCGCGCATTAAGTGCTGGCCAGCAAGGACGGGCAATGCATTGTTATTTAAAGGAAACGCACTCACGGTTTGTCCGCTTCCGCTATTGATGGTGTTACATCCGTACGAAGGGGTGGACGCTCGTAGACGAGGAACCTGGACGGTCAGAGCCGCCCTTGGCACTGGGAGTCGGACGACGACGGCCGCTGGAGCCTAGCGGCAGAGAGCCACGGAGCCTAGCGGCAGAGAGCCACGCGGCGGGCAAACCTTGGCGTCGTGTCGCAGACGCAGAGTACGCCCGCGACACCTCCGAGCTGGAGTCCTCCGGATGAGTCACCTCCGCGTCGCCCTCCGACGCGCGATGCCAGCGGCGATCGCCAGGAGTAGAACGCGAGGGAGCCCCCAGGATATCTTGTCGCACATCACCGCACAACGAAGACCGTGTACACGATTCACAGTCACTCCAACGAATAGCCGCACTGCACTAATATTTAACTAAATTTGGAACGGAGGATGTCCAAGAATTAACAAAAAACTATCCTATAGATTAGACTACTTATTATTTCAACCACCTCGCCAAGGAGGCACGGGGCGAAGCACCCACAGATGTCGACCCATCTCACCCGAGTTCCGTTCGCGACGGTGATAAGTAAAAACTTTCGCTGACAGCAGCTGTCAACCGGAGCCCGAGCGGCGTGGTGTCGCTTTCGTGTCCTGATGCCGACTGCCTGGGACAGATTGGTGGTATGCTCTCGCGCCGAGCTGTGCGGGGGGAAGCTAGTGTTGAGCTAGAACACGGTTTTTGGAATGTTCGATTTATTTGACATCTAGAAAGACTTGATATTTATTTTACTTTTGTATATTTGAAGCAGGCTAATACATTTATACGCTTGTTAACTTAATGTCGTTCCGTAAAACTCACTAGTTAACATGTAATAAATGATTAAAGGAAACCGGTGTGCGAACCGAATACACTTGACAGCACTAGTTGCCTGAATTTTTAATTGTCAGATTTATTTATTTACCTTCGCATGAAAAAGTTAAATTTATTTCAGTATTCAGCAAGGAAAGCTGCATAATGTGAAAGATCGAGTTTTTCTGATTCCAACAATACCAGTAACGTGACGATCTGTGCTAATTTCGCGACGTAATACGTCCTAACCTTTTTGCAATTTATCGACTAATTCAAATCGAAATTCCAATGTAAGTGTTGCATATTAGATTATGTTCGCATTTGAATGGTGACGGCACAAGAGCCAGGAACCGACAAATAGAATAGGTTTGACGTGAACGCTATTCTTTATCGAAATACAAACCCCCTGTGACGTCAGCATACAGAGCGATTCATTGTTAGTTGTGTGTTATACACACGACAAACGTAATTTTTTTTACTTATTATGGCTCCTGACCTATTTTTCTAGGGAGCTAGTCAAAAAAAAAAATTTAATAAGATAAAACTATCACTTGGACATGTTACATTTGATAATATAACAATAATAATAAATATCTTTGCACATACACACAGCGCCATCTAGTTTCACACTAAGCAACTAGGCTTGTATTATGGATACCAGATGGTTGATAAACTACACAAATACATTTTTTTTTGTAAATAAATACATAAATAAATAAAAAACATCCATAACTGGGGATTCGAACCCCGAGTGGGATATTTATTGTTGCTGTGGAATAGAGAATGTTTTGTACGGTTGTTAGTTTTATTAAGTGTCGCGAACAGAAGACACATGGAGATATTGACATGCGGATATTTTCTTTTTCGAATAATTTTTTTCGAAAAGTGGTCCGATACACAACCCCCTTACTCCGACAAATTAATAAATCATAGATTGATTTTTACGGATAAAATGTTGTTATTCATCCCGTAAACATTAGAAGTGGCCCACTGTACCCCAAAGATCATTGTCGGACTGACCTTTAGTTTTAACCGTTCGGCTGACAGCAACTAACCTCATCCCAAGAGTTATTACTCCTACGCAGTGACTTCTCATTTCCTACCAACTCTGTCCTCAAAGAAACCATTTTTTTTTCACCAGCGACGCGCGAGGACGGCTCCACCAAAATAGACATCGACTGGTCGTTCCTGGAGCTGATCTATCAACACACCGAAGAGAAGAAGCACTCGGAGGTGGAGAAACCACTCTTTTGGTATCAGGACGAGGAAGAAGTCGATAGGTATTGTGAATGTTAAAAAAATAAAAAATAGTTAAAATTATATTTATTTCGAAACAGCTTATTCATAAGTTAGGTACACTAGCATTTGGATTCTCCTAGTATAGGCAAATAGATTTGCCTGTGTCAGGAGGGGCCACTCATTCATAAAACAGTGTACATCGGTTCCGAAACAGCAGGTTACAACTACACTATTTTGTGTAGTGCGGTGTGGGGTGAGTGTGTGTGTGCGTGTGTGCTCGTGCGCGCCTGCGTGTGTGATATATATATATATATAATGATGTTTGTTATGTTACATATCTTAACATGCTTATCAACCTGTTAATATCAATTACGTTAAGCAACCTTAAGAGGCTTTATTCGATCAAATGGCGTCCTCATTGGATAAATTTAGATTCCTTTTTAAATACAGAATAAATCAAAAAAATCGCGCTGACTTTCACTCGAGAAGCCTAGAAGCTAATTGTAAATAATACCTAAATAGCACTTTGGTGGGGGTTATTTTCCAGAATTCAAAATTATAAAATAGTGGCCGTTTTTATCAATAATCTAAATTTTTCGAAAATAACAGTAATTTTTTTAAAAATAATAAATAAATATTTCGAACACTTACACCAATCATCTATTCCCAAACTAAGCTTATGCTATGGATACTAGATAACGGATAAACATACATAAATATTTATATAAACATCCAAGACTCGGGAATAAATGTTCGTATTCGTATTAAAGCTAATTATGTATTATTTATAATTAGTTTTTAGTCTTCTCGAATGTAAGTCAGCCCTTAGATCATGTAATTTCATCGGTATCGTCATCGATTACGTTGACCAATCAGAAACCATCAAATTGCCGAGCAACAACCATCAGATTGCTATTTTTCCAATATTTCTACGTATTTGTATTTTTCAGTGCACCGTACAACCAATTGGTCACGAAACATTACAAGCGCGACAACAGAGTGAAGAAGATGGAGAATCCCCTTCTGAAGCCAGGAGAGAGCTTCGTGTTCGACCCTGACAAGTATAGGGAAGCGGTGGTGACGCCCTGGTACAGGAACCAGGATCAACCGCAGGTGCGATGTAACTAGTTTTCAATCTCCGATGACTCTTACTTGGTTATGCTAGCCTGGTACCGGCGGTAATAAGTCTGGGGTCCGAGGTGGTATAGAGTGTGAGCCGTGCAGAGTACCACTGTTGATGAGGAGGTGACTCTCAGTCGGTTATGGCAGCCTGGTACCGCCGGTACTTAATCTGGGGTCTAAATTGGTATAGAGTCGCGTAGGGCATCGTCTACCTTCAGTAGACCCCGTGTAGAGTACCACTGTTTATGAGGAGGTGACTCACTCGGTTATGGCAGCCTGGTACCGCCGGTAATTAGTCCTGGGTGGGTGGTATACAATCAATTAAGGTATCGTCTACCCTCAGAAGCGTTGTAAAGACTACCACTGTTGATGAGAACGTGACGTGGTTATGGCTGTCTGGTGCCGCCGGTACTGAAACTGGGGTCTAAATTGGTATAGAGTCACGTAGGGCACCGTGTACCCTAAGTAGGCGTTGTGAAGAGTACCACTGTTGAAGAGGACTTGATTCTCACTCGGTTATGTTAGCCTGGTATCTCCGGTAATTAGTCTGGGGTCCAAGGTGGTATAGAGTCGCGTTGGGCATCGTCTACCTTCAGTAGACGCCGTGCAGCATACCACTGTTGATGAGGAGGTAACTCGCTCGGTTATGCTAGTCTGGTATCTCCGTTAACTAATTTGGGTGTCCAAGGTGGTATATAGTCACGTCAGGGCACTGTCTACCTTCCGTAGACGCCGTGCAGTACCGCTGTTGATGAGGAGGTGACCCTTGCTCGGGTATGCTAGCCTGGTATCTCCGGTAACTAATTTCAAGTAGCATCGGTAGCATCTCAAGCTTGTGCACCTAATCAAACTGGCGGGTGAGTGGTAGAATAATTGGCCTTTTCATTTTATATACAATTTTCATAATCACAGATTTCTATTTTATTTATTTATCGTGTACCATACAGTCAGCAATAGAGTCACATTGAGTAGTGATGGTAATCCCAAAAGCTTAGCTTGTGTTTCTAATGTAATCCATTTGGATTAAACTTTAAAATTCAACATCCATGTTTTTAAATAGTATAGGAAACCGCCGGTACTAGGCCAGCATAATCGAGCGAGAGTCATTTTCTCGCCAACAGTGGTGCTTGACACGGCGCATATTGATGGGCGACAATATCTTTGATATGAACATTCGTGCTCTATTATTTGCCAAACTGAAAGGTTGTGCATGCGTGAGCTCTCACTACTGAGACAGACTTGAGACACTATTAGTGTGACGGCGAGACGATCTGTTTGGTGTAGTGGTTAGAAACTCTGCTGCTATATCAAAAGGTCGCGGGTTCGAATCCCGCTAGGGGCATATGTTTGTACGATGAATACAGACATGTATTCCCGAGTTATGGTTGTTTTTCATTTATATATGCATTTATTCACAAAAAAAAAAATTGTGTAGTTTATCAACCACCTGGTTTCCATAATACAAGCCTAGTTGCTTAGTATGGAACTAGATGGCGCTGTGTGTATGAAAATGAAAATGAAAAATGTTTATTTCAGTACCTTAATAAAACAATCAATGAGATATCGGGGGTCTCCTTTTAAGTATAAAATACCTGTGTTAGGAAGCTCCGCTCTTCCATAACTAAATGTTAAATAAATGTCCAATCAAGGTTAAGGTGAAATAGGTTAATATTATGCTACTTATAAAATAAGAATGAAATAAAAATGTAATAAAAAATGTGTATGTGCGAGAGATATTTATTATTATTATTAGTCATCTCGCTCACAGGCGCTGGCTTGCAGCTAGGCTTCGTTGTTCTCCTAATAAATCTATGCTAAACTGGCCTTTTGATATAAAACTATTATTTGTTTGGTAAAATAGAAATCTACATACATAAATACAGTAAAAATAAGAATTGAGTGGAAAGTTGAATACCTTCTTTTTGGTCTACAGTTTTTCCTAGTTGCTGAAATATGCTGGAACCTAAGCCCAGACTCGGCGTTCCCGTCGTCCACCCATACGAGCTTCCGGAACTATTACAGCAGTAAATACGGCGTGGTGCTCTCACAACCGAACCAACCTCTACTGGATGTGGACCACACCAGCGCCAGATTGAACCTGCTCACTCCCAGGTGAGTCGGTTATCACTTGAAATGGTCCTTGTGAATGTTACCCGCTCAATTCCCATTATAAGATAAGATGGCCAGTCCCCCAAATGTGGTTGGGGTTTCCGGGTCAGTACGCTTCCACCTTCGACCTCATCTTCACTTAACATCAGTTGTGATTGAAGTCAAGTACCAACCCGTTGTGCATAAAAAAAAATATTCTTATGCGTCGGTGTGTGTGTCTGTGTCTGTTTGTGTCCGTGTGTTTGTATCTGTTTGTGTGTGTGTGTCAGTGTCTTTGTGTCTGAATGTTTGCGTGTTTGTGTTACTGTGTCTCTGCCTTCCCCTACGGGAAACAGGCGTGACTTTATGTATGTGGGGATATGAGTGAGAATAAAACAGAATATTCACAACACATAGTTTTATTAAGTAAAACCTCAAAGCTCGTACAAAGATCCTTTTCTTTAATTTTAAATAAGCCCCGCATTCGCACACTATCACGCACCGTTCTCAAAAAGGAAGTCCCTCCATTTTTCCCTTCTCCCGGTCACTCTCACATTCACTCGTTCTCACAGCACTCTATCTACCAATCATACATTCTCACACCCTACATGTATGTTATATGTTTATATAACATACATATGTTTACGAAAACTTAATGTATGTAAGAAAAAATCTAGAATCGTTTAAGAAAAATAGTGATATACATAATGTTAATACCAGATATAAAAATAAACTTGCTGTTCATGTCAGCCGTTTACACAAAGTCACTAAGTCATTTAAGGGGCAATTATACGCTTTTATATAGGGTTCCGGTGGGCATTCAAAATTTACCTTTAAATAAATTCAAAACCATCATAAAACAGACATTATTTACCAAATGCTACTACTATAAAATTTCTGACTATCTGGATGATAAGCAAGCATGGACATAGACCGCTCGGCGATATTCAGTCTAATTATACAATACAATATAATTAATTGTAACCCAGACTTATTTAAAAGAGCAACCCTTGAGTTTCTTGCTCGTTCCTTCTCTGGGGAATCAGCTTAGTGAATGAGCAATAATGTCAAAAACTTTAATAACAATATAAAAAATGTGACGTTTTCAAGTGATAATTTTATCCTACGAAATAAATATTTTTTTTGATTTTGATTTTGATATAATGACTGGCTACGTATGAATCGTTTCTTACCCAGGTACGTGAACCGGAAAGGCGTAGCGTTGCCAGTATCGTCGGAAAGGACGAGACGCGCCAAACGCGACCGCTTGGATCAGAAACAGATCCTAGTGCCGGAGCTATGTCGGGTTCATCCATTCGCTGCTCCGCTGTGGTTCGCCACCGTCGCCCTGCCATGTGTACTTTACAGGTGAGGATGTTATAAAAACTTGTTAAAAATATGTGTTGGTGAAAAGCGTGCTCTGTTAGCGACTGAGACGGATCCTATGTTTTAATACAGGGTATGTTCTACCTATGTACCAAATTGCGTTGTTAATCGAGTTGCGTTAATATTAAGTAGTACAGTGGCACTACTCTGCCTTTCGGCCCCACAGAATACCAGCGCCGTGGTTGCTCCAACCCGACACATGCTGACACCTTTTTGCACCTATCTGTAAACAAGAATCGGCTTGTATCTAACCATACACACGTGTCTGACGAAATCTCTCCGAATTAATAACCTTTGAAGTTTGATTCTGAAATAGCCAGGCATGCGAACGAGCTATAGTGTTTTTCACATAGCATGGGTACGGGGACGTTTGAGATTTGACGTCTCTAGAGATGTGGTAAGGATACAATAGAATTTAAAAACTTAAAATAAAGAATCAACTTTAATGACAATAATTTAAGAGAAAAAAAAAACAAGATAAATAAAATAAGTGATTTGACAAGATTACAACATGGCGGCGATTCCATTACTTCGAAAAATATAATAATAGTGTGGCTATTAAAAATAAACGCCAACAGAAACACGCTTTTTGTATATTTTACAATATTAAACGATTGATCGATTATAACGATTAAATTGAGTCAATCTCTACAACCAACCGTTCCATTTAATACGTAAATATTGTAAATCTAGAAAATTTCGTAGGAATAAAAATAGTATATGTTTTGAATGGAAATTAACACAGATTTTTGATTTATTGAAACCTTTTTCTAAATTCAGGTTAATTTTCTATATTCCCTATTTTTGATTGCTCCAAAACACAACAAACGTGAAATGAAATGTAATCAAACGTCCCCGTACCCATGCTATGTGAAAAACACTATAGTTATGTCTAACGATGATTATCATCTAAATAGTTTGATATTTTTTAATATATCTACTCACCAGCAAGACTTGTTTTACAGAATTAACGCCCTGCTGATAGCTGACGAGATCAGGCGCGCGGTGGCCATAGATGTGGGTCTGGGCATACCTAAGATCGACGACTCCACGTGCCCTGGCTTCCAATGGCCGCCGCTCGACTTTGGCTGGAGTTTAGCAGAGGTATACGCCCACGGAATACACTACAGAACACACTTTCATATGTCGGGTTTGACTTTAAGTTTGAAATAAACCGAGCCATGAAATGAAATGAAATTAAACAAGATGATGAATTAGTATCGCGGCCACTTATATTACATAGCAGTCAGTCTAATCACTACATCACTGTCATAAAATTAATTAGTATAGACTGACTGCTATGTCATATAAGTGGTCGCGATGCTAATTAATGTTACGACTTTGGTGTAGTGGTTAGAGGCTGCTATGTCATATAAGTGCGGCCACTTATATGATATGGCAGTCAGAGTCTCTGACCATTACATAATAATAATAATAATAATAATAATAATAAATATTTCGGACACTAACACCAATCATCAAGTCCCAAACTAAGCAAAGCCTGTACTATGGATACTAGATAACGGATAAACATACATAAATATTTATATAAACATCCATGACTGGGGAATAAATGTTCATATTCATCATACAAACATTTACCCGTCGCGGGATTCGAACATCAATTAGTATTGCCATCATTTATATGACATAGCAGTTTAGCCGAAATCGTAAAATAAATTAATATCGCAGCCACTTATATGACATAGAAGTCAGTCTCATATACTACACCGAAGTCGTAAAATAAATCAGTATCCCGGCCATTTATATGAAATAGCAGTCAGTCTCTAACCACTTCACCAAAGTCGTAAAATAAATTAGTATCGCGGCCACTTATATGACATAGCATTCAGTCTCTAACCACTTCACCAAAGTCGTAAAATAAATTAGTATCCCGGCCACTTATATGACATAGCATTCAGTCTCTAAGTATTACACAAGTCGTCAAATAAATCAGTATCGCGGGCACTTGTATGACGTTGACAGTACTGTTCTGTAAACCGAAGTATTTGATAATTTCAGGTACTCAACGCCGATTCGGAGAAGATCGAGAGGAAGAAGGACGAAGAAGATCCAAGTAGAAAAGCGGAAAGAGAAAATACGTATGTATATTGTACCGCCATATATTGGCAAAGTAACCGACCTTTGTAAGGTTCAATTCACTATATCCGGAGTACTTGTCAGATCATATATGGGACCTCCCTAGCGTACACCGCATTTCAAATAAGAAAAAAATTATTGTAATGCTACATATTACATAGAGTTGCTAACCACTACACCAAACAAGTCGTAAATTTGAAGGAAAAGTCGTTATACGACCCCAAATAAATTGGGACTAGGGCATAGAGATTGATGATGATGAAATTTTGAAGTTGATATCCATATCGAGTACATTAGTAAGGCAAGCCAGCCTTTTGGGCTTATATGAAGGTACTGAAACTTTTCATCCCTCCTCATCTATGTCCCAAAAGGTACACCTTGCCTTGACACTTTGTACTGGACGAAATATAAATTGGTTTTTACACAAAAAAATTACTGTAATTTTTTTTTTGTAGCGAAAAATGTGAGCTTCTGGATGAGAACGAAGAAAAGGAACCTGTCGTGTCACGGAAGGAGAAGACGATCAATGACATACTGCATGAGAAGGAAGCGGCTGAGGCAGCGGTAATTATAGCTTTTAGGACTCTGTCTCTGAACAGACTCCAGGGCCCCGATTCACACATTGAGCAACTAGGCTTGTATTATGGATACCAGATGGTTGATATAATCCATAACTCAGGCACCCGTGTCCGTATTCGCTATACAAACACATGCCCCCAGCGGTTTCGAACCTGCGACCTTTTGGTATAGCAGTCAGCGTTTTTAACCATTACACCAAACAGGTCGTCGAAATTATGGATACCGGATAGTTGATAAACTACACAAATACATTTTTTTTTTTGTAAATAAATACATAAATGAAAAACATCCATAACTCGGGAACACATGTCTGTATTCCTTATACCAACATATATGCCCCTAGCGGGATTCGAACCCGCGATCTTTTGGTAAATAATGATTTTATTATACAGCAGGATCTCTGTGATGTACCAATAATTGGCTTACAAATATTAGACTTACGAATTACCAGCATGTTGGTTAGGTAAGCCTATATGTTAATCCAGGTCATAATCTATCTACCCACCAAATTACATCCAAATCCATCCAGGCGTATAGGCGAGAAGAGGTAACACACATACATGTATACATATAGACATACACACACACAAACTTTCGCATTTATAATATTCGTAATCAAAATCAAAAATGTTTTATTTCGTAAGTTATAAGAATAACATTTGAAATCGTCATGACATACAGTTATCGCTCATTCTTCACTAGGCAGTCTCCCCAGAGAAGAACGAGCAAGAAACTCAGGGGTTGCTCTTTTTAAAGAAGTCACCTCCGTGGCTCAATGTAAACAACATTGGGTTTAGGATTCGAAGGTCGCGGGTTCGATCCCCAGCGGGGTACATGTTTAAGTACTCGGTTTGGTTGGTGGTAGGGCATTTTAAATGTTCGCCTGGCTAGCTACCACCATCTTATCTAAGTTTACCGCCAAGCAGCAATGTTAATAGCATTGTTGTGTTCCGGTTGTCAGAGATAAGAAAGCCAGTCTCCAAATGTGTTGGGGTTTCCGGGTCAGTACGCTTCCACCTTCGACCTCATCTTCACTTAACATCAGGTGTGATTGAGGTCAAGTACGAACCCGTTGTGCATAAAAAATAAAGTCAATTAGTTGGGATTATAAGTCATATAAGTGTAGTCTTCAGTATTTACAGTGTATTTGTATTTACGTACTTGAAATATATTCCAGGGCTTCGAGATTGGTACGTGGAGTAACGATATGGCGTCGTCGATTCCCCAGAACGAGTATGATGATTTATTGGAGCCTCTACCGTCTAACCTCACCTTCTGCACCTCTGCCTCGGGTGAGATTTATATTGGGTCTTTACCTATGAAATTGGAGTTTTTTTTCTTCGTTAATCATTCCTGCAATTTTCCAAGTTATATCCAAATTTGTTTTTTATTTGGAAAATTGAATATTATTTCAAGGTTTCACATGAAATATTTTTTTAATTTCTGGGCTAAATCACATAATAAAAAAAAATTGAATAGAGCTCTTTTCATGTGCTTCCCATAATCATTTCTTAGATTCGCTGACACTTTTATAAAGCGGTTACTTTTAAAAATTAACGCAGCCTATACCTAACTTAAGTTATCCGATAATACACACAAAGTTTAGCTAAATTTGGATTTGCCGTTCTCAAAAAAAAATCAAAAATGTTTGTATGGAGAAAACAGACTTAATGAAATTCTTCATACAAAACGCCATTTTCATAGGTAAGGACCAAATATTATAACGTACTCTCCTCGAAATACATCATGTAAAAGACCGAGAGACACTCTTCTTTTGTAATTACACTGATTGAATGTGATTGCTTCAGGCGGTACAAACTGGTGTGATCCCGTGGAGAAGCCGAAGATACAGTTCAATCCGTCGCGGGGCTACTCGATGGCGGACAGCGACTGTTCATATATGTCTAGGTATGTACAGTCTCGAGCAAAATTATATTAGTCAAATATAACTTAGCATTTAAGAAATATGGTACTTGATATCATTATATTATGAACCATTTTTCCTTGGTTTGGTAAAATGAACTTTGTTGCAATGTCTTTAAGCTTCATTTTCCTTGATGTAAAGAGATAGATAAATGTATTTATTTATTTTTGTTGTATACTAGATAATAATGTTTTTGTCGATGAAGTAATTGTATTGGCAATTGACATGTAATATCTGACCATGTTCATTGCCACACAACGTGCTATAGAGAGGGCGATACTCGGTGTTTCACTACGATATCGTATCACCAATGAAGAGATCTGTAAAATAACGAAAGTAGCCGATATAGCCCTAACGATCACGATCCACACGCTATCCTAATTATACCCACTGAGCTATGACCCATTTGTACGGCTGTAGCACACACATACTCTAGTGTATCCTGATGTTACTTTTATGGATTGTTATAAAATATGTTTATCCAATTGCTTTGGAACTTATGGTATGTGTGTGACTGGAGATACAAGTAAACGATTTAGCTATCTATCTATCCAGAATGCAAAATTCCTAAAATGTCTCGATCCCAGAATATCAAGCTCCTACAATGTCCCATTCCGAGAATGTCGTACTTCCAAAATATTGAAAGCCCAGAATGTCAATCTGCTTCAATGTCGTAATCCCAGAATGTCAATCTGCTACAATGTCGTAATCCCAGAAAACCAAGCTTAAAAAATGTTGCAATTCCAGAATGCCAAGCTTCAAAAATATTGCAATCTCAGAATGTTAAGCTCCTACATTGTCGTAAATCCAGAATGCAGAGCGTCTAAAATGTTGCAATTTCAGAATGCCAAGCGTCTAAAATGTCGCAATCCCAGAATGCCAAGCTCCTAAAATGTCGTAATCCCAGAATGCCCATCTCCTAAAATGTCGCAATACCATATGAAAAATATAAGGTTTCTATTGTCACAGTGACTTCGACACGGACGACTCTGACCTGAACTCTGAGCCCAGCGACGACGACACCGACGCCAGTGGGTTCTGCAGCAGTAAGAACTCCAACGGTGAGTGGACCATCCTTATTACGAGTAGAGTTAAGATTCAGAAGCACTATAATTATACATCGAGGTCGCTTGTCGAGGTCGAACTAAACAAATCATTTATGAGGTCGCTCACTGCCGAGACGTATCATCTAGACCATACATTACGATCCTGCCTAGGCATTCTATTGAATCGCTAAATTAACCAACATAGAAAGGTCGTCTACTTCTACATTATGGTCATTTTAGGTAACATCAGATCAGAAATTGTTTTTTATCATCAACAATAAAAATTCATCTTCCAGCTGCGATGGGCGTCCGGATAGAATACAAAACGGCCCATGAAGCGGAGGCGGTGGACCTCGAGAGGAAGAAGAAGAGCAAACCCGCTCCGCAGCCTGATGAGGAAGATGACTCTCAGGACAGGAAGCTCCACGATGAGCTCATCAGGTGTGGGTCCGCGCCAGAACAGGTGAGGATATTAGGAAACCGTTGAGACTTATTCCATGGCGGGGAGGGATTCCACCCGTATGTAGTTAACAAACCGAACATTCGCACTAAGCGGTTCGATTCTTCATTCATAATGCGAACAGCCAAGGCATGGAACTCCCTTCCGGCGTTCTTCTGTTCTTCTGAAGTCTTTCCTGAATCCAACAACCTTGGGATCTTCAAGAGCAGGGTGTATAGGCATCTACGGAGATCGCGTGCTTCATCTTCGTCACTTCCCATCAGGTGAGATTGTGGTCAAACGCGTATCCAGTTAATCACAAAAAAAAAGATGCCATTCCTGGTACCAAGTTAACATAACCAAGAAAAAATCCATGGTACTCCGCTATTGCTACCTCGGACCCCAGGTTAATTGCCGCCGGTAGGAGGCTAACATAACATAGCGAGAGTCGCCTCCTCATTATTAGTGGTAAAGAGCCTTCTGAAGCTAGACAATACCTTTCGTGACTTTATTGCTACTCTAGGCTAATTGCTGTGGGTACCAGGCTAGCATAACCAAGCGAGAGTCACCTCATCATCAACAGTCGAACATTGTACAGCGCCTACTGAAGGTAGACGATGCCCTATGCGACGTTAATTCGTCTGTTTTTGTTCATTTTGTTTCAGTACATAAAAGAATTCCATCAATCCGTCGAAGCCCACAAAACCGCCATCATCGATCAAGGTTACCTCATCAAAAAAGACAAACCCATAACGGACATACTACCAGAACCCAGTAGGGAGACCACGGATAAATCCAGAAGTAACAAAGAGCTAGAAAACATTGCCACAAAACTATCTCAACTAAACTTTGAAGTCGATGACAACACCAAACAGTTCTTGAACGAAATTTTCCCATACGGACATGACAGCATAACCACAGAAAACGGACAAATAACTCTAGAAAGCATAGAGAAAAATAAAAGGAAACTGTTGGCTGAACTGAAAAAGTCTTTGCCTAATGAGGAGATTACTAACCTAAATTGCTTCTCTATGGTTGACGTGGATATAGACTCGCCTAGCTACGTAAACGAAAAGTTAGTCAACGTCGGGTTTGATACGAAAGATAGTTATGTAGATAAGATTAATAAAAATGAAGATAGGAATGAATTTAGGCCGTATTACCAAGAAGGAAATGGAGAGGAAAAGGAGTTTGATTTCGATTATCAACCTGATTTAGAGGGACACCCCGGACCAAGCCCTAGTGTTATATTGCAGGTATGTGTTAATTAGGCTAAGCGACTCAAGAGAGTGACTTTTGACTCATTTGCTTTTGAAGGCTGCTAAAATGACAGATTCGTAGTCGCATTTCATCAATTGGCATTTTTGATAATTCACATCAAGCTTTTATCAGTCTCCTATAGAGATAACTCCACCTTTATACAATCACCATCATATCGACGACCGGTTGGTGTAGTGGATAGTGACCCTGTCAGCGAAACCAACGGTTGCGGGTTCGAATCCCGCGACGGGTAAATGTTTGTGTAATGAATATGAACATTTATGCGTGAGTCATGGATGTTTATATAAATATTTATGTATGTTTATCCGTTATCTAGTATCCATACCACAAGCTTTGCTTAGTTTGGGACTAGATGATTGGGTGTAAGTGTCCGATATTTTTATTTATTTATTTATATCAGCTCCTTAGGGGATAGCTGAAAATCAGTGTTTTGCTCAATGAGCAATCTAATACACTGAGCTATGACCCATTTGTACTGCTGCAGCACACACATGCGTTAGTGTTACAATATTATGTTATTGTTGTAAATGTGTTACCTTATCTGTGTATCAATATGTATAAGCTAAATGTATGTGTGTGACTGTGGAAACAAATAAAGGCTTTATCTATCTATCTATCTATTATTTATCAGCCAAACTTTCTATTACCCGTACAAAGTAAACCATTCTGAAACCACCTTTATTATGGAAGTCCAACAATTTTCGGCTGAATTCGGCTATGGTTCAGTATGGTTTATTGTATGTATATGTATGTGGTATCCATCTATATGTATATATATATAGCTATTTATGTATATAATATTATATGTATAAATGTATGCTTTTAGTTTTTGTTTATTAAATAAGTAATTGATTATGTAGGTATTTCATATCTGCATCCGTATTTTGGCACAACCTGCCTGTTCTATAAAGTTATACTCCTACACCCAAAGGTTGCCTGGAAGAGATCGCTTTTAGTGATAAGGCCGCCTAATTGTACTCTTATCAGTATTGTGTTTTGTAAAATGTATGTTCTCCTTTTGTACAATAAAGTGTATTTGTATTGTATTGTATTTATTTTTTATTGGTAATTGAAATTTTTTTGACCAAATTCGACTAAGGTTCCTCGTGGAAAGTTGTTCGATGAGTGGCGTCACCAGTTAAGGGGAATTACACGAATTCAAATTCACCCTGTATATTACATGCGTTTAATACATACCAACAGTTAGAATGATACCTGTTAAAATTTAATTTTCAAACTAATTGTTTCTATTGTGTATAATTCTTAACACTTCCGGGACACATCACGCCTCTAGACGTAATGACATTAAAACTCCTTTTGTGTCTGGTGATGTGTCCCGGAATGTGTTAAGTTAGTTAATGTATACATATACAGGCGACTGCCAAATCTGCGACGTCCCGCCTGCCCAATTAGGAAGGGTTTATGTCCAGTGGACATCAATAGGTAGTTGATGACTCTCTGTTTCAGGCACTAACAATGTCGAATGCCAACGACGGAATAAACCTAGAGAGGCTGGAGACGATAGGAGACAGCTTCCTCAAGTTCGCTATCACAGCATACCTATATTGCGCACACCCGACCGTGCATGAGGGCAAGCTGAGTCACATGAGGAGTAAGCAGGTGAGATAAGGCACTTGTAACATGACCCTGTATTAGTTCTTCGTCATCGTTAATAGGTGGCGCCACATGTATATTAAAACGCGCTATCATTGTGGTCCATCCTATCTAAGTAACTAACATTTCGATGGACGGGCTTCAGTCACTGGTCTTTTTGGTTTCTCTGTATTCCGGAAACCTTTCACGGTCTTGTCCTGAATACTTCAAGGTTAACGTTTGTTTGCTAACCTCATAAAATAGACTAGGTGTGAAACCTAAAGGTTCAATTGTCGATGTCGGCCCAACACACCTGTATGGTACAGGAAAAATAACTAAACGAAATGAAATCAGTGATTAGAAAATTATAAAAAAAATGACAATAGTTCAGGGACTCATCCGCCAGTTCGATTGGGTTGCACAAGCATGAGATGCTACCGCCATATACATCGAAGGAGTTCGAGAGTCGGAAAGCGAGAGATAGACAGCGATGACAATAAATGTCAGACTGTCGAACGAAGTGATGCTTGCTACAGGAACTTGCCTAACTTCACTGTGAATGCGGATGCGTTGGCGGTTAAGCGGGTTTTTTAAATTGCCCTAGTTCAAAATCCTACGTCACCCCATATACATGTACAGTCGACTGCACATCAGACGTAATTTGGAACGTACTTTTGAACTCTTTGTATGAGCACGCTACCGTACGGAAGCTTGGCATTTATTGACAGTGTTACGCTTAACGTGCCGTCGACTGTACATTAAAACTCGACCATAACTGACGTAGGGAGAAGTCATATCCCGATTAGGGCTAGATTTAGCGCTTGTAGTGCCCTCTAGCGGACACTTACATGATGGCTTCGCTATTCAGGAAACTCATGTTTATGCTTATGTTTTACGAGTGTATGTGTTGTAGATGTAGAGCGTCAGTGGCGCAGCGGTTAAAACGCGGTCTCCCAATTTGTGAGGTCCGGTTCAATCCGGGCAGGCCATGTACCAATGAGTGTATAAATTAAATTACTTATGTACATTTATTCGACTGCGCTTAAACGGTGAAGGAAAACTTCATGAGGCAACCTGCGTGCTTCAGAAATCAAAATTCAAAAGCATGTGAAGTCCCCAACCCGCATTGGGTCAGCGTGGTGGACTATGGCCATACTCCCTCATTATAAATTATTATGAATAAATAAATAAAATAAAATAAATTATACGAGAGAAGGCCTATATCCCTGCAGTGGGATGTTAACGGACTGATGATGATGATGCAGATTTCTATGTTAGCTCCTGTAGCCTATGCTTGACCGATTTTGAAGTGCATGGTGTCGATCGATTCGTCTAGATCCCTACAGGGTCATAAGATACATTTTATGGTAAAAAATCCGGCATGCCGCCCGCAAAATACAATGCTGTCGGGTTTTTAAATATTAGGTCCTTACCTATGAAATTGGCGTTTTGTATGAAGAACTTCATTAAGACTGTTTTCTTCATACAAACATTTTTGAAATTTTTTTGGGAACGGCAAATCCAAATTTAGCTAAACTTTGTGTGTATTATCGGATAACATTAAGTTAAATATAGACAGTGTTAATTTTTAAATGTAACCGCTTATAAAAGTTTCTGCGAATCAAGAAATAATATGGGGAAGCTCATGAAAAGAGCTGTGTTCAAGTTTTTTTTATTATGTGATTTAGCTCAGACATTAAAAAATATTTCATGTGAAACCTTGAAAATATATTCTATTTTCCAAATAAAAAACAAATTTGGAAATAGCTCGTAGAGTCGTAGGAGTTGGTACATTATGATTAACGAAGAAAAAAATCTCCAATTTCATGGGTAAAGACCTAATACTTAAATGGTTATTAAACATTGATGTTGCCCCAGGTATCAAATCTGAACCTGTACCGGCTGGGCCGCAACAAGCGGCTGGGCGCTCGCATGATCGCATCCAAGTTCGAACCCCACGACAACTGGTTACCGCCGTGCCACAAGCCACCATCCACCCTGTACCCGCGACTTAATGTGAGTATTGATTACGGATTTAAATATAGATAGACATCCAATAAACCTGTTGTAGTTATAATATCTTTTGTCTCTTTCTAAACTGACTAAATTCTTCATTTGAAAGAAAGAGATGAAACTCCTTCCTCAAAGGCCAGCAACGCATCTGTGACCCTTTTGGTGTTGCGGGTGTCCATGGGCGGCGGTGATTGCTTTCCATCAGGTGACCCGCATTCTCGTTTGCCGCCCTCTCATATAAAAAAAAAACTAATTTTAATTAAAATAGGTTTATTGGTTTTTATGAATAACACAATTAAGAAGGTTTATTCCGTCCAGTGGCTCATACTTAATTAATATAACCCTTAATTGACGACCTCTTTGGTGTAGTGGTTAGAAACTCTGACCACTATACCGAAAGGTCACGGGTTCGAATCCCGCTAGGGGCATATGTTTGTATGGATGAATACGGATAATGTGTAACCGAGTTATGGATGTTTTTTTCGTTTATAATAAGTATTTACAAAAAAAAATGTATTTGTGTAGTATATCAACCATCTGGTACCCACAACGCAAGCCTATAGTTGCTTAGTGTGGAACTAGATGGCGTTATGTGTATGGCCAAGTATATTTATTTATTATTTAATTAAGACTTCTTTTTAAATATAGCATAAATCACAAATATTGCTATACCTACATTCGAAATGCCTAAAAGCTAATTATAAATATTACCTAAATTGCTTTTTTTACGGATATTTGGTCTTGTTTTTTATTTTTTATAGATATCTATAATATATAATATATTTTTTATCATCTAAATAGTCCGATATTTTATAATATGCTTTGTTAATAAGTTTCTGTTTTATAGTATTTTTAAATTTATTGAGAGGAAGATTTTGTATATAGTCAAGTCAAAGTCAAAAAATATTTATTTCGTAGGATAAAGATTATCACTTAAAAACGTCACATTTTTTATCTTAATATTAAAATTATTGACATTATTGCTCATTCGCAAAGCAGATTCCCCAGAGAAGAACGAGCAAGAAACTCAAGGGTTGCTCTTTTAAATAAGTTTGGGTTACAATTATATTATATTGTATAATTAGACTGATTATCGCCGAGCGGTCTATGTATATGCTTGCTTATCATCCAGATAGTCAGAAATTTTATAATAGCCTTTGGTAAATAATGGCTGTTTTATGATGGTTTTGAATTTATTTAAAGGTAAATTTTGAATGTCCACTGGAACCTTATTATAAAAGCGTATACATTACCCCTTAAATGGCTTAGTGACTTTGTGTAAACGGCTGACATGAACAGCAAGTTTATTTTTATATCTCGTATTAACATTATGTATATCACCATTTTTCTTAAACGATTCTATATTTTTTCTTACATACATTAAGTTTTCGTAAATATATTGCGATGCTAATGTTAATATATTAATTTCTTTAAATTTATTCCTACGAGACACTCTGGGGCCCAGTTTGTAAATCGCGCGAAACGCTCGTTTCCGCTCACCGCTAGTGTGGCACTAGATGGCGCTGTGTGTGTGTGCAAAGATATTTATTTTTATTTATTTATTCCACAGCCAGGACCGCTAGAGTTTGCCGCGATAAGCCAAGAGGGCCCGTTGGACAGTACCGGATGCTTTATACCATATAACCTCATCACACAGCACAGCATACCAGGTAATACCAGAATTGACAACCTGTTCGGTGTAGTAGTGCTTGGTAGTCGCTTGGTGGTAGGGCATTTTAAATGTCCGCCTGGCTAGCTACCACCATCTTATCTAAATCTGCCGCCAAGCAGCAATGTTAATAGCATTGTTGTGTTCCGGTTGTCAGAGATAAGATAGCCAGTCCCCCAAATGTGTTGGGGTTTCCGGGTCAGTACGCTTTCACCTTCGACCTCATCTTCACTTAACATCAGACGTGATTGAGGTCAAGTACCAATCCGTTATGCATTAAAAAAAAAAAGTAGTTAGCAACTCTGACCACTATACCAAAAGGTTGCGGGTTCGAATCCCGCTAGGGGCATATGTTTGTGTGATGAATACGGACATGTATACCCGTGTTATGGATGTTTTCATTTATAATAAGTATTTATTTACAAAAAAAAATGTATTTATGTAGTATATCAAACAGCTGTGTGTATGTCTAAGGATATTGATATTTGCCGCCTCAGTGGCTCAATTAAACAACATTGGGTTTATGATTCGGAGATCGCGGGTTCGATCCCCAGCGGGGTGCATATTTAGTACTCGGTTTGGTTGGTGGTAGAGCATTTTAAATATCCGCCTGGCTAGCTACCACCATCTTATCTAAATCTGCGGCCAAGCAGCAATGTTAATAGCATTGTTGTGTTCCGGTTGTCAGATATAAGATAGCCAGTCCCCCAAATGTGTTGGGGTTTCCGGGTCAGGACGCTTCCACCTTCGACCTCATCTTCACTTAACATCAGGTGTGATTGAGGTCATGTACCCACCCGTTGTGCGTAAAAAAAAATCTGTATTTCACAAGAAATACAAACAGATTACAGTCAGAAAATATGTACAAAGGTGAGCTTATCTCTAAAGAGATCCTTTTCTTTCAACCCTACTGGAGGGATTACACGGGAGGGGAACAAATAAATATCTGCTAAAAATATCAATCAGTCAATCAAATAATAATAAGAAATATTTCGGACACTTACACCAATCATCTAGTCCCAAACTAAGCAAAGCTTGTGCTATGGATACTAGATAACGTATAAACATACATAAATATTTATATAAACATCCATGACTCAGGCATAAATGTTCATATTCATCACACAAACATTTATCCGTCGCGGGATTCGAACCCGTAACCGTTGGTTTTGCTGACAGGGTCACTATCCACTACACCAATCAAAAATTCGCTTTATTGTTTACATAAGGAAGGTACATTTAAATATCTTTACATTTAAATTTCTATCAGTGGAAACCTCTAATTGGCTTTCAGTTTCTTATTTTACGTGATAATTTGCAAAACAGCTGTTGGTTTTCCCAAGAAAATAAAATAAAAATAAATAAATCTTATAGAAACTACAATTATCAGTTAGATTAATCGAAAAATACATGTAAAAATTCAACGTTTCCAGACAAATCGATTGCCGACTGCGTGGAGGCCCTAATAGGGGCTTACCTCCTCGAGTGCGGCCCGCGGGGGGCGCTACTGTTCATGTCGTGGCTCGGCATCCGCGTGCTGCCTCGTCACTGCCTGCCGCTGCCGCCCGGACATCCCTGCTGCCGTGGTGCCGAACACGAAGTAAAGGTCTGTCACTAGCCTTACATACAAGATTATACAAAATATCCATATCTTAACATCTTTATTGTACACAAAATTGTTACAGAAATATGCATTGTATGTAAAATGTACAAAGGCGAGCAAACCTTAGAGATACATAGTGTTTATTAGATTGGGCAGAAAATAGTGTACACAACAATTGAAACTTATATTATTAAAAAAAGAGATATATATATAAATAAATATACCACATAACCTATCCAATATACATATATATAGTACGAATTATAAACAAGTATATACATTATCAATACTATTAAGGTAAAGTAATCTGAAAGTAAGAATGAGTTTTTAAAATGAATTTAACTACAATGCATTTATCTGACTGCTCTTAAACGGTGAAGGAAAACATCGTGAGGAAACCTGCACGCCTGAGGAATAAAAATTCTAAAGCATATGCAGTCTCCAACCCGCATTGGACCAGCGTGGTGGACTATGGCCCATACTCCCTCGTTACATGAGGGAAGGCCCATGTATGGTACACGATAAATAAATAAAATAGAAATCAGTGATTATGAAAATTGTATAAAAAATATAATAAAAGGCCAATTATTCTACCGCCATGTATGAGGAGTTCGAGAGGCAAGAAGAGACAGACAGACGACACCAACGACACCGATGCGATGACAGACCGTCGAACGATGTGAAGTCAATAACAAGACCCTGTCTAACTTCACTGTGGACGTCGGTGCAATGGCGGTTTGGCGGGGTTTTTAAATTGGCCTAGCCCAAAATCCTACAGCCTATATCCCTGCAGTGGGATGTTTAAGGGCTGAGATGATGATGATGATAATTTTATTTAAGGAATAGTCTATTACATAATAAGATTATGGACATATTTCTTTTTTTTTAAGTAATTAATTCAGCATTTTTTAATTACACAATAATACATATGTTAGTGGGTGTGTGTATGTGTGGGTGTGGGGGTGTGTGTGTGTATGTGTGTGGGGTGTGTGTATGTGCGGGGGTGTATGTGGGGGTGTGTGTGTGTGGGTGTCGTGTGTGTGTGGGTGTCGTGTGTGTGTGGGTGTCGTGTGTGTGGGGGTGTGTATGTGTGTGGGTGTGGGAGTGTGTGTGTAGGGTGTGTGTGTGTGTGTGTGTGGACGGCAGCACGCGCAAACACTGCACACACACACACTCTTCTCTAGGTACCCAACAAACAGTGAGACACAAGCCCTGTTAGAGTGGCTAAGTTTAGGCCCAACATAATTTGAAACTTTCCTCGAATCAAAAAGAAGAACACAGTTGGTTGGTATATTTAAATAATATCTTAATTTTGGTTTTTAAATTTTAAATCATTAACTATTAACTATAACAGAATTCTTACCACAACGATATCTCTTTCCAGAAACCCCAACCGCCCCCATCGCCGAAACGCCAACGCCACGACTCAGACACCGAAACGGACGAGTCTGATGATGAGGAGGAACCCTGGCAGCAGCAGGACTACTGCCCGGAAACCGACTGGGGGTGGCCCGGGCGACCTGTCGGCTCACTCAGGCCCTACAGGACTGCAAACGGCCAATGGATGCTGGTAAGTTTTCCATGGTCAGATGTTAGCTGGAAGTCTTCAGATGAATATAGCAGATGATAGAGCTGTCGAAGGACGAAGCTTTATGTAAGTAAGCATGTATGTAAGTTGATGTTCATATCTAACGTATGTATGTTTATATCTATTGTTTGGTATCTATTATTTTATATATATATTTTTTTAATCATTGGTGCACAAACCTACTTGCTTTTATCCCGTTCTACTTTTTTCCCCTCTACCCAAAGGTTGTCTGGTAGAAATCGCTTAATAGCGATAAGACCGCCTGGTTGTACAATTATAATTTTTTTGAAGATATATTAAGAAGTGTATTGTAGAATTTTGTGCAATAAAGTGTACTTGATTGATTGATTGATTGATTGAAGCTTTATAGCCCACAATAACAATATAGCAGATGATAGAGCTGTCGAAGGACCAAGGTTTATAGCCCACAATAACAAAGTCCAACGCTACGAGTCTGATGATGAGGAGGATTCCTGGCAGCAGCAGGAATACTGCCCGGAGACGGACTGGGAGTGGCCCGGCCGTCCTTTACGCTCACTTAGACCCTATGTCCCTAAGAGTCAATGGGTGCTGTTAAGTCAGCTGATAGCTGGAATAGGTCCAACCGCCTCCGTGACTCAATGTAAACAACATTGGGTTTACGATCCGGAGTTCGCGGGTTCGATCCTCAGCGGGGTACATGTTTAAGTACTCTCTTTGGTTGGTGGTAGGGCATAATAAATGTCCGCCTGAGTAGCTACCACCATCTTATCTAAATCTGCCGCCAAGCAGCAATGTTAATAGCATTGTTGTGTTCCGAATGTCAGAGATAAGATAGCCTGTTCCCCAAATGTGTTGGGGTTTCCGGGTCAGTACGCTTCCACCTTTGACCTCATCTTCACTTAACATCAGGGGTGATTGAGGTCAAGTATTAACCCGTTGTACATAAAAAAATGATTGTAGCAGTTGAAGGAGTCGAAGGATCAGGGTTTATAGCCCACGCCACGACTTCCACGAGTCTGATGAAGAGGAGAACGTCTGACAACAGCAGGGCTTCTGCCCTTAAATAGACTGGGGATGGCCCGGGCGTCCTGTACGTTCACTTAGGGCCTACAGGACTACCCTACATGGGCACTGGTAAGTCAGGTGGTAGCTGGATTAGGTCTTCACAGTTGAAGGATTTGTCGAAGAACCAAGATTTATAGGCCACGATGCTGTAGTTATTATTATCCTTACAGCAGGAAGTTTTTTAGTATGGAATTACGGTTGTTTCAGCTGGAATTGTCGTAAATGAATTGCCAAGTTCGGCGTTATTGAGAGATCAAATTTCGCGACAGATGAGGTGAAGAAGACATCTTATTTATTTATTTGTTTGTTTGAAAATGATCTTTTTACAGAAACATTACGGCTTAAAGTCAAAGAGTAACCTAAACCGACGAGCATGTATGAACAACCTTATGAGAGTGAAGGAAGCAGAAGAGTTGTGTCAGGATCGTAGCAAGTGGAAGTCTATGCTTTCTGCCAACCCCTACGGTAGACAGGTGGACGGCCTTTTTTTTTGACGCGGGGAAAGGCATTACACGTACCGCTCGCCTGGGGGACGGCGAGTCGGTTATGTGGGACTCCCCTCCCTATCGGGATGGATACTCACTAAAACCCCGCGGCGACCTTCCTCGGATGTAGAGAGGACCTGGGAACTCATTAGCCCTTTTCGTTCATATCACCCCTCACACAATCCATATATCTTTCCTATCAGAACAACTATGAACGCTTTGAAAAGCTTACATTTACAAATGGATGTTTATTACAATAAAATTTATATCTATCTAGGCTATTAAAAGCGTGTGCGAGGGTACCTACTTATACATTGCAAGTTTATTCATTTTATTCATTGGTTTTCCTTTTTGCAGCCAATATTCGGCGAACTAAAAGCGCCACCCTCACCTCTTCTGCGGTATATCGAAGACCCCGAAGGAGAGCTCGAGCAAATGTTATCTGGTGAGTAAATTTACATTTTTTTTACATTCATGGAGAGATTTATTATAAATACTTAATTCTTTGTTTATTTTATTGTAAAGGTAGCCTGACCTATTTTTGTACTGTATTAGATTGCTCATTAAGCAAAACACTGATTTTCATATATCCCCTAAGGAATAGAGCAACATAGAAGCAAAACAAGAGGATACAAGTAAATTGAAACAGAAACGGCAGCATTTTAGACTCGTTGAATTAATCGCTCAGTGTCAGACCGTGTCATACTTTGCAGTTGCGTAAATTACTAATACTTCTATTACTGTTACAGGCTATGACGCTTTAGAGAGAACCCTCCAGTACCGCTTTAAGGACCGTTCGCTGCTCCTACAAGCCTTGACTCACGCCTCTCACCAGCAGAACCGGCTCACAGACTGTTACCAGCGGCTGGAATTCCTCGGCGACGCCATATTAGGTCAGATTAATTAGCAGACCGCCTCCTTGGCTCAATGTAAATAACATTGGGTTTACGATTCGGAGGTCGTGGGTTCGATCCCCAGCGGGGTTCATGTTTAAATACTCTGTTTGGTTGGTTGAAGGGCATTTTAAATGTCCGCCTGGCTAGCTACACCATCTTATCTAAATCTGACGCCAAGTAGCAATGAGCATTGTGGTTTCCGGTTGTCAGAGATAAGATAGCCAGTCCCCCAAATGTGTTGGGGTTTCCGGGTCAGTACGCTTGGATGGCATGGAACTCCCTTTCAGCGTCAGTCTTTCTTGAATAGCAGGATGAATAGGCATCTACTGAGATCGCGTGCCATCTTCGACCTCATCTTCACTTAACATCAGGTGTGATTGAGGTCAAGTACGAACCCGTCGTGCATTAAAAAAAAAGACCGATTAAATGTCTAACATGGTCGTGATATATTGCGGATATTTTGATTTTGTACAAAACTGTCCGTTCAGAGCAGGTTGGCTGGGTTGGATACTACTGAGGAGACGCAGTGCTCCAATTTCAAGCTAGTTTCCAATAATGCAGGAAATTAAGAAAGAAAAAGTATTTAATGTCTACAAATACAGATTATTTAAACCTTATGCATATTTAAATCTGTTTGTAGCAAAAGGAATTGGGCGTCACCATTTTTTATGATTAATTGGATACGCGTCTGACCACAATCTCACCTGATGGAAAGTGGCGATGTGGTCGAAGATGGCACGCGATCTCAGTAGTATTCATCCTGCTATTCAGGAAACACTGACGCTGGAAGGGAGTTCCATGCCTTGGTTGTTCTCATTATGAATGAAGAGTCGAACCGCTTAGTGCGAATGTTCGAAATGTCAACTTCATTTCAGCGCAAACCCTCTCTCACTTAGGTTTTAAAAAGAAAAACAACACAGGCGTAAATGTTTAATAGAATGGCTAATTGAACCTACGAAATAATTATATAGCCGTAGTTAATTTCAAGCAAATTTCGTGATATTGGAATCAGTTTCGCGATATATAATCCAATTTCACGATGTGACATTTAAGTTTGATGATATTGATATTAGTTTCGCGATATATAAATCAAATTCACAACGTGATATTTGAATCAGTTTCGCGATAAGGAAATCAATTTCACGATGTGATATTTAACTTTGGTGATATAGGAATCAATTACACGATAATGGAATCAATTTCACGATGTGATATTTAACTTTGGTGATATTGGAATCAATTACACGATAATGGAATCAATTTCACGATGTGATATTTAACTTTGGTGATATTGGAATCAATTACACGATAATGGAATCAATTTCACGATGAGATATTTAACTTTGGTGATATTGGAATCAATTACACGATAATGGAATCAATTTCACGATGTGATATTTAGTTTTAGTGATATTGGAATCAATTACACGATAATGGAATCAATTTCACGATGTGATATTTAGTTTTAGTGATATTGGAATCAGTTTCGTGATAAGGAAATCAATTTCACGATGAGATATTTAACTTTGGTGATATTGGAATCAGTTTCTCGATATGGAAATCAATTTCACGATGAGATATTTAACTTTGGTGATATTGAAATCAGCTTCTCGATAATGAAATCAATTTCACGACATGATATTTAACTTTGGTGATATTGGAGTCAGTTTCTCGCTATGGAAATCAATTTCACGATGTGATATTTAACTTTGATGATATTGGAATCAATTACACGATAATGGAATCAATTTCACGATGTAATATTTAACTTTGGTGATATTGGAATCAATTACACGATAATGGAATCAATTTCACTATGAGATATTTAACTTTGGTGATATTGGAATCAATTACACGGTAATGGAATCCATTTCACGATGAGATATTTAACTTTGGTGATATTGGAATCAATTACACGATAATGGAATCAATTTCACGATAAGGAAATCAATTTCACGATGAGATATTTAACTTTAGTGATATTGGAATCAGTTTCGCGATATGGAAATAAATTTCACGATGAGATATTTAACTTTGGTTATATTGGAATCAGTTTCTCGATTGGAAATCAATTTCACGATGAGATATTTAACTTTGGTGATATTGAAATCAGCTTCTCGATAATGAAATCAATTTCACAATATGATATTTAACTTTGGTGATATTGGGTCAGTTGCTCGATAAGGAAATCAATTACACGATGTGATATTTAACTGGTGATATTGGAATCAATTACACGATAATGGAATCAATTTCACGATGTCATATTTAACTTTGGTGATATTGTAATCAATTACACGACAATGGAATCAATTTCACTATGAGATATTTAACTTTGGTGATATTGGAATCAATTACACGACAATGGAATCAATTTCACGATGAGATATTTAACTTTGGTGATATTGGAATCAATTACACGATAATGGAATCAATTTCACGATGTGATATTTAACTGTGGTGATATTGGAATCAATTACACGATCATGGAATCAATTTCACGATTTGATATTTAACTTTGGTTATATTGGAATCAGTTTCTCGATATGGAAATCAATTTCACGATGAGATATTTAACTTTGGTGATATTGAAATCAGCTTCTCGATAATGAAATCAATTTGACAATATGATATTTAACTTTGGTGATATTGGGTCAGTTTCTCGATAAGGAAATCAATTACACGATGTGATATTTAACTTTGATGATATTGGAATCAATTACACGATAATGGAATCAATTTCACTATGAGATATTTAACTTTGGTGATATTGGAATCAATTACACGACAATGGAATCAATTTCACGATGAGATATTTAACTTTGGTGATATTGGAATCAATTACACGATAATGAAATCAATTTCACGATGTGATATTTAACTGTGGTGATATTGGAATCAATTACACGATCATGGAATCAATTTCACGATGTGATATTTAACTTTGGTGATATTGAAATCAATTATACGATAATGGAATCAATTACACGATAATGGAATCAATTTCACGATGTGATATTTAACTTTGGTGATATTGGAATCAATTACACGATAATCGAGAACCTTTCGCCCCAACGGCTGTCGGTCCTACGAGACTTATTTAAAAGAGCAACCCTTGAGTTTCTTGCTCGTTCTTCTCTGCGGAATCAGCTTCGTGAATGAGCAATAATGTCAAAAACTTTAATAATAAGATAAAAAATGTGACGTTTTCAAGTGATAATTTTTATTCTACGAAATAAATATTTTTTTGATTTGATGATGAACGATTGTTCCAGATTACCTGATAACCCGTCACCTATACGAAGACCCTCGACGTCATTCCCCAGGCGCACTGACAGACCTGCGCTCTGCTTTAGTCAATAACACCATATTTGCCACGCTGGCCGCCAGGCACGGATTCCATAAGTGAGTGTATATAAAGCATTATATTCCCATACCTGCTTGGTCTTTAAAAGTGATTAGAAACCATGACTGTTATCCTAAAACGTTGCGGGTTCGAATCCCGCTAGTTATGAATGTTTTCACATATGTATACCGGATTGTGTTTGTACTTGTGTGTACAGAATGTTATCTGCATAAATGTTTTTTTTTTTCAATTAGTCCAAACCATGACCGATACAGACGAGTCTGCTCATTTACATATACCTACCTATATGTTGTATAAATGCACAGTACACCAAGCAACGTAGGCAGTTGAAGGTCTTTAGGCTGCGGTAGTTCACAGTAGGCATCGATGTTTGTTTGAGTCTGCTCAGTTACATATACCTACCTATATGTTGTATAAATGCACAGTACACCAAGCAACGTAGGCAGTTGAAGGTCTTTAGGCTGCGGTAGTTCACAGTAGGCATCGATGTTTGTTTGAGTCTGCTCAGTTACATATACCTACCTACATGTTTTAGAAATGCACAATACACCAAGCAACGTAGGCAGTTGAAAGTCTTTAGGCTGCGGTAGTTCACAGTAGGCATCGATGTTTGTTTGAGTCTGCTCAGTTACATATACCTACCTACTTGTTATAGAAATGCACAATACACCAAGCAACGTAGGCAGTTGAAGGTCTTTAGGTTGCGCTAGTTCACAGTAGGCATCGATGTTTGTTTTGAGTCTGCTCAGTTACATATACCTACCTACATGTTATAGAAATGCACAATACACCAAGCAACGTAGGCAGTTGAAGGTCTTTAGGCTGCGGTAGTTCACAGTAGGCATCGATGTTTGTTTTGCTGTAGGAGTCGTATTAATTTTGTCAACTGTTGTGACATAGATATCGACTCGACAAACTTTCTTGTGTCTCAAATCTTGTCTTTTCTACCTCAACGACGATATACCGGATGAGTTTTTTTACCGTAAGAAAAAAAATAGGACATATTAGGTAAGTGAAATAGAAGGTATTGGCATAGGTAGTTTTTTTTTTTCAAAACTATCATCGAATACAGCCTTCATTGTGTCATTTGACGGTCGCGTTTGTAGCCTATTCCAAATGATTACATTGTTTGGATTCTTGAGGTTTGAATGTTTGATGTAATTACTCACTGGTCGTGATGCGTTCAGTTCAATTAAAATTGTTTTACTAAATTAACCTCTCTGCCAAAACTTCGTCTGTAGACGACAGATCTTGAATCTTGATTTTTCACAATGGTGTGCGAAGTATACAGGGTGTAATCGTTAAGTGTGCACAGGCGATTATTCCGTAACTATTATAGATATCAAAAAATTTTAAACTGATATCGAAAGTACTTTACCTAATGAGTAAAATGACATTAATAACTTTTTTAAATAACACGAGAAATTTTACTCATTAGGTAAAGTACTTTCGATATCAGTTTAAAGTTTTTTTGATATCTATAATAGTTACGGAATTATCGCCTGTGCACACTTAACGATTACACCCTGTATACTTCGCACACCATTGTGAAAAATCAAGATTCAAGATCTGTCGTCTACAGACGAAGTTTTGGCAGAGAGGTTAATTTAGAAGAACAATTTTAATTGAACTGAACTAACTAATATATATGCATATATAATATATGTATTTATTTTAAAAAAAATGTATTTGTGTATAGCAACCATCTATCAAGTAAAATTTTGGATCAATAGCCCTCATGACATCTTCACAGGTACTTTCGGCATATGTCTCCCGGCTTGAACGAGGTGCTCACCAAATACGTCAAGATACAAGAGGAGAACGGACATTCTATCAGCGAAGAGGTAAGCTTATGGACCTGTCACCCACCACTATCATTCATCCTATACAATTAGTGTAATTCCCATTACCTGGTGACGTCACTCTTGACTACGAACAACTTTCTCCAAGGAGCAATAGTCGAATTCGATCAAAAAATTTTCGACCACCCGTACAAAGTAAACCATTCTGAAACTACCTTTAGTATGGAAGTCCAACAATTGCTATAATGTCAGCTGGAACTAATTATAAAAGCGTACACATTGCCCCTTAAATGGCTTAGTGACTTTGTGTAAACGGCTGACATGAACAGAAAGTTTATTTTTATATCTTGGCAGCGCGATTAAATAAGTTATTATTATTAAATTCTTTATTGCACACAAAAATAAAATACAAAGAACATTTAACATAGATGATGAAACGTACAAAGGCGGTCTTATCGCTGATAGGGATTTCTTCCAGGCAACCTCAGTTAAAGAAGCTTTTTAATAAGTAAATAATTCCATCTTCGGACTACTAGGCGCGGGGAGGGATTCCACCCGTATGTAGTTAACATACCGAACATTCGCCCTAAGCGGTTCGACTCTTCATTCATAATGCGAACACCCAAGGCATGGAACTGCCTTCCGGCGTCAGTCTTTCCTGAATCCTACAACCTTGGGATCTTCAAGAGCAGGCTGAATAGGCATCTACTGAGATCGCGTGTTTCATCTTCGACCACATCGTCACTTCCCATCAGGTGAGATTGTGGTCAAATGCGTATCCAGTCTACCACTGTACGTTTCTCAAGAAACTTCCTACCACGTACGACCACCCTGTGGAGCGGACTTCCTGCAGCGATATTCCCGAACGAGTACGACATTGGAACCTTCAAGAAACGAGCCTACACCTTCCTCAAAGGCCGGCAACGCATCTGTGACTCTTTTGGTGTTGCGGGTGTCCATGGGCGGTGGTAATTGCTTTCCGTCATGTGACCCACCTGCTAGTTTGCCGCCCTCTCAAATTAAAAAAAATTGTAGTTGGATAGTGAAAAGTAAAAGGTGAATAACTTTAAATATCAGCAGGTACAGATACGTTATTATGGGCATACAAATTCTCTAACAGCTATTTCCATTTGTTCCAGCACTACCTCATCCAAGAGGATGAGATGGAGCAGGCGGAGGATGTGGAGGTGCCAAAAGCGTTGGGAGATCTGTTCGAGTCCGTAGCTGGGGCTATTTTCCTCGACTCCGGTAAGCTATGACTTCAATTTTAACATGCAGAACTCGAGTACACATGTCCGTATTCATAAATATGTGCCCCTAGCGGGATTCGAACCTGCGACCTTTTAGTATAGCAGTCACGGTTTCTAACCACTACACCAAATAGTTCGCCGAATAAAATAAATTAAGATTTTTTTTTAAATACAAAATAAATAATAATAAATATCCTTAAACACACACACAGCGCCATCTAGTTCCATAGTAAGCAACTATAGGCTTGTGTTGTGGATACCAGATGGTTGATATACTACTATTAGCTGAAAATGCACTGAAATGGGCGTGGCCAATGTGACGTCAGAGTGCGGGGGTACCATTTTGGAAGGGGCAGCAGGCCAAGCGACGAAGATCGTCGAGCGGCAACCTCACTTGGCTCGCAGCCACAGAGTACTTTGTATATACGGAGATAGAGACCTATCTCGTAGACTTTGAGTGATATAGCAAATGTGGCGCCATCTGTTATCTTTGGCTCTAAGTACAAAATAACAAAACATAGCTATAGCTATATTGTATACAACCTACTTTTATGGCTACCTAATAAAGTTTTCAATTTATACAATTTACTACAAAGAGTAGGTAGTACACATGTACAGTGATAAGTTTGTGTAGTAAATTGTAAACTCCTTGAAGTAAATTGCATAAATTGTTTACAATAAGGAAAATTGTAGAAAAGATAAAAATAAAACTCGTGTTCAATATTTTTCAAGTTTTCTTTTTTTTCCACGATTTTAATTGAACATTTTTTGCCTGATTTTGATTACTATCATGTACATCGTCAATGTTTCGCTTCCCTTTTATAATGTTATTGATATCTTTACAATAATTATGTAAAAAGAATTTTATCGTAATGTTACAAATGTAATCTATTAATTTAGCCCTATGCGTAAAGCAAACAAAAATACTTAAATCTAGATTCGCTTCGCATATGGTTTTTACATACTCCTTTATGTTGGGTTTGTTAGGACAATCTTTTATAATGACATTGAATATGTCCTGGATTTCCGAAATTAATTTAATTAATCCCTCACTTGGATGACACAACCAACCACGACCAAACTCCCTAGATCGAATGTAGTCATTGCTACCAGTGTGATCGACCAGTCTAGTTTTGCAAGCATCGCAATTTTTAAAAACATTTTTTTTTGAATTGCGCAATATGTACCCTGTTACATATGCTAGAGGAGCAAAAATTCTCGGTTTTAATTTTTTTTGCTCCAGGGGAGCAAAGTGTATAAATAAATGGTCCATGTTTAATTCATGGATGCTTGTTGGTTGGGTCTGGTTAGTTTTACTGGAGTCTGTTACACAAAAAGCATATAAATTTTCTGTAAAATCCTCTTCACAATTAGCACCAGTTGCATAACTACTCGTTATATTATTAATAAGCAGCGTTGCAAAAGTCGATTCAAAGGCAGCTGCACTGGGGTTAATATTTCGACTGCCGTGGCTGCGGACAGAACCAAAAAAATTCTCTAGAGGATCCTGATTCAGATGGCGCATCCATAGAGAGTTAATATTGTACTTTTTCCTCAGTAAATCTATTAAAATTTCAGCGCTCTCTATCGTCCACAACCAATTGGTAAGTGAGGGCACCCTTTCTTCCTTTCCCTTATTATTTATGAATTTCATATTTCGTAAAATTGGTTTTAATTCAGTCCACAATTTAATGTGTATGGAGTTTGCTCGTACTGCAGTCAAATAAGGCTTGCCATGCTTGTTTTTTTTTGCGTAACTGCCATTAAATGAATCAAACAGCTTATCAAATATTAGGAGAAGGTCAGCTGTTTCTCTGCATTCCTCGGGTAAAACACCTTTGTCTGAAAATAAATTTAACAAATTTAATAAACAAGAAACCAATTAAAAAAGTATAGAAAGTATAGCCCATATACGTCTTAATTAAGGGTATAGGCTTCCTCTCACAAGGAGCGTGCTACACGTCTCTGCATTCCAAAAAGGTGTAATCAGGTGCTTTCACATTCTATAGTTTAAAAAGTCAAAGGTTATATGGCTGTGTGGTTTCCGCTAATACGCCTGCTCGGCGTGGCGATTAAGGCAAAAGCTCCCATGGAAAGCATGCAAATCGCGTTCCATAGTGGACTTTTGTAGGCTGATGATGATGATAAAACTTATCTTTTATTCTTCTTATCTGTTGTGCAATAAAGTGTATTTGTATTGTATTGTATTGTATAAAATCAACCAATTTCCTCCCGTGGATTTCGTATAAGACAACGACTGTTAGTGGCGAGTAAGGCAAATCGCAAAAAGAATTTAAAAGGAAGACAGGGCCCGGGTGGATCTGCTATTCCTGGCTGTAGTAGCGGTCATGGTAATGGCGGTGCAATAAGGATGTCGGCTGCTACTTCCAACTGGTCGATCTAGAAAACTATGGGGGACATACTGTGACTTATATGATGAATTTCAGATAGGATTATGGTTCAGTGGGGGCCTCATATTGAGAAACTAGCGAAAAAGCTTGCTCCTGCTGCGTATGCAGTCAAAAAAATCAGAAATTTAACAGACGTTCTTACCGCAAGACTGGTTTACTTTAGCTATTTCCACAGTTTGATGTCATATGGCATATTGTTGTGGGGAAACGCTGCTGACATACATATGATTTTTGTTCTGCAGAAGCGTGCTATTCGTGCCATTTATAAATTAGGACCTAAAGAGTCTCTTAGAGATAAGTTTAAGCAAATTAATATCTTAACAATGGCATCTCAATACATTTATGAGAATTTGTTATATGCAAAAAAAATATAACCTTATTCGCTAAAAATAGTGATAGGCACAATGTTAATACAAAGAATAAGAACCAGTTATCTATTTATGTTAGCCGACTTCACAAAGTTAGTAAATCCTTCAAAGGGCAATGTATACGCTTTTATAATAAGGTTCCAGTAGACATTCAAAATATGCCTTTAAATAAATTTAAAGCAATCATAAAACAGCAATTATTAACAAAAGGCTATTATAAAATCACTGACTATTTGAATGATAAGCAAGCATGGACATAGCTCTCTTATTATTCATATAATTATCAAATCACAAATTGTAACCCATAATCTGTTTAAAAGAGCAACCCTACAATTTCTTGCTCGTTCTTCTCTGGGGAGTCAGCTTTGTGAATGAGCAGTAAATTTAAACTATAATGTAATATTAATATTAATAGTGACGTTTTCAAGTGATAATTTTATCCTATGAAATAAAATATTTTGATTGATTGATTGAAGTCTCACCTGACAAATAGCCCATATTGGATGACACAGTTTGGCTAAAAACTTGACTGGCAAACTTTACTTTCATTTTCCCAATTTTGTTTCGCACAATATGGTTTTCTGTTAATTTAGGCATGAGCCTGATGCCTTTATATGCCGGATTTTCTGCATACAACAGTTCCAGATGACTCCATTTGGCTGTGTAAGTTTTGCCATTGATTTGGTATTTAAGGTCCTTCGTGAGTAGATTGTTCCTGATACCCTTTAATAAGTGGGGTGGGTCATAAAAGATAATGATATTTTGATTATTTACTTTAAACATGTTTTTAGGTACTGGCTCTCCTCTTCTTAAACATGTTATCCGACATTCCTCAATTAAGCTTTTCATTGCTTTTTGATTATTTGACCCTTGATCACAAACAGTGCAGAGTACGTTGATACCCGCCTCTTGCAACTTTGATATAGTTGCTTTTATTAATTTTGATAGTTCAGGCGCTTTGGTAGCACCTGCACAAAATGAATATGCAACAGGTTGTTTATAATTTTTTATCAGCCCTCTTATCATCAGGACCAGGGCATGGTCAGCATACGTTTTTGTTGCATCTTGGCCATCAGTCACAAATCCTTTTAAAGTGTCCTGTTTCTCATTGTATGTCAAATTTGTTTGTAACGATATTTCGTCAAAAAGTAAAACACACAACTTTTCTTCCTTTTTCATTTTTTCAGCTTTTTTCTTCAGCTGTACAAATATTTTTTCATTCATTCCAGGCTTTAGATTAGCCATTTGTACAAGTTTAATGAGCGTTTGTGGTGCGGGCAATACAAATATTTTCCGTAGAAAACGATAAGCTTTTGGACTTCTTTTTAAAATGGATAAAGCTATAATTTTTTCTTTCAAATTGAAGCGCCTTCCCTTTTCTTTTTTCTTAGCTTCTCTAAATTGCAACAGTGTTAATATTTTCCCTGCACTTGTAAAATTTTCTGTCACTTTCGTAAAAGAAGGATTATTGACTAAATTTTTGGCCATTTTTAATTCCTTCGCTTGTCTCCTTGTTCGACTAAGACATTTGTTTAATTTTACTTTGAGAATAGCTAACTTTTTCGTCACCATGTGTTCAAATTTAGACATTTTTACACGTTTAGTGATAAGAGCAGGAACTCTTGTTTTACCTGAAAAGGTGATATTGTTAATGTAATAATATATACTAGATAATATATGGCTATAGTTGCGACAATTTTATTGGACCATTGTAGGCATTATTGTTTTATTAAATCTGTCGTTTTGATATTTGATAAAGTTTAATTATTATTTTAAAAAGGTTTTATAAACTATGTATTATACATTATTATAGGTGATTGCACCAGTACAATGCAGGGGCGGGTCATTAGTCATGAATGTGTAAAGCATTAGAAAGAAAAATTTATTTCTCATGACACAAACAATTAGGTACAAGTATTACACAGTCGAGACATGTGTCTCGACAAAAAGTAACAAATTATGGTGATTATCCTGTATTAGCTTATATCGATCTGTATCACAGGATGCTTTTAAGATTTGCATAAATACTATTAACAATTTGTGCTAATTTAGAGAGCAAACATTAAAAATTTCATGTAGATCAAGAAAGGTGGGTAAAAAATCTAAAAAATATCTTAAGAAAAAATTTAATGTGTGTGTATAGAATACTTATTAATGTTAATGAATAGTCATCGAAATTGTATAGGCTCAGAGTAAACAAATTACTTCAGCTAGCTAGACTAATTGAGTTCATAAAGGGCAATACCATCAATGTTCAAATTCTTCGCTGTCTCACATTGCTTTTCACCATCATCAAGCTCAGTCACAGGTCGTGGGTCCATAGACCTACTGGGTTGATTCAAGGGATCTGTTGAATAAAATAAACAATCATTACTATTCAATGTAGTAATAAAAATGTTTCATTCTTGATGTGATAGTCATAGGCTTATTCCAAGCCTATATTGTAACATGTAAATGGTTGTGCTTTCACACACACATGATCTTCATTAGGATTAGATTTAGACTGTGGAAGTAATTTATATGCAGTGGCCATTCGATTTAGTCTCCTTTTTGTCCTTTCGCTACAATCCAAATACAAGAGTCCTCAGATAGTTATCAGCCAGTGAATAATGTGAGACAAAAGATAAACAATCATCAACAGCCTTGCACGTCCCCACTCACACGACTCGTCTCAATGGGATGGTATGGGCCATAAACCACCACGCGGGCCTAGTGCGGATTGGTGGATTTGTGTCAAACTAGTGACCACCTGACAGACGGTGTTTTTAAGTCACCGACTTGGCTTAACAAGTGCCATCAATTGAAAACAACCAGGACTGACTATTTAACATGACCTCCGAAGCATGGAAACACCTGTATCAAAATGTCACTAGTATGGTCACCCAACTCCTTGGATGGACTGACCGTGCTAGACATACTACGCTAATCGAAAACGAATAGCGAATGCAACTGCTCCACCAGTGCTTCAGATACACAATGCAGTCATTCAGACTTACCTACTAGAAATTTACCTCTTCTTAGGCTTAGACACTAAGGCGTATACAATTGTTTATTTCATTATTTATAAAGAATTTTACAAACAAACCTTTAGGATCCATATGTATTGATTGGGTAGAGGTCCCCGCCATAACATCTATACACTCTCCTGAAGATTTTTGAGGTGGTGGCATATGTGTGGTATTGGACGATTGTATGGGGTTAGGCACATTCTGAATTTCACATAATGGTAGTATATGGAACCTTGGGATTGTTCTAAAATCTGTAAAATTATTACAAGTATTATTATTTCAGTATTCTGATACCAATAACAGCTTAGTAAGTCATTAGTATCTACTAAACATTTTGATTTTGGCACTAAGAAACTACAAGATAATATTTTGTCATTGTGATTAAACATTTCATTCACTTACCTGGTATATGAAGGGTTGGAATAGCTATATTGCTAATCCTGTTATTGCGCAGTTGATATTTTAATTCAAAATGTGAATGGCACACTCTGCGTTGTTTGAAAATATAACTGTCTGACAAACCGATAATATCGCCACCAATGCTTAGAACCCATCTTCTGAACCTTTCAGGATCCTTCTCTGGGTTAGGGAACCCATGTAAAACTTTGTGCGATTCTGTAATATGAAGTAGATAAATGCGTATATGGTTATGCCTGGAGTGCAACTTGTAATATATTTGACTTAATATTAAGATAGGATATACTTACGCCCACTGTCTACGCAGCCAGGAACACAGCAAGTTTTACTTTTGTTAGGCATGATAACCAAAAAAAGAAACGAAAATAACTTACAAATAAAACAGAAATTGTAACAGAAAACTTAACGAAAACAATCAACTTAACAAAAAACATAAACTCAACAAGAAATAACAATGAAAGCACCGGGAAAGGCGGAAAAACTTGAAAAAGCCGGGAAAACAAGTTTTTTTTTTTTTTTTTGTTTCATTCTCTCTTTTAGGAGAAGGCAAAGGGATCTAGCCCATAACAGCCATGTCTTATTTCACTTATTTCTTCAGTTTATAAGTCAGTCTCAGTCAAAACAAGTAATTCGTCGTATACTTGGCGTATACAGAGTCTAGTCACGGTCAGGTCATTCTTCAGTAAAGTGGCAGAATGCTTTACAAAAGATTTTGGCGGCTTCTTGTGGGAACCCGAAAGCTCCGTTACGCACTTTAATTTACACTTCCCTTCACTTGTACACTATCACTAACGTTTGCTGCACAATATTCTGCCATTATTAAGCTTCAAAAGTTAGAATGCACAAATTATAAGACTTATAAAGAAAAATGCTACTTCACTCGCCGAGTTCCCGCCAAAAAGCCCGGGAAAACAAGGTTACTCGAACTTTCAGATTTTTTCCAAGATTTTTTTTTTTTAATTCACTCATCTCGGTGAAGGCAAAGAGATCTTAGCCCATAACGCCATGTCTCATTTTTTTTCAGTAAGTGCGAGACGAAGCTTTCGTGTTCCCACAAGAAGCCGCCAAAATCTTTCGTAAAACAGTCTGCCACTTTACTGAAGAATAACTTGGCTTTATACGCCAAGTACCTATACTACGAATGACTTAATTGTTTTGACTGACGTGCAACAACTTTTACATTTCCCTTCACTTGCACACCATCACTGACTTTTGTTACGCAATTATTCTGCCATGCTTCAAAACTCAGAATGCACAAATTTCTAGAAATAAAAACAAAAATGCAACATACTATAACGTTTAATTTTTACGACCTGGCTTCGACCTTACTTTGTAATCTAGTAAGACTGCTTTGGCTCAATATGCTGATTCGAGCTATGACTTGGCTTCGGCCTGGACAAACTTTAACTTAATTTGACATGGAAAAGTATTTTTACGGAAATTACAGTATATTTCATGTTTTTCAAAAACGAGTAATTATATAAATTGTAATGAGAATTGGATGCTCTATGACAGGTTTCTAAGCCTGTTCTAATAAAAAAAAGTAGTTGGAGTTCTACGCCTATACTCCCAGCCAAAAAGAAAAAATATGTGAAAGGGTCCCTCACGATTAATGCTACTAATTTAAGAATGTACCCTAAACCATCTAATGTTGTTATTAATTGTTGGCTACTTCATTTTGGAGCGTGACATTAGCAGCGACATCTATTTACATTTGCTGTAACAACTACTAGTTTTAATGCTACTAAATTAAAAATCACTATGCTAGAACCTTTATATTCCAGCTGATAGGCCTATCATTCTGGTACGGATTGTATTACAATTTTGTCCACAGAATTTCTTCTAAGATTGTATAGTGTGCTCGCAGCGCTCGGAGGCGGCGGACGTTCACCATGATTCAGTGCTTTAGCTTTGTCTATGTGTTGTTGCATTTATTTAATTTGATTTGCTTACTTACTTGCCAATAATTATTACAGTTTAGGTTTCGTAATTGTTTTTTTTTTAATATAATCCGATTCTTATTGCTAACACTACATTAATTCTTATTGGTAACACTACATAAATACTTTTTTTTGTAAATAAATACTTATTATAAATGAAAACATCCATAACTCGGGTACACATGTCCGTATTCAACACACAAACATATAGATAGATAGATCGTTTATTTGTATATCTCCAGTCACACACATACCATAAGTTCCAAAGCAATTGGATAAACATATTTTATTAAACATATGCCTCTAGCGGGATTAGAACCCGCCCCCTTACCCCTTTTTGGTACCGTGGTCAGAGTTTCTAACCACTACACCAAACAGATCATCGAATAAATCAATAAAGTCCCTCTGACCTGCACTCGAGAAGCCCAAGCTAATTATAAATAATACATATAGCTTTGATGGGAGTTATTGTCCAGAATTCACGAATTATATAAAAAAAGTTGACGTTTTTATCAATAAATTAAAATTCTATGAAGAAGAATTTCATTAAGACTGTTTTCTCCATACAAACATTTTTGATTTTTTTTTTTTGGGAACGGCAAATCCGAATTTAGCTAAACTTTGTGTGCATTATCGGATATCATTAAGTTAAGTATAGGCAGCGTTAATTTTTAAAAGTACCCGCTTTATAAAATCTAAGAAATTAATCTAAGAAACATGGAAAGAGCTCTCTCATTTTTTTTTATTATGTGATTTAGCCCATAAATTAAAAAATATTTCCTGTGAAACCTTGAAATAATATTCCATTTTCCAAATAAAAAACAAATTTGGATATAGCTTTGAAAATCCCAGGAATTGGTACTCGTACATATGATTAACGAAGAAAAAAACTCCAATTTCATAGGTCAAGTGCCAATATTAGATTATTGCCAAAAATTCTGATTAATATCACAAAATCAATATACAATACATTTTGATGATAACAATAGAACACAATTAGGCGGTCAAAAGCGATTTCTTCCAGACAACCGCACAGCTATGAGAAATTTGTGGATCGAAAAACAGGTAGGGTGTACGATACTACCAATTAAGGAAATAATTATTGTACCGGATGACTTTTTTTACCGTAAGGAAAAAAGTAGGTCATATTAGGTAAGTGAAATAGAAGTTTTTGGCATAGGTAGTTTAATTACTTTTTTTTTAAACCATCATCGACGCACGCGCCTACCGGAGATGGGATTCCTAGGGTTCCTATCATGGAATTTTAATTGGAACTCATATTTTGCTCCAAGTTTTTTTTATTTAATTATGTAATAGGCTACATACGCGACCTTCAAATGCCACAACATTTTGTTATATTTTATGGTTTTAAAGAAAAAAGAATAAACTACCTATGCCAAATACCTTCTTTTTTTTTTTTCGTTTCATTCTCTCCTCTAGGAGAAGGCAAAGGGATCTAGCCCATAACAGCCATGTCTTATTTCTCTTATTTCTTCAGTTTGTAAGTCAGTCTCAGTCAAAACAAGTAATTCGTCGTATACTTGGCGTATGCAGAGTCTAGTCACGGTCAAGTCATTCTTCAGTAAAGTGGCAGAATGCTTTACAAAAGATTTTGGCGGATTCTTGTGGGAACCCGAAAGCTCCGTTACGCACTTTAATTTACACTTCCCTTCACTTGTACAAATACCTTCTATTTCACTTACCTAATTTGCCCTATTTTTTTCCTTACGGTAAAAAAACTCATCCGGTATATATATTACATTACACAAGAAATATGTCTCCAAATATCATTTTTTTTTTTTTTTTTTTTTTTTTAAGACTGGAACTCGCTGATAGTCCTAAGGACTTTTTCAGCTTAACCGGGCGGTGGGGTGAGCGCGATAGCGCTCTGCCCAAAGTTAACCGGGCTTACATAACGCTCAATATAAACTACACAAGGTTTACGATTCGGAGGTCGCGAGTTAGATCCCCAGCGGCGTACCTGTTTAGTTCGCGGTTTAGTTGGTAGTAGGACATTTTAAATACCCGCCTGTCTAGGCTACCACCATCTTATCTAAGTCTGCCGCCAAGTAGCAATATTGATAACATTGTTGTGCTCCAGTTGTCAGAGATAAGATAATAAGTTCCCCAAATAAGATGGGATAACCAGGTCAGTACATTTCCACCGTCGGCCTCATCATCACACATCAGATGTGTTTGAGGTCAAGTGCTAAGCCGTTGTGCATAAAAGAACATAACATCAAACCTGATTTAAAGGATACCAGCTCTATAATCATGTAACTTGATTAGTATTATCATCGCTGACCAATGAGAAAACGTCAAATTGCCGAGCGAGCGATGAGCCAACCAACCGGCTTGCCAATCTTTTATATCACTAATATTTAAACTAAATACGTGACTTCTCAAATAGTTTATGATTTTTTTATAAGGAAGTTAAGATGAGAGGGTAGAAAAACAATTCAATTAATCACTCATAAAAACAAACCAAACAACATAAATTAACGAATTGAATCGCCCTGTTTAAACAATACACCGGACAGTTGTGTCAATATATTGCGTCGCAAATCGAGTAGTAGTGTCACAGATTAACAAGACACTTGCAGATAAAGTCTCGAATTTCAAAGTGTAACCATATGGCCCTCAATGCGGGGTGAGAGGGGTCTCTAAGTGGTGCTACCATCCCTCAGTCGAAATGTATCTTACCTACTCATACGCTAACAAAACGGTTCTTATTGTTGGATATAGGATCTTATAGATAGTCAACTCTCGATTTTCGAAGGCATGTGGCGCCCAACGCGGGGTGAGAGGTGTCTCCAAGTGGTACTACGGATCCCACTGTATGGATAATGTTACTCTGTGGTAACAGTGTTAAATTTGGTACTTAATTTAACAGCTGATTCATTTGGGCTGCGACGTATAGGTGATGAATTACCGGTGGTGAATGAAATTAGCTATGCAATCTATGTCAGTGTGATACTGATTGTTACGTCTAATTTGATCATCGTCATATCAGCCGGAAGCTGGACAAAGGCCTCCACGACGATCGGCCCTGCGCTGCTTCCCGCGATCTTTACCAAATCGTCGGTCCCTCTCGTGGGGGGGGCTTGGGGGGGGGGGAAAACATTAAAAGTTTAATAATTGAAAGATCATCTACGTTACACCTTATGAAATATACAGAAATGCACCCATCGTCGTTGAAACGTCCAAAACTATAGATGTTTTTTGGTGGAATGTCCCTTAGTCGCCTTTTATACGCATGTAATAGATATTCATATCTGAACAAAACTACTGTGTAAACTATCGTAAGAGTGCGACATGAGTGTTGATATACCTAATAAAATATAGAAATACTCACGTGACAGGGTGAGCCCATGATGAAATAAAATAAATATGCAAAGAATGGCAAATATTTTGTAGTGTCTAATGTTTTTTTGCTCAATAATAATTTTTATAACCAGTACATCCCTCAACGGTGGTTCGTTGCGGAGTGAACTGGCGATATCGAGATTGTGTCTTTTTAGACACGGTCTCGAGTTCCTGTTCACACAATATTTTTTTCTCAACCCAGGCATGTCCCTCGGCGCAGTGTGGAAGTCCTACGTGAACCTGATGGGAGCCGAATTGGAGGCCTTCAGCGCTGCCGCTCCGAAGTCCCCCGTCAGAGAGCTCCTGGAAGCCGAGCCGGACACTGCCAAGTTTGGGTGAGTTTGCGATTCAACAATACATCACGACCTTTATCCCAAATTAGGTAGTCAGAGTCGAAAGGAGCGTCGGTGGCTCAGCGGTTAAACCATTTTATGAAAAATAACGATAAATGATAAATAAATAAATAAAATCATCATCATCATCCGAACAGCCAAGTCATTGAACTCCCTTCCGGCGTCAGTCTTTCCTGAATCCTACAACCTTGGGATCTTCAAGAGAAGAGTGAATAGGCATTTACTGGGATCACGTGCTTCATCTTCGACCACATCGTCACTTTCCATCAGGTGAGATTGTGGTCAAACGCGAATCCAGTCAATCATAAAAAAAAAATACGATATAAACCTCATTTTATAACGAAGTCATATTGTATACTAACAAGATGGAATTGTGAACTCACCGTCTACACATAAAACGATGAGGTTTCCGTAAGATGGATATACAAGGTTTGTTAATTTTGTTAGTTAGTTTCTCAATAACTATGTCTTTATTGTTCACTTCATCACATAAAAATCTCATAAAAAAGTGCCAAATTATTTAAAGCAAGTTCAGAAAGCATTCTACTTATATTTAAGACTTCAAATAAATAAGTATTTTGATGAATGAATTAAAAAAAGAAATTCCTGTCATTGATGACCACAAAACTAAGTAATAATTATGGGAAACTAAATAATGACTATTTAATTTATTATTAATGAGTGAGTAATCGTTCTAACATAAATTAACCGCTCACAATAACCTTCTTATCTAAATCTGCCGCTAAGCAGCAATGTTAATAGCATTGTTGTGTTCCGGTTGTCAGTGATAAGATAGCCAGTCCCCCAAAATGTGTTGGGGTTTCCGGGTCAGTACGCTTCCACCTTCGACCTCATCTTTTAATTGTCGATTCAGCAACGCACGTAGTGTAAACGTGTCTCCATACGTGCATTCACGCCGGAGAAGATTTCATTGTAAAATTGTTACAATAGTATTAAAATATGATGTGTTATTTTTATAGACATCACATTATGAACAACTTTCCACGAGGAACCATAAAAACTTGATGGATTTCCACACTAAAGGAGGTTTCAGAACGGTTTGCTTTGTATGGTTAATCGAAATTTTTTTCATCGAATTGGCTTATGGTTTTTGAGGAAAGTTGTTCTGAATCAAGAGTGGCGTCATCAGTTGACGGGAATTACACAAATTCAAATTCACCCTATACATAGATAAAGTCACGCCTGTTTCTCGTAGGGGTAGGCAGACACCATTATAAATAAATAAATAAAATAAATATTTCGGACACCTACACCAATCATCTAGTCCCAAACGAAGCAAAGCTTGTGCTATGTATACTTCATAACCACTCAACCGTCCGGCCCGCGTGGCTAAATTCCAGTCTACTGTCCGCTCCGCGCGGCACACTTTTGTGCTGCGCGCACGGTGCCTTTATTAATCAAAACCTTCATATCTTGTAAACTACAACAGCGATAGCGACAAAATATAGAAATACAAATACCGAAAATATTATTCTAGAGTACTAAAAACTGCGTATAATATAAGAATATAAGATATCGGTAAAAAAACGATGAAAATTTATATTGAAATCATACTCGAAATATCGCTACAAACTGTAATAATTATGCATAATCGTAAAGTACCAATCCTCACAATCATTTTGATATATAATAAGCCCAGAAATATGTAAAAACATTTATAAATCACATACGACATAAAGTTGGAACACTGTTCCCTACAGATAACTGACTGAACGAACTAACATTGATATTTTTTTTTGTCTATGAGAACTATCGAATACTGCCCTCTATGAACATTATGCCTTTAGATAATTTATTAATGGTCGCACTGAATTTTTTTCCCCAAACAGTTTCAACTACAGATAATAGGAATTGTTTTGAACCGCATCAAGGTAGCGCGCATTGGTTACTGTTGTAACCGCGGACAGGAAAGTGAAAAGGGTCACTATCCACTACACCAATCAATCCTCTTTCACCCCATATGTATATATAAATTGAATCGTCTACTTCAATTCCATATGACTTACCAAATACATTATCCACAGCAAACCGGAGCGTCTAGCCGACGGACGTCGAGTACGTGTGTGTGTGGAAGTATTCGGACGGGGCGCCTTCAAGGGAGTGGGGAGGAACTACCGCATCGCCAAAGGGACCGCCGCCAGGTGCGCGCTCAGGCACCTGAGGGCCCATCGCACTCGCTGAGAGACACCCACACCTACCTTAGACATCGGTGTATCACGAGGATCGTTATACGGCGTCACTTTTAAGGATTTGGTGTGATATTGACTTTATGGGATGGACGTTTTTTGTCTCAGACTGCTTAGGCAGTCGACGCGAATGGACATTCGCAGTTACCTAAATTTAATGACTTTATAATGTGATATGTGTGAGGGTGGACCTTTATGTGGTGGTCACCACGGCCGGACAGAGCTGAACATTTTATACTTCTTCATAATCAAAGTGACAGCTCACCCATCGCACGTATTGCAAGGACACCAGCGCTGACAATGCATCGTTATTATCGAAGGTTTAACCTTAGTGGGTCGCGTTTTTTGTGTCTCCTTGCATGCATACTGAGGGCCTTGCATGCGCTGACATTGAAGGTGATAACATCATTTACGTTAATAAACCAAAAACTAACGTGATGACACGTCATGACGTCATACGACGTCGGACGGAATATATGATATATATAACTGTTTCCTTAGCATATGCATCGAGCGACCGGACCTCGAAATTATGATTTATGTCTCCAATCGCGTCGCGGAATAGATTTTTATTATTACGTCTGCTATAGCAGTCCATTGTCAAAATTCGATGGTAATGAACGTCATCGCCATCTGCCATACCCATTTATTCACAAAGAATGGGGTACATACATAGCTGACGGATTATAAAATAATAGTTCTCCACATTCAGCTGTATAATACAGCATGCAAATATTTTAACACTAGAATAGAATCAGGCATTGATTAATCACTTATTAATTGAAAATTACAATGTTTTCGGTTAATAATAAGGTTGCAATATCACACCAATGGCGAAGGAGTTGCCAAGTTGTGGGTATTTGGTTAATTATGTTAAGCCCACTATTGACAATTCTTATTTTAAACGTGTATCATTATGATCCATACAATTATTATACACCACCGTAAAAAATGATCTTTATAGAATACACACTTACGGTTATTATTGAAAATTTTGCACTGGTACCCTCGCTTTCTCGCGCTTGCTGAAAATCAGTGTCTTACCGCTATAGGTGGGGATCCACACTGAGCGATGGCCCATTTGTGGTACAGATACACATACAACTCTATTATAAGTTGTAACAGTTGTACTTAATTTTTGTTTTAATTTTATTATTGTGAAATAAAGCTACATTTACTACAGAATAACAACAAGCAGAATGATCGTTGCGCTCGAATATTTTGGTATGTGTTTCTGTAATTTGCAAATAAATGCTTTATCTATCTATCAATTACCATTGTAGTTATTACTTAAAGCGGTAAAGCGCAGTTTCTGTTAACGTGTTAAGAAACATTCTACACCGTAGCAGAGACAATGAGGCTTTCTGAGGTTACTTTTGATTAAAAATAAGTCAAAATTAAACCGTTTTGTGTTCCCATCTAAACACACAAAAAATTGTGTCCTACGTGCATATGATTATTTGTAATAAATTCGCAGTGCCGGTGCCTGGCTGTAGTCTTATATTACAAAACGACTGTAAATATTACACGCAGAGGTGTTAATGGTGTCTCGTTATTACCGCAAAAATTAGAATTTATCTATCCGTTTTCAACTTATTTTAAGGTACCTAGTTACGTACTATTTAGTAATCATACTCTAGTTACAGTATGATTCTGTAATACGGGCTTTAAAGTACTAACAGACAGAACATAGTGAGTTATGATAGTCTGTTAATGCTTTTAGTGATATGACACCGGATGAGTCTTTTTACCGTAAGGAAAAAAATAGGGCGCATTAGATTAGTGAAATAGAAGGCATAGGTTGTTTATTTTTTTTTCATTTTCAAACCATCATCGACGCCCGCGCCGTCAGGAGATTGATATGCGACTGGCGTGATTGGTAGGGATTGGACTGGATTGCGAAATGTATTTGAAACTCATTCTCCAAGTTTTTTAAATTTATTTAATTTAATTGTGTAATTATGTGAATAGGCTGGCTACGCGATCGTCAAATGACACAAAGCTTTATACGATGATGGATTGGAAAACAAAAAATAAACTACCTATGCCAAAACCTTCTATTCCACTTACCTAATATGCCCTATTTTTTTCCTTACGGTAAAAACATCCCTTCCGGTATATTATACTTAAAGTGATTGTAATTTGATATAATACGTCTTAAAAGAGCTTATAATACGTTCTAGCCGGTAAATATGTGATATCTTTAAAGTGTTCAAGGTAGGTGTATTCAAGGGAATTGTATATGCGCTGTAGCTTCGGAGGCCCCATTATATAGACAAATATCGCTGCCCATTTTGTATAAAGGTGCTCCCCTTAGCTCTTATAAAATATTTACTTGTTTACATAATTTGAATGGTGAGAATCACATTTTTGATAATCAAGCTATTTTAAAAATTTCTTGCTAAGCTTTTGAGTATTTTTTAATAATCTTGTATACTATTAGATGGCGGCGGCAGTATTTTTATGTCTGTACTATGGGACGTCATAACACGTCATTAATTGCACGTCGACTATAACATAGCAAACACCGTATTTCTTTCCTCGACTTTGTAATATTTAATAAATAAATAAACACAGCGCCATCTAGTTCCACGCTAAACAATTTCCATATTTTGTGTAATACATACCAGAACCCGATCAATTATTTGTAATTTTATGCTTATAGTAAACTAAGCTTGTATTATGGATACTAGATGGTTGATATACTATACAAACACATTTTTTTTTTGTAAATATGTATATATCACGAATGTAAACATCCATAACTCGGGTACACGCATCCGTCTTCATCATATAAAAATATGTCCTTAGCGCGATTCGAACCCGCGACCTTTTGGTATAGCAGTCATCAAACAGGTCGTCAAATATTGTATGCGTATTGTGTAAATGGATTATATTATTTTAATTAATAATATTTTCTTTCTTTCATAATGTTAAGTATGACGTATTATAACGTCAACATAAAATATTATATCTCATTCCGGTTTATGGCTGTCAAAGAAAGAACCTGTTTATTCGCCAATATCAACATTGCGTTCTTTCTTGAAAATAAAATACTTATTTTGTTTCAGTATCCAATAGCTCTAAATAAACAGTTTTGACACTAGGAAGTTCTGAAAATATCGATGTTCATACCTGTGTTATTTATATGGTCATTATGAGAACCTCAACTAAAAACAAACTCGAGTGTTTAAGTAACAGCTTTAACAGTCTGACCGTGAAAATAAAGGGCTTTAATGTTTAACGTTTTTAAACATTTTTGATGCTTAAATCTTTTGTAATGGCTGACGTGTTATGACGTCCGACCCTCTTCGCGGTCTACCATGACGTCTATATAACATAAATTGAGGTAGAGAAACATTTTTACCTCAACAGCAATCGGCAGGGCAGTTTCATGTCGCACCGATCGACTACAGATATTCAATTTAAAATGAGTTTTCATTATCATTTTTCTTAAGTTATTTGTTCAGGTGTTTGGGTTGACATAATATTATCACAGTAATGTCACATAACGATACAATACAATACTCTACAATACAATACTCTCTCCGTCTACGGGTCTGGGTATGGTTACCGTGGGTTTACTTTACTACTATTACTGGGTAAACCTCTGAGTATGACGTTCGGATCGGTTGACACAACTCAACCGTTCCGATCCTCGGAGTAACGTTCGGTTGACACAACTCAACCGCTCCGAACCTCGGAGTAACGTTCGGTTGTCACAACTCAACCGTTCCGAACCTCGGGAGTATAACATTCGGTTGACACAACTCAATCGTTCCGAACCTCGGAATATAACGTTCGGTTGACACAACTCAACTGTTCCGAACCTCGGAGTATGACGTTCGGTTGCAACTTCTTAACCATCAAAATTTATGATTATTTATAAGAACAACTTTTTATTAAATTTGTGTTTCATATTTTATAAATGTATTATTATTTTCGATTTTCGTAAACAAAATTGTTATTAGGAATAATTTGGATATACAATCACGCGTTCACGTGATCGGGGCTAATAACTTAGGACCTTATAATTAACTAGTTAGAACTTAGTATATTTCTACCTGTATTCACGTATATGACGTCATTATTGAAGCTTATCTTTATTTGTAAATACATTATTATTACTGTAGCGGTATACAAGGTTACTTGGAAAGCGCGTACTAAGCAGAAACTCCCTTTCTTAGGTATCGTGAAAATTCCTTGTTGACAGCCAAACACACAGTTATTACCTCGTTCTTGTGATGCTTCGCAACATGGCACCGGCTTACTTGCTGCCTTTAATAGCAATTACTCTGCTAGGTTTCTGAGTGGTTGTAACGCCTGTCTCATATTATTTTATGGTTGACGTTTAAGTCGTTCTAAAGATTCACCCCAATGTTCAACATTAGTTTGTTTAAGACTCGTAGCTTCAGGACGTCTGACAATGCAGCACTAGGAGCATGACAGGACCGATAAACGTTTATGTCGCGTGAGATAATATTTTGTCCTGCTCATTCGCTAAACGTAATATACAACTATCCCACTCTTACGTCGCATCGCGCGCGACAATCGATGTCATGCTACGGGGGTAGATGGTTGATATATTACACAATATGTAATCTGCCGCTATACCAAAAGGTCGCGGGTTCGAATCCCGCTAGGGGCATGATGTTTGTATGATGAATACAGACTGTACCCGAGTTATGGATGTTTTTCATTTATATGTGTATTTATTTACAAAAAAAAAAGTATTTGTGTAGTTTATTATCAACCATCCGGTATCTATAGTACAAGCCTAGTTGCTTAGTGTGGAACTGGATGCCGTTGTGTGTACGTGCAAAGATATTTATATTTATTTATAACTCGCGTATACATGTCTGTATAATGCCTCTAGCGGGATTTGAACCTGCGACCTTTTAGTTTCACCAAATAATTCGAAAATGACAAAGCATAGAAGTGTACTGACTGTACTTTTTCGGAAAAAAAAATTGCGCTTGAAAGCATCTTCCCGATACCTAATCCTTGGTAATAATTGCTCCAGCTTGGTACCCCCCCTTTCCGACTAACCATGTATATTGAATATTTTTTAAATTTAATACAAGGGAGGTCTGGAACGGTAGTCTGTTCCTTTTTATATAAATGTTTGCAATAATATATGTTTAAGGCTGTTTTTGTAGCATTTTTTAAAATAATTTAAACTAAGATGTAATTAAACTCTTCCAATTAATCGAAACCCCTAATTGTACGGTTTAGTGATATCGAGTTATTTTTGCAAATTAGACAAGTTAAATTTGAATAAGTCATATTTTTCTAATTACGAGCATTGATTCTTTAGTTGGTTAAGTTTATTTTGTTATTTTATATAGATTTGTTACACAATAAAATAAAAATCACAGATAAAATCATCTGAAAAAATCGACTTCAAAAGAGGAGGTACTGTATTCGTTTATATCTATTTTTCTTTTTTTATGTGTGTTCACTTATATTTCGTCAATTGTTAACAGATTTTGATAATTGGTTTGTTTGTTTGATAGGGTTAATAACCAGGGTAACGTTACTGAAGTCGGGTTATTCTGCCAATTTTTGGCGATTCTTACGTTTGACTTTGTCATTCAGAAATCTTAGTAAGCGCTCATCGTGTCGGACCGCAACGGAACGGGACGGGCCGCTTTTGCAACTTTCATATATTTTGTGATATAATGCGACCCGCTCCGGCATGTGCGATAGTTCATACAAAATGTAGAGCGGACGGATTTTTTGTTGCGACCCGGCCCGCTGTGATCGACATAATGCGCGCTTAGCTTTAACTACTAAGAAATTTAAGAGTAGTTTGAATATCATACTATATTATATTTATGTAATTGAAATTAATGTCAATAGATAGCATTTAAGGCAATTTGATTTACAATCTCACCTGTATGCGAAGTGAGAGTTATCCGCAAATTGCAAACTATCCGCTAGAGGCGCTGCACATTTCTTCATACAAATCGTCACGTAAACGTGAACGCGGTAGTAAAGTTAATTAGAAACAAAACTCACATTTCGTGCTCTGTGTCTAATCAATCACTACAGAAATACCATGTCGTCATTTTTATTTGCTCGTAATGAGAAAAGGGTGAGACTAGTGTTTTAATTAATAAGCATGTGAGCACACAATGGGTACAAATATGTACCTTTCTCAATGGGGGTGAAACTAGCTATTATCTAATATACCCTACGGAGTCCTACGTCTAACAGCTGAGGGTTTTATAATGCCCTTGTCCCAAGCGTACATTATGCCGGGGCGGAGCGGGTCGCATTGCACAAAATGTATGAAGTTCGCTAATGCGGCCCGTCCCGCCCCGCTGCGACCTGACACAATGTGCGCTTACCTATTTAGTTTTGTTACTGGAGTGTGATTTATGTAATTATGATATATTTTATAATGTTGTACGAAAGGATTAAACTGTTTAACTGATTTTCAAAATGTATTTTATTATACTCACCTAGTTATGTTATAGTTATGCCTGGACTGCCCAAGGAAGTGAGTGTAATAGTGTCCTTCCGTTTGGCAAAATATTTTTTGTCAAATTTTACTTCCCAAAAAACTTATCGCACTAGTTACATTTCCCAAAAGAATGTTTAGCAAATTTATATATCGCATTTTAATCACTTGGTCAAATATTAATTTGGCAACTTTTTACTTGCTCAAGTTTAAGTCAAATATACATTTAGCAAATGCTTTATTTTGTAAAAAAAATATATCCCAAAAAGAAGTTCGTTCTTTCATTTTAATATGGATGATCAATTGTAAAAATTTGAAAAGTCTGATATAAATCTTTACTATTATAATTATTACCTACTAAATTGTCACTTAGTAAGTACAATGTTACGTAGGCTAGATTAGAACTGCTAGAAAAGTGGGTTAGGTTAGGTTACAACTGAGACCCCAACAAAGCGCGAGCCGAGCGAGCGTGCCGTGGCAGCGGCCGGCGAAGCGCCGGAATTGATTTGTATAATAACAATATAATTTTGGAAAGAGCATGTTATGCCAAACCATATTTGACTACATGATACTTGGTAAAATAAAACATTGCCATGTAAGTATTTCTTAAACAATAAATTGCCAAAAATAGTACCTATTGCTAACTGTAAAATTGCGAAATGTTGTTTTGCCAAAAATTTGTAATCCGGGTGTAATGTTTTTGAGTGTATGTATGACCGTTCCTTTGACGCATCCTGTAGCCTAAACGTCTTGACCAATTTCGAAGTGCATGGTGTCGTTAGATTCGTCTTGATACCTGGAGTGTCTTAGGATACATTTTATGGTAAAAAAATCCAACATTACCAAATATGCTGGTTTTTGGTTTTCATTAAATACTTATTTGAGCATATTGATACAGTCAGCTACATAATATCCAGGCCGGATATTCATTTCGTAGTAGGTAAAACAGTAAGTTTATGCAATGTTGATAATTCATATTTTTTTTTTTTTTATATGAGAGAGCGGCAAACGAGCATGCGGGTCACCTGATGGAAAGTAATCACCGCCGCCCATGGACACCCGCAACACCAAAAGTGTCACAGATGCGTTGCCGGCCTTTGAGGAAGGTGTAGGCTCGTTTCTTGAAGGTTCCAATGTCGTACTCGTTCGGGAACACCGCTGCCGGAAGTCCGTTCCACAGGGTGGTCGTACGTGGTAAGAAGTTTCTTGAGAAACGTACAGTGGTAGACTTCCACTCATCCAGGTGATGTGGATGGAAATTTAATTTTCTCCGAGAAGTGTACCTATCGGTTAAATTGAGCAGCGGGTATTAGCTCGAACAGTTCTTCAGAACACTCCCCATGAAATATGCGATAGAGAATGCAGAGGGACGCGACGTCTCTTCGCAACGCCAGGGGATCCAGTCGGTAAAAGTCGGTTTTGTATAGTGCGGCACACACATAATATGTAAAATTGTTATGTGTGTGAACTTAGATGCAAATAAATGATTATCTATCCTAACCTAAGTTCATGGCAATGTGGGTTCTTGTCTGATTACAAGTCCATGCACTGCACTGGGCCCGCGTGGTGGATCATAGCCCTTACTCTCTCAGAGAGACGAGGCTGTGCCCCAGCAGTGTTCTAGCTGTTGAGGAATCTATTGGTGGACAATTTTATTGGATAACATAACCTACGCAAGAACCATATGTTTTACAGAAGTATAAAAATGTAGGAAACATACTTACGTCGCCTAATACTCGCTTTCTTGAGGCATAGGTAATATACCCAAGTAGGTAGGTACGCTAAATAAATTAATGTATCACACTAATATTATATAAGCAAAAGCTTATGGCTATAGCATATTTGTCTTTTCGATTAAATGGCCCATCGGCTAAATGGCGTTTCGTTCATATGTCACTTCGAATATTTGGCGTCGCACAAATGGCTTTCGCTTATATGTCTTTCGAAATCGGGTCCTAAACCCTCTGGCGTCACGTGTTGCTGGAATCTGGCTTCGTAAATTTAATTCACTAGAATTCAATTTTACTTCGAATTAAATTCACTTTTAGTAAACTTTAAACACCTGTACTGCTGATCATAAAACAAAAGACATATATTTATAATAATAAGTAAACTTTATTCACCGCTGGTTTAACGGACCATTTCTATAAAATGCATCAAAATATTTTATTTTATAGGATAAAATTATCACTTGAAAAGTCACTATTAATATTACATTTAAATTTACTGCTCATTCACAAAGCTGACTCCTCAGAGGAGAACGAGCAATAAACTCTAGGGTTGCTCTTTTAAACAGATTAAGGGTTACAATTTGTGAGTTGATAATTATATGAATAATAAAATAAGACAGCTATGTCCATGCTTGCTTATCATTCAAATAGTCAGTGATTTTATAATAGCCTTTTGCTTAACTGAGCCTCACGTATAAATTTATCATTCAACTGTACGCTAGATCTGCGTTTCTCGGAGTGCGCTTGGACCTTCATTCTCATACCTGTTGTTTTAGATGTCTTTGTGAAAAAGAGCAACGTAGACGTCGAACGTTTTTGTTCTCCGTGTGTGTTAATGAACGCGAGGCCCTCTGGAGTGTTTGGCGCACTGCCATAACATTCCCGAGAAGCGCGAGGTGGCTTCCGCCGCACAGGCGGAAATTGTGTCTGAGGGCGGAGTGTGCCTCCGCCTCCGTGGCTCAATGTAAACAACATTGGGTTTACGATTCGGAGGTCGCGGGTTCGATCCCCAGCGGGGTACATATTTAGTACTCGGTTTGATTGGTGGTAGGGCTTTTTGAATGTCCGTCTGGCTAGCTACCACCATCTTATCTAAAATCTGCGGCCAAGCAGCAATGTTAATAGCATTGTTGTTTTCCGGTTGTCAGAGATAAGAAAGCCAGTCCCCCAAATAAGATGGAGGTTTCCGGGTCAGTACGCTACCACCTTCGGCCTCATCTTCACTTAACATCAGGTGTGATTGAGGTCAGTGCTAACCAGTGGTCCATAAAAAAAAAACAGTGTGAGTTTTGTCTCGTTTATAACTACCATCGCGTTCGCGTTTACGCAAAAAGTATCTATGAAAAAAATCGTTTCGCAATCTATCCGCTAGAGGCGCTGCACATTTCTTCATACAAATCTTCACGTAGGTAAACGTAAACGCCGTAGTAAAGTTAAGTCGAAACATAACTCACACTCCGCCCTCTGTGTGCGAAGTGCGAGTTTTGTCTCGTTTTTAACTTTACCATCGCGTTAGCGTTTACGCAAAAAGTATCTATTAAAAAAATCGTTTTGCAAACTATCCGCTAGAGGCGCTGCACATTTCTTCATACAAATCGTCACGTAAACGTGAACGCGGTAGTAAAGTTAAGTCGAAACAAAACTCACACTCCGCCCTCGAACGCGAAAGGGTTTCTCAGCAGTCATCGTATAATGCCATACATTCTGCGCCGCCCCTTCTCACAGTCATATAAATAACTACGTTGTTTTTGAAAAGCCATTTATGGGACTTGTATATTTCGGTGGCACTATTTATGCACAGTTTTTGGGATTTGAATGAGGTTTAAAGCAGTATCTGCGTATGAGAATGAGGATTCCAGAAACGCGTGTCGCCCAAATGCTCACTTAAAATATTTTTTTATATATTTGAACATACACACAGCGCCATCTAGGTCCACAGTAAGCATCTAGATACATTTTTTTTGTAAATAAATTACATATATAAATGAAAAACATCCATAACTCGGGAACACAAATTCATCATACTAGCATATGCCCCTAGAGGGATCCGAACCCGCGACCTTTTGGTATCTATAGTAGCAGAATTTCTAACCACTACACCAAACAGTTCAAGAGTAGACACGAGGTCGTCGAACAGGTTAAAATATTGAATAGACAACTCTTAAACTACAGTGACACAAATAAATACAAATTGCAGACTTTTTATTTTAGCTTCCAAATAGCTAATCGTATTTTTTTATAATCATTTTCATTTGTGTTTTTTTCCTGCGATATACTTAGTTTTTCATTACCTATCCCATTGGAGGGAGAATCGACCAATGGAAACAGCGCAATGGAGTGGGCGGTCGCCGTCATTATCCGTGTACAGTCGAAAACACAACTCGTTCGTTATACTACAAGTAGGTAGTAACATTTTACAGAATTAAATTTTCTATTAATTAATTAAGTCATTAAATTACGCCTCAATCAGTTTACTGTCCTTCCATAATGGTTCTATACAATACAATACCAATACACTTTATTGTACAAAAGAAGAATATACATTTTACAAAGCACAATACTGAAAAGAGTACAATTAGGCGGCCTTATCACTAAGAGCGATCTCTTCCAGGCAATCTATGGGTGTAGGAGTATAACTTTATAGAACAGGTAGGTTATGCAAAATACGGATGCATATATGAAATAGCTACATAATTAATTACTTATTTATATCTTATCTTAGTACCTCAGTTCTATCTTAGTACCTAATGAAATAATTTGCACCAACCTAAAGGCCAGTCGGTTCACCATTAATAATAATAGTTCTAAATAGATACCTATAGGTACGACGTTATTTACTTTTATTCTACCTTTATTATTAGGATTCGCAAATGAAAGAGGCTCCCATGATAAAGATAGATGTTTTTTTTTTTTTCAAAAAAAAAAATCCATACCTGTTAGTACAACTGATCGGACACTTTTGTATGGTAACTCGATAATTTTCTCCTCGCCTGAGCCTCGAAAAAAATGGTCTTGCGTTACCAAACTTTGCCTTAAATTATGTGCCAAAAATAATAATCGCGTTTGAACGAATGAATCGTGTATTATGTTCAACTTACATAAACACCATGGAAAGCATTACTTCAATCACACCACAGAACGAGATGACAGTGATAAAAAATCAAAAATCGTAGATAATACAAGGGTTTGCATTTTTTTTCATTCCATACCAACTTTCACGTTCAAATTTTCCGAAATCAATAGACCGATTCTAATGAAACTTTATACTTACATGCGGGATAAATAGATCTAAAAGGATAGTAGAAAACATTTTCAAAATATCGAATTTAAAAGAATATATTGCATTTTTTCCGTTACTACGGAAAACTTAAAAAAGCTAGAAATTAGAATCGGTTTATTTAATTCGATAAATTTGGACTTGAAAGTTTGCATTGTATACCGTGCGGGATAACCGCTATTATGTCAATTGAATTGTCAGACGCTTTATGGTTTACTTACCTATATTTTAAACCGATTGTAAACGCGTTTCTACCAACACGTCCTATGAGCATCAATGCACTGAGCTATGACCTCGTTGTATGACTGTTGCACACATGCCCACATGAATTAGTAATTTAATTGTTATAGTTTTCATGTATGCCTCTCATGTTTATTAACACTTAATGTTGTGTTTCTTGTATTTGTGCCAGTTTATGCAATAAACTGTTTATCTATCTATCTAACACACATTTTTTATTGCGGGTTTTAAAACGTTTATACTCTAAAAAAGCTGTCATAATTTCAGCGGCATAGCTTTAATAAAAGTGAACGCTGTTGTGTTAGTGACTGTACCCAATCTGTATGAGAGAGCAAAATGGTGGTATTTTCATCTCTGTACGGACTGTATTACAAGGCGGAGCACATTATCCATTCCCGTTTCCCGTTCACTCCCACAATTCCCATATCCCACCGAGAACTCTATCCTGAATGTCTCACTAAAATCCAGTGTCAAAAAGGCGGGACGCGATTCGCGCGCATTTTGCTGTCAAAGTATTTTGACAGTCAAATAGATATTTTTCCAAACAAATTCATTGCTAATGTGATTGTGTTAATAAAATATTATTGTGAAATATTGTCTATTTATAAAAATGTGTAAATAATACTTTTTTTTGTGATTACAAAACAATGTTTTTGGAAATAGTGCGGTGACGAGGGTATATGAAAAATCGATCGAGTGTGTAATTTTAATTAGGTGAGTTTAAAACTGTGATAGCTTAGATTAAAACAAGTTTTAATCTAAGTGTGATAGTGTGTTTATCGACTGTAACATAGATAATAACAGAATACAGTTAACCTCTACAGGGTGAAATTAAATTCGTGTAATTCCCGTTTACTGACTCCACTTACCTACTGATTACGAACAACTTTGTTCAAGGAACCATAATCTTCGAATTCGACTATGGTTCCTTGAAGAAAGTTGTTCGTAACCAAGAGTGGCGTCAGCAGGTAATGGGAATTACACTAATTCAAATTCATCCTTTAGAATGACGTAAGTAGGTATAATACCTACCTTACCTGTAGAACCCTTGGCGAAGATTTTAGAATGAAATATATATATTTTTTATCCAATTCAATAGGTATAAATATTAGGATTGATTTCCGAATCTTAATTGTAAATCGACATAATCAACATGACGACCACGAAAAAATAAAAAGATTAAAAAAAAACGATAAGTTCCTTTCCGTAGCGATTTTAAATAACGGTTTTTTTTTAATATTTCAAATAGATTTTACAAATGAATTTGAACCCGTCGCTGCTTATGCTTTGTCGGGTCTGAAAAACTTGTGTAGGTAATTTTGGTACCCTTGACAGTTATCAATGCAATAAGTAGATATCTACTTCTTTTACCCAGTGGTTGTCTGGAAGAAATCAGTTCCAGTCATAATGCCGCCATTGCACCTACCATATGTTTAAATTCCATGTTTTATTTATTTATTTTAATTATTTGACGACCGATTGGTGTAGTGGATAGTGACCTTGTCAGCGAAACCAACAGTTGCGGGTTCGAATCCCGCGGAGGGTAAATGTTTGTATGATGAATACGAACATTTTATTCCCGTGTCATGGATGTTTTTATAAATATTTATGTATGATTGTCCGTTATCTAGTATCCATAGTACAAGCTTTGCTTAGTTTGGAACTAGATGATTGGTGTAAGTGCACCAAATATTTATTTATTTATTTATTTACATAGAATGAACAGCATTATTACAAAATCTTATTCAGAAAACTAATACCAAACTTATGCCAATTAAAGATTCTTATTATGTTACTGACAATGGTTACCTTTAAAATTGCATGGGTAATGTTTTAATTAAATTACAATATAATTACAATAAAATTGGTACTATTACATGTTCGAATGTAACTACTGTTAGTGTACAATTTTATTTTATTTTTGAATTATACTGAATCAACGGCATCAATATAAAACTATTACCCAAAATCTATAAGCCAAAGTTATGCCAATTACAGATTCTCACTTTTTAATATTTTTTTTTATCCACAACGGCTTAGCACTTGACCTCAATCACACCTGATGCTAAGTGCAGATGAGGGCGAAGGTGGTAGCATACTAAGCCGGAACCCCCATCTTATTTAGGAGACTGGTTATCTTATCTCTGACAACCGGAACACAACAATGCTATTAACATTGCTGTTTGGCGGCAGATTTTAGATAAGATGGTGGTAGCTAGCGAGGCGGACATTTAATATTCCCTACCACCAACCAAACCGAGTACTAAATATGTACCCCGCTGGGGATCGAACATTGAGCCACGGAGGCGGTTTCCCATCCGTCGCGAAATTTTGCCATAGAACTCTAATAATACCTGCCCTTCAACTAGATAATCGGAGAAAGCACATTACTACGTCCAAATTTCGCGTCAAAGTACGTTAGTACTATTTAGCTCCTTACCTATGAAATTGGCGTTTTGTATGAAGAATTCCATTAAGACTGTTCTCTCCATACAAACATTTTTGATTTTTTTTTTTTTTTTTATATGAGAGAGCGGCAAACGAGCATGCGGGTCACCTGATGGAAAGTAATCACCGCCGCCCATGGAACTTTTTTTTGGCCCATTTTTGGGAACTGCAAATCCAAATTTAGCTAAACTTTGTGTGGATTATCGGAACATTAAGTATAGGCAGCGTTAATTTTTAAAAGTTTTTATAAAAGATTCAGCGAATCTAAGAAACCATTATGGGAAGCACATGAAAAGGGCTCTGTTCAATTTTTTTATTATGTAATTTAACCCAGACATTAAAAAATATTTCATGTGAAACCTTGAAAGAATATTTAATTTTTCAAAAAAAAAACAAATTTGGATATACCTAGGTAACTTTGAAAATCGCAGGAATTGGTACATATGATTAACGAAGAAAAAAAACTCCAATTTCATAGGTAAAGACCCAATATATCAATTCTGCGGTTTCAGTCAAGAAACTATGTACAATAAAGTCTCGCTGCAACACGTCGTCTTGCGATAAAGTAAACAATTTTGTTAACTACGCTCCATATAAACGAATTATAGCGCCTTTAGTATCTGAACGTGCGCCCCATGTGTTGTCATGCCATGGGCATAGGTTTTTTAGGGATCCGTAACCTGCTCGAAACCTGTGAACTACTGTATACTAACATCTATACGCTCGTACAATCGGCAATAGAGGGTACTGGTTAGATTGTGTTATATATATTTTTTTAAGCACAACGGGTTGGCACTTGACCTTAATCACACCTGATGTTAAGTGAAGATGAAGTCGAAGGTGGAAGCGTACTGACCCGGAAATCCCAACACGTTTGGGGGACTGGCTATCTTATCTTTGACAACCGGAACACACAATGTTATTAACATTGTTGCTTGGCGGCAGATTTAGATAAGATGGTGGTAGCAAGCCATGCGGACATTTAAAATGCCCTACCACCAACCAAACATGTACCCCGCTGGGGATCGAACCCGCGACCTCCGAATCGTAAATCCAACGTTATTTACATTGAGCCACGGAGGCGGTTAAAAATCTTCCTTTACACCTATCATGTGATAGATAGATGTCAGTTAAACTTGAATAACAATTTCCCTTTAGATTTTCCCCCACAAATACATGGTACATACTCATAACACTGCTCTTTCCGTCAGCGGTTAATAATCGTAAGGCGTACTAAACGTTCAATATTTATCAGGGGGCCGATCGCGCTAAGTTTGAACGATAAAGCTAATAAACCATAACCAAAAACGTTACGTTAAACACATTTCGTGTCGCACTAATCACTTACATGGAAATTAATCTAGTTTTTAGTTAGTTTATCATGTCGCTGAATGTTACTGTCGTTCAATAGAAATGTAGCTCAACTGGACGTCGCACACTATCATGTCGCAGAATAGCACTGTCGTTTAATAGGAATGTAGCACAACTGAACGACGCATACTATCATGTCGCAGAATGTCACTGTCGTTCAATAGAAATGTAGCACAATTGAACGTCGCTCACTGTCATGTCGCAGAATTGCATTGTCGTTTAATAGGAATGTAGCACAACTGAACGTCAATCACTATCACGTCGCAGAATGTCACTGTCGTTCAATAGAAATGTAGCACAACTGAACGTCGCACACTATCATGTCGCAGAATTACACTGTCGTTTAAATTGGAATGTCGCATAATTGTACATCGCTCACTCGGGGTCGCACTTCAGTAAACCCTATGTTGTTTACATTGACCCACGGAGGTATTTGGCTAACACAAAGTGTTACTCCGGATTTCAAAAATCTAGAAATCCGTGATAAGTACACTAGGATTATATCACGTATTTACGTATTCGCCTTAGCGAGCAGAACCCTGTACTCTGTGCCGAACCCACACATGACCATTAGTGATGTTTTGACGGAGCTCGTGTAGTTTGTTACTGTGACCTCCAGAGTTTATTATTACTTATAACTGATATAATTTTAGCTTTATCAAAATGTTACCTATCCCTATTAGACCAGGGAAAATACGGTAAAAAATTAGCTTAGCTAGACATAATTCAGAACCGACTTATATGATTGCTATCTTATAGAGATATAATATATTAGAGAATTTTGAATAATTAAGTCAAAAAAAAACTCTGGATTTTTTTAGACAACCCTATTTTTAATTTGTTTCTTAACAATAAATACTAAGTGATATTTAGTTACTTAGACTTTCTTTCAACAGATTGATGGATTAAAAACTAAGCGTGTTATAGTTCAGTATGCATGTGTTTTAGCTGAAAATGTCGTCGAACTGAATTGCTTAAGAAATAAAAATGAGAACTAATATTTTGTAACGTAATTTCCCTAAATGTTATGAATTTAATTAAATACCCATCGATTGACTATTTCTTTTTAAAAGAAACACTTTTTCAACTTTGGCTTATTTAGCTTAGTACTTGCATTTCTTACAAATGTTTAAAATTTTTAGCAATTGTTACTCGGTTATCCGTTTTTCCGAGGTCAAACCGTATTTACCCCAGGGTATATGAATAAGTACTCATACTCCTGTATGGTTCGGAGGGTCTATCGTGAAGTCAGTAGGCGTTAAGTCAAGTCGGCGCCTTAAAAACATTGACCATCTAGACTTTAGTCTGACAAATCTACCTGGCTTGCATGGTGGAATATGGCGCATACCCTCTTCCAAAGAGAGGAAGCTAAGCTCCAAAGTGAGTACGTGTAAAGCTAATGGATGATGATTGCAATCGAATCGTCTATAGAGAAAGATGTACGGATTTCTATGATATGAACGGATTTGAATGAACTTTCGTATATAGGTAGAACAAACCCTGGATTTAAACATAGGATTTTTTATCCCGATAAAGTCAGTTGTTCCAGCGGGATAAACAAATTTCCGCCATAAAGTTAGTTATTAAAATTAGTTAATTATAATCGTTCCAGTTTGGGTGCTACCAGGGAATAAAGTATCTCACAATATAACAAGGGAGGGAATAAAGAATAAAGAAATGCACAAAGAATTGTAACGGGAATTATAAAGAATTGTTCAAAGTTTGTAATGTTTTATCGGCTAGTTTAAAATGTAGTAGCTGTGTAATATAAATATATAATAATATATACAATAAACTCGCGAAAGTCAAACTCTCTCTTCAGTCGGGTAACATGTTATTTTTTTGGGAAAGTTTATTTGAAATCATTAGTTCACATTATAGCATATCTTTTGGTATCAGGAACTAATAATAATAATATCCTTAGACATACACACAGCGCCATCTAGTTCCACAGTAAGCAACTATAGGCTTGTGTTGTGGTTACCAGATGGTTGATATACTACATAAAAACATTTTTTTTTTGTAAATAAATACTTATTATAAATGAAAACATCCATAACTCCTCCTCCGTGGCTCAATGTAAACAACATTGAGTTTACGATTCGGAGGTCGCGGGTTCGATCGGGTTCGGTACATGTTTAAGTACTCGGTTTGGTTGGTGGTAGGGCATTTTAAATGTCCGCCTGGCTAGCTACCACCATCTTATCTAAATCTGTCGCCAAGCAGCAATGTTAATAGCATTGTCGTGTTCCGGTTGTCAGAGATAAGATAGCCAGTCCCCCAAATGTGTTGGGGTTTCCGGGTCAGTACGCTTCCATCTTCGACCTCATCTTCACTTAACATCAGGTGTGATTGAGGTCAAGTACCAACCCGTTATGCATAAAAAATAAAAAAAATAACTCGGGTACAAATGTCCGTATTCATCACACAAACATATGCCCCTAGCGGGATTGGAACCCGCAACCTTTTGGTATAGTCGTCAGAGTTGCTAACCACTACATCAAACAGGTAATAAAAACCTTTTTGTAATAAAACCTGTTTTTTAAAGAGCAGCCCATCGAGTTCCTTGCATGTTCTACTCAAGCGAAAATTGCCTTTTGAACAAACAGTACATAGCTTAAAAAATGTTAAATCTATTTGTAAGCTGTGTACCTACAAAATTAAGCATTTTTGACTTTGACGAATTTTTTTTTTTTTCTATTTTTTTTTTTTTTTTTTTTTTTAAGCACTACGGGTTAGCACTTGACCTCAATCACACCTGATGTTAAGTGAAGATGAGGCCGAAGGTGGAAGCCTCCTGACCCGGAAACCCAAATAATTTGGGGAACTGGCTATCTTATCTCTGACAACCGGAACACAACAACGCTATTAACATTGCTGTTTGGCGGCCGATTTAGATAAGATGGTGGTAGCTAGCCAGGCGGACATTTAAAATGCCCTACCACCAACCAAACCGAGTACTAAACATGTACCCCGCTGGGGATCGAACCCGCGACCTCCGATTCGTAAACCCTATGTTGTTTACATTGAGCCACGGAGGCGGTTAAATTCATTATATATGAAACAATTTAACACAATACAAAAGTGCACCACAGAAACCTATTCAAGGTTTATACGCAACACACTGAGCCTCATCGCTTACCACTTACTGTCTATTACAAGTTACAGTATCACCAGCACCACCCATGTAGTACTTTTTAAGTGATTGTTTACATTTTTTTATATTTATAAATATATCTGTATGTATTTCCTTGGGAATATTATTTAAAATGTTTGGTAACATGTACATTAAAAGTCACAGTATAAGTTGAAGTAACAAAAAATATTATAATTTAATATTCCGCTTCTATTTATGTTCATCCAAAGATAGCAACAAGACACAGTAGTGCATTTATCTCAGTTAGTTGAGCGCGCTCAAGTGGTCCACTTGACTCATATTCATGGGGCTGAGATTCACTGCGGTGCTATGGTTTTGGGTAATTTGTATATTTCACAGATGTATAAATATTAGCAGACTGAACATAAGGATTACTGTGGAACTAGATGGCGCTGTGTGTACAAAAAAAACTTATTTTAAATGCCCGCCTGGCTAGCCATCACCATTTTATCTAAGTCTGCCGCCAAACAGCAATCTTAATAGCATTGTTGTATTCCGATTGTCAGAGATAAGATAACCAGTCCCCCAAATAAGATAGGGTTTCCGGGTCGGTACGCTTCCACCTTCGGTCTCATCTTCACTTAACATCAGGTGTGATGAGGTCAAGTGGTTAGCACTTGTCGTCACGTCAAATGCTAACTAATGATGCAACGGAAGTGTCTTAGCGGAACCAGAAACGGAAACAGATGTCAAAAGTAAATTTTAGCAGAAACGGAAACGGATGCAGAAACGGAAGTGTAAATAATATGAAAAAAAAAACAAATTTACAAATATATTTCTTTATGTATCAAATACACCAAATCTAGATTAGAAATAGATATATTAGAAATATACTATAGAAAACAATATTGCAACTTTGCAACTGAACATTTTATTAATTTTCAAAATTAAATAGTGGTAAGTTATATTTTATGAGAAGTAATTTGGCCGCTTTTGCACCTAACAATCTTTTCTTTTTTGTACTCCTGAAAATGTGACTGTACCTCCAAAGTCGTCATAAACTTCCGATTGTATCTCCGTTATAAAAGTAGCGGAGACAGAAGCAGAAACGAATGTTGAAAAGCGCGCGGAACTTCCGCACTTGCGGAAACAGAAACAGAAATCCGTTGCATCACTAGTGCTAACCCATAATACGTTAAAAATGTATATATAAATGCCCTAACGAAATATTTATATCCAGCTGTGGATTACATGCTGTCGGTATACCTGGGTAATTGAGAATCTTTTCCAGGTGCAGTCCGATGTCTAGTTACGGCAGCATGTCCCCCTCAGACGAGGGGTTCGACCGCTACGAGCCTCCGTTCTACTGTCAGCCGCAGCAGATTGGTAAGAGATGGCATGACAGAATCCAAGGCCTGGAGAATATCTTTCATTATGCTCACTGCAAATTACGTAAAGGAACTTTGGACCACTTTTGGAGAAGCCTTAAAGCTAATTATAAATAATACCTAATTAGCTTTAATTACCACCACCGGGTTTAATCCCCAGCGGGGTACATATTTAGTAATCGGTTTGGTTGGTGGTAGGGCATTTTAAATATCCGCCTGGCTATCTACCATCTTATCTAAATCTGCCGCCAAACACCATTGTTAATAGCATTGTTTTGTTCCGGTTGTCAGAGATAATATAGCCAGTTCCCCAAATATTTGGGTTTCCGGGGCAGTACGCTTCCACCTTCGACCTCATCTTCACTTAACATCAGGTGTGATTGAGGTCAGGAACCAACCCGTTGCGCATAAAAAAAAAACGCATCCCCTGGGCTATACAGTGACCTTCGTCAGATTATGGATTTCTTCATTCCTGAGAAAACGCTCGTAGTCGCAGTAGCTCATTGATATTGAGTTTTCTTATGAGGCCCATAGTGTGAGACCACGCTTCAGTGTCATAAGCCATTACTGGTAACACACATTGATTAAAGACTTGTCTTCAAGCACTGAGATATTTTGGACAAGAAGACGTTGCGCGCTTCGCGAATGTGTTCACCCATGTGAGTTTGATTCGTCGATTGACCTCTCTCTCGAAGTTAGACCGATTACACGGAGTTCTTTCTTTTTATTGATTTTGACATTCTTTCTAATTCTCTATAATTTTGACAAAATCATTTGAAGATTTTTTTTTATTTTTTTTATGCATAACGGGTTGGTACTTGACCTCAATCACACCTGATGTTAAATGAAGATAAGGTCGAAGGTGGAAGCGTACTGACCCGGAAACCCCAACACATTTTGGGGGACTGGCTATCTTATCTCTGACAACCGGAACACAACAATGCTATTAACATTGCTGCTTGGCGGCAAATGCCCTACCACCAACCAAACCGAGTACATAAACATGTACCCCGCTGGGGATCGAACCCGCGACCTCCGAATCGTAAACCCAATGTTATTTACATTGAGCCACGGAGGCGGTTATACGGAAGATAAGAATCATAAGAAGAGAATAACCCAAAATTAATGTCAATTTTGTAATGTTGACAATTTTTGAACATTCCTTGCAAGTTGGGTTATTTAAAATTGTATAATTAATGAATAATAGGTAATTATAATTAGATATAATTAAATATTCGTTAAATTTTGCATGCTCAAAAGGCAGAATGTAATGGGCCTTATTTTTAATATTAAAACACCCTTGTGTACCTATATTATGGCAAAATAAATAATTTGCATTTGTCCTGGATAGACATACTCGTTACAACTTCGAGAATGCGTTTCCCAACTGATATTGCTGGAGGCACGACATGGACATTCGCCTTAATTTTCGTTTTGTCCATGTTGATACCCAATCTACCGAGCGTCGGTAGCTGAGCGGTTAAGACGCGGTCTCCCAATTTTGGGAGGCCCGGGTTCAATTCCCAGGCAGGCAGGCATCCATGAGTTTTTAAATTTAATTTAATTACTTGTGTGCATTTATTCGACTTCTCTTAAACGGTGAAGGAAAACATCGTGCGGAAACCTGCATGCCTGAGAAATAAAAATTCAAAGGCATGTGAAGTCCCCAACCCGCATTGGGCCAGCGTGGTGGACTATGATCCATTACCCTCAAATACGAAGGAAGGCCTATATCCCTGCAATGGGATGTTTACGAGCTGATGATGATGACACTCAATCAATTTATTATTGTTATTTTGGAGCCTGTCCATGCTAGAGACCCCAGCCTGCCTGTTTTTTGTCATGATCCAAGACGATGACACGAATATTTCTTTTGTACAGGTAGCCCTTTGGACAGCGGTATATACTGGTCGCCTGCCACCACTGAGGGTCACGAGTTCGACGCCCAGGACGTCTACCACGACACCACCCACTACATCGGCAGGAGTTATGGTGAGGATTGTACATGATTTTGAAATTATTTGGAAGACTTAAGCTTCAAGCTTGAAAGAGTTCATGGGTACCGCCAGACTGCCATATTATTTGTATGTATGTGTGTTCATGAAACTATATAACATTGTGTTAGATATTTAATATTTCCTAACAAAATTTACAAGATTTCTGGCCTTGTTTTTTCTATTCAATGCAGTCGAGTCTTAAATTTTTTTTAAATTTACTTTTTAAAATGTTCTTCTTCTTCAATTTAAGAGGTATGCTCTTGTCGGTGCAGTAATGACCACGTCTCTCTACTTTCCGCCCTCGTGTTAACCTCTTGGTACGACACGACATTCACCTTTTAGGCGCGTTCCCACTTTGTCGTGTCGACAGTTAATCATGTAGTTTTAAGTGTCGTGGCTTATTATATTTAAATGGAGGTGTTCACATATAGAACGACACGATATACTGTCGTCTACGACATTTTTTGCTGTGACGACAAATTGTCATGACAGTGGGAACGGCTAGCACGACAGTAGTAAAACGATAAAAAATCGTTACGACTAAATCGTGACGGCAAATCTATCGTAGCCAAGATAAAAATATCGTCTCGTCGTTTACACGTGTTTTCCCATCCCCCTCGCACCCGCCTTCCATTTCGTCTTCGTCCATTGAACTCAGAATTGAAAGTAGAGGCGACTGTAGATTTGTAGTTTGCTATGATGTGTACAAAGCGACTGCCGTGAAACGATAAAATGTCGTCGCGATCCAATGGGTACAGCTAGAGACGACAGTCGACCAACGATAAATTAATCGTTACGACATAGTGGGAACACGCCCTTTCTTTCACTTGGTCAAAGTAATTACGCCTAGTCTTCCCCTTCCTCTCTTTCCTTCAATCTTTCCCTCAATTATGTTCTTCAAAAAAATTATATTCACAATGTTAACAATATATAACAGGTAATAGTTCAATTAATTCTCTTGTCACCATATACTTACACTAAACATGCCGGGAGGTTTTTACAAAACGGCTCGCTTTTGGCCCCCTATTCGACTAATCTGTTTGTAGACAGTACGGTCTTAATATTGGCTTATGTATGTCCTACAGGGTACGAGGACATGCAGATTGCAGGCAACGAGCCTTACGACACCTACCACCACAGTATGCATCACACCTACCCACAAAACACAGGTATGATATTTCGATATACTCGTAGGGTAACTATTATGTATTCTGTGGTTTTTTTTTTGATTGACTGGATTCGCTTTTGACCACAATCTCACCTGATGGAAAGTGACGATGTGGTCGAAGATGAAGCACGCGATCCCAGTAAATGCCTATTCACTCTGCTCTTGATTGGTAAGGGTAAGTTCGGACGTGGGAACGAAAAACTTCATATATCCAATTGCTTTGGAACTTATGGTATGTGTGTGACTGGAGATACAAATAAACGATCTATCTATCTATCTATATACCTTCACCTCGAACGTTTTGTAACCACAACCCAACTTCGTCCTGAAGGTGAAGATGTAGGTAGAGCTGTTCGCCAAATAATCGAGAAATTTTTGAAGTTAACCTTCGCGTCTTATTAGTCGCGTGGATGGACACATTGAAATCGATCAAAGAATGTTAATATTTCTGTACGTGGTATGAATAGACTAAGATATATACAGCGAACCCATTACAACGGCGCCATACGCTATCGCAGAGTAGTCTGCAGGTATGTATGACTTGATGCGTGATTGATTGTAGATGATAGCTAAAGTTTATGGATTTAATTGAACGATCACAATTGACAATATAACCGATTGCGGTAAAGATCCATTATCTCCCGAGTGCATCATCAGATGTTAACCAAATTTATATAGGATCACTGGTACGATATAAAAGGTAGCTTTTAGAAGAACAAAAAGATTTAATAGTAGGTCCTAACATATGAAATTGGCGTTTTGTCGTACTGGCCACTTTGATCTCAAATATCTCGTCTTTGGTTAGGAATTCCAATTTCAAATTTATACAGCTTACTCATGCATTTGTTTTTCGAAAACGTTCCATATGTTTTTTCCATCTTTGGTTTTTTTCTTTGCGTCACTCAGTTTACAAAATGGACATCATGGAAAACAACATTGGGTTTACGATTCGGAGGTCGCGGGTTCGATCCCCAGCGGGGTACATGTTTAAGTACTCGGTTTGGTTGGTGGTAGGGCATTTTAAATGTCCGTCTGGCTAGCTACCACCATCTTATCTAAATCTGCCGGCAAACAGCAATGTTAATCCCCAGGACTGTTGTGTTTGTAGCATATTACTTAATATTAGTTTTTGTGGTATTTCGGTTTACAATTACTTAGGAACGAGCCTGTGTATATTTGTGCCTAGTTCTCGAATGCGACATGCAGTCCCTCCCCCTGCGCTACGAGCGGCCCGCCCCCTCTCTCGTCCGAGTGGTTAAGCGACGCAGTACGGCCAACAAGAAGGAACGCCGGCGCACGCAAAGCATCAACACTGCGTTCTCCGACTTGCGAGACTGTATACCCAATGTACCACCAGACACGAAGCTATCAAAGGTAAGTAATACATGCTGTGTTTTATAAAGATATCTTTTATGTTTAACGGCTTTACCCTAATCGCATCTTTGGGCGATTTTCGGATAGATATATCGTCACACGCTAAATATTTCATAGGAACTCTGACATTTCGATTCAAAAGTACTGTTTTGTATTTTGAAACCGTAGTAGCTTTCTTTGTCTATGAATCGATATTGTGAGATACATTGAGAAAATCGCCCCCTGGTGTAGCCAAACCTACCCCAACTTATTTGTAGGCCTGACTATATCTTATTGCAAATAGCTGGAATACAACAATGTTATTAGTAACAATGCTTCTTGACGGTAAGCTTAGATAAGATGGTGACCAGCAAAAACGTATTGGATACTTTGGAATAAACCGCCTCATTACAATACGGATAGTATTATGTCACCATCTTACTATTGGCGGCCAACAAGTTACATTTTTTTGCTGCTCAGTTTCCAATTAAGCGCTATGCTATCAAGTGCGGATCCAGGATGTCATGGGAGTCATTTTAATTTTGCTAGATTAAAGGGGCATTTATAGCAACAATTCATGTTTGTATAAATCTGCTTAGTATGACGGCTGGCACACATGTGATCATCTGACTTGAAAACTGCATCCGCACTTGTATGCTATAACTTTTAATCTCAATTACAAAGATATGCGTTGTCACCCTACTTAGAAGTTATATTAAAACATGTGACCAAAAACGAAAAATTGTGATTACTCCCGTCTCACTTACCCTTATACAATCACCAGATGGTGCGAAAGAGATCGCAGAGCATCAACATTGCGTTCTCACAACTCAGGGACCGTATACCGAATGTCCTGCCCGATACCAAGCTCTCGAAGGTTGGTCCAAGGTTCTTGTCCGGAAAGTGTGGTTATATTGAACATGCAGGATCTATTTTAATATTCCCAAAATTACATATGAAAATGTAATCGATATTTTTCTTCTACCGAAATTGGTTACGAACCTCCGGTTTCGTACGCGGCCGAAGGGTTTTTGTCCCATTGTTAATGACGTCTCGGCCAAACGTTAGACGACCATCGGCCAAGACAATACTATATGTATAATTAATCACAACATTCGTACAATTGGCGAGTCGGATGTCTTCCCATTAATTACAGTCATGTCACTGACCAGAAAAAAATCGGGCAAGTGCGTGTCGGACTCCGCACATTTAGGGTTCCAGACCAAATGTAGAATATAAGCAGTCTGTGCAAGCTACGCGTTTAACAGCAAATCAGAGATAAGATAGCCAGTCCCCCAAATAAGTTGGGGTTTCCGTGTCAGTAGGCTACTACCTTCGGCCTCATCTTCACTTAACATCAGGTGTGATTGAGGACAAGTGCTAACCCGTTCTGCAAAAAAAAAAGAAAAAAAAATGTAATACAAAAATGAGGGAATTTAAAATAAGAAAATTGAATGTAAATCAATCTAGGTACATTATCGTCACTGTTACATTGGCGCCGACTTCGAAAGATATTTTTTCATATAGGAGAAGTAACAATAATTACGACAGTGGACATAGGAAATAATAAAATTGATTGACAGATACGAGCATTTCAATATAAATAAATAAATAAATATCCTTGGACGTACACACAATGCCATCTAGTTCCACTTTAAGCAACTATAGGCTTGTGTTATGGATACCAGATGGTTGATATACTACATAAATACATTTTTTTTGTAAATAAATACATATTATAAATGAAAACATCCATAACTCGGGTACACATGTCCGTATTCATACAAACTCATGCCCCTAGTGGGATTCGAACCCGCGACCGTTTGGTATAGTGGTCAGATTTCTAACCACTACACCAAACAAGTCAATATAAATTACTTTTTACTTTATAGTGGCTTTTTTCGGTGAAGTCGGTTTTATTTTTTTGTTAGAAAGATATTATTTTTCAAATTTTAGTATTTTAGCGTGCTTCCCAATCTCTCTGATAATTTTTGTGCGATGGCGACCCTTCTCGCTCCTACTGGTTAGGTGGGCAGTTACCAGCTCGAACTTCAAACTTCAAGCATTTATTTCAACGTAAGATACAAAATATCATTTGTTGAATGCCAATTTAAATCTACTGGAAATAAAAAAGTTTATTGTATTTATCTGTCAGTCGGTATGTCCGAGCTACTACTACCTGATGATCTTCGATTTATCATATCTATTGATAATCACACCGACCTTCTCTACACTTTTTACATACAAACCCAAATTGTATCTTTTTTTTTTATTTTAACACTTTATTGTACACAAACACAAAGAAATGGACATTAACAAAGATTTAAGAAAAATATACAAAGGGCGAACTTATCTCTATAAGAGATCTCTTCCAGCAAACCCGTGAGAGCGAAATTTGGTACAAAAGGTAGACATAAAGTGTACACGAAACAGAAGAAACAAAAAATGTTAAAATTATCATATAATAGAATAAAACCAAATTAATACATTAAACGAAATCTACTCTTATTTTCCCTAAAAACTACACAATCGTCTAAATATGTAATGCTATTCTGCTGTTTACCATGAATATGCGTTTGTGTATGTGTGTGTGTGTGTGTGTGTGAGTGTGTGTGGGCATATGTTTGTATGATGAATAGGGACATGTGTACCCGAGTTATGGATGTTTTTCATTTATATATGTATTTATTTACAAAAAAAAAATGTATTTGTATAGTGTATCAACCATCTGGTGTCCACAACACAAGCCTAGTTGCTTAGTGTGGAACTAGTTGGCGATGTCTGTATATGTCCAAGGATTACAAAAAAACTACTGAACCGATTGCGCTGAAATTACAATGGGACCAACTTGACGGTATCCCCTTTCATGTACAAAAAGAACCATGTGAATCAATCGCCAAATCTCGGCGATATCGAGTTTACATACTTAAAAAAAACATACAAACGGCCGAATTTTTTTTTATCTATTAATTTATCTAATGAGGCCACTAGACGTTGCACCTTTTAATTTGGGACGAATTATAATAATAATAGTAATAATAAATATTAAAAAATACTTCGGACACTTACACCAATCATCCAGTCCCAAACTAAGCAAAGCTTGTGCTATGGATACTAGATAACGGATAAACATACATAAATATTTATATAAACGTCCAAGACTCGGGAATAAATGTTCGTATTCATCACACAAACAGTTACCCCTCGCGGGATTCGAACCCGCAACCGTTGATAGGACCCACTGATACTCATAGGATAGTGACCCACTATCCACTACACCAATCGGTCGTCATTGAGAAACTCCTCCTTTTTGAAGTCGGATAAAAATGTATCTATGACACTCTAGGGATCAAGACGCATCGAACGTCACTTTGCAACTTTGCATATATACCTACACCCGAAAAACATTACTCTCCTTTTTGGGGCGTCGGGTAATAAGCTACCTACAGCTGACTGTATAACCACACTTTCCTGACAAGAGCCATATTACTTTCATCGCCAGTTAATCTCTTACTAACTTCGTTTCCACCACCAGATCAAAACACTCCGGCTGGCCACCTCCTACATATCCTACCTCCTGAAGGTGCTGGAGACTGACGGGGAGCCGGCGGGGGGGTTCAGGGCAGAGCTGCACCACACGCCTCCTCGGAGACGGACGAATGATAACTCTCAGGTAGATACAGGTCCATGTATATATTTTTTAAATTTATAAACAAACAAATATATTTCGGACACTCACACCAACTTATTATCTAGTCCCAAACTAAGCAAAGCTTACCCGCACATTCAGGGCCGTATTAATAAACCATTCTCAAGATTGAGAACAGTCTTGTGACTATTTGCCCCTAGCAGGATTTGAACCCAAAACCTTTGGGCTCGCAGACAGGGTCACTATCCACTATGCCAACCAGTCGTCATAACTCATCATATAATTATTATTTGTGTGTACATTTGTTGACCAGTGTCCGTGCGTCATTTGGAGGCTCCACTGAAAACCAGCGTTGTAGTGAAGGGCTACAACCCATGCTGAGTTGTAGCCCTTCACTACAACCCTTAGGGTAAACAAACTCATCCGGTATAATGAATATTTAAATAATTTAATTGTTATAGTTTTCATGTATATGTTTCTTTCCGTTTGTTACTATTGTGTTGTACGTTTGTTGGTTTCTTGTATGTGTGCCAATTTATTTATCTATCTATGTAGGTACCTATAGTTATTTCGGATATCTTGAATGTGCAAATTTTTCATGTTTTCTTGATTTTATTCTATTTATAGAAGACTAGCTTTCCGCCCTTACCTCGTATCATCAAGGTACTTAGACAGACCTAGTTCTAATAAGTTCAAATGGTTTCTAAATGAAAATCCTGTTTATGGTTTGAACGAGTACTTTGACAATGTACATCTCATTATTGAATTTTGACATGTAAGGGATGGAAGGTGTTAGTCAAATGGAAATAGGTATATAAATATAAATTTGGAATAACTACATCACGGATATGTTTAATTTGTTTATCCCACGGGAAATACTCACTTTTTCGGGATAAAATATATTCTATGTTTTAACTCAGGGTATGTTCTACCTATATACCAAATTTCATCCAAATCCGTTCATCAGTTTCGCAGTGATTTAGCACCAAAGAAATAGACAAGAAAACATCCAAAATTTCGAATTTATAATATTAGTTAGATACCTACAAAGCTCATCCAAAGAGATCATATTGAAATTACGCGCAGACTAAAATTTAGCTTGGCATTTCTCATAATTGAGCCATCAACTACAACGCATCGGCCCACTCGAGCACTGATTCACGAGGGAACAACGCTTATCTGCGCCCGCGCACATGTGCTTGATAAACTGTCTCTAACTCTAAGTGCATTCTGGCGCCGGCGCTGTAGTTGCTAAAGCTACTAAGTACAAACTCGACTTACTCAGTCTGGTTGAGAAAGGTTTTTAATTTCATATTTTCCTGGTTTCCAAATTAATATTTTTTTTTTTAGAAACACATCTTTCAACTTTAACTTATTTGGAAAAATATTTAGATATTTTATTTATTTTCTCGGGAAAACCAACAGCTGTTTATACAAATTATCACTTATACTAAAAAACTGAAAGCCAATTAGAGGTTTTCACTGATAGAAATCGATAGAGATACGAGTAGATGAGATAGAACGATAGAAAACATACTTGCGCTTCTTACAAATGCTTAATTTTTAGCAATTGTTACTACATTTACAACACTTTAAAACTTCAAGTTAATCGCGATTATGCGTTTTTTCGAGGTCTAAACGTATTTTCCCTTTCTGAAAAAGAAATCCAAACCGACTTCTCGTAGGAGTAGCGTCAATCGTTCACAAGAATCCAGAGTTGGAGCCCGATTTATTTCAAGCCCACACAAACAAACTCGAAGGAAGAGACTAGTTAATAACAAAATTAGTAAATGTACACCTTGATATTCTCAACGGTATCAAAACAATTACAAGTACATATTCAATTATAATCTGGCTACTGTGACTTGGCGCTTTTCGAAAGTGGAAAATTGTTGAAGCGTATCTTGCCGCCAGTTTTTCTCCTTTCTTCAATATTCGTTTTCCACGATGGTATTTATTGTTCCAAGTACATTATGCCTATTAGATACTTTGATGTAAGACATGTAACACTTCCAGTATTAGCTGTGTTCACATTAGCGTCACGCGGCCAACTTACGCTGATAGTTTCATGGTCATCTTGACGTCAACTGTACCATAAGGCTAAGGCATAAGTTATATGAGTGTTTTTACCGTTTATCTAACCTGCAATTTAATCCTGTCAAACAATGTGTCGTTTACTAAATACACAAAGTAAACAGATTGATAAAATTATATACTATGTTTCCGCTTTCGTGATTTTTAAGAACAAGTTTTATCAATCTACCTTAATTGCGCCTTTGTTTGGATCAAAAACATGCTTTAACATTTTCTAAATTTTGGGGCATCTGTAAGCCATTGACGTCTTCATGTCTAATTGTAATAGTCTTTAAATATCAACCAATTTCATTTAGAAATCTATAATTAGGTACCGTAGATAACTATACCCAGTGCAACTCATCCGCCACGACATCGTGGCCAGACAACGTATTATAGGGGCCATGTGGTTCTAGATTTATTAGATTAGCAAATACCTATTGTAAGGTTAAAAGACAAGAGAAAAGCGTTTTATGTACACAGACTATCCCTAGAGAAACGCTAACGATTAATTTGCTCCAAATTATATCTATCATCATCATATCAGCCGAAAGACGTCCACCGCTGGACAAAGGTCTCCCTAAAGATCTTCACAACGTCGTGCGCTGCTCGCATCCATCTATACATTGCGAAATCTACCAAATCTAAATATCTTACGCCCTAATTTATCTCAAACATGGCTAAGATGACCTCTCGTTTAGTCTCTAATATAAAAAAAACGGACTCAAATCAGATCACGCATTCCTGAGATACATCCATCAGACAAAGACTGGACACACACACACAAACACATATTACCGTTTTCCATATAGCTTACTAAGCTGTATGGATGCGTCAACTTTTGCGTATGTCTATCAATATTTGGTATTTATATATATGTGGCTGAAACAACGCTGCAGTCTCTCACTTGGACCAAACGTCACCACGCGACCAGACGCCAATGTAGATAATTTAGCCCGAAGAATTCTGGTAATTCGCTTTTTATTGCAGCAGTATTTTGAATCTGTTAGATAATTTTGGAGTATTAATGCATTTCGATGCGAAGAATGGAGAACTTTACTGTACATTGATCTACTTACAATCAAATTATTAATAATGTCAAAAGGCGCTAAGTATGTTTTTGCTCCACTTGGAATGCAGATCCACGCCCTTTTGTAAGGTATCTGAATATTATTTAACTGCTTCAACATAGGGTTAACAAATCGGAGGTCGCGGGTTCGATTCCTAGCGGGGTACGTTACTACTCGGTTTGGTTGGTGGTAGGGGTATTTCTATTGAACGACAGTGACATTCTGCGACATGATAGTGCGCGAGGTATACATTTATCACTGTTCGAAATTCCAATGTACGACAGTAGCTATGTGGGAATTGATCCAGATATTTAATCAATGGTCGCGAGTTCGCTCCCCAGTGGCATACATGTTGTTCGGTTTGGTTGGTGGTACTGTATTTTAAATGTCTGCCTGGCTAGCTACCACCATGTCATCTAAATCTGCCGCCAAATAGCAATGTTAAATAGCATTGTTGTGTGCTTGTCAGAGATAAGTTAGCCAGTCCATCAAATAAGATGGAATTTCCGGGTCAGTATCTTACCACCTTTGATCTCATCTTCACTTAACAACAGGATTAATATAGTACTAAACTTAACAGGTGTACTACGCAATAGCGAAAGACGATAGCTCGAATGACAACAGCGCGAAGACGACATTGCGAAAGTACCTTTGCTCGAAAGTTTGATTGCGCGAACGTTCATTTGCGCGATTATGAATCTTCTCCTATGTTGGTTAGGTTCAGAATGTTAATGATGTTAGATTGACATATTTGTAATAAAACATAATATGTACCCATTGTATTTGTCTATCGCGAAATTAAATTTTCGCGCAAATGAACCATCGCGCAATTAAACTTTCGAGCAATGGTACTTTCGCAATATCGTCTTCGCACTGTTGTCATTCGAGCTATCGTCTTTCGCTATTGCGTAGTACACCCAAACTTAACATCAGGTGTGAATAAGGTTAAGTGCTAGCCCGTAGTGCATAGAACCAGTGTGTGTTGAGACCACCGAATTACACTTATAATCCTGACACAGACTTGGCCTTTTAATGCCGACAAAAAGACAAGTGTTCTGTGTTTGATAGTGTTGTGTATGTGTGTATATGTGTCCAGTCTTTGTCCGGACGCATCTCAGTATTGCAATTTGACTTCGGTTTTTTAAATTAAAAACTCAACCAAGGGACAGGTTCTTAGCCATGTTTGATCAAAATCGATTACGGCGTTCCTAAAATATTTACCTTTTAAACATAGCTTAAAACACATGCACAACACCGTAAAAAGTGTCCTTTACAAGGTTTCCAAAAAATCTTTTACTTTAAATGTGTCCCATATTCACTTCCCCCTTGTTTACGAATTTGTTACAGACACGCGCCTCTGCCAACTCTGTTTATGTGTCAATTATTAACTACTTCCTCTGTTATAGACAAGTTGAATGTAGGGTTCTTTCAGCATAACTAGGATCAAAATCTCTGCATTTTTTTAGTGCACAGCGGGTACTACATTACCTCAATTACACCTGATGTTAAGTGAAGATGAGACCGAAGGTGGAGGCGTACTCGTATTATTATTACACTCGTACTCGGAACCCCATCTTATTTGGGGGACTGGCTATCTTATCTCTGACAACCGGAACACAACAATGCTATTAAGAGGCTGAAAGATCTAAATTGAACCTAATGAGGTTCGTTTTGTGTAAAACCTATAGCTCGTATCATTACTGAAAAATTAGTAACCATTATTGATCGTATTTCTGACCTAATGGCTGTTTCCAAAAAATGAATACATAAACTTCACCTGATTGAAAATAATTGCAAAGTAATCTCTAAAAATACTTAAATTCCTGTTTTTCTCAGTTATGCTTGAAGTAATGTTGTTGAAATTAAGTACAATTATGTGACTTAAGTTACTAAAACAATTGCCCGATTTCAATTTTCAATAAAGTGTCTGTTTTAATTAAAATAATTTATTTTGTGATTTGTCACTTACGCCCTTCTATCTTGCTGTTTGGCGGCAGAATTAGTTAAGATGGTGGTAGCCAGGCGGACATTTAAAATTACCTACCACCAACCATTTCCCGGATATATCAAATTCGCACTCCGATTTTTAATCTGTTTGGTTGTAAACGCTTTATTATACAAAAAGGCGATATATTAATTTTACATAGTAAACAATAGTACAAAGTGTGAGTACAACGGCGGACTTAGGTATTCCATAGAGAGATTTCTTCCAGTCATCCATAGGGTTAGTTAGAATATAATAGATTGGACGTATACAAATCTGTCTTCTGATTGCGGGTGTATGGTAACATTTCATAGCATTTTAAATGTTTTTGGAGTGTATGCTGTAGATTTATATGTTACCTGCTGTAGCCTTAACGGCTAGACCGATTTTGAAATGAGAGGTCCTTAGACTAACCCTTCCACTGCCATTATCTTAAAATCGATTACATAGTACAATAATAATATTAATGTTTGACAAAATAACCCCAAAGTATCTTACTTGAAAGGGAACCCCGAATCTAAGAAGCCGGTAGCAATTTTTTTCACTCCCAAGGGAGAGATTTCGACAGACACGTGGGTATGGTTAGATACAAGCCCATTCTTGTTTACAGATAGGTGCCCACAAAAAGCGAGTTTTTGCGGCGTTTTTTCCGACCGTGTAAATTTACGGGTTTTTTTTCTGTTCAAGCGATTGTGCGTGTAATTCTAGCTTTTAGAAAGGTATTAGAGGGTGTTTTTTACCGACTTCAAAAAAGGAGGAGGTTATTAAATCGGTTGTATGTTTGGTAACGCTAAACTCGGTCATTTATAAACCGATTCGGGACATTCTTTTTATATTTAATACCATCTTCCAAGGTGCTCATAGGACCACCTCACCATAATCCTGTTCTTATGATGGAATCTATGAGGAATTGAGGGAACTCCTTACATATTATACCTGTTTGGTGTAGTGGTTAGCAACTCTGACCATTATACCAAAAGGTTGCGGGTTCGAATCCCGCCAGGGGCATATTTTTGTGTGATGAATACGGACATGTGTACCCTAGTTATGGATGTTTTCATTTAAAATAAGTATTTATTTACAAAAAAAATATGTATTTATGTAGTATATCAACCATCTGGTATCCACAACACAAGCTTGGTTGCTTACTGTGGAACTAGATGGCGCTGTGCGTATGCCTATGGATATTTATTATTTATTTATTATTTTAAAGGGAAAATACATAAACATACTTAACGTAACCCTTTAGGTGATTTAAATCAGATCCGGCATGAATCTAAACATTTAATGTATGTGTGTGGCTGGAGAAACAAATATACGTTTATCTATCTATCCATGGTCTAACTGACTCAGCCGTCCCTGCGTTTTTCGACGTCCTTTTTCTTTCATCCAATTGAAAATATTGAAATATATATCTAATATTGATTATCATTCACAATAATGTTTGCTTAATGTAACACTTGTGTGTACAGAATCTTATCTGTATAAATGTTTTTTTTTTTAATTAGTCCAAACCATGACCGTCAGACCTACATGTTGTAGAAATGCGCAATACACCAAGCAACGTAGGCAGTTGAAGGTCTTTAGGCTGCGGTAGTTCACAGTAGGCATCGATGTTTGTTTGAGTCTGCTCAGTTACATATATCTACCTACATGTTATAGAAATGCACAATACACCAAGCAACGTAGGCAGTTGAAGGTCTTTAGGCTGCGGTAGTTCACAGTAGGCATCGATGTTTGTTTGAGTCTGCTCAGTTACATATATCTACCTACATGTTATAGAAATGCACAATACACCAAGCAACGTAGGCAGTTGAAGGTCTTTAGGCTGCGGTAGTTCACAGTAGGCATCGGTGTTTGTTTTGCTGTAAGTGTCGTATTAATTTTGTCAACTGTTGAGGTATTAGAGGCCTGTGGGGCTAGCACAAATTATATGAGGTGACTCGTTTCGCGTGTCTCAAATCTTGTCTTTTCGTAGTACAACTTGACATATTGACTAAATTAGCACATGATTGGTCCGAAATCTCAACGACGATATATCGGATGAGTTTTTTTACCTTAAGGAAGAAAAAAGGGCATATTAGGTAAGTAAAATAGAAGTTATTGGCATAGGTAGTATAATTTTCTTTTTCAAACTATCATAGAATAAAGCGCTAATTGTGTCATTTGACGATCGCATTTGTAACCAATTCCACATAAGGACATCGGTAACCTATCATACTTTCGAAACTTTCTTTCTCGAATTTCAATTGTTTGAAAACGGTAATAAGAAATTTCAAATGCCAGACTTTAGATAATATTTTAGATAACTTTTTTTCTCATAAACTTATTTTATATATATATATATATATTTCTTTTTTTCGTTTTCTTTCTATTGTGTATTTATAATATTGTTAATAATATTCTGAAAACCAAAACGTCTGGCAATAGATGCTTCGGCTAAACATTCGGTTGAACTTTAAAACATATGTAAATAAAAAAAAATAACATTTGAATATCGTACATTCGAACGTCTGAAAAATTGTTTTTCGGTGAAATGAAACATATAGAAAACAAAAATATAGGAAACGTTTTCGAACAAATAAAATTCGAAAAAATAAAAATCGCATTCGTTATAGGTACCTAACCAATTACATCATTAAATTTTAAATAAATAAAGACAATTTGGAGAAATTATGAGTTCCAAATAAATTTCGCCAAATTACAAATCTTGTCAGTCGCATATCAATCAAGGGCCGGCGTGCGTTTTTGAAAAAAAAAAAAACTACCTATGCCAATAACTTCTATATCACTTACCTAATATGCCCTATTTTTTTCCTCTTGGTAAAAAACTCATCCGGTATAAGAGTAATTCTTTCACTCCATACTTTTTACAAGGTTCTGCAAGGTTAAGCATATGGGAACGGGTCTTATTATGTGTCCTTGATAGAGCCATTCAGTATCATAAGTGGGCATTAACTCGTTAATCGGTTAATCGTTAATTAACGAAGTTAACACATCGATTAACGGATAACGATTGACATCCTACAACCTTAGAGTGAATAGGCATCTACTGAGATCGCGTGCTTTATCTTCCGCCACATCGTCACTTCCCATCAGGTGAGATTGTGGTCAAACGCGTATCCAGTTCACCATAAAAAAAAACTTTTATGTTAACTTTAAATAGCGGTAACGGATTCATTACCTTCCGTTAAATTTCCCCAAGTCCGTTAATCGTTAATCCAGTACCTACTATTTACCAAAAAGATACCGCACGCACTAAATTATGTACACATTTCAAATTGCACACGTTTTTTTTCTTTTTATCCACATCGGGTTAGCACTTGACCACAATCACACCTGATGTTAAGTGAAGACGTCTTTTTTATTCCACAACCTGTTAACTTCCAGACCCTAAACAGACAGTTTTTTATAAGTAGATCACTAACGCAACGATTTTAAATTAACGGGTTAACGATTAGCGTTAACTAGCGCTAAATCTTCCGAAATGTAACGCTTAAACATTTAACGAAGTTAACTTGTTTAATAACGGATTAGCGATTAACGAAGTTACCTATTTAATTAACGGTGCCCAACTATGAGCAGAGAGCAATAATCTAACATAACTAGCAAATAACTCGCCCCTTGTCACGTGTGTATTTCTATATATTTAAACTTTTAATGTTTAGTACACCCAAACGCTTATGTTTGGGATATGTCTGACCACCACAGTTTGAATGAGTTATGTATGTAATTCCTTGTTCCCAGGCCAACTCGTCCGTGGAGAAACGCGGCAAAGGCCGTACTGGGTGGCCTCAGCACGTTTGGGCTTTGGAGCTGAAGAGCGAACAGAGTCTACAGAGTTAAGTGATGGGCACACTGCAACAGTGTCCCAAGTACCCGGAGGGCTATCCGTCCATCTCGTCTGTCCATCTGTCTGTTAGAGGCACAAACCATCTAACCCTACTAGCCTATGTGAAACATTTTACTTTGAAAGAAATTCTTGCAAATTAAGAAGGATGATGGTAGTGAACGGACCAAAGGTGGCTTTATCATTAATAGATGAATATACGATGAGTGTCGTTGATATTTTATCAATAAATTATAGCTACCATCTACAATCGACCACGCGTCAAGCTATACACAACTGCAGACTACTCTGCGATAGCGTATGGTGACGTTATAATGGGTGTCGCTGTAGTCTAACATACTCAAACTCTATAGAAACACATTTTTTTTAATACAAATACAAATACCCTTTATTGCACAACAGATAAGAAAATACAGTTTCAGAAAATGGTAAGAATAGAATGTAGAAATTTAATAATTTATCATTGCTCTGAGCTAAGCCGACACATCATTGTGGTAGACTCTCAAAGTAGTCAATTTTGGTAATACTTAGATAAGGTTTATTTTATTTTTATTCTGATTTCTAAGTTTGTCTAACTTACAAACGTCAGATTGTGTGAAAAATTGACAGATGTGAGTATGTGCTCACGCATTTATGTGTGGTTCAATATCACATGCGTATTTTGCACCATTTTTTGAGGGATTTATATGAACCCATAGACAAAAACAGATTTAACCATGGTTTAGCTCTCGGTTAGTTGTGGCATGAGCGGATCCAGGGGACATGGGGGCCTAGGTCAATTACTGATAAGATTTCTAAGTTTTCTGTTTGATGTCATAGAAAAATGTATCTTAATTCCATTGTTTAATTATCCTAGATTAAATTTTCATTTCCAAAAACAAATTACATACCTACATTTAAGAATAAGATTGACTGGGACCTCACAAAAACATATGACACCTAACTCGAAATCTGGATCCGTTCAAAATTCATGATTGAGTGCGAGTGATATTAGACTCTAATGAAACGATCTCGATTGAGATTGACTTAAGTGGACACTAGAGATACTGTTGTGTTTAAACAAACAAATTAAGAAATGCAAGCTGGTGATGATGTCTTGTTATATACAGGGCGTCCCAAAGTTATGGGACATGAAGGGGAAGTACCTTAAATATCGTAGATAGTGAATTTTGCTCAAAGAAGACTTTATGTTATTTTTAAAAGTTAGTAATTCTGCATTCATAGATTTTCTAAAAATTATTTGCTTCGGCTGGGAATCGAACCGACTCAAATGTGAAAAAAAAAACACCCTACTTTTATGATGCCAATCGAAAGAATAGCTAAAAAATAATAACTCTGCCTAAGTAACATAGTATTTTAAAAGAAAGGAACAACGTGAAATTAATCATTTTAATCAAATAAAAAACATACATGAAACTGCCGTAGTCAATTAAGTAGGTATTTTTTTGTAAATTAATTAATTAAATGCTCAAAATGTGATCCCTCTTGTCTTACGCAAATCGCCAATCTTTTAATGAGCCCGCTGCCTGTTGATTTTCTAATCATTTTATGGTGAACACTCGATGTGATATGGCACAATTCTGTTTGCAACTCGCCTACGTTCTCGTATCGCTTTTTGTATAGCATATCTTTCACGTATCCCCAAAAGAAGAAATCTAATGGTGTGAGGTCCGGGGATCTGGCCGGCCATCTAATCGGTCCATTTGTACCAATCCATGTAGGAAAACATTCATTTAGAAAATCTGCTGCTCTCCGACTATTATGAGCCGGAGCTCCATCTTGTTGGAAAATTAAGTTTTCTTGCTCCGCCGCGGAATGGTTTCTTATCTTATCCCTTAAAATTTGAAGTATTCCTAAATACTTTTCTGTGTTCAAGGTTCCTTGGTAAAAATGGATTAAGAAAACCCGGTTTTTTAAAAGTCCGCACCAACAGTTGAGTGAAAAACGCACTTGGTTATTAGTTTCAGTCACTCGTAGGGGATTTTCTTTAGACCAAATACGATTATTGTTGCGGTTATACATACCGTTATTGCTAAAGTTAGATTCGTCTGTCCAAATAATATTATCCAAAAAATTTGGATCTTCGAGCAATCGTGCCTGGATATCAAGACAGAAATTTTTTCTCCTTTCTGTATCGCCCGGAAGTAATTTTTGAACCAATCGTCCTTCAACATAACTCTTAAAACCGTGTTTTTTTAATACACGGTGTATTTTACTTTTTGAAACTCCAATTTCATGTTCTCCTTCTCTCACCGATGCTTTCGGAAAAGCCGAAAAGTAAATTAAAATACCAAGTTCTTCGTCGTTGATCGTATGGTTTTCTTGCTGTGGTTCTCTTGGGCGTTTATCGAAACGTCCCAGAGTTTTCAAATTGTTCACAAGCCTTTTCAAAACTTTACGAGACGGTATTTGTCTATCAGGATATTTTACGCCATACCACCGCAAACTTCTAGAGATATCTTTATCGTTCAAAAAATATGCTTCCATTAGATCAAAACTTACTTGATATACCATGTTCGCAATAAATTAACACAATAACACTTGTGTAAGTGAATTGAGACTAAACAGATCAATATCCGAAAAACAAACGCTCGCACATACTGTTCCATTTTCAAATTTAAGAACAACATTTAAAAATATCACTTCTTTTTAAAATATCTTAAAAAGTATGCATTCAAACAAACGCTGTCATAAACTGTTCCATTTTCAAATTATAAATTATTTATTTTTGTTTTTAATTTGCCTTCTGTCTAGCTTACAGAGGACGTATTGAAATACAAGTTTTATCATTTCATCTACACGTGCACTTATAATAAGGAAAACTATGTTAGTACCTATTTTATGAAGTGGGTACTTATTTACGAATAATCAATGCTATCTTTGGAATGATAATATCGCTACTTTTCGAACGTCGTCGGCAATAAATAACTTTCTTGAAATTTGACTCAATCATTTTATGTTGTTCCTTTCTTTTAAAATACTATGTTACTTAGGCAGAGTTATTATTTTTTAGCTATTCTTTCGATTGGCATCATAAAAGTAGGGTGTTTTTTTTTTCACATTTAAGTCGGTTCGATTCCCAGCCGAAGCAAGTAATTTTTAGAAAATCTATGAATGCAGAATTACTAACTTTTAAAAATAACATAAAGTCTTCTTTGAGCAAAATTCACTATCTACAATATTTAAGGTACTTCCCCTTCATGTCCCATAACTTTGGGACGCCCTGTATAAGAGTCCTCTAAAACTAACTTTGCAGCAGATTATAGCGGTAAAAGTTTTATTTACGGCAACACTTACCAGCTGTCATTTCATAAAAAAAACTGTATAATTAACAGATATGTACATACTTTAGGTCTTAAATGCTATTTTTGTATAAAGTATACCTATCACATAAACGTATAAAATTTTCTAAGTGTGTAAAATCGACAAAGAAGGTCCTTTACTCAGTGCCACGGAATGATGTGCTTTTATTTATTTACTTTTTGTCAAACCATGATAAAGCACTTTCTTTGTCTACTCTACAAAAGTAAGTGTATTTAAAATTTTTCTATTATTCTGTAAATATAAATAGATACATACATAAATAGATGTTTCATATTGCTAAGAATTATAAATTCCATAGTTCGTTAGTTTATAGTAATAACTGGTGATTAGTTTGGCGCGTAATGATAAAATTAAATTTAAGTCCTTTTCTAATTATGGGAACACAGTCTCCTTAAAATTTAGTATTATTAAACTACTTTGTTATACATAACAAAAAATTAGATATACTTACATTAAATAATGAAAAATACAAATGCGAGCTTATCCTTACAAGAGACATCTTCCATCAAACTCGTCATAGGACCGCAACAATAGTTTGTGTCATTTTAAATAATAGGTACAACACCCAATTGTTTCAAAACAAACACTAAGCTGAATCCAGTGTATGCATTTGCTTTTCTTTCATAAAAATATAACACGAGACTTATATATGACTTCTTAGAGATTATGAGCATCGAAATTCAAATTATGAATTCAAATATTCTAAAGGCTAAAAAACAAATAACTCCAGACTAAAAATCTCTGTACCCGTTATTACTTTGTTGTCAAACGGATTAAATGCCTTTGAGGTTATGATTTCTGAACGCAAAAAATGTAAAGTGACAGGTTAGGCTGACGGCATCTACCAAAGCCTTAAATAATTAAAAAAAAAACAAAAGTGACAGGACTAAAGTAATTTTGTAAATTCGTAATTAGAAAAAAGATAGGACTAGATTTAAATTTAATTTTAACGTGAGACAATTTGGCATCAATGTTACTCCTGTTATTACTTATTATAAATGTTTATATTATATAATCGTTAAGTCTAATTAGTTGTTAGTTTAAAAGGTAGACCAGTGCCAAAGAGTTTTGTAAATATATTAATAAAATACTCAATGTTAGACCAAAGAAACACCAATAATAAATAGTAATTTTTATCGACTTTCAAAATTAGTTTCATTTGTTCCATTACTACCTTGTCCTTTCGGTAACTAAGATTGACTTTTTATGTCATACAAAAAAGAGGCAGGTCACCTCATGAAAATGATAATACTGCCCATGTAACTGCAAGAAACAGAAGTCCTAAAGCCTCCACCGTCAATGGTGTCGAGTCTATTTCTACCCAACTACGGAGGAAGAGTTATGATTTTAACACTCTATGTGTATATGGGTAGGTATAGATGATCCATCATAGCGATCAAACTACTGGACGGATAAAACAGGTCGTTAATTCGTTATAATTGACTAAGATCACCCAAAAATAACATTTAGTCTTGTCATATTAATTTAAGTTTTTACATAAAAGCATCCTCAAAGATTTTTAAGGAGTAGATAGTTGTCACAACTATAAATAATTAAAATCAAACTATTTGAGCTTACGATTTCGGAACAAAGTGACAGGACTAAAATATCATGTCCCCCTTTGTGTGCGCTCATAGTCAAAAAAGATATAGACTATACTAGCCTAAGGTCAGTTTTAAGCGAATAGACTTCAATTGACACAACAATCAAGATCAATTTTCCAAAAGTCCTTCTGCACCGTAGGGGGCGCCGAAGCGTCGAAAGAACCGAATCGAGCTACGATGAGGGGTGTTAAATTTAAAGCCTCTGTATATTATTATCTGTCTGAAGTATTGTAGCGCCGAACCAACGAAATAGATTTGAAAACGGTTTTATAGTTAAAATATTTACCATTAATAAACCATTCTCAAGATTGAGAACAGTCTTGTGATCGGTCTCAAGTAAATGTCTTGATTAATAAACCTAACTTGAGACCTGAAACGTACGTGAATACTCAAGCAGTACTCACTTGAGAGGTGCGCCGAGTTTCACATATTAATGGGTAACATTTACAACAGAATTGAATTCATTTATTTGCAGTAAAACCATACAAACAGTATACAATTCTAAGATACCGTAGCCCCGTCCCACTTGCAAGTAACTTCCGGTTGCGCTGGAGCGGCTGCGGCTACAGCTGAGAACACCAAACGTCGTAAATATGCAACTCTGAGTACATGTTTCATATTGTGCCCTTTGATGTGGAAACCTTAGGCCCGTGGGGTCCGGAAGCGCGAAGATTCTTCCAGGATCTGTGTTCGCGCTTGATTGAGACCTCTGGGGACAAAAAGGCTGGCAGCTATCTCGGAGAGCGTATCAGTATAGCTATTCAACGAGGTAATGCTGCCAGTCTTTTGGGTACCCTTCCTTACGGTACGGACCTCGAGCACGTTTTCTACCTTTCTTAATTTTGAAAGATAGAGAACGTGTTCTTGTCTGCTCCCGTGTTTTTCTTTTTCCCTTTTTTTCTGTAGGTAGTTAGCTCCTTAAATTAATTTAAGAATTGAAGTATATTCTAAGATTCATTTAATTGGCCAATATCTATCTAGTTAGTAAGTAATTAGTGAGATAAATGCGAAAGTTTGGATGGTTGTTTATTGCTCAATCACGGCGAAACGGACGAACGGTCCACATTCAAGTGATAATTTTACTGAAACGTTTGCAGCTATTTCTCAATTCGTCATTTTCTATGTTCGCTGTTGTAATTAATCACTTATAAACGAAATTTCTTCCGACCTGTTCTAGTTGTATTTGATGACCAGACAGTCGCAACAACAGAAAAACATTCCGAGGGTTTTGTATCAATAGCACCAACGTGACCATTCGTCACTATACGAATGCTACCATCGAGCCCTGGCAGGGCTCTTACGATTCGCAAACTTTGGGGAACTACCTTAGAGCTGTTATCGATTTGCTAACAGGTCTACGTGGCTTTAAGCCACGTTAAAGCATTGGAATGCATCTCTTTAAGTGACTCAGAACTGAGCAAATTATTAAAGAAGCCACAAAACATTAAAGCGTTGGCTGAAATGCAGACTAAGACAACTGTAAACAGATGTCAACTCGTCATACTCGCAAGCTCGTCATCCATCCACTAGCAAGTGGTCATTTTGGCAACTACTCACTTTCACGTCTAGTTGCTCTGACTGTGTCCGAGGTATGATACACACACTCTCACACAAACTGTCACAGCATCTTTAATCTCTGGCTGATGGAGAAGTGCATTATCGATAACTTAGAGTTGGCTAACGAGCGGAGTCGAGGTTGGATGAGTCGTAGTCTAGGTATCAAATCCGTATGGCCGACAAGCTCAAGCTTTTCCTTTAAATGGCGAGCGTCGAGTCGGCCACATCTATCTTTTTCCTTCAGCCGGGGATGCGCTCCAGCCTATACCAACCAAAACAAGGCCCTGTGTTCGAGCCACAATCGGCGGTAACAGGAGGTGGAGTGAGGCCAGGGGCCACTGCTAGTGAGATTAGGTCTCACGACAATGGGACTCGATCCGATTAGTTGCCGCAGATGCGGGCCTGACCGCGTACGTGCGCGAGTGAAGGTTTTTGGTATGGCGCCGCACAAGGCTGTCGAGGCTCTCGAAGCCCAGGGTCTCAGTTCTCTTCACTACCCCCAATACACATTTATATATACATTCTCTCACACATTCTCAACAACCCTACTCCCACGCAACCTTTCGATTAAATGCACGGGAGTACGCATATTTATTTACCTCGCAACGAAGTCGTGGTTATTCGCAAGTAAGATACCTGTATATTTCAAGCCAACCTAACGTAATACTTGGTACCTACTCTTCTCGACGGCTGCACTCTGTACCAATAGCCAGTAAGATTGGCAATCTCTTATTTTATTTTATTTTATGCACAACGGGTTTTTGTACTTGAACTCAATCACACCTGATGTTAAGTGAAGATGAGGTCGAAGGTGGAAGCGTACTGACCCGGAAACCTCTCTCTCTGAGCATGTTTGTGAAGTATTGTTTCCGCGCCAATAGAATAACGAAAACCTCGTTGTATAAACAATAAAGCGTATTTAATTGAAACATTAAGCAGCAGTGTTCTGACGAAAACCTCTGTTGGAATAACACAATTTTAACTAAACATGCGAATCTGTTGTTTAGATATAGTATTTTAGCGAACTTGCCAATATCCCTGACCATTTCTGTGCGCCGGCGACCCTTCGGGCTTCTACAGTTTAAAAGGGACAGTTGGGGTATACCAATACGATCTGATGATCTTCGATTTGTCACATTTATTGAGAATCACACCAGCCCTCTCCACATTTTACACACTTTTTTCATACAAAGCCAAACTGTATCTTCCACGCAAATACTACAGAATCGTCTAAATACGTATTGCGATTCTGCTATTTACCTTAATTACAGAAAAACTACTGAACCGACTGTATTGAAATTTCAATGGGACTAAGCCGACGGTATTTCCTTTCATTTAAAATAAAAATCACGTGAATCAACGCCCATATCCCAGAGATATCGGTGTACATACCTTTATAAAAAAATACAAACAACCGAATTGAGAACCTCCTCCTTTGTTGAAGTAGGTTAAAAATACAATATGGCGCCCGCCAAAAACAAAATGTGCTGTCGGTTTTTTTTTGGTTTTAAATATTTATTACAATATTCTTATAACTCTGTCAAAAATATGGGTCGTAGCTGTTTTTTTTTTTAAACACAACGGTTAGCACTTGACCTTCAATCACACCATGTCAAGATGGGCCGAAGGTGGAAGCGTACTGACCTGGAAACCCCATCTTCTTTGGGGCACTGGCTATCCTATCTCTTACAACTGGCACACAACAATGCTATTAACATTAAGCTAGCCAGACGGACATTTATAATGCCCTGCCATCAACCAAAATCTTGTTTTGTTATTAAAATATGTCCTATACCTCTGTAAATAACTTTCGGAATTCCATATGGCACATTAACCTACCACCTTGTGTAACCTCAGTAGGTCCGCAGAAGTACACACCTGATAGCTCAATGACACTGGTGAGTATTTTTACGAATATTTTTTTTCTAATATTTATAAAATTTCCTCGCACCGCAAAAAAAGCATTCTATTTCGAGGAGGTTCCCGTAAGCAGGTTGTATATCTAATTTTGTTGGGTTTACGGCGCACTTCCGTCGATCGCCAGACGCAGGGCCATGTGGTCTGGCGTGTGCCCGCTATTGTGGCCATGGCGCCACGAAATTTCGGACGCGACGGCGGCGCGCGGCGGCAGTTCAGCAAAGGCGACAGCGACTGCAAAATTCAAGTTACCAAACTGTTTATGCCCAAAGAGGTCAATGTATGCCCAGTATTAGCCTTTAGACGGACGCGGGCACCGATCGGTGCCAAAAAATTTTTTTACAGACTACACTCGCGGACACCGATCGGTGCCCACGGACACCCGACTTTCAACTCTCAACTGTAATGATTATAGAGTTCCAATTCCTTTGAACTGTGTTTGAACTTGTTCTCTATTAAATTCCGCATCCAATAATGTGCGCCGTGTTATGTTAGCTATTATATTTAGTCTGTATTTGTGAAAATATTTTATTCTCTTTGGGTGGGAGTATAGGCATAGAATTCCAACTACTGTTTTTTTATTACAACTTGAGTTTGAATATATTGTATGAGCGTGATATATTGTAAGGTTTAGCGTAAGCGAGCGACCGATTATTCGGTAAAGATTTAGAAAGAATAAATTGCGGCCATCTGTTGGCGGTAGGTATGTGGGTATCGGAATAAATATATCCGCGGTCGGAAGGACCACACAAGATTATGGTGAAAAATGTCGATGCGATAGAAAATGGGATCAAGGGAAAACAAGGACTTATTAACTCACGCGTGGATAACGGGATCCGAATCTTCGATAGCTGCGTTTCCCTAGACCTGCGGCTGGTTTCCAAAGACGACACCAAGTTTGTGACACTCGTAGACACAGAGCAGCACTCCACACACAAATTTGGATAGTTTATATAGATTTTAATTATTTTCAAAAGGACAACCGACGCGGCGCGTTTCGATAGTAGCGAGAGCGGTTTTAGAAGAGAGAATGATTGATTGAGCCGTCTGAATGAATTGCTTGAATGAGTGAGCAAGCTTTTCTACGATACGCGCACGATTGAATGTTCACCTTGTATTCAGGTAAGGATAGGGAATTATAATAGATATATACATAAACTTGTGTATGTTTGTATTGCGTGTAATATGTATAATATGAATGGCGTTAACACACCTTGATTAGAAGCAAGAAACATTTTTGTCTTCGACAATAATGGTCACCCCAACCTGCACCGAAATACCTGACTAATTTGTTTTATATCTCAAACACGAGAGGAGATTCACTCACCTTTGATGTTTTGTGTTATATTGATGAACCTATAGAGAAATTCCACGGTTTTTACCTTTTTTCAACTCCCGGCTTTAAAACTGGAGACATAATTTCAAAATGAATTTAAAGAAAAGGCTTCTTCTAAAATGTTACTACAGAATTGATGACTTTTTGAATGACAGAAACCATTTAAAAGTTTACCTTGATTTATACCTACTAATTTAATGAATGTTATTAAAATTAGAATTTTTATTTTATTAGACAAAATATAGTTGTTTACAAAACTGAAGAATATAAATGGAACTTAACAGCTATCTAATGAGATAAAATAAAATATTAGGTCTATGAAATTGGAGATGTTTTTCTTCGTTAATCACATAATGTTCGTACATTATTGCATTGAAATATGTATATTCCATTCCATCCTTGATTTTTTGTCTGGCCTGCAAAAAGTACATTTTACATTTTAAAATTACCTTTTAAAATGCCCTACCACTAACCAAATGTCATTATTAAATTTCAAATCAAATTAAGTAGATAGATTAGTATTAGGTCCTTACCTATGAAATTGGCGTTTTGTACGAAGAATTTCATTAAGACTGTTTTCTACATACAAACATTTTTGATTTTATTTTGGGAACGGCAAATCCAAATTTAGCTAAACTTTGTGTGTATTATCGGATAACATTAAGTTAAGTATAGGCAGCTTTAATTTTTAAAAGTAACCGCTTTATAAAAGTTTCAGTGAATCTAAGAAATGATTATGGGAAGCACATGAAAAGAGCTCTGTAAAATTTTGTTTTAATAAGTGATTTAGCCCACAAATTAAAAAAATATTACATGTGAAACCTTGAAATAATATTCCACTTTCCAAATAAAAAACAAATTTGGATATAGCTTTGAAAATCGCAGGAATTGGTACATATGATTAATGAAGATAAAAAAACTTCAATTTCATACAATTTGGTATGCCATTGTTAATATTATGATTATGGAATGTTCACGTGCGGTAGGCGTATATGCAGTTGAGTGACACTATTGGTAATTATACTTATTTTATCACAAAGAGCCCATTAGCACTATCTTTCGATCACTTTACGTTAATCCGAGTTTTAATCAAAGACTTGTCGTTGGAGAGCGGCCCACAGTGTTGCATGGACGTCACACAGATTTCTAGAATTCCAACCAAAGGCAAAAAACCGGCGAAGTGCGTGTCGGGCCAAGTGAATGTTCAAACAAGCATTTGATACTCCATCATGATTACCACATATAATTCTAGTACAGAGTTGAGGGAGGCCTTTGTCCAGCAGTGGACGTCTTCCGGCTGATGATGATGATTCTAGTACAAAGATGAGTAACATAAAGTCCATCAAAGGAGATCTAGTGGCAATCTTCTGTCGCCACCTGCAGACCGTCAAAAAAATCGATCAATAACTTCTGTATTTATTTTATGAAAAATTTAACCGACTTAATAAACTATTTTTAGAAAATATAAATTAGCCATTGACTAATTTAAAAATAATTGTTTAACAATGAAGTTCACAATGGTAACTTTAATATTTTGGGTTTTATAACTAAATAACTACTAACTAAAGCAAGCAACAGAAAGGTTAGAAGGTTAGGTTATTACTGATATCCTACTCCTACTGTTTGGTGTAGTGGTTAGCAACTCTGGCCACTATACCAAAAGGTTGCCGGTTCGAATCCCGTTTGTGTGATGAATACGGACATGTGTACCCGAGTTATGGATGTTTTCATTTATAATTTAAAAATGGGTAAATGTTTGTGTGATGGATGTTTATATAAATATTTATGTATGTTTATCCGTTATCTAGTATCCATAGCACAAGCTTTGCTTAGTTTGGGACTAGATGATTGGTGTAAGTGTCCGAAATATTTATTTATTATTATTTATTTATTATTTATTATTAATTAGTATTTATTTACAAAAAAAATGTATTTATGTAGTATTTCAACCATCTGATATCTGCAACACAAGTCTACAGTTACTTAGTGTGGAACTAGATGGCGCTGTATGTATGTTTAAGAATATTTTATTTATACTGGTATCCTTCCCCAAAAAATCAGGTACTTTAAATTTATAGGAACTTACACCACAAAAATTATGTATTTTTACTGGACTATATATTTTATGCTTGTAATGCTCGTGTACGTTGTCCGTTTCAAAATTTGCAAACAATTTTCAAACACTTCCTGGTATTTGATTGAGCTGAAATTTGGTATATTTATATAAGTTTGGTGACAATGCAATATTATTGAGCTGATCTGATGATGGAGCTGGGATATAGGTTCTGGAATTCCCTGATGGAAACTGGCAAGATAGTCGAATTTGGGCTAGTTTGTTTTATTGCCATGACCACTTTCCATTACGCATGATGATGAGGATCTGATGATGGCGACAGAAGATTGGCCATTAGATCTACTCGATATCCATCTTATGTTACTGGCCTTTGTTCTAGAATAATATGTTATAATCTCGACGGAGTAATAAAAACTTGTTTTTAAAAGTATATGTTTAATGTCGATCTTATTTTTTTATTATGCACAACGGGATGATACTTCAATCACACCTGATGTTAAGTGAAGATGAGATCGAAAGTGGAAGCGTACTGACCCGGAAACCCCAACACATTTGGGGGACTGGCTATCTTATCTCTGACAACCGGAACACAACAACGCTAACATTGCTGCTTGGCAGCAGATTTAGATAAGATGGTGGTAGCTAGCCAGGCGGACATTTAAAGTGCCCTTCCACCGACCAAACCGAGTACTTAAACATGTACCCCGCTGGGGATTGAACCTGCGACCTCCGAATCGTAAAACCAATATTATTTACATAGAGCCAAGGAGGCGGTTGAATTTTTTAAACTCGAGTTTACAATCAATCAACATCAGTGCCACCGGCCCCGTCTCATTTTCCAAAACGCCGGGCCAGTGTCAAAACATTATGAAAACAATATCGAAATGGCGCGAAGTCATTATCTAATGATCGCGGGGTCGTGTTACTCACCACAGAGAGATAATAATGTAATTATTTGCGATAAAACTGCCGAGGGGTGCGAATAATTGTTTTTATTAGATTAGGGGGCGTTGAAGTCGCATAAAGGGCGAAATCAAGCCGCCATGCGCCACCCAGGGTACTAATTGTGTTCGATTTAACTTAAATTTGTTTATTGAAGAAATATAAAATAATTTATAAGTACCGTATGAGTGTTTTTACCGTAAGAAAAACATTAGAGCAGATTAGTTAAGTGAAATTTGCATAAGTACTTTTTTTTTTTTTCAAATCCATCATCGTAACACGCGAAGGGGGTGATTGATATACGACTGGCGGGATTCGTAGAGTTCCTATCATGCGTAATTTATTTGGGACCCATATTTTCTCCATTTTTTTTTCTTATTAATTTTAATGGCGTAATTATGTCGAATAATACGCTACAAACGCGACCGTCAAATGACAAACCTATTTACATGGTTGATGGTTTTGAAAAAAAATATATTAAACTACCTATGTAATAGTGATAAACATGATGTCAATACAAGAAATAAAGGTAAATTTGCAGGTCACATAAGTCGTATCCGCGATATACACTTTTTCAATAAGGTTCTGTTGATATACAAAATCTTCCTTTCAATAAATTTAAAGATACTAGGTATAAAACAGAAACTTATTAAGAAAGCATATTATAAAATATCAGATTATTTAGATGATAAACATTCGTGGACATAACCAGCCCGTTCGCATAACCAGGCTATTTCACAATTAATAATAAAATATTATAATATAACCAGACGCTCAGATAACTCCCTAAAAAGAGTGTGAGCACCCGGTCCCCACGGCCCAAAAATGACTTGAATTGTGTAATGTATTTGATATTATGAATTTAACAGTAATTAATGTTGTCGACTTGAATTATATATTTATAAATTTAAAATACATAATTATTACTGTAATATTTTTAAGATTTATAGATATTTGCATGCTGCTAAAAGTGGCTGAATAGGCGATAGAACCAGTACTGAACATATTATAATGTACCCTATTCAATAGCAAATAAATCATTTGTATTTGAACGGATTTGGATGAAATTTGGTAAATATGTAAGAACATACTCTGGATGATTGTTTTATGTCAAATTGGATTTATTGTGAATAATAAACATATAGGTATATTTTTAGTTTTAAAAAAAAAAGGTTCCCCAATAGTTTTTACACCCGAGAAATATATCATCCAGATGGACGAAACCAGCTATGTTAAAAGCTAAATATTTTCGAAACAGCTTTTTTTTTTTTTTTTTTTAATGCACGACGGGTTCGTACTTGACCTCAATCACACCTGATGTGAAAGCTCAGTAATCCGAGGTCCGATTTAAATGCGGTTTTTCTTATATTAAAGACTAAACGAGAGGACAGGTTCTTGGCCATGTTCATTGAAAATCGGTTAAGCCGTTGCGAGGATATTTCACTTTTAATACAGTTTTTGATGTATATATCGATGATATTATCATGGTCTTTTCTAGGGTTTTCTAAATTTTGAAGTATTAAACACGGAAATAGATAGATAGATAGATAGATAGATAAATCGTTTATTTGTTACTCCAATCACACACATACATAAAGTTTAAAGAGTATTTCTTAAAAGAACTTAAAACGTAAATACTAGGTACAGAACAACCAAAGCATGTGTGTGCTGCAGCAGAACAAATGGGTCACAGCTCAGTGTGTGAGATTGTCCAAAGAACAAAACACTGATTTTCAGCTATTACCCGAGGAGGATTATAGGTACAAGTGCAACATAAATAAAAAAAAAATAGGTCTGTAGCCATGTTTGATGAAAATCGGTTAAGCTTTCGCTTCCGTTCGTTAATCGGGTTAGTACTACGCTTCCACCTTCGACCTCATCTTCACTTAACATCAGGTGTGATTGAGGTCAAGTACCAACCCGTTGTGCATAAAAAAAAAAGAAAAAAAAAAAAGAGCGGTATCCGCTTCAGTCGTTAGTAGCGGTACATTCCCAAGTGATATCCCATCGGCGTTGCGGACCTGTCGCAAAACCAGATACCACATACGAAAATGAAAAATAGTCTATTTTGCACTTATCTACAAATTTTTACAATTATAACGTGCAATTATAGGTTGATATAGGGCATTTTAAACGTCCGCCTGGCTAGTTACCACCATCTTATCTAAATCTACCGCCAAGCAGCAATTTTAATAGCATTGTTGTGTTCCGGTTGTCAGAGATAAGATAGCCTATATTAAAAGGTATCAAGAAAGAACATGGTGACACTTCCAGTGTCCAAACTAGGTAAAATACATGTAAGGTACATGTATTTTTTTATACATGACGGGTTCGTACTTGACCTCAATCACACCTGATGTTAAGTGAAGATGAGGTCGAATGTGAAAGCGTACTGACTCGGAAACCCCAACACATTTGGGGGACTGCCTATCTTATCTCTGACAACCGGAACACAACAATTATGTGGGACTCCCTTCCCTGTCGGGAGGGACCACTAAAGCCCCGCGGCGAACTTCTTCGATAGTTGGTAGGACCAGGGAACGCATAAGCGGCACCAGACTCCTCCTTGACACTACTCTACATAGCCAACAATATCCAATGTCGTCTATTTGTTGAGACTGAACATCTATAACAGGATGACTCAAAATTCCAAGCGATGTAAGGTAACTTATCCTTACCTTAATAACAGGATGACTAGATGTTCAGTCGCAACAAATAGACGACATTGGATATTATTGGCTATGTAGAATGTCGCCAGTACGTCTTTCTTTTTCTCAAACGCAAATAAATGCAGCACGCTTTAGTGTCGCCTTCTGAAAAGACATACTGTTGCGAAGACACGACCGTATCTACAAGATTTCATCTTACACCGTCTCGAAAGTATACCTACCGAGAGGTGAGAGATACGACGACGTTGGTAAGCTCTCGTTAAAGCAGTAAATACCTCATACAGATACTGTATTTAATAAATCAGATCCATTCTGATATCGCTACCGGCGCCGGCAGCGGATACCGCTCAATCTGAAAAGGCCTTAAACGTTGTTTGACTCTGATGGAACAAAGACACAAGTCGAATTGAAACATTTAAATATCCGTCAAAAAGATATAATATTCACATAAAAGGATAATACATTATTAATTAGCTTAAGAACATGATGAGTATGGCCTACACACCAATTGATCAAATAAACAATAACCGTAATACGTAATTTAATTTTTTTGAGTGTTTACATTTCTCTGGAGACGTCAATTGCGTGTTTGACTGTTTACAATTTACAATAATTATTTAACTCAAATGTTTGACACATCCATGGTTAACTATGTAAATATTTATTAGAATAAATCACGATAGTTCTCCAAAGTTGCCTCTACTCGAAAGCACGAAGGTGCAGGTTTGAACTATATCTAATTTATTTCGATTTCACTGATTTCTGTGGAGTTTAGAAATCCACAGAAGTATCCACAGGGAGGTACTCATCGCTCGTTCCGCGTGCCGCATCACAGAACAGAACAAAGATCCTGTGGGATCCACATGATGATTTGAATTTACATTCATGAAATATGCTTTAACTTTGAAGTTTAACAAATGTGTTGTTTTCCCCCCCTAAGAAGGAATGTCTCATAGGGTTGTTATTTCACTAGCTCTTATAAAGGAGAATTGGTAACAATTCATAAGTAAATTTTATTTTATTTTATTCAGGACAACTAACAGCTACACAATACAGTTATGTTTCATAATCTTATATGTAGACAATGGAGGTCATTGTGTAACCAACTCCGTTATCCACGACAATTTTATATATAACTGCAGAGACAGAAAAGCAATCCGAACCAGTTAACTTAAAACTTAAGTATAACTAATGTCCGACAGGACTTCCAAACACTGTTTCTTATATTGGTTTTTAGACAAAAAGAATACATCCACATTAAATCAATATTGTTAAGCAGCAAACTATATAAAACATTCAATCCAGGAGTAATCTGCGTAAGGTAGCTTGGACATACTGACTGACCGAAAAATACTTCAGCCCTATTTTTATTTCCAATAGATTTAAATTGACATTCAACAAATGATATCATGTATCTTACGTTGAAGTAAATGCTTGAAGTTTGAAGTTTGGTAGGTAAGGAAAATTTTTCTAAAAGCCTGTTATAGGATACCCTTGAACGAAAGCATCTATAATTCATTGATCTGAGAAACATTGATATAGGCGTTATACGCTATGATTTTTTTATTAAGGACGGGGTCTAGACTGTCAGAAGGTGCAACTTTTGCTACGGAATTTGCGTTTTTTGTTCGGATCAACTCTGAATTCGCCGACCCATTACGTATGAAAAGCAATTTCTTTTTTGTCATTTTATTATGGGTCGCATAGTAAATCAAATATTTTTTATTAATTGTTTGTGTGGTACTGTCCTTCTTCATTCTACTTCCTCATTCCCCAATGACTTTCTCTAACAATCCAATCAAAATCAATCAATAGGCGATATTTCACACCAAACCACTTTTGGTGCTTTACCAGGTTCAGCCAAATACCAACTAGCTGCACTTGATTCTATGGAACGACGTGCCATGAGACTAATAGGTGATAATTCGATTGACGGCTAAATTGCAGAGCCTTGAACACCGTCGAAAAGTCGCCTGTTTCTCAGTTTTTTACAGGCTGCATTTCGGGGAGTGTGCGTTGGAATTACATAATCTTATTCCACCGTCGCCCTTCCATCTTCGGACCACTAAGGCGTGGGGAGGGATTCCACCCGTATATAGTTAATAATACCGAACATTCGCACTAAGAAGTTCGATTCTTCATTCATCATCCGAACAGCCAAGGCATGGAACTCCCTTCCGGGGTCAGTCTTTCCTGAATCCTACAACCTTGGGATCTTCAAGAGCAAAGTGAATAGGCATTTACTGGGGTCGCGTGCTTCATCGTCGACCACATCGTCACTTTCCATCAGGTGAGATTGTGGTCAAACGCGAATCCAATCTAGAAATATTCTAATCTCATGATCTTCTTCTTTTCGTGTCGAGGCAAGTTTCAAATTTGATTGGACCAAAACTTAGCCACTCTAACAGCACTGTCTGTGGCGTTAAGGAGGTCGTCAAAGGTGCAGCTGTAATCTCATGATTATGGAATAATGGACTTAGGTAACGGTTACTAGCAGCTTCGGGCTCATTTGATTATGTAAGTAAGTTTGTGTATTTAGTTATTTGTTAATCATACATAATACAGTTACCCAATCGTTGGAAAGCGTAAAGTATATATAAAGTATAATTCATGGGATAAAGTGAAATAAACTCATTTGCTTGGGTAGCCCGTAGTGGCAAGTTTACTTGGACGACATTTTGATCTTTCGAAGTTCAATATTGTATAAGATTGTCGCAAAGAGGTTGCAGCATTATAAGTTTTCTATGCAATTATTCTCTGCAAACTAATGGTGAAGTGGGTGGTTTGCGACCACTGGAGCATACAAAGACATCTGTATGTCAATGCGATGGCGTATGCGTCAAGAAAACACAAATTACGTATTAATTATAAAAAAAATTAACTCATTGTTTGCTCAGGTTGTAGGCTGTTTACATTGTATTCTTTTGTTTCCGTTTTATATAAAATATTGAGAGTCTAGAGGTAATGTATACAACGACTCCGATAGCTCACCATGAGGTTTACAGTTGCTGTTCTGGCTTTAGCGGTAAGAAATTGTGCATCCTATCTAACACTGCGACATGTTTCCTATCACCGAGATAAGAATTTTTTACTACATCACGATGGAGTATGTCCGGAACGAAGCCGAGAGGCAACAATTTTTCATCAAAATTAACTTTAATGGCGAAATGGAAATGTGTAACAGGTCTTAGCTGTCCCCACATCGGGAGCAGCTAGGACACTCTATAATTTAGTTAATGTAGGTATTAAGCATAGAGGTTAAGTTATGTTGAGGGTGACATCTTCTTTATTGAAGAAACCCTCCTTGAAATAAACGGAGAAAAAAAAAGAATTTCGAATTATGAATGAATTGTCTATTGCTTTACATGACTGGTTAACTTTTATAAAAGACTAGCTTACCGCTTGCGGCTTCGCCCGCGTAGTATAACTTTATCGCGGAAATTTGTTTATCCCGCGGGAACTACTCACTTTATCGGCATTAAAAATATCCTATTTCTTAATCCAGGGTATATTCTAGCTATTCTCAATATTTCATCCAAATCCGTTTATTTCTTTTCGCCGTGATTGAGTAACAAACAAACAAACTTAGAAACTTTCGTCTTTATATTCATATTAGTTATTGTAGAAGTTAGCTTCTTCCTTTTGACCGCGTTCAACGTCGCGCAATCCGAATTATCGGCCAAGAGAGTCTCACTGACCGACTGGATCCCCTGGCGTTGCGAAGAGACGTCGCGTCCCTCTGCATTCTCTATCGCATATTTCATGGGGAGTGTTCTGAAGAACTGTTCGAGCTAATACCCGCTGCTCAATTTAACCGATACACTTCTCGGAGAAAATTAAATTTCCATCCACATCACCTGGATGAGTGGAAGTCTACCACTGTACGTTTCTCAAGAAACTTCTTACCACGTACGACCACCCTGTGGAACGGACTTCCGGCAGCGGTATTCCCGAACGAGTACGACATTGGAACCTTCAAGAAACGAGCCTACACCTTCCTCAAAGGCCGGCAACGCATCTGTGACCCTTTTGGTGTTGCGGGTGTCCATGGGCGGCGGTGATTACTTTCCATCAGGTGACCCGCATGCTCGTTTGCCGCTCTCTCATATAAAAAAATAAAAAAAAAAAAAAGATTATAAAGTTTCACTTAACAAATAAGAGAGATCGATTTAGTCCTCAAATTGTTTTACTATGGACATTCCCGTGGGAATTTTACATAAGAAAAAAAAACTGTTTATTCGCCACTTCGACGCATATATAACAATTAATAAAATAACAGATAAATGTCGCAGTAGTAGCGAAAGGGAAGCTTATCTGTTTATGTTAGCCGACTTCACAAAGTTAGTAAATCCTTCAAAGGGCAATGTATACGCTTTTATAATAAGGTTCCAGTAGACATTCAAAAATTGCCTTAAAATAAATTTAAAGCAATCATAAAACAGAAATTATTAGCAAAAGGCTATTATAAAATCACTGACTATTTGAATGATAAGCAAGCATAGACATAGCTGTCTTATTATTCATATAATTATCAAATCGCAACCCATAATCTGTTTAAAAGAGCAACCCTAGAGTTTCTTGCTCGTCCCCCAAATAAGATGGGGTTTCCGGGTCAGTACGCTACCACCTTCGGGCTCATCTTCACTTAACATCAGGTGTGATTGAGGTCAAGTGCTAACCCGTTGTGGATAAAAAAAAAACGCGACCGTCAAATGACACAATTAACGCTTTATTCTATGATCATTTTGAAAAGACAATTTAAAGTACCTATGCAATACATACCTACCTTCTATTTCACTTACCTAATATGCCCTATTTTTTTTCTTACGGTAAAAAAACTCATCCGGTATAGTGATACGTGAATAAAATTTGCCAATGACAGGAAATTACTGAAGACATAACGCTGAGCAGATAGACCACTCATTCATTTTCGTTTATCACCTTGTGGCATAAGCTAACTCAGACGGAACGTGGAGATTGTTTGCCGAAGCTTCGGCGTCGCCTATGTCGTATTTTGCGCATACACCCATAAATATGTCTAACTTACACTATGGATAGAGCAACCCTGAAATCGTGAAACCAGTTGTTTAAACACACGTTATCATCATTAACTTAAATCGACTACTCAATAACATATCACATAATCACCTTAAAAATTAAACTAATCATAAAAGACCACCCAATCAAAAATATAAAAAAATCCCACTGTGTAAAAAGCCAAATAAAATATTTAATATTAATATTTTATTATATTTATTTTATTAGGTTTTTTGGATTAAAAAAAAAACAAAATGGCCGCTGAGGCAGGCGGAGCTAAAGTTTTTGAGTGTTTTTTACGCAAAGCAACTATAATACTACAACGTAAAGACCTCATCACTAATTTAAAACTGAACTACTTTAATTAAATGACCTTATAATGAGGAAAAAAACTGAACGAACATACCATGATCAAATCGAGGACGTCTTAAATAAAGGTCAAGTCAAGAGTACCCTAAACCGACGAGCATGTATGAACAACCTTATGAGAGTGAAGGAAGCAGAAGAGGTGTGTCAGGATCGTAGCAAGTGGAAGTCTGTGGTCTCTGCCTACCCCTACGGGAAACAGGCGTGACATTATGTATGTATGTATAATGAGGAAACTTTTAAGGTAGAATGTCCCAAATAGTTTGGAAATGCCATAGATGTGTTAACTAACCTAACCTTTTATATTTTATAGGCCTTTGTTGCCGTCCAGGGCCTGCCGTGTAAGTATCTATTCTAAATAATCTCAAGTATCATTCTATAAGTTTTTCTCAGTCTTGGGATAGTTTTATTAGTACGAGCCTTCTTTAATGTCTTGTTACACTTATATACAGCTTATATTTATATTTATGTGTGTGAGGGAAATAAATGGTATTAATGGTAATTAATGGTAAATATTTAAGTAGGTATTGTTTTTTGTTTATAAATACGATTCAATTTTGAATAATGTTATATAAAAAGAGCAACCCCGGAGTTTCTGGCTCGTTCTTCTCTGGAGAGACTGTCTAGTGAATGAGCGATAACTGGAGGTCATGACGATTTCAAATGTTATTCTTATAACTTACGAAATAAAACATTTTTTGATTTGAATTGATTAGAAGTTTTATCATTTATCACTACAACTTCACATTTATGAGATCAGCCCCTGTACCTTGACATCGCGCGCGATATGGGAGTGAGAATGGGTTAATTGTATATTTCGTCCAAACAGGTCGCAGGACAAATGGATTTTTTAATTTTGTCGATATAAATTATTCTATTTACGTCACCAACCCAAAAGTCCGTTCAAATCCGCTTCCATATTTTATATATATGAGCTATCGCAGAATGTGCCGGGCCGAAGAGGATCGCATAGTCGAGTTATTGCATGGAAGATTTCTGGGCATGCAATTATCTGATTTCAATGCCATTTTCTTGAAATGAATTGATATTTGAAGCTTTATTGATCGAATTTGACCATCATTGTTACCTACCTATATTAATGACGACCTGTTTGGTGTAGTGGTTAGAACCTCTGTTGCTATAACAAAAGGTCGCGGGTTCGAATCCCGCTAGCACATGTTTGTATGATGAATGTGTTCCCGAGTTATGGATGTTATTCATTTACATATATTTATTTACAAAAAAAATGTATTTGTGTAGTTTATCAACCATCTGGTATCTATAATACAAGCCTAGTTGCTTAGTGTGGAACTAGATGGCGCTGTGTGTATGTTCATAGATATTTATTTATTTATATTTATTATTAAGGCTAAGGCCTATTGGTTGAATTTGACAATTGGCGATGGAGTTTGTGTCTATAGAATTTAGACAATAAGGGTCACCAAATGGATTGGTTCGCACCCTGGTTCAATGTAAACAACACAGGTTTACGAATCGGAGAGCGGGGGTTCAATTCGTCCGCCTGACGCTAGCTACCACCATCTTATTTAAGTCTGCCACCAACAGAAATGTTAATAGCTTGTTGTGGTCCGGTTGTCAGATATAAGATAGCCAGTCCTCCAAATAAATATGGATTTTCCGAGTCAGTTCGCTTCCATCTTCCGCCTCTTCTTTATTTTAACATCAGATTTTTTAGAGGTCAAGTGCTAACCCGTGGTGCATAACAAATAAATAAATTGTAAAACACATGTTTTTATACAAATTGTACTCCACCATAAAAAAATCATGTGCTACTCTGTATTTTAGCAACAAAAATTAAAGATTTCATCCAACTAATATTATAAATGCGAAACTTCGGATGTTTATTTATTCATGGATGAAATTTGGTATACATTTAGAGCATACCCTGGATTCAAACCTAGGATATTTTTGTTTTGTGCATTGCGCATAAAAAACATAAAAATACGATAATGCACAGCGTTGCGATCCGGCAAGCCCTAATGTACTACGATGCGGCCCGTCCCATTCAGGTGCGGCCCGACATAATTTGTACATTTAAATGCCTTAGTTTCATAATGACTAATTGAACAATTTCAGATCCCAAAACAGTGACTAAGAGTTCGTCGTCATCCTCGCAACAGTCAGCCTCATCGTCATCCAAATCGTCATCATCCTCTTCGACAACGAGTGATGGCGTCACCGTCATCCAGAGCGAGGAGTCGTCCTCTGCAGCGGCAGCGGAGTCTGCGCAAGCTGCGCAGTCGTACAGCGAAGTAGATGACTGCGGGAACGAAAAGCAGTGGTCTACTTCTAGTGCTTCTCAAGCAGCAGCAGCGGAGCAGTCGGGGTCTTCATCTATCACTGTCATATCAGGTAAGATTTTACCTAGTGAAAAGTGACCTGCCCCTGCAGCGAGAAATGTTTAAGGTTACTGTTGCTGTGTAAGATGAAAGGGAATGGTTTGGTTGGTGGTAGGGCATTTTAAATGTCCGCCTGGTTAGCTACCACCATCTTATCTAAATCTGCCAATCTGACAATGTTGTGGTGTGTGTAACATCAGGTGTGATTGAGGTAAAGTACGAACCCACCTACGTACATAAAAAAAAAGATAATAGGAAGATTAACGGTCACTTGTTGCTCCGTGCACGGAACCGACTCGGGGCATCTTTTCTTCTCGGTCTTATCTGTCCTATCTCAAACCCCTATAGAGTGTTTTCTGTAAATCGGGGGCTACGCTAGCCCACGATTAGTAAGGACCAGTATCCTGAACCGCGATTGGCGAGGTTTCGCGATAGCCTCTATACTTGACAATGCCTCTATACAGCAGCTATTTATTGTGTTATTTGATTATTTTATTGTATTTACTTGACAATGCCTCTCGACAGTAGTAAGGCTTATGAGATAATTGACAATGCCCCTTTGCAGCAACTTAACTTCGTTTATTTTTAAATAGCTACCTTATATAATTGTCATGAATTATACTATTTATGTATGTTGACGTGTCCAAGTGCTCTAATTGAAGTTTATGGAAATAAAGAATTATGATTATGAGTATAGGGTAGCTGAAGGGCTAGAAGTAGATGGTTGCTTCCTTGTATGCATGCTTGCTGTACGTCTATATAAAATCCATATTTGTCTAACTCTAAGGCCAGTATTTCAGAATGTCACTCAAGCGTAGATTTGCGCTTGAGCATAGTTAGAAATCGATGCCGAAATACAAGTGGCATAAACCTGCCCCTTTTTAACTGTCCTCAAGCTTTTGCAAAGCTTGAGTAAATTCTGTAACGCTTAATTTTCCCTACACGCTGTTGTAATAACAAAAAAAGCATCTTTCGCTCGAATGGCATCGATTTGAAATATAGTTCATGGTAAAAAGGACATCGCTCTTTAATTTAAGAGTTGTGCACTTGTCGGTGGACGTGTTTACCTAACGTAAATTCCGTAAATCGTATTTCGAAAAACTGTTACCTACTTTGATAAACAAATTGTCAGCTATGTTATTGTTTGAGATTCGAATCGATTTTTCTAATATATTTTTATTGGTGAATTTAAAATTATAATGTGAAACAAAAAAGTTTCAATAGACATCCAATTGTATATGTATATGTAATTTCTATCCCATTGTTCAATGTATGTTTATATGCAATAAAGTGTTAAATTAAATAAATCATTTAACTGTAACAAACTAAATTCTTATACTAAAATTATTATTTACAGATTGTGATGATGACGATAATGATGATTGCTCGTCTGATGACGACGATGATGGATGCGGCAACCAGTCTAGCTCCAGCAACCAATCAACCTCTAACAATCAATCCGGCAGCGGCAACCAGTCTAGCTCCAGCAACCAAGCAAGCTCTAGCAACCAGTCTGGTAGCGGCAATCAGTCAAGCTCCAGCAACCAAGCAAGCTCTAACAACCAATCTGGTAGCGGCAACCAGTCTAGCTCCAGCAACCAAGCAACCTCTAGCAACCAATCTGGTAGCGGCAATCAGTCTAGCTCTAGCAACCAAGCAAGCTCTAGCAACCAATCTGGTAGCGGAAATCAGTCAAGCTCCAGCAACCAAGCAAGCTCTAAAAACCAATCTGGTAGCGGCAACCAGTCTAGCTCCAGCAACCAAGCAACCTCTAGCAACCAATCTGGTAGTGGCAATCAGTCAAGCTCCAGCAACCAAGCAAGCTCTAGCAACCAATCTGGTAGCGGCAATCAGTCAAGCTCCAGCAACCAAGCAAGCTCTAGCAACCAATCTGGTACCGGCAATCAGTCAAGCTCCAGCAACCAAGCAACCTCTAGCAACCAATCTGGTAGCGGCAACCAGTCGAGTTCTAGCAACCAATCAAGTTCCAGCAACCAATCAAGCTCTAGCAACCAATCAGACAATAATGATGACTGCAATGATGACTCAAATAATGATGATGAATCAGATGACAATGATTGCAATGATGACGCAGGGACAAGTAACCAATCGAGCTCCAGTAACCAATCAACCTCTAGTAATCAATCTGGTAGCGGCAATCAGTCGACTTCCAGCAACCAATCAAGCTCGAGCAACCAATCTGGCAGCGGCAACCAGTCTAGCTCCAACAACCAAGCAACCTCTAGCAACCAATCTGGTAGCGACAATCAGTCAAGCTCAAGCAACCAAGCAAGCAGTAGCAACCAATCTGGTAGCGGCAACCAGTCTAGCTCCAGCAACCAAGCAAGCTCTAGCAACCAATCTGGTAGCGGCAATCAATCAAGCTCCAGTAACCAAGCAAGCTCTAGCAACCAATCTGGTAGCGGCAATCAGTCAAGCTCAAGCAACCAAGCAAGCACTAGCAACCAATCTGGTAGCGGCAACCAGTCTAGCTCCAGCAACCAAGCAAGCTCTAGCAACCAATCTGGTAGCGGCAACCAGTCGAGTTCCAGCAACCAATCAAGCTCTAGTAACCAATCAGACAATAATGATGACTGCAATGATGACGAATCAGAGGACAATGATTGCAATGATGACGTAGGCACAAGTACCCAATCGAGCTCCAGCAGCCAATCAAGCTCGAGCAACCAATCTGGTAGCGGCAACCAGTCTAGCTCCAGCAACCAAGCAACCTCTAGCAACCAATCTGGTAGCGGTAATCAGTCAAGCTCAAGCAACCAAGCAAGCACTAGCAACCAATCTGGTAGCGGCAACCAGTCTAGCTCCAGCAACCAAGTAAGCTCTAGCAACCAATCTGGCAGCGGCAATCAGTCAAGCTCCAGCAACCAAGTAAGTTCTAGCAACCAATCAGACAATAATGATGACTGCAATGATGACTCAAATAATGATGATGAATCAGATGACAATGATTGCAATGATGACGCAGGGACAAGTAACCAATCGAGCTCCAGTAACCAATCAACCTCTAGTAATCAATCTGGTAGCGGCAATCAGTCGACTTCCAGCAACCAATCGAGCTCTAGCAATCAATCTGGCAGCGGCAATCAATCGAGCTCCAGCAACCAAGCAACCTCTAGTAATCAATCTGGTAGCGGCAATCAGTCGACTTCCAGCAACCAATCGAGCTCTAGCAATCAATCTGGCAGCGGCAATCAATCGAGCTCCAGCAACCAAGCAACCTCCAGCAACCAATCTGGTAGTGGCAACCAGTCGAGCTCTAGCAACCAATCTAGCTCTATCAACCAATCTGGTAGCGGCAACCAGTCTAGTTCTAGCAACCAATCAAGTTCTAGCAATCAATCAGACGGATCTGATAACTGCAACGATGACACCTATAATGATGATGACTGCAATGATGAATCAGACGATGATAATGATTGCGATAATGAAGTAGGCACAAGCAACCAATCAAGCTCCAGCAACCAATCGAGTTCTAGCAATCAATCTGGTAGCGGCAACCAGTCCACCACCAATAATCAATCAAGTTCTAGCAACCAATCAGGCAGTGGGAACCAGTCGAGCTCCAACAGCCAATCAAGCAGTAGCAATCAATCAAGCAATAGTGATAACTGCAATGATGAGTCAAATAATGATGATGATTGCAATGATGAATCAGACGATGATAACGATTGCAATGATGATGTTGGTACTAGCAACCAATCGAGCTCCAGCAGTCAATCAAGCTCTAGCAACCAATCGAGCTCCAGCAACCAATCAAGCTCTAGCAATCAATCAAGCTCCAACAACCAATCGTCTAATAGTAACCAATCAGGACATGGACACAAAGGTGGATCTAGAGGTGGTAAAGATGATGACTGTGATGATGATGATGATTCTCATCATGGACGTGGTCATGGACGTGGACATGGACGCGGTCATGGAAGGGGCGGTAAACACGATAGATGTGATGATGACGATTCATCTAACCAGTCAAGCTCTAGCACCCAATCGAGCTCAAGCAGTCAATCAGGTAGCGGTAACCAATCTAGTTCAAGTAACCAATCTTCTAGTAGTAACCAATCAGGACATGGACACAGGGGTGGATCTAGGGGCGGAAAAGATGATGACTGTGATGATGATTCAGATTCTCACCATGGACGTGGTCATGGACAAGGTCATGGAAGGGGCGGTAAACACGATAAATGTGATGATGACGATTCATCTAACCAGTCAAGCTCTAGCACCCAATCGAGCTCAAGCAGTCAATCAGGTAGCGGTAACCAATCTAGTTCAAGTAACCAATCTTCTAGTAGTAACCAATCAGGACATGGCCACAGGGGTGGATCTAGGGGCGGAAAAGATGATGACTGTGATGATGATGATGATTCTCATCATGGACGTGGTCATGGACGTGGACATGGACGCGGTCATGGAAAGGGCGGTAAACACGATAGATGTGATGATGACGATTCATCTAACCAGTCAAGCTCTAGCACCCAATCGAGCTCAAGCAGTCAATCAGGTAGCGGCAACCAATCTAGTTCAAGTAACCAATCTTCTAGTAGTAACCAATCAGGACATGGACACAAGGGTGGATCTAGGGACGGAAAAGATGATGACTGTGATGATGATTCAGATTCTCATCATGGACGTGGTCATGGACGCGGTCATGGAAGGGGCGGTAAACACGATAGATGTGATGATGACGATTCATCTAACCAGTCAAGCTCTAGCACCCAATCGAGCTCAAGCAGCCAATCAGGTAGCGGCAACCAATCTAGTTCAAGTAACCAATCTTCTAGTAGTAACCAATCAGGACATGGACACAGGGGTGGATCTAGGGGCGGAAAAGATGATGAATGTGATGATGATTCAGATTCTCATCATGGACGTGGGCATGGAAAGGGCGGTAATCACGGTGGATGTGATGATGACGATTCACACTCTAACCAGTCAAGCTCTAGTAGTCAATCCAGCTCAAGCAACCAAACAGGTAGCGGCAACCAATCGAGCTCCAGTAACCAATCATCCCATAGTAACCAATCTCAAAATGGACGCGGTCATGGACATGGATCAAGAGGCGGTAAACATGATGGATGTGATGATGACGATGAATCTAACCAGTCAAGCTCTAGTAGTCAATCCAGCTCACACAACCAATCAGGTAGTGGCAACCAATCGACCTCCAGCAACCAATCATCCCATAGTAATCAATCCAACAATGGACACGGCCATGGATCACGAGGCGGTAAACATGATGGTTGTGATGATGATGATTCACAATCCAGTTCTAGCAGCCAATCAAGCTCCAGTAACCAATCAGCCAGTAAAAATCAATCCAGTAACCAATCGAAGAACTCGAAGAGTTCACACGACAGCAATGGAAATTCTTCAAGTAGCAGTCAAAATTCTGGCTCTAGTAGTAGTAACAGCCAATCTAATAGCAACAAACAACGGGAAAGTAACAGCTCCAGAAAGAACAGCGACGGATCATCTTCCAGCTCCCATGACAGTTCCAGTGCCAGTAGCGATAGACAACAAGCAAGTAGCAAAAACTCAAACGACTCCAGCAGTTCCCAGACCAGTATAAAAAATGGGAAGAAATCTACGACTAAAACTGAAAGTAGTGACTCCTGCGAACAACAGAGTGGAGCGAGCCACGACTCCAGTCACGAATCTAGTGAACACGTAACAAAGAATGCCGACGGTAGCGTTAGCAAATCGTCTTCATCATCGTCATCTTCACAATCTGCGGCATCACAATCATCGTCCAGTTCGCATTCGTCACATTCGAGCACATCTACTGACGAATGTTAATTGTTGATATCCGGATCATGTTATCCGTTATACGAATATGAAAATTCACCTTTGGAAAACTTCGTAATGCAATGTCTGTATCCTTTATGCTTCTAATAATAAATGTTTTATCATTGTTATACAGGTTTTATTTGTTACAATTAAAAACATAATGATAAGCTTATTTATTTATGGAATCTGCAACATGTACACAATACATAATTTTTATTCTATATTTTTTTATATACCGGATGGGTTTTTTACCGCAAGAAATAGAAGAAGTGAAACAGAACACTTTCAAATCCATCACCGAATAAAGCGTTGTGTCATTTGAAGGTCGCATTTGTAGCCTATTTCACATATCATCATTAAATGAGAGTAATTAAAAAAAACTTGGAGAAAATATGACTTTCAAATGAATTGCGCATGATAGGAACCCTATGAATCCTGCCAATCGCATTCAATATTCGACCGGGCCGTGCTTCAATGATGGTTTTGAAGAAAATAAACTACCTATGGCAATAACTTATATTTTACTTATCAAATATGCCCTATTTTATACGTACGATAAAAAAACTAAGTAACAAAGTAAGTATGTACATGAAACAACAAATTTATAAAACACAATTAAAAATACCTATATCTTATAGAAAAAATACGCCGTCCAACTCGCTTCCGTGAGGCATAGTACCTAGTACGCTAGCGCTATTGCCCCGCTGAATGCATAAGCTCAGCTGCTAAGCAAAGTAGGTACCAGCTCTCACATCTCCAGAGGCGTGGACCAGCCTAACGGATAAATCCTTTACAAAATGTTTCATGTCAGAAGACCACGGGCCCAAAGTCTCCACTGTAAGCGTTTATCGAGATTGACGCATATTTACGGCGATTGTTACTTTGAGCTTGTTCAGCCGCGGTTCCAGCTCTTTGCGCAGTTCCTTGTATATGGGACGGTGCCAAAGTGTCGGTACAAGTTGCGTCCCATACCAAGGCACCAAACAACCAGTAACAAAGTATTTATCCTTATTATTCATTTCACCATATCCTACGACACACACACAATATGATTGATATTCAGATGTACCAATCTATCTTAGTTGATAATGGTATAAAAAAAGCCGTTGGTTTGGGTTCGGTGTAGTGTTATTCCTTTATGGTTTGGGTGAGGCCTATGTTCAGCAGTCGACGTCATGTGGCTGATGTGATGACGAGGTTTTATAATTTAAAGCTAATAATACCTACACTATACCTAAAGCAAGCTACTGGTTTATTAAGAAACATTTTTGTTCTATCTCTATTGATCTGTCTATCTGCAAAATATTAGGAATTGTGATTTCAAGAACGTTAAAGTTACATTTCTACTTGCACACAATCCCATCCTCTTCTTCCAGTATTTATTTCTTCTTCTTATTTTTGAGGATGGCAACCAGTCAACCTCACTGTCGAGGGACATTACTGCCAGTTTCGAGTGAAAAATTTTATTTCTCTTATTTCTTCAGTTTATAAGTCAGTCTCAGTCAAAACAAGTAATTCGTCGTATACTTGGCGTATATACAGAGTCTAGTCACGGTCAAGTCATTCTTCAGTAAAGTGGCAGAATGCTTTACAAAAGATTTTGGCGGCTTCTTGTGGGAACCCGAAAGCTCCGTTACGCACTTTAATTTACACTTCCTTTCACCTGTACACCAATACTAACGTTTGCTGCACAATATTCTGCCATTATTAAGCTTCAAATGTTAGTCCCAAATCGTCTTAACATCATTAGGTATAATATTGTTTCCACATAAGGACATATCACGATTATAACCGATTGGTGTAGTGGATAGTGACCCTGTCAGCGAAACCAACGGTTGCGGGTTCGAATCGTAAATGTTTTTATGATGAATACGAACATTTATTCCCGAGTCATGGATGTTTATATAAATATTTACGTTGTTTATCCATTATCTAGCACTCATAGTACAAGCTTTGCTTAGTTTGGGACTAAATGATTGGTTGGTGGTGTAAACGACCCCTGAAAAAGATAATTACTGCGCTAAAAAACGAAAATAAATTATCACTAAGAAAAAATAGTAGTTGGTACGTTGGTGTATGGTGAAACGTGAAATTGAAACTTCATAAATCAAGTGGGTAATCAGTGTTGCCAGGGAATTAATTTTTGAGCGATTTATAAGATAGTTCTAATCACAGACTTATATATTACTGCGTATGGACCGGGTTATTGGTGTTAAAACGGGAGATTAGAACCAATGGGAACTCAGTCACACACCGGCCAGCAAGGCTACTAGAACTTAGAGCGATTCGAGTGAGAAAGAGTCGCGCACGACCTAGTCTCAGTCTCTTGCAGCTGATTGGCTGTCGCTTGACCGCCAATCGGCTTTGAGAAGTGTAGCGTATGTCGCACGCGACTCTATGTCACTCGAGTCGCGCTAAATTGTAGTAAACCTGGACCCCTATTCTCGCACACTCGACATTTGTCTATCGATAGACATTGGCATGTCTATCTCTTTCACACTTATATACGTGTGTAAAAGTGACAAACCTATTGTTGTCGTTCGACATTGAAATCTCGAGTATGTGAGAATCAGGCTCCTGCAGGACCCGGATTCTCGTGCATTCGACATTTCACTGTCGATAGATATAAAGTAAAGGAAAAAGTAAATGCCGTGCTGTTAAAGGCGGAATATAGATAAGTGTGGAAAGGACTCCACCGACAAGAGCATAGCTCTTAAATTGAAGAGAGAAAATGACATATTATTATGCCTTTTTGTAATATAAATTGTAAACAACATAGGGTTTCCGAATTGGAGGTCGCGGGTTCGATTCCCAGCGGGATACATGTTTAAGTACTCGGTTTGGTTGGTCGTAGGGCATTTTAAATGTCCGCCTGGCTAGCTACCACCATCTTATGTAAATCTGCCGCCAATCAGCAATGTTAATACCATTGTTGTGTTCCGGTTGTCACAGATAAGAGAGAAGATAGCCATGTCCCCCAAATGAGTTGGGGTTTCCGGGTCAGTACGCTTCCACCTTCAACCTCATCTTCACTTAAACATCAGGTGTGATTGAGGTCAAGTACCAACTCGTTGTGCATAAAAAAAATTGCAATCTCGAACGCAGGAGAATTACCCCCCAGTTCGCGAACTGTCGTATCAAATGCTAATTTACGTTGTAAAAAAATGCATCTCTCACCACAGAAAATTGACTAAAAAACATTGGAGTATCTTTTAATTATAATAAACATAATGTAATATAGTAGTAGTAGATTAGTAAGTTTAAGTGGAAATGGGCAGGGCACATTGCAGCCCATCGCAAGGTGGACTGACGACCTGATGAAGGTCGGGAGAAGTCCCTGGATGCAGACCGCTTCCAACCGGTCGCTCTGGTTTATATAATGTGGTATTTGTCTTTAGAATTATAGTCCTGGCAACATTTTTAAATCGGCGTGGCACGTGATCATCCCCAAAGAGACCGTGTTACAGAGTAGGGTACACACATGCGTTGTTAATTATCGAACGAGCGAGTGTTTGCGCGAGGGCCGATTGTCTGTGAGGGTTCAGTGAGTATATTTTTATTAACAGATTTTTAGAAAAGAACCATTACCATTCGACTTACATTTTTCTATCTTGGATAAAGAATTTGCACTCGCCTGGCTTGGTACCTAATATTTCATTTATTTTTTATATTTTTTGAATTTGTGTATATTTCAAATTACTAAAATCCTTTAAAATTGCGTGCAACGAATAATAGTGTCGAGAAAATTATTTTGCTAACTGAAAACAAACTTATCAATAGACATGGAACAATCCCTGCTCGAGAGCAGTTTCAACTGAGTGAAGTGAGTGAAGCTTGATATCGCTTCTGGAATAAATGAATTCTTCTGGAATAATTGAGTTTAGACTCAATACTCAAGCAATGTACCACACACACACATACACACACGCACGCACGCACGCACGCACGCACGCACGCACGCACGCACGCACGCACACACACACACACACACACACACACACACACACACACACACACACACACACACACACACACACACACACCTTATATTTTAATTGTAAAAATTGTGTTTTACTTTCCTATGTTGCTGTAACTTGAACTTGTAACGAAGAGCGGGGACTCCTGGTACAGGTATTTATTTACTTAATAGGGGTCCTCAACAACTAATTACTGTCGTGAATTATTGCATTACGCAATAAATCATTTTCATTTTTTCAATGTTTAGGTGATGAGTGATCAAATTATACTTGAGTAACGTTCTAAAATACGGGCCTGATATTCACCAATCCGCACTGGGCCCGCGTGGTTGATTATGGCCCATATCCTCTCCCAGTGAGAGGAGGCTGAGCTCCAACAGTGGGAACGTGTAAGGCTGTTGATGATGATTATTTACTAATAAAACAAATTAAACCACATAAATAAACCAAATCAGAATATAGAAAACTAGATGTTAAGTGAAGATGAGGTCGAAGGTGGAAGCGTACTGACCCGGAAACCCCAACACATTTGGGGGACTGGCTATCTTATCTCTGACAACCGGTACACAGCAATGTTATTAACATTGCTGCTTGGCGGCAGATTTACATAAGATGGTGGTAGAACCAAACCGAGTACTTAAACATGTACCTCGCTGGGGATCGAATCCGCGACCTCCGAATTGTAAACCCAATGTTGTTTACATTGAGCCACGGAGGCGGTTTGTTTAGTTCGATGGTCTGAACAACCATACAAAATTTGATAGTAAATAAAATAAAGTACGTTTTTGCAACATCACAAAAATGAGTGGGTCTATCTGCAATTCAGTTCGCACAGCGCTACCAACTAAAATCTTTAAACACCTACATTGTCCGTCCCTTTCTATCGGGTAAATCTATCTCTTATGACGCGGCACGTGTAACAGTAGGGTTGTCTCTTTTTCGGTACTACCAAAAGGAAGGGTTATGATTTTAGCAGTCTACGTATGTAGGTATGTAGTTTTGATGTTCCTCCCTAGTGCCTAAACTAATAACCTACTACCACAGATTAGATACCAGTTACTACGTAACAGCACAGAATAAGTAATATAATAGTTGTACAAGCCCGTGGTACAAGCAAAGTAAAATAAATTAGAATCATAATATTAAGAAAATCATTTAGGTATTGTAAATTGTTATTGGTGTGCTTTCATTTTAATTAAAATGTAAATATTAACTCAGCGACAAACGGACGACTACGCGGGCGGCGGCGCGTGCGTGAGTGAACGAAATAAACACGCAAGCGCAACTCAGCCGGCGCGCGGCAGCCCCACTGAATTACCCAGGCAAGCGGGCCGCCCGTTGTACTAGTAGCTTCATACCTAAACTGCGGAGTGAACGCCTGCTTTTGCTTATTATCTAGAGGACCTCTGTAACCGCCTCTGTGGATTAATGTAAACAACATAGGGTTTATTGTAATGTCGATAGGCATTAGTATACCTGTCTCTTTCACATTTTTATGCGTGTGCAAAAGTGAAATAGAGACGCGTGACTTAAAGACGCGTGCGACATAGGCTACACTTCTCAAAGCCGATTGGCAAATATATGAGTGGGTCTATCTGCTCTGCGTTTTGCTTTTGCTTATTATCTAGAGGACCTCTGTAACCGCCTCTGTGGCTTAATGTAAACAACATAGGGTTTATTGTAATGTCGATAGACATTAGTATACCTGTCTCTTTCACATTTTTATGCGTGTGCAAAAGTGACATAGAGACGCGTGACATAGAGACGCGTGCGACATAGGCTACGCTTCTCAAAGCCGATTGGCGAATATACATATGAGTGGGTCTATCTGCTCTGCGTTTTGCTTTTGCTTATTATCTAGACGACCTCTGTAACCGCCTCTGTGGCTTAATATAAAGGCTAGGTTTGATCCCTAGCTGATTACATGTTTAGTACTCGGTTAGGTTACAGGTAGGACATTTTAAAATGTCCGCCTGGCTAGCTACCATATCTTATCTAAGTTTGCCGTCAAACAGCAACGTTAATAGCATTGTTGTGTTCCGAGTGTCAGAGATAAGATAGCCAGTCCTCCAAATAGGATGGGATCCACCTTCAGCCTCATCTTCATTTCACATCAGGGGGTCTAAGAACGAAATTGGGAAACTCAAGCCTCGCGACAACGATATTAGACTAAAAATTAATGATCAAATTTTAATAATACATTTTTAGAAGTTGCAGAGGCTTTTGAAAAATTCTTTACCAACATTCCAATTTCGACTACAAATTCTCTAAATTCATGTCCCTCACTCGCTGAATCAGCACTTAAACAAAAGGTGCGGATTTGTAACTCTAATTTCAAATTTCGTCATATAAGTCCTGTGGACATTATAAAAGCATTTAGATCTATAAACAAGAAAAAGACTGTCGACGGTTTATCAGTAAAATTTATTAGTGCCATAATTGAGTTTGTTTCATCACACTTAGCTTGTATCTTTAAAAAATGTGTTGATGATGGCATATTTCCTGATTTGATGAAACACAATAAATTCATACCTTTATTTAAAGTCCAACAACAGACCCCTCTAATTTTAGACTTAATATCAATACTACCGACTCTCAGTAAAATCTTGGAAAAAATTATATTAATTCAGTTATCGGCTTATTTTTGTAATAACGATTTTATGTCACATAAACAATTCGGTTTTACTAGGGGCCGCTCAACAACCGAGCTCATACAACATATTTTTGGAGCTTGGGAAGATTCTCAGGATGCAATAGGAGTGTTCTGTGACTTGACATCTTCAAGACATCTTAATCAGGAAATTACGTATTTATGGTGTAACAGGCCGTGCTATTGACCTTCTGAATTCTTGTATGAGTGACAGAGTTCTGAGGGTTAATATCAGTGGCAACACATCGTCAGGGTCCACTGTCTGCATGACCACAAGGCTCCATACTCGGTCCATTTTTATTTTTATAAATGACTTGCGTAACCTTGTAAAGGATAATGAACATGAAATCTACGGCAAATAATATGTTACTTAACGAGAAAAACTGAATGTGTGAAATTTGCACTACCCAATGTCAGGGTGGTGCCCACAAATATAATAATAAAAAATGCCACTTTAGACCTCGTAGATTTTACTGTATCTTGAGCATTACTTTAGACACCAAAATGCAATGGAGTCCCCATATCCATAAATTAGTGAAAAGGCTCTGCAGCGTATGTAGTAAAAAAATGCAGTTCGACAAATATCAGACGTAAACCAATCGTCATTATTTACTTTTGTTGTATATATTTAGTTGGACATCACATTAGTACGGGACGCAAGGAACGTCTGAAGTTATGCAAATAAAGGATTTTTAGCAGAAGAAAAAGTCCGAAGTTACGGCCTTCCGAAACTATTTTCGATAGACAATAGACCCCCCAGGTGTGTTTAAAGCTGTGCATAAAAAAAAGCATCACGTCATTTGATAACATAATTTTCTTAGGTATATCCTGTATATATTTCAAACTACTGTTGGTCTGGAATAAATAAAAAAAATGTTATTTTATGACTTAAGGCCACTTCGTTTCGCAAATGTTCTTATGTTTTACCTTCAAAATTTCATACAAATCCGTTCATCCGTTTTGCCGTGATTGAGCAACAAACAGCTAAACAAACATTCAAACTTTCACATTAATAATATTAGTTACATTATCTATGTTTCTCTATTAAATTTCTTTTTTATTTAAATTCATTATTTTCAAATTGTCTCGCGGCAAACGACAAGGCACGACAGCTTTTTAATTCAATGTACTATTTCTAATTTCAAAAAGGAGTATGTTTTTTTCGTGTTACATCGATATGTCCGAGATGTGAAAATGATCTTATTGCAATTTCAGCGCAATCGGTTCAGTAGTTTTTTTTTTGTAATCATAGCACAGAATAGATAATAGTACTAACGATCATAGTAAACAGAGCACCATTACATATTTAGACGATTGTGTAGTGTTTGTACAGGGAAAATACGAGTAAATGCAGAGCTTGTATGGATAAAGGGAAGCGAAGGGTGTGAACACAAATATGACAAATCGAAGATAATCAGGTCGAGCTGGTATGTACCCCAACTGCCCACCTATTCTGTAGGAGCGAAAAGGGTCCCCATCGCTCAAAAATGTTCAGGGATATTGCAAGCACGCTTCTTCTTCTTCAATTTAAGAGCTATGCTCTTGACTGTGGAGTAATGACCACGTCTCTCTACTAAAAAAATGAAAAATAATGAAGCTTTTCTAACAAAAGAAAACAGACTTCACTGAATCATCCACTACAAAGTAATAAATAATTTTATTGAAACGCACGTATCTGTCAATGAGATACTTTCTGTGTTCACTGTCGTCATCATCATATCAGCCGAAAGAGGTCCACTGCTGGACAAAGGCCTCCCCCCAAAGATCTCCGTAATTATTATAATTTCTACTATATGGAAAAAATTTTTTCGATGTCGGCGGCAATGTGTAACATTGATTATAATGTCGAACTTTCAATAATAGTGCCGACTTCGAACGATATTTTATACGAGCGCTTCAATAAAATTATGTTTTACTTAGATAGAAAGATGATAAATAGATAAAGCGTTTATATGCATACTAGCTTTCCTCCCGCGACTTCGTCCGCGTGGAAGATTTTATCAAAATACAAACAACAAACTTTCATCCCCTATTTTATCCCCTTGGGGGTAGAATTTATCAAAATCCTTTCTTAGCGGATGCCTACGTCATAACATCTACCTGCATGCCAAATTTCAGCCCGATCCGTCCAGTGGTTTGGGCTGGGCGTTGATAGATCACTATGTCAATCACCTTTGAGTTATACCTATATATTTAGATTATAAAAACACATAGGTACAATATTCGACGCAACCATAATTCTGCTTGGTGTTATTCTTCCGAAATGTAGCCTTATTTCACAGTAATAAAAATAAAAACAAAAATTAAGTACAACTGTTACAACTCAGTGTGGATCCTCACCTATAGCGGTAAGACACTGATATTCAGCTAGTGCCCTGCGAGAGAAAGCGAGGGTAAGGTACCTGTGCAAAAATTTTCAATAACAACCATAAGTGTGTATTCTAGAAAGATCATGTTGTACGGTACTATATAGTAATTGTATGGATCATAATAATACTCGTTTAAAATAATAATTGTCAAAAGTGGGCAACTAAATACCCACAACGCGAACGAATCAAGATGTCGGTGAGCAGATACCGCTTGTTGCAAATGCTTTCGGAATATTCATCTTTTGTATTTCTAGCAGATGTGCTTTAATTCGCTTCTTAAAAGAAAAACTTCGTAGTGGCTGATTCAGTGGTTTGTCAATTCCGGTGGGATACCCACCTGCCCACGTAGTTTTTTATCGTGAAATGAGAGGGAGAAGCCAAGAAAATACGTAAACGAAATGCTCAATCAAATTTACTCCAATGCCTCGATTATTCTGATAATTTTACAAAAAAAAAAAAACTATAAAAAAGTAGATAACAAAAAGGCTCGAACACGGAGAAATATAAATTAAATTCTTTGATCCATTAAACTCGCTTGTTATTCTTAAACTCTTTGGATCCATACATATGTAGTTCAAATTAGTGTCAATAGATGGCGCAGTTTTAAATTATTTGTTGAAGAAAATAATACTAGTTTGTGGGTGGAATAAACTCACAATGAATGTGAAGATTTCTTTTTAAAAACAGATAACATCAAAAAAATCGTTCTAGACTCCACTCGAGAAGCCCAAAATCTAATTATAAATGAGATGTAGATAGCATTGGTGCAAATTATTTTGCAGAAATCACGATAATAAAAAAAAGTGGTATTTTAAATTATCGAAAATATCCGTAATTAAGGTTATTTAGGTATGCCATCCCAAGTAATATTATGTATGTATGTATGTTTGTTACCTCTTCACGCCTATACGGCTGGACGCAGGACTAGTTATTTATAATTAGCTTTTAGGCTTCTCGAGTGCTGGTCAAATTGATTTTTTAAATTTATTCTGTATTTAATTCAAAATCTTAATTTATCCAATGAGGGCGCCACTGGACAAAATAAATCTTTTTTTTTTTTTTTTTTTATATGAGAGGGCGGCATACGAGCATGCGGGTCACCTGATGGAAAGCAATCACCGCCGCCCATGGCCACCCGCAACACCAAAAGGGTCACAGATGCGTTGCCGGCCTTTGAGGAAGGTGTCCACCCCAGAATAAGTAGGGCACCCTGAGCGATGAGGGATTCTCCAGCAGTGCTGGTACCCTCCTGGGGTACTAACTCTTTAAATACCGCTACCATTCTGGAGAGAGACTGGAAGGTGGGCCTCCGGCGCCCTCGCTCACCGGACGAAGCGCAGTGGAAAAATGATCGCGATGATTTTACTTTATAGTGTTTACATTCAAATATAATACCGCTACTGCTTTTTAGGGCATAAGTTGGTATTTTCACAAATTCTCAAATGTAATTTATTATAACTTAAGGTCAAATTAAAACCTTGAATGCTAGGACTATAAAGCAAGGACCTCGCAAAATCAATTTCTTTATATTAAACCTCCTAATAATCCTTATAAACGTCTTATAATAATTTCTTGGTCAAATAATTCAAAAGAGCGCCATCTGTTGACACTAAGTTAAACTACATTGTCGAATCACCTTAGAAACGTTTGTTGTTCTTCTCATCCAGTAATCTAACAGTCGTCTTCGCTTGAATAATACGACTCTGACGATGAAGAAGATGATGATGATGAGTACGAAGATGATGATGATGAGTATGAAGAAGACGAACTCCTTCGTGAGCCACCTTTGCTTTCAACTACAGTGGAGCTGCTGGATGATTGCGCTAACTGCGCGGCAGAACTCTGTTGACTGCTGGATGCACTGTACACTGTAGTTCCATCGTCATCGGTACAGGTTTCACTACTGCTGCTACTTTCACTGCAGCCCTGCTGCTGCGACGCAGAACTTGATTTGTTGCTAGAGCTCGACTGGTTGCTTGAGGTCGAATCATTATCACAATCATCAGTATATTGGTCGCTAGTACTGGACTGATTGCTTGAACTTGATTGACTGCCACTATCAGATTGTTTACTAGAACTTGATTGACTACTTGCGCTCGACTGACTGGCACTATCTGCTTGGTTGCTAGAACTTGATTGGTTACTCGATCTTGATTGACTACTTGCGCTCGACTGACTGGCACTATCTGCTTGGTTGCTTGAACTTGATTGGTCACTCGATCTTGATTGACTACTTGCGCTCGACTGACTGGCACTATCTGCTTGGTTGCTAGAACATGATTGGTTACTCGAGCTTGATTGACTGCTGGCGCTTGACTGACTGCCACTAGCTACTTGGTTACTAGAGCTTGCTTGGTTGCTGGAGCTAGATTGGTTGCTGCTACCAGATTGTGTGCTAGAGCTTGCTTGGTTGCTGGAACTCGACTGATTGCCGCTACCAGATTGGCTGCTAGAACTTGATTGGTTGCGTGAACTAGATTGGTTGCTTGAGCCCGAATCATTATCACAATCATCAGTCGATTGATCGTTAGTACTCGACTGACTGTTTGAACTTGACTGGGTGCCGCTATCAGATTGGTTACTAGAACTTGATTGACTACTTGCGCTGGACTGACTGGCACTATCAGCTTGGTTGCTAGAACTTTGGTTACTCGAGCTTGATTGACTACTTGCGCTCGACTGACTGGCACTATCTGCTTGGTTGCTAGAACTTGATTGGTTACTCGAGCTTGATTGACTACTTGCGCTCGACTGACTGGCACTATCTGCTTGGTTGTTAGAACTTGATTGGTTACTCGAGCTTGATTGACTACTTGCACTCGACTGACTGGCACTATCTGCTTGGTTGCTAGAACTTGATTGGTTACTCGAGCTTGATTGACTACTTGCGCTCGACTGACTGGCACTATCTGCTTGGTTGCTGGAACTCGACTGATTGCCGCTACCAGATTGGCTGCTAGAGCTTGATTGGCTGCTTGAGCCCGAATCATTATCACAATCATCACTCGATTGATTGCTAGTACTGGACTGACTGCTTGAACTTGACTCGGCGCCGCTATCAGCTTGGTCACTAGAACTAGATTGACTACTTGCCCTCGACTGACTGGCACTATCAGCTTGGTTGCTAGAACTTTGGTTACTCGAGCTTGATTGACTACTGGCGCTCGACTGACTGGCACTATCAGCTTGATTGCCAGAACTTTGGTTACTCGAGCTTGCTTGACTACTTGCGCTTGACTGACTGGCACTATCTGCTTGGTTGCTAGAACTTGATTGGTTACTCGAGCTTGCTTGGTTGCTGGAACTCGACTGATTGCCGCTACCAGATTGGCTGCTAGAGCTTGATTGGCTGCTTGAGCCCGAATCATTATCACAATCATCACTCGATTGATTGCTGGTACTGGACTGACTGCTTGAACTTGACTGGGCGCCGCTATCAGCTTGGCTACTAGAACTAGATTGACTACTTGCGCTCGACTGACTGGCACTATCTGCTTGGTTGCTGGAACTCGACTGATTGCCGCTACCAGATTGGCTGCTAGAGCTTGATTGGCTGCTTGAGCCCGAAACATTATCACAATCATCACTCGATTGATTGCTGGTACTGGACTGACTGCTTGAACTTGACTGGGCGCCGCTATCAGCTTGGCTACTAGAACTAGATTGACTACTTGCGCTCGACTGACTGGCACTATCTGCTTGGTTGCTGGAACTCGACTGATTGCCGCTACCAGATTGGCTGCTAGAGCTTGATTGGCTGCTTGGGCCCGAAACATTATCACAATCATCACTCGATTGATTGCTGGTACTGGACTGACTGCTTGAACTTGACTCGGCGCCGCTATCAGCTTGGCTACTAGAACTAGATTGACTACTTGCGCTCGACTGATTGGCACTATCAGCTTGGTTGCTAGAACTTAGGTTACTCGAGCTTGATTGACTACTTGCGCTCGACTGACTGGCACTATCTGCTTGGTTGCTAGTACTTGATTGGTTACTCGAGCTTGCTTGGTTGCTGGAACTCGACTGATTGCCGCTACCAGATTGGCTGCTAGAGCTTGATTGGCTGCTTGAGCCCGAATCATTATCACAATCATCAGTCGATTGATCGCTTGTACTGGACTGACTGCTTGAACTTGACTGGGCGCCGCTATCAGCTTGGCTACTAGAACTAGATTGACTACTTGCGCTCGACTGACTGGCACTATCTGCTTGGTTGCTAGAACTTGATTGGTTACTCGAGCTTGATTGACTACTTGCGCTCGACTGACTGGCACTATCTGCTTGGTTGCTGGAACTCGACTGATTGCCGCTACCAGATTGGCTGCTAGAGCTTGATTGGCTGCTTGAGCACGAATCATTATCACAATCATCAGTCGATTGATCGCTTGTACTGGACTGACTGCTTGAACTTGACTGGGCGCCGCTATCAGCTTGGCTACTAGAACTAGATTGACTACTTGCGCTCGACTGACTGGCACTATCTGCTTGGTTGCTAGAACTTGATTGGTTACTCGAGCTTGATTGACTACTTGCGCTCGACTGACTGGCACTATCTGCTTGGTTGCTGGAACTCGACTGATTGCCGCTACCAGATTGGCTGCTAGAGCTTGATTGGCTGCTTGAGCCCGAATCATTATCACAATCATCACTCGATTGATTGCTGGTACTGGACTGACTGCTTGAACTTGACTCGGCGCCGCTATCAGCTTGGCTACTAGAACTAGATTGACTACTTGCGCTCGACTGATTGGCACTATCAGCTTGGTTGCTAGAACTTTGGTTACTCGAGCTTGATTGACTACTGGCGCTCGACTGACTGGCACTATCAGCTTGATTGCCAGAACTTTGGTTACTCGAGCTTGCTTGACTACTTGCGCTTGACTGACTGGCACTATCTGCTTGGTTGCTAGAACTTGATTGGTTACTCGAGCTTGATTGACTACTTGCGCTCGACTGACTGGCACTATCTGCTTGGTTGCTAGAACTTGATTGGTTACTCGAGCTTGCTTGGTTGCTGGAACTCGACTGATTGCCGCTACCAGATTGGCTGCTAGAGCTTGATTGGCTGCTTGAGCCCGAATCATTATCACAATCATCACTCGATTGATTGCTGGTACTGGACTGACTGCTTGAACTTGACTCGGCGCCGCTATCAGCTTGGCTACTAGAACTAGATTGACTACTTGCGCTCGACTGACTGGCACTATCTGCTTGGTTGCTGGAACTCGACTGATTGCCGCTACCAGATTGGCTGCTAGAGCTTGATTGGCTGCTTGAGCCCGAATCATTATCACAATCATCACTCGATTGATTGCTGGTACTGGCCTGACTGCTTGAACTTGACTCGGCGCCGCTATCAGCTTGGCTACTAGAACTAGATTGACTACTTGCGCTCGACTGACTGGCACTATCTGCTTGGTTGCCAGAACTAGTTTGGTTACTCGAGCTTGATTGACTACTTGCGCTCGACTGACTGGCACTATCCGCTTGGTTGCTAGAACTTGATTGGTTACTTGAGCTTGATTGACTATTTGCGCTCGACTGACTGGCACTATCTGCTTGGTTGCTAGAACTTGATTGATTACTCGAGTTTGATTGACTGCTGCCGCTTGACTGACTGCCACTGGCTACTTGGTTACTAGAGCTTGCTTGGTTGCTGGAGCTCGACTGGTTGCTGCCCCCTGATTGGTCGCTGCATCCATCACTTCCACTTGATTCCTCATCGCTGCACTCTGAAGCTGTAATTAGGAACAGATTTTAGTCAATACTGATTTTTATTATTGCGATCTGAGCTGACTGGGACCATTGTTGTTGACCAATATATTTAGCACATTTCTCAATCTATAATTCCATTGATTTATTTTTATTGAATGGTATTACTTGCGGCATGTTCTAATAAAATTATTACAATAATAGTAGCTTATTGTATTGCCAATAAACTTTTGTTAAATTTATAACTAGAGAAGGTTATCCTATCCAAAGGACAGCTTTCGGGAAACTGCCCAATTTCTTCTCATCCACAATATCTCAGAGTTACAAGCAAAAGTCTTTGGGTCTCATAAGAAAAGTGAAGGTCACGTAAGAGGAAAGGGCGGTACACTGGTTCGCTGGTACGAGCAGTTCGCGCGATTTACAAACTGGGCCCCAGAGTGTCTCTTAGAAATAAATTTAAAGAAATTTAACATTAGCATCGCAATATATTTACGAAAACTTAATGTATGTAAGAAAAAATATAGAATCGTTTAAGAAAAATAGTGATATACATAATGTTAATACCAGATATAAAAATAAACTTGCTGCTCATGTCAGCCGTTTACACAGTCACTAAGTCATTTAAGGGGTAATGTATACGCTTTTATAATAAGGTTCCAGTGGACATTTAAAATTTACCTTTAAATAAATTCAATCAATCAATCAAATACGCTTTATTGTTTAAATAAGGAAGGTACATATAAATATCTTATAGAAACTAAAAATTAGGCGGCCTTATCGCTAACAGCGATCTCTCCCAAACCTCTTTCAAAACCATCTTAAAACAGACATATACAAAAAGCAAGCATGGACATGGACCGCTCGGCGATATTCAGTCTAATTAATTATACAATATAATATAATTGTAACCCAAACTTCTTTAAAAGAGCAACCCTTGAGTTTCTTGCTCGTTCTTCTCTGGGGATCTGCTTTGCGAATGAGCAATAATGTCAATAATTTTAATATTAAGAAAACAAGATGTGACGTTTTCAAGTGATAATTTTAATCCTACGAAATAAATATTTTTTTGATTTTGATTCTGCATTTTACTACGAGATCGAATCAGGAATAAAAAAATCCGTATAAGCGAACTAAAGTCAACGACATTCGACCGCCTCCGTAGCGCAATTTAAGCAACATAGGGTTTACGAATCGGAAGTCGCGGCTTAGCGGATTATTTCCTTACGCTAAAAAAACTCATCGAGTATATTACATATTTACATACTTTCCGCTCGCGGCTTCGCCTGCTTGGAATAACTTTATCGTGGATGTGTTTAATTTGTTTATCCCGCGGGACCTACTCACTTTATCGAGATAAAAAATATCTTGTTTTAATCCAGGGTACATTCTAGCTATATATCAAATTTCTTCCAAATCCGTTCACCCACCCGTTCCGCCGTGATTATACTCGTGTTGATATCAACAGACATGCAAACTTTCGCATTTATGATATTAGTTATATAGATTTTCGGTTTACGAATCGGAGGTCGCGGGTTCGATCCCCAGCGGGGTACTGTTTAGTACTCGGTTTGGTTGGTGTTAGGGCATTTTAAATGTCCAGTTGGCTAGCTACCACCATCTTATCGAAGTTTGCGGCCAAACAGCAATGTTAATAGCATTGTTTATTTGTATTATTTTATTTTAAATGTATTTTTGTTGTATATCAACCATCTGGTATCCACAACACAAGCCTATAGTTGCTTACTGTGGAACTAGATGGCGCTGTGTATATGTCTAAGGATATTTATTTATTATTTATTTATTGTTGTGTTCCGGTTGTCAGCGATAAAATAGCCAGACACGAAATAAGATGGGGTTTTCGGATCAGTACGCTTCCACATTCGGCTTCTTCTACACTTAACATCAGGTGTGATTGAGGACAAGTGTTTACCCGTTCTGCATAAAAAAACATTGGATTAGTACGTTGAAGTGGCAGTAGGTAGGGTACATAGCTCGAAGAACAGGTATCCAGTGAGGCATTAAAATTCTTGGGTGGAAACCAGCACCGGTAAGGGCAGGGTAAAACATCCACTTTTAAGGGGAAGGGTTGACCTAAGGTCGCCGAAAGGTGATTGGTTGGATGCAGCTCGTATTCAACCAATTGAGGTGTACCAACTATATTAAAACCCTGTGTGCTTAACACAGGCAGTACTGGCAGGGTCGCCATGCGGTGTTGGGACTTGGCCAGAGGAATTACGACAAATGTATATTAACTGCCCATCAAGGCTTCGTATCAATACATTAATACTTAGAGCCACGTACATGGGGGGGTGACACACACGCTATAAATTTATGAGGAAGGCATATTTCAGGAGCAGCATTCCTGCCGCTGATATGATAATTGTTGAAGAGGGATTTGTAACATAAAATAAGTGACAGTAGTGACGTACCTGATATGACAGTGACAGATGAAGAACTTGATTTCTCGGCCGCTGCAGCTTGATATGCGATAGACGATGACGATTCCTTCTTATTTCCGCAGTCATCTTCCTCACTGTAGGCCTCCGACGCTTGCGCAGATTGCGCAGCTTGCGCCTGTGATGACTCCTGACTCTCTACGACAGTGACACCGTCACTGGTTGTTTTAGAGGACGACGATGATGAGGATGATGATGACGATGACTGTTGTGACGATGACGATGAACTCTTAGTCACGGTTTTGGGATCTGAAAACGGGAAGAACTAAGTAAATTATTATTAAACACCTATAAGTTGGTTGGCGGTAGGGCATTTTAAGCTGGCTAGCTACCACCATCTTATCGAAGTTTGCGGCCAAACAGCAATGTTAATAGCATTGCTGTGTTCCGGTTGTCAGAGATAAGATAGCCAGTCCCCCAAATAAGATGGGATTTCCGGGTCAGTATGCTACCACCTTCGGCCTCATCTTCACTTAACATCAGGTGTGATTGAGGCCAATTTCTAACCCGTTGTGCATAAAACAAAATATTTACAAATTACCATAAATACTTCAATATAAGTACAAAATAAAATATTTCATTATACAGAATATTGAAGTACAAAATAGTCGCTTTTGGGTGTAAATAATCGGAAGAAGATAAATGAAAGAAAATTTCATGCAGGGGAGATTAGAATGTTGAGATAGGTGAGAGGAGTGACCAGGATAGATAAAATAAGGAAAATAACAGACCCGTGACAGAAAAGTTGAATGCAAATCGTCGGGCAAGCCAAACGAACGACAACCCCATATGTGAGAGATGATAAAAACAAAAAGGGAGTAAATAAATAAATAAATAAAAATAAATAATAGTTATTTGTTTGTTATACAAGAGTGCAAAGTTGCTTTTTAACCGCGTGCTCAACTTTCGAGCGCAGCGAGTGATTCAAAAATTAGAATCCTGAGCGTTAGCGAGGGAATCAAAAACCACAAGGTGAAAAATCTTAACACTCGAGTGCAACACGTAACTTTTCATCCCCCCTCAGCGAGGAAATGATTAATTGTTTTCAAGTTTCTTATTTATAATAATACCTACGATGTCAAAACAAAATGGCGCGCTCAAAGCAAATTAAAAACAAAAGTACACCAAGGAGGTTCAGAGTGAGTTTTTAACAATTTTAAAAAGTTGTATGATAAATACGACACCATGGAGATGGAAGTAAATAGGTAATGATGTTTTGGAATCACATACCTAGTGCACGCGATGTTCTAAATTCAAATTCTGTGGTTAAAGTAAGTTTGAAAGCCGTTTTTATCCGCTTGAGCCGGATAAAAACGGCTTTTGTGCTCAGATATCGAATAGCAAAAATACTATTTCCGAGGTGGGGGGATGAAACTATCTTTGCACATACACACAGCTCCATGAGGAGAGTAATAAAATTGAAAGAGGAGAATGAAAGAAAATGGCGTACAGTACAGCACAGCCCCATCCTAAATAAATTAGACCCGGCTAGCCAACTGACAGATGAGATGACACCCGTATAAAATTGTATGCGTAGGTACGTACTTAGTGATTTTGACGACCTTTTGGTGTAGTGGTTAGCAAATCTGGCCACTATACCAAAAGGTTGCGGGTTCGAGTCCCGCTAGGGGTAATGTTTGTGTGATAAATACGGACATTTGTACCAGAGTTATGGATGTTTTCATTTATAATTAGTAATTATTTACAAAAAAAAAATATTTATGTAAGTAGTATATCAACCACCTGGTATCCACAACATAAGTCTATAGTTGCTTTTCTGAAATTGTATTTTCTTTTCTGTTGTACAATAAAGTGTATTTGTATTGAACTGTATTGTATTGTACTTACATGGCAGACCGTTGACGGTCACCGCCACCAGACCCTGTAAATAAATAAAATTATTAACATTTTTAAATTAATAAAAGTCAAAAGTCAAAAAATATTTATTTCGTAGGATAAAGATTATCACTTGAAAACGTCACATTTTTTATCTTAATATTAAAATTATTGACATTATTGCTCTTCGGAAAGCAGATTCCCCAGAGAAGAACGAGCAAGAAACTCAAGGGTTGCTCTTTTAAATAAGTTTGGCTTACAATTATATTATATTGTATAATTAGGCTGACTGAATATCGCCGAGCGGTCTATCTCCATGCTTGCTTATCATCCAGATAGTCAGAAATTTTATAATAGCCGTTGGTTAATAATGTCTGTTTTATGATGGTTTTGAATTTATTTAAAGGTAAACTTTGTGTAAACGGCTGGCATGAACAGCAAGTTTATTTTTATATCTGGTATTCACATTATGTATATCACTATTTTTCTTAAACGATTCTATATTTTTTCTTACATACATTAAGTTTTCGTAAATATATTGCGATGCTAATGTTAATCCTAAGAGACACTCTGGGGCCCAATTTGTAAATCGCGCGAACCGCTCGTTTCTGCAGAACAAAGATACAATTTATGTCCGCGGCATTTCCCCACAACAGAATGCCGTAGGTCAGTATACTATGGAAATAACTGAAATAGACCAGCCTCGCGGTATCCACATCGGTTAAATAACGTTTGTATTAATGTTTGAGTCAAATTAATGTTTGAGTTTTTAAATTTAATTTAATTACTTACTTATGTGCATTTATCCGACTGCTCTCTAACGGTTAAGAAAAACATCGTGAAGAAACTTGCATGCCTGACAAATAAAAATTCAAAAGCATTTGAAGTCCCTAACCCGCTTCCGTGAGTCATAGTATCCAGAAAGCTATTGCCCCGCTAAATATATTGTTCACTGCCACAGACCAACTTGATCTGTGTTCGCTGCTGTGCAAAAAAGAAGGGGCGGTAGCCCCAGGTCTGCGGAGGCGTGAACCAGTCTCATTTTTTGTGTCAAACGACAAAGGGCTGGATGTCGGAGAGTGACGCATATATAGGGTGATTGTGACTTTGAACATGCTCAGCCGGGCAGGAACTGAGAGCAGTACTAAGCTGACTCCATCGGGTCTTTTCCCGTCGTCCCTGAATAAATCACGATGCTCTAGAGACGCCGGGACCGCTACTGTGGCGAGAGCGCGCCTAATTAATTGGTTGATTGCACCCGACACTCAAGAGAGTCAAGACACAAGAGAGCCCGTAGCGTCCTAGCTGGTCCACAACTCTTCCACATGATCAGTGATGAGGTGCACAATAAAATCATATCAATACAAAAGAGTTTATTATGTAGCTCGGTGGGCAGTCCTGGACACATCCGGACTTTCCAAAGACGTGTCACAGCGCTTTACCTCTACAGTCGGTTCCAGCTCCCCGAAGCAGATCGTACCTACTATCTCTCTACGATAGCCCACTCGCGGTATCCACTACAGAACCCATCTGAACTTTGGGGAGGGTGCGTTTCGTTCATTCAGTTAGTACCCAAGGCCTTCGCGTTATCGAAGAGCAGCTGCTCCATTTATTTATTTATTTACTTTAGGTACATTAACAGAAGTACATATATTTTTTTTTTTATGCACAACGGGTTATACTTGACCTCAATCAAACCTGATGTTAAGTGAAGATGAGGTCGAAGGTGGAAGCGTACTGACCCGGAAACCCCCAACACATTTGGGGAACTGGCTATCTTATCTCTGACAACCGGAACACAACAATGCTGTTAACATTGCTGCTTGGCGGCAGATTTAGATAAGATGGTGGTAGCTAGCCAGGCGGACATTTAAAATGCCCTACCACCAACCAAACCGAGTACTTAAAAATGTGATAGAAGACAACGTTTGATTTAGAAGATAAGTGAATAATGATGAATAATAGACGAATGATAAATCAGTCAACATTATTTGTTAAATAGTGGGAGAGCGAAGTGTGTAAGTAGGTATATTATTTTTAAAAACTTTATGTGAACAGTGAAAAATATCAATATCGTTATTGTGTTTAACATTGTATTCGTTGTGAGTGGAACAGATTCTGGAAAGGGGACTGTGCAGAGCAAGGTTAGTCCTGCAACGGGGTATATTATAAGGACGGTATTAATAAACCAATCTCAATACAAGTCTTGAGGCTGTACCATCCGAGATACGTCTTAAACAGTTGACGCTATCTCAAGCTCCGTGCTAATTTATAAACCAATCTTGAGGTCTACTCAGCGGCGAATTAATGATAGTCTTGAGTTTCGTTTATTAATACGCGCACCTCTCAAGTGAGTACTGCTGGAGTATGCACGTGCTTTTCATGTCTCAAGTTAGGTTTATTAATCAACACGTTTACTTCAGACCGGTCACAAGACTGTTCTCAATCTTGAGAATCGTTGGTCCTGCAACGGGGTAGGTACTAAATGTGCGGATAATCCATGAATTTATATCAAGAACAAGCTATTCGTGCAATTTATAAATTAAGGTCAAGAGATCCATTAAGACATATATTTAAAGAAATTAATATTTTAACATTTTCGTCACAATATATAAATGAAAATCTTGTATATGTTAAGAGAAATATATATTCATTCGAGAAACATTGTGACCGACATAATGTCAATACAAGGAGCAAAAATCAATTAGCTGTACCTTTTAGCAGACTTGGTAAAGTTAGTAAGTCATTCAGAGGTCAATGTGTGCACTTCTACAACAAGGTTCCCATGGATATACGGAATCTTCCGCTTAATAAATTTAAACTTATTATAAAACAAAAATTATGTAAAAAGGGATATTACAAAATTTCAGACTACCTTAATGAAAGTAATCCATGGGATTAAACGGCTCCTCTACACGATATATAAAAATTGTTGTAACCTTTCTTGATTGTAAATGATTGATTGAAAAGAGACAAACCCTCTGAGTTTCTCGCTAGCTCTTCTCAGTAGTGGTCGCGTTCCGAGCTAGTGGTAGTTTAAAAAACAAATGACGTTCATAAGTGCATATTGTATTGCCTACATGAATAAATGATTTTCATTTTGATTTTTCATTTTTCAATGGTTGAAACAGAACGACACCCTGTTTACAGGTAAGAGAGAGAAAAATAGTCTTTTGTTGCTTACCGCGAGCACTAGGAGAGCGATCGTGAACCTCATCGTTCCTGATGACGGTATATAGAGCAATTTACAACTACCCTCTAATTTATAGGCTTCTTTGTCGAAGGTGTAGACTGTTTGCCGTTTCAAAGCTGAACAAATAGAGGTGTTATAATAACTTGCTTTATTGCAACGCAAAAATTAACTAGCTGCTTAATAACCTACTGTGACGAGGAGTGTTCGGTAGAAATTAAATTGATATAATAGTGATAATAATATAAGTGAAGGGGGAGAGGAAAGTACCAATCGCTCAGACCGGTCCTGTTCGCAAGGAGATTAAGGACCAGTGTGCGAAGTGTGAGTTTTGTCTCGTTTTTAACTTTACCATCGCGTTCGCGTTTACGAAAAAGTCCCTATGAAAAAAATCGTTTTGCGAACTATCCGCTGGATGGAGGTGCTGCACATTTCTCCATACAAGTCGTCACGTAAACGTGAACGCGGTAGTAAAGTTAAGTCGAAACAAAACTCACACTCCGCCCTCTGAGCGAAAGTACTAGCGATGTGAGGTAGATATAAGAAGTGAAGCATGTTTCTTTTGTTCTTTTCAATGTATTATTGGTTGTTTGGCAGTGCCAATGTAAGACTGATTTATTTGTAATTAATAACAGGTTTTTAAATCGTGTCGTCAAAGATATACTCGGCAGACCCCAAAATAAACTGGGCAAGATGATGACGATGACAACCGTATCGTCATTCAACATCTTGAACTGAGGCCCGTATTAATAAACCGATCTCAATACAAGTCTTGAGGCTGTATCACTCGAGATGCGTCTTAAGCAGTTGACGCTATCTCAAGATCCGTGCTAATTTATAAACCAATCTTGAGGTCTACTCAGCTGAGATCACTTCTCAAGTATTCGCCTCAGCGGCGAATGAATGATAGTCTTGAGTTTCGTTTATTAATACGTGAAACTCGGCGCACCTCTCAAGTGAGTACTGCTTGAGTATCCACGTGCGTTTCAGGTCTCAAGTTAGGTTTATTAATCAACACGTTTACTTGAGACCGGTCACAAGACTGTTCTCAATCTTGAGTATGGTTTATTAATACGGGCCTAAGAGACTCATGTTGATACTGCTGGAGCACAGCCTTCTCTCACAAGGAGTGAGCCATAATCCACCACGAGGGACCAGTGCAGATTGTTGTTGTTGTCAGATTTGTGGCCACAGACAGTCAGGTGTTTTCCAGCCTTTTCTCTAGCACAACTGGCGTTATCGTCTGCATACCCTAATATGCCGGGATGAAGGAGATCATTGATGTAAGTAAGTCAGAAGAGTTACCTGCAGGGCTACTACAACTTAGCGCGACTCGAGTGACATAGAGTCGCGTGCGACATAGCTTACATCTCTCAAAGCCGATTGGCGATCAAGCGGACAGGTGTCAAGCGACAGCCAATCAGCTGCAAGAGACTGAGACTATGTCGCGCGCGACTCTTTCTCACTCGAATCGCTCTAAGTTGTAGTAGCTTTGCTGGAGAGCAGACTCCTAAAGTACACCGACACTAATGGCCAATAAGTCAGACGAGCAGCCATCAATTTTTTCTTTATGCACAACGGGTTGGTACTTGACCTCAATCACACCTGATGTTAAGTGAAGATGAGGTCGAAGGTGGAAGCGTACTAACCCGGAAACCCCAACACATTTGGAGGACTGGCTGACAACCGGAACACAACAGTGCTATTAACATTGCTGCTTGGCGCCAGATTTAGATAAGATAAGAGTTTTTTTACCTAAAAGCTAGAATCGACATTTGTGCTCGACTATACACTACCTCAGACTTCAATGAAAGAAATCGACTGTACATCAAAACAGGGTGTCAAGCATAACTTGATCCCCTTCCCCATAGGTTAAGCCTTAGTGCTGATTTTGAATTCATTTACCTATCTTAAAAAAAAAAAAAATTAAATATTCTTAGACACACACAGCGCCATCTAGTTGCACAGTAAGCAACTATATGCTTGTGTTGTGGATATCAGATGGTTGATATAATACATAAATATATATTTTTTGTGTAAATAAATACTTATTATAAATAAAAACATCCATAACTCGGGTACACATGTCCGTATTCATCACACAAACATATTCCCCTAGCGGGATTCGGCAACCTTTTGGTACAGTGGTCAGAGTTGCTAACCACTACACCAAACAGGTCGTCGAAACTAACTAATTACACTCCCATTGCCGAGGGGGGGGGGGGGGGGACTTCTTTCCTACTTCACACCTTTAACTCTTCTTTAATTAGTCTGGGGCCCAAGGTAGCAATAGAGACACGTAGGGCACCGTCTATCTTCAGTAGGCGCCGTGCAGAGTACCACTTTTGATCCTGGCTTACAGGAGTTGCAGTGGAAGGAGTATGGAGGCGGGTAATGTATATGAAAGTTTGATGACTCTTCAGCCATAGACAAGACACTTGGCAAATGTTTCTAAACGACAAAAGCTAACGCTTCAACTCTCGCAACAACAATTCACGATGTATGGACAGACAACTGCGAGAACTAAATCAATAGCGTCTGCCACTTATCAAGGCTGATTCATGTCTGTCTTTTTGAATCCAAGGAACCCCAAAAGCCGCAATCGAAAACATATTCCGAATCTACGTAAACTTTGCTAATTAACCGATAATAAATTCTTTAATTAAATACTTAATAAATCATTAAAACAATGTAGAAAATGTATTTATAACATAATGGAAGAATGGGAATACGCAACTGCGTATAGTTTAATAAAATTTATTGAGCGTTGTAATTGCATTGACACTCTTATTCTAAATTTAAAAAAGTACTTATATTTTATGATTTCCTTTGATATTGTATGAAACGGCATTAGTTCTATCAACAAATGGCTTCAGATCCTTCAGATATACTTTAATTCCTCCGTCAGTGATATTTTAGTATGACTAGATATTCGCCCGCGACTTCACCTGCGTGAGATAGTTACAGGAGTTCTAAGGGTCGTAATTCAGAATGTTGCTCAAGCGTAGATCTGCGTAGATTTGTTATTTTTTTTATGTTTTATTACTAAACATCTATCATCATCATCTCAGCCCGTAAACATCCTACTGCAGGTATATAAGGCGTCCCCGCATATAATGAGGGAGTATATGGGCCATAGTTCACCACGCTGGCCAATGCGGGTTGGGGAAAACATCAAACATCTATACTACATCTAAAGCAAACTACCGATTTGTTAGTTTTTTTTATTCTGTCACCTCATTGGACATTGGAGCCCAATGACAAGGACATCGGAGGACGGAGATTGGAGAATACAATGCCGCACAGTGCTTATACCAGTACTTATGCAAATTTTTAACATGCTCGCAGAATTGGCTAATAACGTGGTACCTGGCATTTCACTGAATTTACTATAATGATGAGAGGCGCAATGCGAATACAAAAAACCAGCTACGCAAATAAGACTATTCTCAAGTGCAAAAATAGGTTTTGCTTTGATACATGTTATACAGATTGGTAGGTACCTACAGTTTTTAAATTATACCTTAAATTTTTTTGTGAAATCAATAGGTGCGCTTTATATTAGGTTCTTACCTATGAAATTGGCGTTTTGTACGAAGAATTTCATTAAGACTGTTTTCTACATACAAACATTTTTGATTTTATTTTGGGAACGGCAAATCCAAATTTAGCTAAACTTTGTGTGTATTACCGGATAACATTAAGTTAGGTATAGGCAGCGTTAATTTTTAAAAGTAACCGCTTTATAAAAATTTCAGCGAATCTAAGAAATGATTATGGGAAGCATATGAAAAGAGCTCTGTTCAATTTTTTTTATCATGTGATTTAGCCCAGAAATTAAAAAATATTTCATGTGAAACCTTGAAATAATATTCCATTTTCCAAATAAAAAACAAATTTGGATATAGCTTTGAAAATCTCAGGAATTGGTACATATGATTAACGAAGAAAAAAAAAACTCCCATTTCATAGGTAAAGACCCAATACTTGCGTTTGAAAGAAGGAATTTCGCAATGTATGATTATGGGAAGCACATGAAAAGAGCTCTGTTAAATTTTTTTTATCATGTGATTTAGCACAGAAATTAAAAAATATTTCATGTGAAACCTTGAAATAATATTCCATTTTCCAAATAAAAAACAAATTTGGATATAGCTTTGAAAATCACAGGAATTGGTACATATGATTAACGAAGAAAAAAAAAACTCCCATTTCATAGGTAAAGACCCAATACATGCGTTTGAAAGAAGGAATTTCGCAATGTATTTTTAAACCACTTGGATTATCTGACTGAGCTGAAATTTGGCACATTTATTTAAGTTCGGTGACAATGCAGTATTATGGTACAATCGAGCTGATCTGATGATGGAGCTGGAATGTACCTAGTGACACGAACTCCATGGGCATATGGTAAGATAGTTGAATTTGAGTTAGTTTGTTTTATTGCCATGTGCACTTTCTATTACACATGATGACGTGGGTCTGAAGATGGAGCCAGAATATTGCTACTGGAACTCCTGAACTTTATGACGAATCTAACGACACCTAACATTTCAAAATCGATCAACCCGTTTAGGCTACACTAGGTATCGAAGAATAGGGGTACGGTATTCCCTGCCTGTCGTAAGAGGCGACTAAAAGGGACACCGGACTGGATTTCTCCCCACCAGCCCTAATAGAGGCGATGTTGGGGAGCAGGGCGGAGCGCGAGATAAATAGGATCCGAACCCGCTCGTATACGGAGACGCCGGGAGGACCAAAGAGTCCTCCCGATGCATCACGACTATGCACCTGAGCAGGGACGCCCAGGGTCGTGGGCGGTCAGAGTGAGGGCTCTGGGGGTTTTAGTGGGTGAAAATCCCACATAATCCAGACTCTCCCTCAGGAGACGGGTATCTTTTAAAGATTTCCCCCCGTCAAAAAAAAAGGTATCTAACATAGAAATCAGTATACATAAACCCGAAATAATTACCATCCTTCATTTGGCTCATCATCAGCCCGTACTTCCCTCTGCAGGGATATCTATGTTACTATAGAATAAGTCATGTATTTAGGTTAATTTTTATACTGAAATAAATTTTATCTTATCTTATCTTATCTATATATCCCTGCAGAGGGAAGTACGGGCTATGCCTTCCCTCGTATAATGAGGGAGAATGGGCCTTAATCCACCACGTTGGCTCAATGCGTGTTGTTGAATTTTTATTTCTAAAGCATGTAGGTTTCCTCACGGTGTTTTCCGTCACCGTTTAAGAGCAGTTGCATAATGCACATACCTTGTAATTAAATTAAACTCATTGGTACATGACCTACCTGGGAATCGAACCTGGACCTCCTAAATTGGGAGACCGCGTCTTAACCGCTGAGCCACCGACGCTCCACTTGGGTAATAATACTTATGCCTACAATTTTTCTTTTTATATTTTCCCGCAAAGTTGGCATAGGGGATTTTGGCAGTTTCTTAGCCCAAGAATGGCAGGATTCGTAATTTCGAATCACGTCACACTGTATTTTTTTAGGTCTCTTTTTTTTTTAATAATGGCAGGATATTGTGCAGCAAAAGTTAGTGTTGGTGTACAAGTGAAGGGAAGTGTAAATTAAAGTGCGTAACGGAGCTTTCGGGTTCCCACAAGAAGCCGCCAAAATCTTTTCTAAAGCATTCTGCCACTTTACTGAAGAATGACTTGACCGTGATTAGACTCTGTATACGCCAAGTATACGACGAATTACTTGTTTTGACTGACACTGACTTACAAACTGAAGAAATAAGAGAAATAAGACAAGGCCTTTATGGGCTAGATACCTTTGCCTTCTCCTGGAGGAGAGAATAAAACGAAAAAAAAAAACCATTCCATTTCATCGAGCAAGGCGGTTTGGAGTCGGTATTATTTTTATTATACAATTATTATCAACGTTGAGGGAAATTAATAATAATATTGAAGGTTACAATGCAAGCGGTATCTGTGTGGGTTGTTTTACAACCGCAAGATGTTTTACACAGACGAAATGAAGGGCTGTTTCAAAGTATTAGCGGATATCGATGTAAGTTTCGCTTATTTTTATTTCCTTTACACATTTTCTTAACACGTCGATAAGTATTGAATATAATAAGAAGGAATTTTTGTGTAACTTAGTTAAATTTGAACATCTGAAAAATTAACTTTTTTAACGGTCGATTTCAAATTTCGAAGCATGGGGTTTTTGTTAAAGCAAAGCATCCATCTCCGTGGATCAATGTAAACAACATTTGGGTTTACGATTCGGAGGTCGCGGGTTCGATCCCCAGCGGGGTACATATTTAAGTACTCGGTTTGGTTGGTGGTAGGGCATTTTAAATGTCAGCCTAGCTAGCTACCACCATCTTATCTAAATCTGCCGCCAAGCAGCAATGTTAATAGCATTGTTGTGCTCCGGTTGTCAGAGATAAGATAGCCAGTCCCCCAAATGTGTTGGGGTTTCTGGGTCAGTACACTTCCACCTTCGACCTCATCTTCACTTAACATCAGGTGTGATTGCGGTCAAGTACAAACCCGTCGTGCATAAAAAAAAAATAAAAAATTTTCATTGTTTCAATGACCCGGTCCATATGAAGTTTTAAGTCTAGGCATGAAATGCATTATTTTTCACGATTGCAATATTGCTTTCTGATAGTCCTTACCACCTGGCAAAGTTAATGCTCAGACACCATTGTAATATTCCAGATGCCAGAAGGGTTTAAAATCCAGGTATGCTGGGAATGTCTGGCATCAGTAAAGGCTGTCAAGCGTTTCAAAGACTCGGATACCTACTAAGCTCATTTAGAGTTCTTAGTGATTACTCTGAAAAGGTATGTAACAATTAAAGTCCTCTTCTTCCACCAGTTCTTGTACCAACAGTAAACCCTACACTGTGTTCCTAAAAACATTTTATTCATTTATCCACAGCATAAACTGTGCTGAGCGTGCATGGAGGGCGAGGAATCAGCCGCCCACGTGCTTTTAAAGTGCGAGGAGGTGGCCACCCATCTTGGAAGACTGGAGTCTCTCCCCGAAGCCTGTGGCAACATCCCAAAGTTGCTCGGCTTCCTTCAGGAGCTTGGGTGGCCGTATTAAGTATTCCCCCATACGCAAAATAGGCGCATTCAGACGTCGAGTTGCGGGGAGACCGGTCCGCTAACGAATACGAATATTATCTGTAGTACATATAAATTAATTGCTTAATGGAAACAACATTGGGTTTACGATTCGGAGGTCGCGGGTTCGATCCCCAGCGGGGTACATGTTTAAGTACTCGGTTTGGTTGGTGGTAGGCCATTTTAAATGTCCACCTGGCTAGCTACCACCATCTAAACTAAATCTGCCGCCAAGCAGCAATGTTAATAGCATTGTTGTGTTCCGATTGTCAGAGATAAGATAGCCAGTCCCCGAAATGTGTTGGGGTTCCGGGTCAGTACGCTTCCACCTTCGACATCTTCACTTAACATCAGGTGTGATTGAGGTCAAGCACCAACCCGTCGTGCATAAAAAAAAACCTAGAGTTGCAAAGACTCTATTCTTCGATATCCACCGTTTGAAATGAAAATCGATGGTGCTACCACTCAATAATCTATTTTTTTTATGCACAATGGATTAGTACTTCACCCAAATCACACCTGATGTTAAATGAAGATGAGGTCGAAGGTGGGAGCTAGAAGGTGGATTTACGTAAGATGGTGGTAGCTAACCAGGGGGGCATTTAAAATGCCCTACCACCAACAGAGTACTAAACATTCGGCTGTCATTTTGTGGGGTGTCCCTAAGTTTTAATTTTTAAAGGCTCAATACTTGGAGACTCGAGTGCTTGAAAGAGACTCGAGCTGTGTTTTAACAGACGTCAAATAAACTACTATATTCGTTAATTATTATCAATGTTGTCACTAGCTCATTTGGAATCACAGGATACAGTCGTGTACACCGCCATCTTTGTTTTTGCTCCGTGGTTCTTCATAAGACACGAACTTTAGTCCAGGAGTAGCTGTAACTGTTTCCGCATCCAGTAGTCACCCACTTTAGGACTGTCCGCAATAAATCAAGATAGTAATGGCGTCGATTCGGATGTACACCACCACCATTTTGACAGGGTATGGCATGCCGGTCTCTTAATAAGCTTCCTTCCTTTGGAATAAAATGCATTTTTCATTAATAACTGTTCTAAAAAAGTTCAATTTATAATCCTTTTATTTGCATAGCAATGCCTACATACTCTTAGTCAATGAAAAGTTAAACGTAAATTAAAATAACAAACTGAAATTAATAAGTAGTCTAAAAAAACTAAAACACACGCTTTTATGGTTGGACAAAAAGCAAAAATAAATCAAGCCTTTTCTCTCACTCTATCTGTAAGGGGCTTAGCGTACGTTTCTATTCAAATATTATACTTAATTACATACGTATTGTCATCAAACTGTTAATGATTTAATACTATAAGTAGGTACCAATTGTTTCCCATTTTCTAATGGTAATCCATGTTTTAATTGGATTCAGAGCTTCAACATCATCACATGGTAATGTTATACCATCTGGAAGGAAAAGTTCCAATGATGTGGTAGGTGTTCGTATTCTTTGTAATAGTTCATGCTGGGAAATTTTCAACTCTTTTAGCTCAGAGCTTCAACATTATCACATGGTAATGTTATACCATCTGGAAGGAAAAGTTCCAATGATGTGATAGGTGTTCGTATGCTTTGTAATAGTTCATGCTGGGAAATTTTCAACTCTTTTAGCTCTGAGCTTCAACATTATCACATGGTAATGTTATACCATCTGGAAGGGAATGTTCCAATGATGTGGTAGGTGTTCGTATTTTTTGTAATAATTCATGCCGTGAAATTTTCAACTCTTTTAGATCAGAGCTTCGACATTATCACATGGTAATGTTATACCATCTGGAAGGGAATGATCCAATGATGTGGTAGGGGTTCGTATTCTTTGTAATTTTCAATTCATGCTGTGAAATTTTCAACTCTTTTAGATCAGATCTTCAACATTTTCACATGGTAATGTTATACCATCTGGAAGGGAATGTTCCAATGATGTGATAGGTGTTCGTATTCTTTGTAACAATTCATGCTGTGAAATTTTCAACTCTTTTAGCTCAGAGCTTCAACATTATCACATGGTAATGTTATACCATCTGGAAGGAAAAGTTCCAATGATGTGATAGGTGTTCGTATGCTTTGTAATAGTTCATGCTGGGAAATTTTCAACTCTTTTAGCTCTGAGCTTCAACATTATCACATGGTAATGTTATACCATCTGGAAGGGAATGTTCCAATGATGTGGTAGGTGTTCGTATTTTTTGTAATAATTCATGCTGTGAAATTTTCAACTCTTTTAGATTATAGCTTCAACATCATCACATGGTAATGTTATACCATCTGGAAGGGAAAGTTCCAATGATGTGGTAGGTGTTCGTATTCTTTGTAATCGTTCATGCTGTGAAATTTTCAACTCTTCTAGATCAGAGAATCAGAGATTCAACATTATCACATGGTTATGTTATACCATCTGCAAGGGAAAGTTCCAATGATGTGGTATTTGTTCGTATTCTTTGTAATAATTCATCTACATACATATGTATAAAAAAATAATGATATTAAAAAATACAACCGAGTTGGGAATCTTTTTGGGGAAAGTCGGTTAATAATTAACAATATGCTATGACTATGTGTAAACACTTCTGTTACACAATTCTAGAAAACTAAAAATTTCCTAATTTTATTAATTTCATCCTCTAACTAGCCCTATACGAGGCATTTGTGTGCCTCTTGGGCTCGAACAACACTGATTAGAGGATCATTTGAAACTTTATTTATTTCTCCTCTGGTCCTCTAGTCTAGTCCTCTTCTGGAAACACATTCCGAAAAATACTACCTCCACACTCCTCCCACTGTAACTCCTATAAGCTAGGATCAACAGTGGTACTCGACACGGCGCCTACTGAAGGTAGATGGTGCCCTTCGTGACTCTATTGCTACCTTGGACCCCAGGCTAATTAAAGAAAGAAATAGGGTGTGTAAGTAAGAAAAAGGTTTCCCACTTCCCCCCTTGGCAAATGGAAGTGTAGCCAATGAAATGCAACATGGCACTAAGGCCATCCCTATGGGGAAGGAGGGCGAGTGAAGCTCGGCCTCCTGCTTTCGTATACACCACGGACTGCGCCTAGATGCAGTGAGCGTAGCGGTAGCAAAAACGCTTGAAAGCGGAAGAAACACATTCCAAACAGTGGGCTACATGGTTTCTTTCAGATAATTCGCACTATTTGCTAGAGTTGGTATCATTGTTTGTTCACCAGGTCCGGTAGCGCTCATCCACCTCCAACTGTTAGTCGAGCGTATCTAATGGCTTGTCAGTATAAATCCGTTTTCTTCATATTGAGTCACCAAGAGTTGAGGCTGCGATTCATGCTTCCTCGAATCGCGGCATCCATAAAACAACTGTCTTTATCTGTGAAAGACGAATTATAATTAAGTAATTTCATTTAACATAAACAACTCACGTTAATAAAATTCACAACAATGCATAGATAAATGCTTACATTTACGCCGATCTGTTACCCGTTATTAGGTATCTTGTACTTGGTGTAGACTGTATTTTTGCTTCTGCCTTTGATGTCGATTCTATATAACCAGGTGGAGGTGGCACATAATATTATTTATTTCATCTGATGTGGATGATGATCATCTATAATGATAGTACTTAACATTATCATATATTTTTCTGGTTTTCTTACGACTTCGTACTGATTTTTCAACATCACTACCAACTTCTGAGTCAAACTCTGCTATTCTTGCCTTTTCCCGTGCTTTAGTCAAGTTATCTGAAATTGAAATGCCGCTTACCTATATGTATTTGTTCGGGACATCCGATTGGCACCTTCAGGCAGGATGGTTATATGTAATAATGAAGCCACATCTATATAGGGCGTAACAAAATTAACCGGACAAACTTTGACAAATTGCACGTAGGTAACTACATGACATTATAATAATATATTGATTAAAAAATCTAGCCTTGAAACTCACTTCATTTCGATTGTACCTTGTTTTATCAATGAGAAAAACAGGCAACGTTCCATTTATATGGAAGACGCCAAAGGGGGTAGCGGGTGGCGGGTGGCGGGGCACAGGGCGCAACCAAGCGCAGCAAGTCGCGGCGGCGCCGGGGCAAGCGCCGGCGGCGAGCGGCGAGTGGTCGCCTTTCGGCGTCATCAAAGATACCGCCGCACGTGTTTGTGTGTTGTGTTTAATGTCCAGCTCACATTTACATTTCTAAATTTTATTTTTTGAATAAAATCTGTTAACTTAAATGTTTAATTTTTTTCGTAATAGGTGTACATCCTATACATACACTGCAACGTTTCTCGGATTAATTTTGTTAGACCTTATATACATCATATAAGTGATTGCTATTATTATGGGTCTTTATTAATAAATCCTTTATTGCACCCCAAATAAAATACAATAATATTTAACATAAATGGTGAAAGTGTACAAAAGCGGTCTTATCGTTGATAGCCATTTCTTCCATATAACCTCAGTTAGGGAAGCTTTTCGATAGGTAGTTGGACAGTGCAATGTAAATGATGAATAACTTTAAATATCAGTAGGTACATAGACGATACATAGAAAATACATAGGTATAGTAGAATACATCACATAAATAATAGGCTTCTACTTATTACCAAACCAAGACAGTAAACCATTTAACAGATATGTTTCCATATTGCATGTGTAAATGAAAGCAATTGTTTTCCCTTTTGAGTCGTTTTCCAGGTCAACTTCTACAAAATTCGCATAGATAGCACTATAAAAAGATTTGGTGGTGGCTAGTGGTATCTACATTGTAATCAGTTTCCTTAAAATGTAGTGGAACTGAACAGTGGTGTCGAATTGAATAGTGATGTCGATTCGGATGTACCTACAGTTCTCGAGGCGTAAGCTCAGCTTTGCATTTGTGTGAGTGACGTCAAGCTGCTAGCGGTACAAGAGGTGAAGTGCGGCATGTGCGCGGCAGGGAAGCGACGCGCAGCGGACACGCCGCGCCTCAGGCCGCGTTTAAACAATGCGCGGGACGCGCTGCGCCACAAGCCGTATCTCTATCTGTGTGCACTCACACAAATGCAAAGCTGATCTTACGCCTCGAGAACTGTACACCAACTAAACTAAAACCAGTTTTGGAGTGGCGCCGTCGCATCGTACTGTTCCAATGAGAAAGAGACAGTACTACTTTAAAACTGGTTTTAGTTTAGTTGGTGTACATCCGAATCGACACCCAATGGCTTAATTTAATGTCTTCATCCAGAGCAATCTTCGATTGCTGTGTTTTAGTATTAAATGATGCCTATCATTATAGCGTCCAGGCACAACATGTTCTTTATGTTCCACATATATTTGATTTTTTAGGAGTACTTAGATTTTAATACATGAAACAAACATTAAAAATTGTGTATTTTGATAAATTGAATAAATTCATTTGCCCGCCCAGCAGCACCTAATAGAAAAGTCCACGAAGAAACAGCGCCATCTCTATGAAATTTTTGTATAGGCTAACCTTGAAAGCGACTTCTTTACTCTGAAATTGGCTTGGAGAGACGAATGATTGAAAACGAAGTATCTAACTTGACAATCGTAAATTGACTCCTTTGACAGCTCAATTGAAAATCATTTGCGCGCCCGGCAAGCGCCTATTAGAAAAGTCCACAAAGGAAAGATTATTCAGCGCCATTTGTATGACATTTTTATGTAAGCTGACCTTGAATTTGAATTTGGAGAGACGAATGAAAACGAAGTATCTAACCTCACAACCGTATATTGACGGCTCAAAACATTTAAATTTTTAGAGATGTAATTTTTAAGTCATCAGTAATTTACTTTTCTATGTATTATTTTGACCGAAGATAATATTTCCAATAAAGTTACTTTTAATCTAAAATGCATATTTTATTACATAATTACAAATACCAAATTGTCCCAGATCTTGATGAAAATCGATGTGGGGAGGCCTATGTTCAGCAGTAGACGTTTTGTGGCTGATATGATGATCTTACAGAACCGGAAGGTACGTAACGTGAGAGGCTAAGGCCCGTATTTCAGAATGATAAGCAGAGATCTCCGCTTGAGGATAGGTAGTTCAAAAGGGACAGCTTTATGCAACCTGTAACGCGGCATCTCTAACTATGCTCAGCGCAGATCTACGCTTGAGTAATATTCTGAAATACGGGCCTAAGTGCTTTCTTAATCAGCCTTCCGATCATTCGAAGCTTCGACCTGCATTGGTAGCATGACCACACGTGATAAAGTATATCGCACACATCTGTCAAAATGCTGCCGCACAGTGCTCGTTTATTGACAGATGACCAGGATAAAACGTGTGATAAAGTATATCGCAACTTGTCATGCCACCACTGCAGAGCATATCTCGAAAAAGGCTATTCCTTGTGTTACAAGCCTTAGGAATTACACCAGCACGACGACGACCTGATGTTAAGTGAAGATGAGGTCAAAGGTGGAAGCGCACTGACCCGGAAATCCCAACATATTTGGGGGACTGACTATCTTATCTCTGACAACCGGAACACAACAATGCTAACATAGCTGTTTGGCGGCAGACTTGTAAGTTGGTGGTAGCTAGCCAGGCAGACCACCAATCAAATCGAGTACTAAACATGTACCCCGCTAGGGATCGAACCCGCGACCTGCGATTCGTAAACCCTATGGGCGGTTGGGGTGTTTAAAAGTGGCTACTGCCTGTAATTACGTGTGCGGAGGTGTCAGCTCAGTTATACTCTCCAACGAAGCGGTGGATAACCTACGATGCAACGCTCAGGAGGGCTATCATGTTTTATTATTTTGATTCAAATGCCGCTCAGTTAATTTAATTCCTATTTACTGATGACTCCTTCGATTACGAACTCCACTAGGCGCCATAGCCGAATTTGGTGGAAGTCAATTTTGGTTGCGGCGGTTGGTAGTGTGGCCTGCATCCCGCGATTTGCCGTGACCTTTGTTAGGTCATCCATCAAACTTGCTAGTGCGTGGTCTCTACTATTTGCACTCCATAATCAATCAAGTTTTAACCACCTCCGTGGCTCAATGTAAACAACATTGGGAATGGTTTACTTGGTATGGGTAATGGAATTTTTTTTGATCAAATCGACTGGTTCTTTGGGAAAAGTTATGCGTAATCAAAGACTCTGTATACGACGAATTACTTGTTTTGACTGAGAATGACTTATAAACTGAAGAAATAAGACAGGCTGTATGGGCTTAGATCCCTTTGCCATCTCCGAGAGGAGTGAATAAAACGAAAAAAAAAATTGTGACAGTGACAGTCTACCGGCTGACTGCACGCACGACCGATACAATGATATGAAGTTCGAATCTAAACTTTATACTTTTCTCATAATTGTTTCCCTAAAAATGACAATCGAACTCGCGCCAAGAACATCCTGCATATTCTGCAATATCGTCAACAAGTTGGAAAACACCGAAATTCTTTTCGAAGATGAAGATATCTGTATTTTCCGCGACATAAAACCAGCCAGTAGATACCATATTTTGACCATTCCAAAAAGGCATATAGAAGACGTTAAACACTTGACTGCAGATGATAAGGAGCTGGGTGAGTCTTATTTTATTTTTTATTTATTTTTTATTTAATTTACAAACATACCTACTAAACCAACCTGTTACTTTTTTTTTTTTTTTGTTTCATTCTCTCCTTTAGGAGAAGGCAAAGGGATCTAGCCCATAACAGCCATGTCTTATTTCACTTATTTCTTCAGTTTGTAAGTCAGTCTCAGTCAAAACAAGTAATTCGTCGTATACTTGGCGTATACAGAGTCTAGTCACGGTCAGGTCATTCTTCAGTAAAGTGGCAGAAAGCTTTACAAAAGATTTTGGCGGCTTCTTGTGGGAACCCGAAAGCTCCGTTACGCACTTTAATTTACACTTCACTTCACTTGTACACTATCACTAACGTTTGCTGCACAATATTCTGCCATTATTAAGCTTCAAAAGTTAGAATGCACAAATTATAAGACTTATAAAGAAAAATGCTACTTCACTCGCCGAGTTCCCGCCAAAAAGCCCAACCTGTTACTAAACACTTTCTTGTTGCCCATCTAAAAAAATTTTTTTTTTTTTTTTTTTTTTATGCACGAAGGGTTCGTACTTGACCTCAATCACACCTGATGTTAAGTGAAGATGAGGTCGAAGGTGGCAGCGTACTGACCAGGAAACCCCAACACATTTGGGGGACTGGCTGTCTTATCTCTAACAACCGGAACACAACAATGCTGTTAAATTGCTGCTTGGCGGCAGATTTAGATAAGATGGTGGTAGTACCCGAGTGCTTTTTCTGTACCGAGTAATCTTAACTTATCCAATGAGAGCACCACTGGATGGATTAAACCCTTTTAACACTTTTTTGCATATAAGCATACACAAACATAAATGAGTAATTATATATCCAAAATATGAGCTTATCTGTATAGATAGAGGTCCACAAATAATCAAATCTGATGATTATCTTGCTGACACTATCAAAAATCGGAAAATGTTGATTGTCATCATTTAAAAAGTTAGTAAAGGTTTCTAAGTGTATTTTCGCGTGACAGCAAGGGATCTAAGTAGCTGGCCATATCGACCCATCTCACCTTTCCATCCTGTATACATAACGACCTGCCTAAGCATTTAATTGAATGCCTAATTTAAACCTTCTATGCTTTTTGCAGTCTCAAAAATGCTTGAAATCTCCAAGGAGATGATATTGAAAAATAACTTCACAATTGAGGATGCCCGGTTTGGCTACCACTGGCCGCCCTTCCGAAGTGTCAAGCATCTACACTTGCACTCAATCGCTCCGGAGAGTGAGATGGGATTCATATCGCGGATGGTCTTCATGAAGAACTCTTATTGGTTTGTTTCGGTGAGTTTGAACTTAACCTTAGTTGCAATTTATGTTAACTGAAGGTCTATGAATAATGCTAAATGGCGCCTGCGGTATTTTAAAACGCGCTATTAGCATAGACTCGTATATTATTGCGTATGGACTGGGTTCTTGAAACAATCAAAATGGTATCACTTCATTGGTGTTGAAACGGGAGTTTGGGACCAATGGGAACTCAGTCACACACCGACTTCGTTCACCAACTGTCGTATCAAATGCTGATTTATGTTGTAAAAAATGTATCACTTACCACCTAAAAACTTGCAAGTATCTATTGTTTTTTTTTAGCATAAGAATAATTTTATTTTTAACCACAGGTAAATACAGTAGTTTACAACCGGTAAAATTTTGTAATATTCATTAGAATTTCTAAAGTATGTTCCCAGCTGATGCCCATGCTAAGCATTAAAAATACTTGTGTTATAAGCATCAGCTGCTTATATCATCTATAATAAACATAATGTATTACTCGTAAAACTCATATTTTTAATAATTATAGTAATTTTTTCTTGCACTTTTATGTGACCGATTTATAGATTGTGAGGACAGACTAAAAAATATATTAGTTGTGCAGTGGTTTTGGCCATTTATTCTCAGCATTCTTATTAGTTCTCGAGGATTCTAAGAGATGGCGCTGTTTTATCTAATAAGAAAAGCGCGAAAAACATACAACAAAAATACACTTGAATTCACAACAGAAAAGAAAATACAGTTAAAATTTTTCGCGCGATCATATTTATAGCATATAAATCAATGGCTATTAGTTATTTTCTACAATATATGTGGCAAGTTCTTTGCTCCCGCGCTTTTATCTAGAGATCCATTCAGACGAAGATTATGTGACGTAACGAACCTTTCGACACTAGAATAGCAGGCGGTTCGGTGTTTCCCCGACTGCTCCAAAAAAGTGCGTAATGATTTTCTAAGGTTTTTTTATGCACAACAGATGAGCATTTGGGTTTAGCATTGTATTTAAAGTTTATTACATACATTATATCTAATTTAGCCATAACTTCAAATTTTGCCTTTGTTGTCAAAGATTGTCATTATGTTTATTATAATTAAAAGATACTCCAATGTTTTTTAGTCAATTTTCTGTGGTAAGAGATGCATTTTTTTACAACATAAATTAGCATTTGATACGACAGTTCGCGAACTGGGGGGGGGGGTAATTCTCCTGCGTTCGAGATTGTAATTTTTTTAATGTACGAGTTGGTACTTGACCTCAATCACACCTGATGTTAAGTGAAGATAAGGCCGAAGCTGGAAGCTTGCTGACATGAAAACTCCATCTTATTTGGGGGTATTCTGTCGCACATTTATTGTATACCTAATATAAGGACATTATTCCAACCGAAACGTACAAATATTGGAGGCTTAAAGTATAAATTTTATAATTTCTACTTGCTTACGTAGAACTTAAATTACTAAAAAAACAGAAAGTGGTTTGCAAGTAGCGTCACATCACATCAATGATGGAGTACCTAGCTATTATTGGTTACCCATTACTTGGTTCTTAACTACATAGCCTGAACTTAAAAGAAAAACAATAATAGTTTGTATGATGAAGCCTGTAATTTGCCTTATTTTTTGCATTCGTACTATGTAATATTTATACACATCTGTAACGCTGTTAGTTTCTTTCATAAATAAATTATGTTTCAACAAACAATCACAATATTACACTTCCATAAGCACAGTGACTTGTAAATTATCCCCGTCATAATATTAAACATTTATTTTCTCTTGTTTCAGCCTGAATATGTTGCGTCAAGACTATGATATATGTGAAGAGGTTGTGATTTCTGCAATTACTTTAATAATGAGACAAATAGTCAATCCAACCATATGTAATAAAAAAAAGTTGATAATGAAAACGTAGGGTATTAGGGTATTAGCGACCAGGCCGGGGTGCGAGTTTTGGGTTTTTCGCATGCGAAAAACACGAAATTCTTGTTCGCATTTTTAGGTAAGTCATATATCTTCGCATTCCCGACGAGTGAGTCTACCTATTCGTTTTCGAATATTTTGTGTGTTTTTTTTTACTTCTTTATTACGGATGTTTAACTTTTTTTTTATGAAAATGGCAAAACAGCTTTTGGATTGTTTACTATTTCAGAAAAACGGCAATAATAGCGTACAAATTCGCGCGAGGTTTTGGATCGGGATTTGATGAAAGTCTTGCATCTCACTTGCGTTCTTACCAAAGAGTAAATCATTACGTACTGGCTTAGGGTTGCCGTTCGTCCCGATACGTCGGGACATGTCACTATTATTAACAATGGGATCCCGATGTCTCGACGAGCTATAAAATGTCCCGACAAATATTCATAAGGGATTTGGAATTTCGTACGCTATACGCTATGATCTGGCCAAGTGTGCGCGTGTTTCTGGCGTTATCGGGAACTTGAGGTGAGGTGGGAGAGTGGCACCTCCCCTACGCCCGCCGCTACCTCTTCTCATGTCGGTTGGATACCTCACCTGCCTTTGAACTTCTATTTCTCAGGCATGCCGGTTTCCTCACGATGTTTTCCTTCACCGTTTAAGAGCAGACGGATAAATGCACATAATTAATTAAATTAAATTTAAATACTCATTGGTTGCCTGCCTGGAAATCGAACCTGGACCTCCCAAATAGACAGACCGCGTCTTAACGGCTGAGCCACCGACGCTCCCGTATCCTTAGTAATTACAAATTACGTTTCCTAGATCGTTTAAATGTCCCGACGGGGTCTCGGGAAAATTATGGCCTACCCTTTTTGTCACGTGTAGCGTGCGCATTATGCAGCCTTGTACCGTAAATAATAAATAAATAAATATAAATATTTCGGACACTTACATCAATCATCTAGTCCCAAACTAAGCAAAGCTTGTGCTATGGATACTAGATAACGGATAAACATACATAAATATTTATATAAACATCCATGACTCAGGAATTAATGTTCATATTCATCACACAAACATTTACCCGTCGCGGGATTCGAACCCGCAACCGTTGGTTTCGCTGATAGGGTCACTATCCACTACACCAATCGGTCGTCAAACCGTACTTAAATATTACGTAGATACATTTAATTTTATCGAGAGGACCGTTGTAGTGGAATGAATTGTGAAATGTCATTTGGTTTGTAAAACCAACCATTATTTTTGAATAAATATTGTATTTTATTTCAATTCATTGGGCAGGGTGAATTTAAATTCGTGTAATTCTCATTAACTGGTGACGCCCCTCTTGATTACGAACTACTTTCCCCAAGGAATAGTAGTAATTCGATTACCCTTAGTGTTATTCCTCTATACATACAAAGTAAACCATTCTGAAACCACTTTTGACTGAGACGACCGGTTGGTGTAGTGGATAGTGACCCTGTCAGCGTAACCAACGGTTGGCGGTTCGAATCCCGCGAGGGGTAAATGTTTGTGTGATGAATACGAACATTTATTCCCGAGTCATGGATGTTTATATACATATTTATGTATGTTTATCCGTTATCTAGTATCCATAGCACAAGCTTTGCTTAGTTTGGGACTAGATGATTGGTGTAAGTGTCCGAAATATTTATTATTTATTTATTACTTTTAGTATAGAAGTCCAATAATTTTTGGGTACTGACTCTACTCCTGATTACGAACACCTTTCCACTGGGAACCATAGCCGAATTCAGCAGTAAGTTGTTGGACTTCTGTCTAGAGCGGCCTACGTCACCACCATGCAACAAAAACGCGACGACGCCGAATGAGTCTGTTTCCGTACGATCGAAGCGGCCCATTCGCCGTCCCGCGCGATACGTCTAGCAATGTCGTACATAAATTTTGTCTTATAATAGCGATTTTCATGATTTATCTTTTATCTCCTTGTAATTGTCCTCGTATTAAACAATAGCCGAGTGAAATAGTTGATTTTTTTTATTCAAGGAAAACATCTAACCGCCATATGGTTTACTTTGGATAATTGACGACCTGCTTGGTGTAGTGGTTAGCAACTCTGACCACTAAACCAAAAGGTTGCGGGTTCGAATCCCGCTAGGGGCATATGTGATGAATACGGACATGTGTACCCGAGTTATGGATGTTTTCATTTATATTAAGTACCAACCATCTGGTATCCACAACACAAGCATAATAGTTGCTTACTGTGGAACTAGATGGCGCTGCGTATATGTCTTAGGATATATATTTATTAAAATCGAAAATATTTTTAACGAATATGGCTATGGTTCCTAGTGTAAAGTTGTTTGTAATCAGAAGCGGAGTCGCCACTAAACGGGAATTACATAAATTAAATTTCACCCTGTATACAAGCTGATTGCTAAAATGATAATTTCTTATTCATGGTTTGATAGTAAACCAGCATCCTTATTGTTTTGTACACATATGCTAGTATATCTAGAATAAGAGTCTTAATGCTGTACATGATGAGTGTTTGTTTTGTGAGCCAAATAAATTATAAAAATCAACCGACTTCACTGAATCAGCCACTACAAAGTGATAAATAATTTTACTCGAACGGTCGTATCTCTCAATGAGATACTTGACGTCGGCGCCAATGTGTAACAGTGATTATAATGCCCGCCAACAACCGACAATTTTTTTAAAAATTGAAAATTGAACGTACTTATTGTAATAGTTTTCAACGCACGCGTCCTTCAAAAAGTCGTTGATAAAAGTATTGACGAAAAAATCGGCCTGATTATCGGTCTGAATCTGTCTGTCGTCTTCATATTTTTTCATATACTGAAATGGAATTAATAAATACATATAGGATCATTCCATTAAAATTATTCTTTATTTTGTAGTGGCTGATTCAGTGAACTCGATTGTTGTTTTTTTTTTTTTTGTTAAATAGTTTTATTTTTCACGTTTTAGTGTTGGTTTTTATTATACATAGTAATCAATCACACCGACTTTTCTACACTTTTTCCATACCAATTAAAATTGCGTCTAGTTTCTCTATGCAAAACTACATACCTAATCATCTAAATAATGTAATGATATTCTGCTGTTTACCTTGATTACAAAAAACTTCTTACTTATTTACTGGGATCGCGTGCTTCATCTTCGACCACATCGTCACTTTCCATCAGATGAAATTGTAGTCAAATGCGAATCCAGTCAATCATAAAAAAAAAACTACAGAACTGATTGTGCTGCAATTGCAATGGGACTAATTTCATTCATCGCGTGATTCATTTACAAAATGAATCACGCGAATCAATCGCCAAATCTCGGAGATAAAGGTGTAGGTACTATACATAAAAAAAACGGCTGAATTGAGAACCTCCTTTCGAAGTCGGTAAACAATCATTAGTAATGAAACTCATCACAAACGTTTAATTCGATGCAATATCAAATACATATCTAATTCGTTGATCAAATTCGAGAAAGCAACTAAGTTTATTGCTATTGAAATTAGACGTTACGGTTGCGGCGCGAGTAATTTTGGTCGGCACGAATATTTAGGCAGTAATCAAAAAAAAAACAAAAGTACCTATTTATTTCTTTAACAAAATGGTACAATTGTAATCCATATACTTGTGACCTTCTATTAAGTGAAGTAATCTGTGTCAGAAGGACACGCTCCTCCATATCCATAATAAATATAGTAGGTACCTAAAACCTAGTTCTAATGTAAAACTTTAATAATAAGATAAAAAATGTGGCGTTTTCAAGTGATAATTTTTATCCTACGAAATAAATATTTTTTTGATTTTGAATCAGTGGATTAGAGAAATCTAATAAGAGAATTAAGTGTAAAGATGTGTTATTTATTTCTTATAGGAATAGTCTATTACATAATAAGATTATAAACATATATTTTTTATTATAAGTAATTAATTTTGAAGTAATAGAATTAGGTAATTGTTTTTGTACACGGTGTGGTTATACATAAGTTTTTAGTTTCTCACACATTTATTACTGTCACCAGCGCGGCGGCGGCAGCAGTCTTCGGCAGACTGGCTTGAAGCAGATATCTACTATACTACTCTGATACTAGTTTATAAATTCACAGATTCACTATACTTATCCATATTCTGACGTATTTATCTACACCACTATTATGTACATAATTACGGCTCATTATTTTAATGACGTCGTCACTGGGCATTTGGGAGCACTGAAAACCAGCGCTGCGATTCGTCACAGCATGTGCTGAGTGCTAACCCATTTGTGCACGCCGCAACGCGAGACAGCATGGTGCGCATTTTATTTGTATTTTGAGCTATACATTGACTGAGACTGACATTTAAACTGAAGAAATAGGACGTGGCTGTATGGGCTTAGATCCCTTTGCCTTCTCCGAGAGGAGTGAATAAAACAAAAAAAAAACAAGGCTTTTTGGCGTGATCTCGGTGAGTGAAGTTGCATTTTTCTTTATAAATCTTATAGTTTCTATTATTCTAACTTCAAACTTTTAAACTTTTAACTAACTTTCTAACTTTTAAAGCTTAATAATGTCAGAATATTGTGCAGCAAACGTTAGTGTTGGTGTACAAGTGAAGGGAAGTGTAAATTAAAGTGCGTAACGGAGCTTTCGGGTTCCCACAAGAAGCCGCCAAAATCTTTTGTAAAGCATTCTGCCACTTTACTGAAGAATGACTAGACTCTGTATACGACGAATTACTTATTTGGACTGAGACTGACTTACAAATTGAAGAAATAAGACATGGCTGTTTTGGGCTAGATCCCTTTGCCTTCTCCTAGAGAGAATAAAACGAAAAAAAAAAACAAATGTCATGTCAATTGTCAACCCGTATATAATAAGTCGTTATTGAATTACTACAAAGTAGTAGTTGCCATTAAAATAAAAAGTGAAAGTGAAGTACTCTGTGTTGTCAACCGACCGAACCTATACCACAGAATTAATATAGTACTAATACCTAAATATCTTTCTGATTCCGAGTGTCGTGAATTTATTGTGTTAATTATCTCAACGAATTGTTAAACCATCTTCCCATCTAGTTGTGGTCTATATAATCAAATGGCGACGTTATCAGACGTTAGGGCTACTTTCGAAGCTAAATTAAAGGAAGGTATTCCTAATCCCCCCGGAGAATTTAATGCTTTGGACTTGGAACGCGTAAAAGATGACAAATACTTGTATCGGATACTGAATCATGTTGATAATGATTTGAAACAAGCCGCCGATATGCTGTGGGATATAATGATGTGGAGGAAAACAGTTGGAGCGAATGAGATCAATGAAAACACTATAAACATGGAGTATCTTAAAGAAGGAATATTCTTCCCTCACGGCAGAGACCTCGACGGTAGTCTTCTTCTCATTTTCAAGTCCAAAAACCATGTCAAAGGTCTAAGGGACATGGATGAGATAAGAAAAATTATCATTTATTGGTTTGACAGGATAGAAAGGGAGGAATCCGGTAAGAAAATCACTTTGTTTTTTGACATGGATGGATGTGGCTTAGGAAACATGGATATGGAGCTTATTAAATACCTAATATCATTATTAAAGCTTTACTATCCGAATTTTTTGAATAGCATATTGATATATCAGATGCCATGGGTTTTGTCCGCCGCTTTTAAAGTTGTCAAGACTCTGTTACCTGCAAAAGCAGTGGAAATAATGAAGTTCATCTCTAAAGACAGTTTGAAAACGGTCATAGCACTAGAGCAGGGGTTGACTTGCTGGGGTGGCAAAGATGAATATGTTTTTGAATTTATACCAGAAAGCAAGTCTAATTCTGAGCAGACAACGAAGAAAGTGACATTCGCTGAACAAGGTGACAGTCAACATTCACCAGGAGAGATGCTTTCTTTGATTCCAAATGATGTAATCATTTTCAAAAGTGACACAGATGAGATATCAGGTCAGTTTATAATAACTAATATGGATGAGAGCCCTATTTCATTCAAAATACGGACAACATCACCAGAAAAGTTCAGAGTGCGCCCTAGCTCTGGTACCCTGGCCACTGGCGCCTCTCAAACTGTTCTCATTGTTGTGCAACCCGGTTTCCAGCTGCGTACAGTCACAAAAGACCGATTCCTAGTCATGTCTGTACAGATACCAAAAATCGATCTTCCACAGAAAGAGTTGGCTCAAATTTGGCAAAACTCATCTAGCAGCAAAGTAGATGAGTACAGATTGAAGTGTCAATTCCCTGAAAAGGAGGTATCAAAAAATGGCAATATTGTGGAAGGGAAAATGCAAGAGAAAAACGATTCCGTTACGAACGCGTTGAACAACCTGCAGGTAAATTATGAAGTATTACACAAACAAGTGGAAAGGCTGAAGCTATTTCAATTCCTAAGCTTAATCATGACAGCGATCGCAGTAGTTCTTGGATACTTGATCTACAAAAACACAAATGAGAATGACAGATACTGCGAGCACATTTAGCCATTAAGGATTGTGGTCTTTGACACCACAATCGATGCAGATATTGCATTTAACGGTTCCTTGTTTTTAATATTAATGATTAATACATTAATGTATGTTAAATACTGTCAATTAGTCCGGAAAGTTGTGGAATTACATACTGCGACATAGTGCTTCGTCTGTACTGCTGCAATATAGTTTCCCTGTTGGTAAAATTGGTCAAAGTTGTGCTTTGTAAGGTCTGACTGGAAGTGGACAAGGACTTACCTATATTCCAAGTAAATATATAGGTAAGTAATAATTGATGCAATACAATCTACAAGGCAAACTACCTTCCAAGTATAGTCTTGACTACCTTCCAAGTATAGTCTTGACTACCTTCCAAGTATAGTCTTGACTGCCTTCCAAGAATAGTCTAACTGTAGAATACTAGATAAATCAATTAAACCGTAACTGTAGGATAATTTTTCAAAGTAGCATAGATATGTCTATTTTTTATTTGAAATTATTTAAATTATGATATGAAAGACATTGGATGGTACCTATTTATAATTTTTTTTACTGCTCTCTTTACCAAGCACTTGCTTTTCCTTTACGATTAGCTTGCTTACATCTGAAGTGATCGGTTCTTTGATGGGTGACCATAGCGTCATTTGCATATGAGTGTTTCTGTGCTTCAGAGGGAATGTTAAACAGTTGTGTATGCTTTCAATAGACGGTAATTAAAGTAGGCCGGTAGTGGCAAGTGACAGCTGGGAAAGTGTCAGGTGTCGGATCTGATCTAATCTGCATGTTATCATGGTACCTTTACCAGCCTATGTCCACATCATAGGTCTCAGCTCTTTTGGTAACTTTTAATGACAGAAATCCTTAAGGATTGCGTTATTTGCGTGAATAATAAGTAGATGAAGCTTATTAGTTGCACATCCAATTGTTCATATTCTTACTCTTTACTAAGTGTACCTATATATTATTACAAAAAATTTCACCACAATCAATGTATCTTTATCTTTTATAAAGTGATTTGCGTGGTCGTAGCTTGCGTCATATTATAATTTCTCAATCTTAGGTGTTTAAAATCTGTAAGTAGCCAATAATCAGTTTTTATTACGCTAATACTGTCAGGGACGTATTAAGGGAAAAATAGCGCCCCATGTCGGAATTTACTGATTAAATAAAAGACAAGTGATGGTAGAAGCTCTTAGGTCTGTATCATAGAACCAAGTCTTAATCTCAACACAGTTTGAACGGGATATATGAATTAATATATCTGCCGGTGATAAAGGGATGACAAAATTATAAATAATATGGACCTTCCGAACTATTGGTCACTTTTTAATTTGACGTGTATGTAATTCGAGTGTAGATATCGGTACATAATTATATTGCAGCAGTATAGGGGGATTTTTATTTCGACGGTGGAATATTTGATAAAATAGATGCTTTTAGCGAGCTGACATTTAGCAATGTGACATCATCTATGATTGTGTCATTGAAGTCAGAGAAAACTGGTTCAATTCCCAATAAGGCAAATGAAGGTAGTTGGCTGATGGATGGTGTTAAAAAACATGTATGCTAGCCAAGCGACCCACATAACACTAAAAAAGTCACTGACGGTAAAATTGGCACAAATAACAGTTGATTTGGTGATGGACGAAACAGAGGGCGGAGTGTGTGTTTTGTTTCGATTTAACTTTACTACCGCGTTCACGTTTACGTTAAGATTTGTATGGAGAAATGTGCAGCGCCTCTAGCGGGTAGTTTGCAAAACTATTTTTTTCTTAGAGACTTTTTTGTAAACACGAACGCGATGGTAAAGTTAAAAACGAGATAAAACTTACATTTCGCACGCTGAATGCATTAAACCATGTAATGTGGACCCTTCATAATAGTTTTAGTGTTATTACTGTGATATAAAATCGTCATTTTGTTGGTTACCTCGTTTTTATTGTATCCAATGATTAAATTTAGTTGAGCTGGGTAGTGGGTGGGTAGGTGCTATACTGCCCTATTTAGAAATGTTTGTAAACAATGGACAAATAAACAATGTCAAAGTTAAGTAGGTATGCCATTTCTAAATGTCAGCTGTGAAAGCATGTTTAGAGTAGTCGCACAAGTTTTTGACCTGCATGCGGATTTGGTTTAGCATTACACCCTATACATTAGGGTATCCAAAACCTATCGAATTTGAACGGAAAGTCCTTCAAATTTTGAGAAAGACCTAATTTTCAAAACAAAGAATACTGCATTCATAGCTTTTGACACTGTAAATCTAAGTTCGATTTGTGTGAGAATTTAAATAGAGGTCGTAGTATTCAACTCTCCTTGTTTGGCGCCCTCCAATTATTTATTTAGCGCCCTACCTAACTATTTTTGTATGTAATTAAAAACAGTTGCTTAGGCAAATTTTTCTATATTTTCTTTAAGCCACCTTTTGTACAATTTTATACTCAATTGACAATGTTGCTAAAATTGCTATGCATAATATATATAGCAAAGTAATAAATACTTTTTAGTATTAAGTACTAAAATTTTAAAAATTAGATTTCATGGTCTTCCTTTAATTTAAGACACAATATTTCTTAGAGATTTGATAGTTAAATAATCTTCAATTGTTATGGTACTCCGAAATTAAATGTCATGTATAAATAAACTTTGTATGTCACGGTTGAAAACCCTAGATTATGTACAAGCAGAGGTCTTCCTACCTGTGTACCAAATTCGCATGCGGGTTGAAGCATCCTGAGGCCTCAGTGTTTGCCTGAATATGGCCCGTTCAAAGCCATTCCAAAAATTCCATACAGGGCTACCTAAAGTATTGTGTTCGAAATGAATGTTTCGTACATATTTTGTCTAAGAATTTACTAATTTATTCGTAAATACCTACCGAATTTTTATAATTTAGCATCACAATTAGGTATTTAATATTATTGGTACATAGGATGCACATTGAACATTCGAAACTTACTAATTACAATCCATCCATCCATCCATACCATCGGGGTCGTAGTATTCAACTATCCTCGTTTGGCGCCCCCCAATTATTTATTTAGCGCCCTACCTATTTTTGTATGTAACTAAACACAGTTGCTTAGGCAAATTTTTCTATAATTTTTCTTTAAGCCACCTTTTGTGCAATTTTATACTCAATTGACAATGGTGTCGATTCGGTTGTACGCAAACTAAACTAAAACTAATTTTAAAGTGTGTCTGTCTTTTTTCTCTGGAACAATATAACGTGACAGCACCAGTCTAAATCTGGTTTTAGTTTAGTTCGTGTGCAACCGAGTCGACACCAATGTTGCTAAAATTGCTGTGCGTAATAAATACTTTTTAGTATTAAGTACTAAAATTTTAACTATGTAAAAACTACTGTAGTTAACTATATAAAAATAAATCGTAATCGCACCTCCAGTGGCTCGCGCGTAGCACGGGCCCATTTTGCCCAATCCTGGATATGACGCTGATACCAATAAACAAAATAACTTTTAATCAAAAGTTTCATATATGTAGAAACAGTTTAATGTTTTATTTATATATTGATATTATCACTTAGTTTAGTTTCGAGTGTCATTATAATGTGTCTATTTTACGAATCGTGTGATTAGGTTTTTATCTCTTATGAAAATAATCGCAGAAAAAGTATTGTTTATGAGACTGCTTAATGAGCCTTTTTTTGAGCAGTTGTCTAAAATGCTATTTTGCATCTTAACGGAAATCAAATAGGTATCAAAATATACCTACCTATTACATGGTGTTATTTTTAGAATATAATATATTTATGTGTAATATACACCGTGTAACGGTTAAGTGTAGTCATATTTTAAGGGCTTATTCTACCCATCAATACGAACAACTTTTACTATGGGGGCAACTTCGAAATCGCGAAAAAAAAATGAGCTGTTCCATAGAAAATTTCAATAACCTCCCGATGCAATGTATGAAACAGCTGATTTTTTTTTCGCGATTTCGAAGTTGCCCCCATAGTAAAAGTTGTTCGTATTGATGGGTAGAACAAGCCCTTAAAATATGACTACACTTAACCGTTACACCCTGTATAGCTGCACCCTAGATGTGATACAATAAGCCGCTAATAAAGGCTCAAAAAAGTTGTCCTCTCTTTAATTTATTAATATAATTCACACAACATTATGAAGTAGGCGTTATGTAAAATAAGCGTTTTTCGAAAGTGCCTAGGCAATTTTGTTATGCCGACATTTTATATCAAACAAAAGAAGGCATTTCATTTAAAATAACTAATTATAAAATCTGTTTACGATATCTGTTATAATTTAAAACTCAAATAGAATATGTATAATACCTATATAATCTTATTTTTCTAAGGAAAACGCTCTCGTAATAGTTATGTGTAATGGTAAATGACATTCCCTTTGCAAAGAGATCACCTACATTCAAAATTGTAGACACACTGTTTCGAAACGTTTCCTTAAAAATATCAGATTGTATATAGTTTTTAGCCCGCCATATTAAGGGCAATACTCACGATTGGGTTTCAAAGAAAGGTTAATAATAGGGTACAGTGTTACCTAATTGCAGTTTTTAAATTTACTTACTTTAAAATATTTATACTACATCATGTTGAATTATGATGCTTTAGTTACGCAAGTCGTAAATATAACGAATTTCAAAATTTTACGTGGTCAAGGTTGGGGACCACTATGGGGGGATTCTGACCCGTATGTAGTTAATCTAAGCGGTTCGACTCTTCATTCATAATGCGAACAGCCAAGGTACGGATCTCCCTTCTGGGGTGTCAGGCTTTTCTGAATCCTACAACCTTGGGATCTTCAAGAGCAGGGTGCATTGAACAGGCATCTACTGAGTCACATCGTCACTTTCCATCAGGTGATATTGTGGTCAAACGCGTATCCAGTTAATTATAAGAAAAATCCCGGTTCATGTCGAACAACAAGTCGTGATGATGCAGTTGATGGTTACCTGTACACTAGAACTGCAGGGCTACTACAACTTGACGCGACTCGAGTGACCTCTTACCGTGATCTCTCAAAGCCGATTGGCGCTCAAGTTGACAGCTGTCGAGCGACTGTGAATCAGCTGCAAGAGACTTGAAACCATGTGGCGCGCGACTCTTTCTCACTCGAATCGCTCTAAGGCCCGTATTAATAAATCAATCTCAATACAAGTCTTGAGGCTGTATCACCCGAGATGCGTCTTAAACAGTTGACGCTATCTTAAGCTACGTGCTAAACCAATGTTGAGGTCTACTCAGCTGAGATCACTTCTCAAGAATTCGCCTCAGCGGCGAATGTGTGATAGTCTTGAGTTTCGTTTATTAATACGCGCACCTCTCAAGTGAGTACTGATTGAGTATGCACGTGCGTTTCAGGTCTCAAGTAAGGTTTATTAATCAACACGTTTACTTGAGACCGATCACAAGACTCCTCTCAATCTTGAGAATGGTTTATTAATACGGGCCATAGAGTCGCGTGCGACATAGCCTACATCTCTCAAAGCCGATTGGCGGTCAAGTTGACAGCTGTCAAGCGACAGTGAATCAGCTGCAAGAGACTGAGACCATGTCGCGCGCGACTCTTTCTCACTCGAACCGCTCTAAGTTGTAGTAGCCTTGCAGAAATGCCTTATTTCTGTAAAAAAATCATATAAATTTGTAACGACTAAGCGTTTGATTCACGTCATAATAAATAGAGTAAAATAAGTGTAAAAAAACCCCATATATTATGAATGCGATTCCGGATCTTGTCTTTTCTATTAAAATTTTTTTATACTAGTGTAATGTGTGATGTGATGGGTGAACTGGTGAAGGTGTAATAACACTTGGTGTTTAGAGAATTTTAATAAGGGTCTTGTAAACTTTTTAAAAATTAAAAAGTACAACGAATATCAGTGCAATGCAAATCGTATTTTAGATACTTATGTATAATGTAATAAGGTTTTTGATTAATTGCAATTTGCAATTTAAAAATGTCTGAAATCTATTATGCGGTGATAAAAATTTGGTGTGTCAATAATTCTGTCGTAGAAGATCGTAAACTTGGGCAAACCACTAAGGGCCTAAGTGTGTTATGAAATGGCATTTGTCAGGTCCTTAACTAACGTAGTCTGATTGTTTAAAGTGCATCGGTGTATTGGCTAACTGTGTTACCACTTCAAGCAAACTTCAAGCATTTATTTCAACGTAAGCTACAAGATATCATTTGATGAATGTTAATTTAAACCTACTGGCAATAAAAAAGGTTTATTGCATTTATTTGTAAGTCGGTATGTCCAAGCTAGGTACTACCGCTTCGGAAAGGGAAATCATCTGTGGCAAAAGAAGCTGCGCAAGAAACCCACGGGACGAAAAAAACTCACTCATTTATTAACTAATCATTTATCATATACTAAATACAATAGATAAACAATGACTAACGTCACGGATCTTTGACGACGGGATACGTTAGGCTTGACACCAGTAAATGTAAAAATACGTGCGTTAGCTTCACGAAGTGCTTAGGTTCCAATTAAAACGTCGATATATCATTTTATAAGGTCCTTCATGGTCTGCCTAATTTTGTAATTGACCTGCGACATACAAATACTATACTATATTTATAATTGTATAATGGCGATCGAAGATCTTTATAGTCCATACAAATGGGAATATGAAATACCGGGTGAGTTTTTTTACCGTAAGGAAAAAATAGGGTAAGTAATAAGGTAAGTGAAATAGAAGTTATTGGCATAGGTGATTTTTTTTTTTTTCAAAACCAACATTTAATAAACCTTAATTGTGTCATTTGACGGTCGCGTTTGTGGCCTATTCCACACAATTACATGATTAAATTAAATAAATAAATCGCATCCGAATCGAGTCCCGCCAGTCGCATATCAATATCAGTCCGGCGCGTGCGACTTTGATAAAAAAAATTGAACTACCTGAATACGCAACTGGCGGGATTCGTAGGGTTCCTATCGTGTTACCCCTAACCTAACACAACGGTTTATTTAAATAACACAACGGTTTATTCGATGCCGGTTTTGTAAATGAAAAGAAATTTAAACTACCTATGCCAATACCTTCTATTTCACTTACCTAATAAAACCTCCGTAGCTCAATGTAAACAACATTGGGTTCGATCCCCAGCGGGGTACATGTTTAAGTTCTCGGTTTGGTTGGTGGTAGGGCATTTTAAATGTCCGCCTGGTTAGCTACCACCATCTTACCTAAATCTGCCGCGAAGCAGCAATGTTAAAAGCATTGTTGTGTTCCGGTTGTCAGAGATAAGATAGCCAAGCCCCTCAAATGTGTTGGGGATTTTCGAGTCAGTACGCTTCGACCTCATCTTCACTTAACATAAGGTGTGGGTGTGATTGAGGTCAAGTACTAACCCGTAATGCATAAAAAATGCCCTATTTTTTTATCCTTAGGGTAAAAAAACTCACCCGGTATAAAAGATTTTTTACCCTCAATGTCCTATGGGTGTCTATTTGGGTTAAAATTGTTACCATTTAGTTCTTGTTATTGGTTAGGTAAGTGATATGAGAATTACTAAATTAGTTAATTATCTTTGTATTATTTGTTTATCTATCCAGTGTGGCCTATGAATGATTAGATATAACGCCCGTTATCATAGTTTGTATTAATGTGAAAGAATTAATATATAAAAATGATTATTCAATTGTATACCTTATTTTAATACCCTCCCAAAACTATCCTTAATAATATCACATGTTATAATCCGGGGTATGTTCTACCTATTCACCAATGAAATGAAATATCCGGCTCGAAGGACCAAAAATGTTGGCGATTAAGTGGACTGTATGTTCGAACAATAAGCGAAAAGGGCGGAGTTTTAATTTAATAAAACGAATTGCTTGGAGAAAGGCGACTCACCAGGGTGCTTGATCCCTCCAACGAAGATCTCCACAGAGGTGGTAGGTACCTTCAGCTCTCTCTTTGAAGGCCAGCTGGACTTACCTCGAGATCGCCTATGTTACCTTTCTCCTGGGAGATTGTATGGGTTCGAAGCTAGGGTTGAGCAGCCTTCAGCAGCAATTCGTGGCGAAAGGTGGTAACAAATATACTTTTTAGAAGGAACTTCTAAGAAAACCGACAAGCCGTGTGTCCGCGTTGGTGGAAACCGCCGATTCACTCCCGCGATCCAAATTGAACTTTTATTATATTTTACCCTATTTTAAAAATAAGTTGAGTGTTACCAACTTCGAACCATTATACTATATGCAACAATACAAAATTGGACAGTTATCCAAATCTGTTTATCCGTTACGCCGTGATTGAGCAACAAATGAACATCCAAACTTTCGCAAATGAACATCCAAACTTTCGCAAATGAACATCCAAACTTTCGCAATTGTAATAATAGTTACATTAAATATTGCGGCCCTGCCCGCGTAGCATGACAGGGATACTAAATTGCGTACGATGCCATTTCGTTCGTTCGTTCGTTCGTTTTGACATTTGTACGCTTTGACACTCGTACTTTATGACCATTAAACAGTACTCTCGACTCTCCCATTGTTAACAAATATTTGTGTAAATATATTTCGGAAATGGAGATAAAACTTTAAGTAGGTACATAAATGTCTAAATTGTGCGTTTTGTCATGTGTCTGTCTGTGCTATGTCACTGTGATTGTTCTATTTTTATGTGTAATAATAATATTTACTTATTTATTTGTTGACGGTGAAGGGTGAAGATAATAAAATAAAACGAGGACTCATTAGACCGGTCATTCTTTCCCGTGACTTTTCCTCTACGTTGTCATTGGCAGAATTTATTGTGTCAATATGGCACGATAACAAAGGCCAAAAAAAAAAACAAAAAAACTACTCTCAACTGTCTTTATTTATTTTCTCTTTCTGTTTATCTTGTTCTATCCACCGGTATTCCTAATCCTGTTTTTCTCAGTATTTCTGTCAACCTTGACTTTGGCAGAATCATCGTCAAACACGATGGAGCCATAAAACCTCCAAAAAGTGAAGTGAATCCGTCCACTGGACATTTTGTCACGTTGACGACTCAGTACCGGAAAGGATGTGAAAACCATCTGTTCGTGTCTCTGCAATCATTCACTAGTAAGATGACAGCCGCAATGGACGTTTATGTCGCGCGAGATAATATTTGGTCCTTACCTATGAAATTGGCGTTTTGTATGAAGAATTATTAAGACTGTTTTCTCCATACAAACATTTTTGTTTTTTTTTGGGAACGGCAAATCCAAATTTCGCTAAACTTTGTTTGTATTATCGGATAACATTAAGTTAAGTGTAGGCAGCGTTAATTTTTACAAGTAACCGCTTTATAAAAGTTTCAGCGAATCTAAGAAATGATTATGGGAAGCACATGAAAAGAGCTCTGTTCAAATTTTTTTTATTATGTGATTTAGCCCAGAAATTAAAAATGTTTCATATGAAACCTTGAAATAATAGTCCATTTTCGAAATAAAAAACAAATTTGGATATAGCTTTGAAAATCGCAGGAATTGGTACATATGATTAACGAAGAAAAAAAACTCCAATTTCATAGGTAAAGACCCAATATTTGTTCTGCTCATTCGTTTGGACGAAATATACAACTAACCCACTCTTATGTATTTACGAAAACTTAATGTAGGTACGTAAGAAAGAATCTGCATTTGTTTAGGAAAAATTGTGAAATACACAATGTAAACACAAGATATAAAAATAAACTTGCTGTCCATAGCAGTAACTTATACAAAGTCATTCAAGGGACAATGTATACGCTTTTGTATTAAGGTTCCGGTAGACATTTTTACACAATTAGACAATTAAATTCAAAACAACCATTAAACGGAAACTCTGTGCCAAAGGCTATTATAAAATTGTATGACTATCTGTGTGATAAGAATGCGTGGACATGAATCGCTCGGCAATATCCAGTATATTTTATTCTTATTTTTCTTTGTCGAATCATAAATTTAACAATTATTTCAATTTGTAATTGTATTGACTTATTTAAAAAGGGCAACCCCTGAGTTTCTTGCTCGTTCAACTCTGGGGAAACTGCCTAGTGAATGAGCGATAACTGTATGTCATGACGGTTTCAAATGTTATTCCTATAACTTACGAAATAAAACCTATTGATTTGATTTACGTCGCGCATAACAAACGATGTCATGCTGCGGGGGCAGATGCGCTACAGAATCGAGGCAACCCTAACTAGCCCAGGGAAAATACGGTTTGACCTCGGAAAAACGAATAACCGCGATTTTCTTGAAACATTTAACAAAGTGTTGTAAATGTAGTAACAATTGCTAAAAATTAAGCATTTTTAAGATATTATAAGCTTAATTTTTTACCGTATTTTCCCTGGGCTAAACAGCAATCTAAACCCGAGATATTACATCGAACCCTTAGGACATTGTTACGATTTTTGAGTGACCTCGTACTAGTCTGCACTTCACTATGTTCGATGTAAACTTCTTTCTTTCTTTCTAAATCTGCCCTTAAATTATATAAATTCATCGGTATCGTTATCGATTATTGACCAATAAGAAACCGTCAAATTGCCGAGCGAACAATGAGCCAACCAATCATATGTCAGAACGAAACCGATGACGATAACGATGAAATTATGTAGGTAATAGAATCCCTGTTCAGCGGTTTCGATGACTTTTCAATCCTCGAATCCCGCTAGGGGTGTTTGTATGATGAATACAGACTGTTCCCGAGTTATGGATGTTTTTCATTTATACAGGGTGAATTTGAATTCGTGTACTTCCCATTAACTGGTGACGCCACTCTTGATTACGAACACCTTTCCCCAAGGAACCATAGCCGAATTCGATCAAAATATTTTCGATTACCCATGCAAATTAAATCACTATGAAACCTCTTTTAGTATGGAAATCGAACAATTTTCGGCTATAATGGTTCTTAGTGGAAAGTTGTTCGTATACAGGAGTGGCGTCACCAGGAATTACACGAATTACATTTCACACTTGACCTCAATCACACCTGACGTTAAGTGGTATGAAGCCAAAGGTGGAAGCGTGCTTCCCATCCCCCATCTCCATATTATTATGTAATAATAATACTATTAACATTGCTTGACGGCAGACTTAGATAAGACTTGTAGCTAGCCAGGCGGACATTTTAAAAATGCCCTATTACCACGAACCAAACCGCTGGGATAGAAGCCGCGACCTGTAATTGGATAATTAGTTCCTCATTTTCAATTTATGTAACTAATATAACCCTTTTCCTCTTTACCGGGGAATAAAAAATATTATACCTAGGTACTATAAGGAACAATCTATAAATGGCTTTGAATGGACGTGCTTCTTCGTAGCTAAGTGATAAATTGACGATGCGCTATTGATAAAGTAAATATTAGCTTGCCCCGTGGACACTTACGTAAGACTTGAAGTACAGTTGACGGCACGACTATATGGTAACCCTTCGAGTGTAGTGCTCATATTTATAAACCATTTTCAATTGAGAACAGTCTTGTGATCGGTCTCAAGTAAATGTGTTGATTAATAAACTTAACTTGAGATCTGAAAAGCACGTGCATAGTCAGGCAGTACTCACTTGAGATGCGCCGAGTTTCACGTATTAATAAACGAAACTCAAGACTATCATTCATTCGCCGCTGAGGCGAATACTTGAGAAATGATCTCAGCTGAGTAGACCTCAAAATTTGTATAAATTAGCACGGAGCCTGAGATAGCGCCAACTTCTTACGCATATCGGTACAGCCTCAAGACTTGTATTGATATTGGTTTATTAATACGGGCCTAGGTGAGCGCTGCGTTACGCTATCAGCAGTGTTGTCAAATCAGAAATGTGAAAATGCTTTAAAAACGCGTATTTTCTTACTAACATTCACGACTTTGCTCTCTCAATTCATACGCACTATAGATATTTTTAACTGTTTGTTCGTAAGCAGATTTGAAAAAAGCCGAACCGCGTAGGTAAATCCATGGTAAATAAGGCGTTGTAAAATGTGAAAAAGCGGTACATCTGGCAACACTGGCTGTCGGATATGTGATGTCGGGAAGATTAGTGCGTGTCCACAGTGTGCGGTGCGACTGTACTGCGTCGTTGTTGATATACGCATTTCATTGTCGCGTTCCCAAAGTCATGAAACTTGCGAGCTGCAATAATAAATGTCCTTAGACATACACACAGCGCCATCTAGTTCCACAGTAAGCAACTATAGGCTTGTGTTGGGGATACCAGATGGTTGATATACTATATACATTTTTTTTTGTAAATAAATACTTATTATAAATGAAAACATACATAACTCATCGAGACATTCAAAATTCTCACCTATAAATACAACCTGCCTCACTTGCACGACATAATTCAGGATGAAAGATACGACCGTTACGAGGACACGCCCTGCGAATAAGCCGCACTCACGCTGACATCAATGTCGCCCATCACTTTCTGAGCAACCGCGTTGTTGGCCTGGAATAAGCTGCCGGAAGAGGTTGTGTCCGCCCAATCAGCGAATTCGTTCAAGAATAGATTGGATAAATTTAAAAAAAACTAGTGATGACTTAAATAATGACTGAATAACAACATAATGAACAATGTGAACTCTTCCAACACTGTGACATAGACATACCAGCAGTAATGCTGCTCGTCTATAATAATAATAACTCTGGTACACATGTCCGTATTCAGCACACAAACATATGCCTCTATACATAAACAGGTGCCACATATACATATGTATATTTTGCTAGAATTAAAGATTATTGTTTAGTTTACGATATGTGACACCGAATAAATAGGTACTTTTTCTTTCTTTCTTTCTAGCGAGATTCGAAGGTCATTTCAGTCAGTCAAGGTTCATGGTCAGAGTTGCTAACCACTACACCAAACAGGTCGTCAATGCAAGCAAAGCAGCAATGGATTACATAATTGTGAAAATGGCACTTACGGTGCGCGTCCGCGTATAGATACGATTTTGGTCCCATGTACAGTCGGCAACACAATTAAGGTAGCAGGATTAATTTTTATGATATTGTTTGGACCAAGACTCGGTTAGATTATGTTATATTTTCTTTTACATTTTGATCGGTGTAGGTACATCATTTAATAGATAAATTTCAATTAAACTTAAACAACATACATACATATCATTCAGATCAGATTGTATAAAGCAAATATATTAAAGAAATTACTAAACATACATACATAACGGCTCGAAATCAATCCCAAATGAGGTGGGTCAAAGATATTCCAAATAAAAGTATTTGGGTGTTCCAAAATGTAAAGTTTTATGAGTGAAACAACAGCCAGGGTTCACCTTATGAATAGGTATACAGAAATGCACATGTGACAGGGGTCACTTAAAACTATAGATGTTTGTTGATGGAAAGTTCCTTAGTCACCTTTAACAAGTCTCACGGGAAGAGACGGGTTAATTCTATTATTACTTAATTTCCATTTAAAGTTTCTCCCAGTAATAGTCACAAAAATAAAGGCCTGCTACCTTAGATTAATGATTGGTCTCCGCGCCGCTACGACTAGATACCGCACTATGAAGAAAAAACAGGTACCTGAATGCGGCAACTCAATATTGTAGTGTGTAGATTTATACAGTACTTACTGATGGTATGTGATGACAGTATCTTTCTTGTTTTTTGTAGTATTGTTATTACATAGTTTGACTACGCAAACCGGCATTTTGCTTCAGTCTTAAACCAAAATTTGAAATTTGAACTTGTGGCGTGACTGGCGCGGGTACGCCGAATACGGCGTAGTATTTGTTGCCGCATTTTTCGAGTACGCCGACGGTATCTAGTCGTAGCGGCGCGGAGACCAATCATTAATCTAAGCCTGCTACCTTAAATGTGTTGCCGACTGTATCTCAGCGTAATTTAGAAGCGAATCTAATTTATATATGGAGAAAAAATATTTTTGTAAATCCCTTTTAATTTCTTAGGAAAAAAATTAAACCCAACTGCAGATTTTATTATTTGCGAGCGCTATGTTCAATTTTTTAATACAAAATGTATCATTTGACACTGGCGAATCTAACGACACCTTGCACTTCGAAATTGGTCCGCCATTTTCTATTTCGCGGGCGCCATTTTGAAAGAAAGAAAGAAAGAAAAAGTTTTTATTTTGGATTGTAAAATGTACCTATCTTGACACTGGGGATTATATCAAGACGCACACTGTTCAAAAACCGTCAAGCATAGAAATGTACATACAAAAAACATTACCCTTCCTCCTGGGGTAGTCGGAAAAAAAGATGCGGCTTTTAAATCAATTAATCTGTAATCGGATAATTAACATTGGAGGGTTTGACAAAATATTGAAAGATTATCTGGTAATAGGTAGCACAGAATACATAATAGTACAGGTACAATACCAAGAATGGGTCTACACATGCTGGTGATAATAACAATTCAATACAAATTAAATCTCGATTAATTTATGGGCAGACAGAAATATTTTCTACCTTAATAGGTAGGTACGTCAATAACTCTTCCAAATGAAAAAAAAAACGGTGTTATTTCTAGTCCATGGTTATGGCTTTTTGGCGGGCTCTCGGCGAGTGAAGTTGCATTTTTCTTTATAATTCTTATAATTTGTGCATTCTGATTTTTTAAGCTTAACAATGGCAGAATATTGTTATGGCAAAAGTTAGTGGTGGTGTACAAGTGAAGGGAAGTGTAAATTAAGTTTTCGGGTACCCACAAGAAGCCACCAAAATCTTTTGTAAAGCATTCTGCCATTTTACTGAAGAATGACTTGACCGTGACTAGACTCTGTATACGACGAATTACTTGTTTTGACTGAGACTGACTTATAAACTGAAGAAATAAGACGTGGCTGTATGGGCTTAGATCCCTTTGCCTTTTCCGAGAGGAGTGAATATAACGAAAAACAAAAGTCTATGGTTCCGTGATGTCGTCGGGGATCTTCACATCAAAACAGCTGGTACAAACCGTTGGACTAAGACACGGGGATAGCATCGGCATCGCTTTGTTCTTCCTATCTTTGTCATGTTTGTACATAGCTCTTGATCTCTGCAACAGTAATTTCAACATCGTACGTAAGGCTAGCTTCCGCCCACAATGCACAGGCAGGAGTGCACCGTCCACATGAACGCATACTGGACCTGGACAACACCACCATCCAAGCCGTAAAAAAAAACAAATTATAGATTAATGAATAATAAAGGCTTTATTGTACAAAAAGGCAATATCTCAATTTTACATAGATACAGAGTAGGAGTACAACGGCGGACTTATCCCATAGAGGGATTTCTTCCAGTCACCATAGGGTTAGTTAGAAAAGAGTAAATTAGCATACAAATTACAGCAGATTTAATAATAAAACAAATACCTACACGCTAATGACTATACAAGGTGTAATCGTTAAGTGTGCACTGGCGATAATGCCTTAACTATTATCAAAAAACTTTAAACTGATATCGAAAGTACTTCAACCTAATGAGTAAAATGACATCAAAATTATGTTTAAAATAAATACGCTGAAACCTTTCTACTAATGTCATATTAAATGTATGGGAATGTTTAAAGTTAAAATTTTTGATATTACTCCTTTTATTTTTAAAAGTTATTAGTGTCGTTTTACTCGTTTTACTCCTTACCGACTCATAGCCACACCAAGTTATCACACCAGTGTTACAAACAGGATTCTTTTTCTTGTTAGTCACACTACTAATTTTTCCACACCATTTATACTATAATTGCTAGTGCTGTACCTGTTGAAAATTTAGGTTTAACAGGAACAAACTAATATATAATAATGTCAACCTAACACGAAGGGTATGGCGGAAGCGAGCCGGGCGAGCAGAGTGAGAGAACCTAACCTATCCATGTCGGGGTGCCAAAAACTCCCGTGCTCGCTTCGCTCGCACTCGTCCGGCTCGCTTGCGCCAGTTAAATATCGATGACATTCCATTTTACAGGACAGGACAGGCTAGGACAGCTCTAGTTAGGGAATAAATACAATAAATGGTGTGGAAAAATTAGTAGTGTGACTAACAAGAAAAAGAATCCTGTTTGTAACACTGGTGTGATAACTTGGTGTGACTATGAGTCGGTAACTGTTTTACTCATTAGGTAACGTAGTTTCGATATCAGTTTAAAGTTTCTTGATAATAGTTACCGAATTATCGCCTGTGCACACTTAACGATAACATCCTGTGTATGAATAACATACTTATAATAATACATTACCTTAATAAAATATATAGGTACCTACTAATAATACTTACATTAAATAAAAATGTAAGTATAGTTAAGCCGAAGATGTCATAAGTCACAAGTAGCTACCGCTCAAAACGCATTAGAACCCGAGAGCCTTTTGACGTTGGTTGTAAAAGAATTTAGTGATGGGGACTTTCTCACATGTAATGGCAATACTGTTATTGTAAGATTTCCTTCGCGTCCGCAGAATCCGGGAAGATTGGCCGCGTTAATTTTAGTCATGACACTTCGTTCAGAAATCATAACTTCAAACGATTTTAATCATTTTTAGTTGTAATGCTCTCTAAAAACCTTTTTTGAAAGAACTTTAACCGCCTCCGTGGCTCAATGTAAATAACATTGGGTTTACGTTTCGGAGGTCGCGGGTTCGATCCCCAGCGGGATACATATTTAGTACTCGGTTTGGTTGGTGGTAGGGCATATTAAATGTCCGCCTGGCTAGCCTACCCCCATCTTATCTAAATCTGCCGTCAAACAGCAATGTTAATAGCATTGTTGAGTTCCTATTGTCAGAGATAAGATAGTCAGTCCCCCAAATAAGATGGGGTTTCCGGGTCAGTACGCTACCACCTTCGGCCTCATCTTCACTTAACATCAGGTGTGATTGAGGTCAAGTGCTAACCCGTTGTGGATAAAAAAAAACTAAAGTAACAGGACTAAACTACTAAAACTAAATCATATCGCCCTTATTGTGGGCTTCGTAGTCAATAAAAAAATTAAAAAAAGTTATAATTACCCGACTACGTTTTTAAATACCTACATATTAAAATCAAAAGTCGGAAGAAGTTACTCAATAGATTTAGACCAGAGGGCGGAGTGTGAGTTTTGTTTCGACTTATCTTTACTATCGAGTTCACGTTTACGTGACAATTTGTATGAAGAAATGTGCAGCGCCTCTAGCGGATTGTTTTTTTTCATAGATACTTTTTGCGTAAACGCGAACGCGGTGGTAAAGTTAAAAACGTGACAAAACTCGCACTTCGCACACAGATCACAATTTAAATGGAGGGCTGACGGGACTAAAAAGCCAACCGACTCCAGACTCCACAGAGTCCTCAAAAGCTCACCTCTTATCTTTCCACCCCCCATTCCACTTGGGCACTCGATTCTCCCTGAACTTCTGCTCTGTGACTTGAACACTCGCCGGGTACAATCCATCCCAGGTTTTGTTCACTATTGCGTTCACTTTACTGACGAGAGACGATGCATCACAGTCGTGTGTGGTATGGTGTACCCCACTGAAAATGTTAGTAGAAGTAAAACACAAGGACTGGAAGGTGTGAAGGATTTGATACTCGATTTGGTTGGTGATAGAGCATTTTTAAATGTCAGAAAGAAGCATCATAACTGCAAAAAAGTTTAAAAAAAAATTAGGAACAAACAAATGATCTAGTCCCAAAATAAGCCAACTTGTATTAAGGATAGTAGATAACGGATAAACATACATAAATATTTATATAAACATCCATGACTCGGGAATCGTATTCATCACACAAACATTTACCCCCCGCGGGATTTGAACCCGCAAACGTTGGTTTCGCTGACAGGGTCACTATCCACTACGCCAATCGGACGTCTTTGACGAGACCTCACCTTCGTATTTTTTATTATAATTACGAAAACCAGCCAAAGCCTAGCTATGACGTTTATGCACCTTCAAGCACACGGACGTTATAGGAAGATGAGGGCGAAGGTGGAAGCGCGTCCAAGCCTGATCAGCTACCATAGTCTTATCTAAGTCTGATGCCAAGCAGAAATATTTACAGCATTGTCGTGTTCCGGTTGTTAAGATAACATAGACAGTCATATCCGTACTGGGCTGATGAACTACAACCGTGGTTCGCCCACTTTGGACCAGGTGGACCGCAGGGGAGAGGAGCACTGGTATTGCAGTGTCCAACCGGGGTCCTGGAAGTAGATGATGCGCCAACATGTCCTGGCGCACTAACAAATGGTGGACGGGCAACTGCTTGGGAAGCTTTTTAGGTTGTGTTTTTTTTCTCGTTTATTTAGGAAAACAAACAGCTATACTATATATATGTATACATATATAATAAGAACAACAACATCAACTCAAAAGCATAACACAATATACAAAGCACAATAAAGCGTTTACAAACTAATCCAAAGGAACAAATGCTATCAATATTAGGCACAAGATATCTTTTTCTATAATTTTTTTTTTCATGTTAAATGTATGTTGCATTGCGATACATTGCTACCTAACATAAGTGGTGCCAGCCCTGCTGGTAAAGATTAAAAATTCTCACCACTTCCCAATATGGTATACCCTAGGTGCTTTGCACCACATAACAGATAAGGTCTGCTTCTCAGGTCTATTCCTCATTAAATGCAGCAGGGAGAAGTCCCAATTGTAATCGTTAAAGTTGCAGAAATGTCGGTGGGACGCCATTATACTACGCCAGACAGTTCTGTTGAATGCGTACCCTATCTTTTGCATTTGTGAATACCACTCCGTTACTTGAACCTGAAATCACACAAAGCTTAAGCAGTCTTTAAACAGAGCTCTAAAACGGTGAAGCAAAATATAAGCTGTTGAAGTGTGTGTAACATTTTTCATAAAATGAACTTACCTTATTAAAATCAGACGCAGTGGCGACATTATTAGCTTCTCTCTCTATAAGTCTGCTTAGATTCACTGCACGTTCTGGTACCAACATCTGCAGGATACGCTGCAGGTCATTCAGCTGCTTAATGGCCTATGGGGAGGTAGAAATGAGAGGATGCATTGGGTCGAGAGGGCCTAGGCAACTGTAATTTTCCATTCCATTCCATTTTTAAAAACGTTAACTCTTCAACGATACATACTTAAAGTCACGCCTGTTTACCGTTGCGGTAGGCAGAGACCACAGACTACAATCCTGACACACCTCTTTTGCTTCACTCTCATAAGGTTATTCATACATGCTCGTAGGTTTAGGATACTCTTACTGCCTTTCTTTAAGACGTCCCCGATTTGATCATGGTACGTTCGCCGTGGTCTACCCCTACCATCACTGCCTTCCACATTCGTTTCGAATATCTCTTTCGTTAGTTTTCTTTCATCCTCTCCACATGTCCAAACCATCTCAGTATACCTTTTACAATCCTCTTCAACGATGTCGATAATAAATTGGTAGACAATGGTGTCGATTCGGATGTACACCAACTAAACTAAACTAAAACCAGTTTTAAAGTAGTACTGTCCCTTTCTCCCTGGAACAGTACGATGCGACGGCACCACTCCAAAACTGGTTTTAGTTTAGTTTAGTTGATGTACATCCGAATCGACACTATTGGAACATAAGTTCATTTGCTAAATTAAGATGTCTTTCCAAATAGAAAGAAAGAAAAAGTATTTATTCGGGTAAACAGTCATCGTAAATAATGTCTGGCGCGGTCTTTCCTTGAATGGGTGGCCACTAATGTTTCCGTGTTTTGGAGGGCATGTTAATAACCACATGACCCACCTCCACACCCTCCCACTGCAACTCCTGTAGCCAGGATCAACAGCGGTACAACTGAACGTCCCCTACGAAAGTAAGCGTGTCCCGAGAAAAGACTTTACGCTACCTTGGGCCCCAAATTTATTTAAGAAGAAGAAAAAGGGGTTTAAAGAAGGAAAAATAAAAATATTTCCTCCTTCCCCTTTACAAATGGGAGTGTAGCCAGAGAAAAGGAGAAAACCCTCGTATGAGGCATGTTAATAAGTGAAATATAAGTCACTGGCATAGGTAGTTAATTTCTTTTTCACAACCATCAACGACGCTCCCACCGGCCGGAGACTGATATGCCACAGTCACTGGCGGGAACATATCATGCAAAATTTATTAGCAATTCACATTTTTTTCTATTTTCGAATTACGAATCCTGCCAGTCGCATATCAATCTTCGGCCGGCTCGTGGGTTTTTTATAAAATAATTTTCAACTGTTGCGTACACTATTTTCTGCCTAATCTAATAAACACTATGTATTTCTAAGGTTTGCTGGTAGAAAACTCTGTCGGAGTTAATCTCGCCTTTGTACATTTTATATAACAATGCATATTTTTGTAACAATTTTGTGTACAATAAAGATAAGATAAAAACAAAACTTAATTTATCCAATGAGAGCGCCATTGGACGAGATATTTTCTGTAGTTATTTGTAGTAAATAATCACGATGAATAAATGTTTTTCTGTCTTTCATGTCTTCCTTTCTAGTGCTCGTATAAAACATATCACCCATCACACCGACTGACCAATCAGCACAATCTTTTATAACAATTAAAAATGTTTACTGCACCTTATCACTGTCACCTTTAATCTGGTCCATGTTTGAAGATCCCAAACATAAGATCTCACACTGTGGACAGCTGACGTCGGCAGTTGATCGAAGCAGACGCAGCATATGGATGAAGTCCTCGACAATATACTGATCTTCTTCAAGGAATACCACCATACCTGAAATCGGGAAGTACTCGAAGAAGGTTGGTCGAGCATTGAGTCTAGAGACAACGTGGAGTTATCTCTCGTATCCACGAGTATACCAAGTACACGCCAGGATCGAGGCAGCGTCAAATTACTATACCGGATGAGTTTATTTACCGTAAGGAAAAAAATAGGGCATTTTAGGTAAGTGAAATAGACGGTAACGTAGTTTATATTTTTCAAAACTATCATAGAATAAGTTAATTGTGTCATTTGACGGTCGCGTTGTAGCATATTCCACATAATTACATAATTAATTTAAAATTAATTTAGTCATCTGAGCGTCTGGTTGATGCATCCCACGATCGGAGGGCTGGCCAATACTTTGGTCAGAGAATCAGCCTCGCTATACAGCGAGGCAATGCGGCCAGCCTTCTGGGTACCTTTCCACCAACCAGAGACTTGGGGCTAGTTTTTTATTTGTGATATTTTTTTTTTTATATAATAAATTGTATTATATTATAATAAGTTATTTAAAATTAATAAAGGAAACTTGGAGAAAATATGAGTTCCAAATTCGTATGATAGGATCCCTGCGAATCACGATAGTCGCATAATAAATGTCCAGCGCGTGCGATTTAAAAAAAAAACTACCTATGATAATAAAGTCTATTATGCCTTTTTGGCGGGAACTCGGCGAGTGAAGTAGCATTTTTCTTTATAAGTCTTAAAATTTGTGCATTCTAACTTTTGAAGCTTAATAATGGCAGAATATTGTGCAGCAAACGTTAGTGTTGGTGTACAGGTGAAGGGAAGTGTAAATTAAAGTGCGTAACGGAGCTTTCGGGTTCCCACAAGAAGCCGCCAAAATCTTTTGTAAAGCATTCTGCCACTTTACTGAAGAATGACTTGACCGTGACTAGACTCTGTATACGACGAATTACTTGTTTTGATTGAGACTGACCTATAAACTGAAGAAAGAAGATAAATAAAAATTTTCACTCGAAACTGGCAGTAATGTCCCTCGACAATGAGGTTGACTGGTTGCCATCCTCAAAAATAAGAAGAAAAAGTCTATTATAGATAATATCAAGAATTGTTCTAGTGTGGTGCCTATCTATATATTTGCCTCACACACGCATATACACACAAGCACACCCCCCTCACACAAACCATACATGGCACCCTCACACATCCTCTGCTACACACATTTACTCGCTTACTCTTGATACAACATATTATGGAAACATATTTATGTTAGTTAGTTTGCCTTTCCCTTTGTTAATAGGCAGAAGCATGCAAATTTTAATTATATGATCTCACACCCGCACACATGCGCACGCGCAACTTGTACAATTCTAACGTGGTACTTACATCTAAGGCTAGTTCTGCATGCATGTCTATCTCCCTAATTCTAATTTAACAGATGATGTTACTTATAAAATGTAATGACCAGTGAAATTGTTTCTCTAATATGGAAATTTTGCCATCCACGATACAGGCCTAGCCTAGTGTGGACGCTACAGCAAATGTATAATTATGTATGGTCCTTTTTGGTAAATAAACATGTTATCTTATCTATTTCTATTCAACTTACTTAATATGCCTAATTTTTTCTTTACGGTAAAAATCTCACCCGGTATATATACATGATTACAGGTTCCCTTCAATAAAGCCATCTGGAGTAGATCGGTGCCTGCAGCAAACCCTGCAGTATCAAAACACGCTAAGCTGGCTCACCGCCTCCGTGGCTCAATGTAAACATTGGGTTTACGATTCGGAGGTCGCGGGTTCGATCCCCAGCGGGGTACATGTTTAAGTACTCGGTTTGGTTGGTGGTAGGGCATTTTAAATGTCCGCCTGGCTAGCTACCACCATCTTATCTAAATCTGCCGCCCAGCAGCAATGTTAATGGCATTGTTGTGTTTCGGTTGTCAGAGATAAGATAGCCAGCCCCCCCCAAATGTGTTGGGGTTTCCGGGCCAGTACGCTTCCACCTTCGACCTCATCTTCACTTAATATCAGGTGTGATTGAGGTCAAGTACGAACCCGTCGTGCATAAAAAAAAAAGCTATTTCTCACCGGTATGGTTAACAGTAATTTCCAGCTGATTGAAGATCCTATTGGCCTTCCACCACCAGTGATGTTTCAGCTGAGTAAACTTCGCCTGTCTGAAGTGGCCACTTCTCCCAGCTTCCTTATTTCTACATTCTCGTTTTGTGTATCTGCGATTGACAATATGCATCAATAGAAGATAGAATAGTAGGCATTAACACAATGAGAATAGTCATAAACTGAAGTTTATGAGGCTTATTACTCTACATCTACTTACAAATTTTTTTACCGACATTTACATATTCGATTTTGACAATGAACGTAAATAGGTGATTATAAAATAGGAGGGGGTACTTACGACGCTGGATACTTAAACACATCACACTCATTAGCTGGGAATGTACCTGGATGGGTCTGTATAGAATACGGAAAGTAGATCTGCATTACCTGCAGAAATATTAACATTAATAGGTCAATAAGGCAGGATTGCCGGGTCATAAGCCAAATTCAACACTGGTACTCGGCAAGGCGCCTACAGTAGTCCTTGGACCCCACATTAATTACCGCTGGTACCAGGCTAGCATAACCGAGTGAGAGGTACTTCATATCAACAGTGGTACTCCGCACGGCGCCTACTGAAGGTAGACGGTGCCTTATGCGACTATATTGCTACCATCAACCATAGACTAATTACCACAGGTACCAGGCTAACATGATCGAACGAGAGTCATCTCCATATCAACAGTGGTAGGTACTCTGCACAGTGCCTATTGTAGGTAGACGGTGCCTTAAGCGACTCTATTGCTACCTTCAACCATAGACTAATTCCCACCGGTACCAGGCTAACATGATCGAACGAGAATCATCTCCATATCAACAGTGGTAGGTACTCTGCACAGTGCCTACCGTAGGTAGACGGTGCCTTAAGCGACTCTATTGCTACCATCAACCATAGACTAATTCCCACCGGTACCAGGCTAACATGATCGAACGAGAATCATCTCCATATCAACAGTGGTAGGTACTCTGCACAGTGCCTACCGTAGGTAGACGGTGCCTTAAGCGTCTCTATTGCTACCTTGGTCTCCAGACTAATTACCGCCAGTACCAGGCTAGCTTAAAGACAACGTTACAGCGGTCTGTACCTTGGCGTAATAAATTTGGGTTACTAAATCGTTAATTTCATCGTCGTAGTAGTCGTGGGAGAAGATCAGCAGGGTACTCTCGATGTCTCGAACTTTAGATAGCGATGCTATCAAATACTTCAGGTAGTCCGTGCGATTGTGTACCTGGAATGTAGATATTTTATAATGTGTTAATATTTCATCCAAATCGGTTCACCAGTTCCACTGTGAGTGAACAAATATAAATAAATAATGACGACCTGTTTGGTGTAGTGGTTAGAAACTCTGACTGTTATACCAAAAGGTTGCGGGTTCAAATCCCGCTAGGGGCATATGTTTGTATGATGAATACAGATATGTGTTCCCGAGTTATGGATGTTTTTCATTTATATTATGTATTTATTTCCAAAAAAAATGTATTTGTGTAGTATATCAACCATCTGGTATCCACAACACAAGCCTATAGTTGCTTAATGTGGAACTAGATGGCGGTGTGTGTATGTCCAACGATATTTATTTATTATTTATTTATTATTATTATTATTAAATAAATATCTTTGCACATACACACAGCGCCATCTAGTTCCACACTAAGCAAATAGGCTTGTATTATGGATACCAAATGATTGATAAACTACACAAATACATATTTTTTTGTTAATAAATATACCGAATGAGTTTTTTAACCGTAAGGAAAAATATAGGGCATATTAGGTGTGGCGAAAACGTTTCGCTAGTAAAGGGGGGCGACTCACGGAGTCGCGGAGAGGGAAGATAATGTATAGCAAGAAGTGGACTGTATTAAACGATAGATGATTATAGTATTCAGCCTTCAGGTACAGCTAAAAGCTATCACAATACGATTGTGATATGCTGTACTATCAAACCTTTCGCACTGAATAAAAATAGGCAAAAGCACCACTCACCTCCGTTCCTTAGTAGAGGACAACAGCCACGGGCCGCTCTCTGCTGGACACGCTAGGTTGATGCTGTATGTGAGCCTTTATCTTCAGGTTTTCAATAATTATTACAGCACGTGCACAGTAACCATGTCTTGAAAGTTTGGAATTCACATATTTTAAACAATTGCATAGTGCACATATACGGGGCGCATGCGTCAAGTGGCGCCCTCTCACTGGCGAAGTGCGAACCACGCGGTGAGCCCCGACATAATATATGGTCGGGAAAGTAAGTAGGTACCTCTACCTAAGTCAATTCAGACGAAAGGATTGATCTAACATTAGGTAAGTGAAATAGAAGTTATGGCATAGTAGTTTATTTTTTTCAAAAATTCACGCTCCGGGCCCATGTAGATATGCGACTTGCGCTATTCGTAGGGTTCATAACATGCGAAATTTATTTGTAACTCACATCTTCGCCAAGTTTTCTTTATTTAGTTAATTTAATTATGTAATTATGTGGCTCCAAACGCGACCGTCAATGATAAAATTAACGCTTTTTTCAATGATAGATTTGAAAAAAAAAAAAAAACTACCTATGCCAAAACTTTCTATTTCACTTACCTAATTTTCCGTACGGCTAAAAAATTCATCCAGTATAAATGAAAAACATCCATAACCCGGGAACACATGTTTGTATTCATCATACAAACATATGCCCCTAGCGGGATTCGAACCCGCGACATTTTGGTATAGCGGTCAGAGTGTCTAACCACCAAAACAGGTCGTCAAGTTAAGTGGTACGACGGCAGAGGGTTGTTTGAAAAACGCTTCTCCCACTTTTTCTATTTTGTATTTCCATGGATATAGTGGGATACACCCTTATTAATCATTTAAAATAATTATGGAGAGAAAATAAATGGTATTAATGGTATTAAATATACATTCACCTGAATAGCGATAATGATGGTGTCATTTTGTACTGGTCCAAATTTGTTTTCATTATATATGTATTGAGCGTCGTTCAAATATTTAATTTTCTCCCTCAGGTCCTCAACATTTGTGTCAGGGGCTGAAATGTAAGTATGGCCGTGTCGCAGATAGCGATAAATTTGCGATAGAATTCATTATTCAAACGGTCAACTGACTATCATAATACGCGGTTAATGGGAAGTAAACCTGGTGGCGCTGGTATCGCCGGAAATGGCGCGGTGACGACGTTAATATAAGGTCCGCACGTCGAAAATGACAACGACTTTGCTACGAGCGTAGGTTTTGTATACTCTTTGCTACGAGCCTTCAAAGGAGTCGGACCTCCACTGAACACATCTACGATGTGAGTGATTTGATTACCATTATCTATCACCGACGCTTGGAAGAATCCGGTGAGTCGTTAGCTAGTAAGAAGTTGATCATGGGATTTGAGCAAGGAGGAATTGAATACCAGGTCCAGTTGAATTCCACAGAATGCACGCGGGGGCCAAGTTGTATGGCATGAGGGGCGTGCAAATGTTTACTATTCACCAGTAAGCATCTCAGGTTCCATGGTCATAATCGAATGTGAGTACGTTGTGGATTCGCCTATAGTAGCTTGCAATAATATCGCCTTTGCCCGAGCAACCCTTTACCACGCGACTGGTACCGTCCCGGTCGCTAGCAACGCCCACCCCGCACCCGCCCATCTACGACATTTATATTGTGACGAAAATATTAAAATATAAATTTTCTTAAATATATGTCTTAATGTATCATCCACTGCTGAAGTTAGCCGGGTCTTCTGCTCCAAAAAATAACAAAACAAACTAACAAAACATGTTTCCTGAACAAATTAAGCCGGGTCTTTTGCTACGTATTTTTATGGTTTTTAACACCTAACATGTTATTCTAACCAAATATGAGCGTGGCCTAATTGTTTTCCTTCCAAAATCAAGCGAACATGTTATCCGAGGTGGACGGAAACATCTGCGTGTTCGTCTACGGGAGGGTATTGTTCATTTCATCGTTGTTTGCGAACATTGGTGGCAAAATATAAGTTATGCAGTCGGGTTTTTAGGTTTTTAAAGAATTTAATGTTAATATTACTTACTAGTTTTTTCCACAAAAATTTCGTTTAGCACAATTAAGGGATTAATTGTTATGCATGCTGATTATCTTTGTATGAAACTTTAATATTGTCCAATATTTGCACGTCATTGTAATGACTGAATTAGGCGGATCTTATTGTAACAACATCTAATCTAATGTACCCTATTCAAGAGCAAATAAGTCATATTCTATTCTATTCTATGTGTTGAGGTATTGTCGCTGTTGAAGCTCTCTCTCTGATGTTGGGGTCACTGATATATGTCTATGTTGGGTCTTGATAACTATATGTCGGAGATGGATGGATTCGGGGGTGGGCGTTGCTAGCGACCGGGACGGTGTCAGTCGCGTGGTAAAGGGTGGCTCGGGCAATAGCGACATTATTGCAAACTACTCGAAGCGAATCGACAACGTATTCACATTCGATTATAATCATGGAACCTGAGATGCTTTCTGTTGAAGAGAAAACATGTGCACGCCCCTCATGCCATACAACTTGGCCCCCGCGTGCAGTCTGTGGAATTCAAGCGGACCTGGTCTTCAATTCCTCCTTGCTCAAATTCCATAATCAAAGTCTTATTCAGTAACGACTCACCGGATTCTTCCACGCGTCGGTGACAGTAGGTAATGAGAATCACTCACAGTCGTTGATGTGTTCAGTGGAGTTCCGACTCCTTTGAAGGCTCGTAGTAAAGTGTCCCGTTTTCGATGTGAAGACCTAATATAACTGTTAACGTCGTCACCGCGCCATTTCCGGCGATACCAGCGCCACCAGGTTTACTTCACATTAACCACGTATTATGATAGTCAGTTGACCGTTTGAATACTGAATTCTATCGCTAATTTATCGCTATCTACGACATATATAATTATGAGAGTCTATATCGGGGTATTTAGATTATAAGTAGAATGCGAAGATAGAATGACAGGTAGAGCAACATCGGTTATCACTGGTTTATTGAACGTGCCACATGTTAGGTACAAAATACAGAATTACTTATGGACTACCGGACGGGAGCGGAGGAGCGACTGGCGACGGGCGAATAAAGGAATGCATGTGTTATATTAACCCGACAAACTTTGGCAATTGCACGTACATGACAATAAAATAATATATTAATTAAAAACACTAGCCTTAAAAATTTTGTTTCCGATTAAAAAAATTAAATGTAAGTGCATATGAAAATACAAATTAACACACTTACTTCATTTCGATTGTACCTTATTTTATCAATGAGAAAAAAAAAGGAAACGTTCATATGGAAGACGCCAATGGGGGTGGCGGGGCACAGGGCGCAACCAATATAATCAAGTCCTGTGGTCACTTTACGGCGTCTTCAAAGATATCGCGGCACGTGTTTGTGTGTTACCTATGGCAAAGTACTTAGAGCGTGCGGCAATTAAGGTCCACTTAAGGTCCAAATCCAATTAAGGTCACAAAATTGTCAATTTTGTTCTAAATTTTATTTTTGAATAAAATCTGTTAACTTCAAAGTTTTATTTTTTTCGTAATAGTTACATCCCATACATACCTACATTCTGCAACGTTTGTCGGGATAATTTTGTTAGACCTTATATATGTCTCCTTATAACGACCTAGATTTTATGTATATGGTACTCACCACCCACGAAGAACATTATTCTTATCCATAGATAGTAGAGTGCTATAATAATCAACAAACATTTGACATTCGATATTCCTGAGTTAACTACTGAGTGATGCATTTTCACTGCCATATTCACAAAGTGCGCCTTTGAAAAACTGCTAAAAAATGTTCATTATCACTACCTTTGAAAAGCTGCTAAAAATGATCACTAATCTCTCTCCATACAGGGAGAATTTAAATTCATGGAATATCCATTCGACTTCATTCTTGATTACGGAAAACTTTCCCCAAGGAACCGTAGTCGATTTCGATCAAAAGATCTTATCTAAATCTGCCGCCAAGCAACAATGTTATTAGCATTGTTGTGTTCCGGTTGTCAGAGATAAGATAGCCAGTCCCCCAAATGTGTTGGGGTTTTGCGGGTCAGTAGGTACGCTTCCACCTTCGACCTCATTTTCACTTAACATCGGGTTGGTAACCCGTTGTGCATAAATAAAATAGATCTAGTGCTTTAGGGGTATACTTTTAGTTGCAGCTGACTGTACTAATGTGCAGAAAATCACGGCCTTTAAGATTATAGGAAGTTAAAGCGTATCTTTACTAGACTAAGTATTGCCACTGTCATTGGTCCAATGACATCGTACAAGTAGGCAGAATCTCATTGGAATTGGATACAAGAGGCCTATGCTTATTGTGGGATAAAATTAACAGAGTTGCCTCACCTAGAATTTCATACTCAATAACGAGTATTGCAAAAAAACAGTAATACTCTCATCTCAACACAATGTATCACAATATCAAAATATTTCAAGTAAATAAACGTTAATAAGATTTTTACAATTTTTTCATTTGCTTTTTTTGACGTAAACTTTTACCTTCTTTTTGTGATAGACAATAAATTGAAATTCGAAAAAGTTTCTCCATTCGCCTGCGTGACGTCTCCATAAAGGCCCGCTGGACTTTGGAATAAGGTGTTGGACAGCATGTTGGTCTATATATCGGATTCCAAGGTCACTGTTTTGCAATGTGGACTTTAGAAATGACAATATAAAATGTTAAGTAAATGTTCCGTTTGTTATTTGTGTTAAATAAATAATATAGCCCTTTCTATTCGTACATAAATTTTAAATCTTCCTATAATACTTACCTAGTACGTATATGTTCTTTTGCCTAAATTCAATAGGTATAATCTAACTCCCTTTAATGTTATAAATAACTTGAGGCTTAATCAGTTTTAAGATTCCTAAATCTCCAACAGCTCTCACAGAGAAACGTCGTTTGCACCATGATCGAGCGAAGGATATGGCTCTCAATCTACCTTTACATTGTGTACCGTGGTACTTTGCGCTCACGCATTAAATATCATACCATATCCTGCATACCAATTTCCTTACTATATACACACACATCCAAATTAAATCCTTTGATCTATAAGAATTCTGTGCCACAAGTGGGTGATCAGACCAGTGTTTATCAAAACCTTATATATCAAAGTTTCCCCAACATCCTATAAATACCATTTCTACCATACAAACGTTACCATCTAAAAAAAATTACAACATCCAAATTCAATCTATACGTTATCTTGTTCAATGAGAAAATTACCTAATTACATTAGAATGTAAAAGTTTTTTAATAAATTTCTTCATAAAAATTTGCAAACGCAAGCCTGTTTTAGTTAAAGTATGTTTTATCTCTGTCGTTCATAAGGAAATGTTGCAATGTTTGTAATTTTTTATGAATAAGAGGGTTAATGTTTTGAATATTGTTTTGAATGTAGTAACAGGAATCTTTGATTCAAAAAAATAACAACAGAAATACTTGATAATTTATTTATTTCTTAACAAACACCACAGATGACACCACGCTACCGGTTTTCCCGCCAAATTTGAATTGAGGGGTGGGTATCACGCATTTCAACCTCATTTTCTCGGCGAAATGTTTTATCAATTCTTGTTCTGTCCAATTGCAAGATGTTATCACGAACATGCCTGTAAAAATAAATGAACTATATTACTCTCCACCATCAGCAACCCTATGGTTAGCGGCCAAGATTACAACATTATTTATGTAGTTTACTGCACCTATGCAGTGACGGTTCCTTCATATACGCCCAAAAGCCCGGCTCTATCGCTCGAGTAATAGATCACTGTATAAATAAAACTCATTAGATTGTTGGCTGTTCTCATTCCTTTAAGTTTTACTGTTGATGCCGCATATTTGCAGATTGAAGAGAAATGGGCAATAAGATGTAATAACTCAGTATGTAAAAACTACAATAAGTCGGGTTTGCCCTATTTTGAAATCCTAGGCACGCTACCTATGTGTGTGTGCGCCTGTACCTATGTATATGTCGTAGATAGCGATAAATTAACGATAGATTTTAGTATTCCAACGGTCAACTGACTATCATAATACGCGGTTTGCTGTGGGAACTAAACTTGGTGGCGCTGGTATCGCCGGAAACGGCGCCGTGACGACGTTAACGGTAAAATAAGGTTTGCACATCGAAAATGACAGACACTTTGCTACCAGCCTTCAAAGAAGTCGGAGCTCCACTGAACACATCTACGACTGTGAGTGATTTGATTATTATCACCGACGCTTGGAAGAATCCGGTGAGTCGTTAGCTAATAAGAAGTTGATCATGGGATTTGAGCAAGGAGGAACTATAGTCAAGGTACGGCTGAGTTCCACAGAGTGCACGCGAGGGCCAAGTTGTATGGCACGAGGGGTGTGCACATGTTTTCTCTTCAACAGAAATCATCTCAGGTTCCATGATTATAATCGAATGTGAATACGTTGTCGATTTCCTATGGTAGCTTGCAATAGTATCGCCATTGCCCGAGCAACCCTTTACCACGCGACTGTCACCGTCCCGGTCGCTAGCAACGCCCACCATCCCCACACCCATCTACTACGACATATATTTAAGTAATTTTATACAGAGTGAAATTTAATTCGTGTAATTCCTGTTTTCTGGTAACTCCACTCCTGATTACGAACAACTTTCTACTAGGAACCATAGCTGAATTCGATCAAGAAGTTTTCGGTTACCCATACAAAGTAAATCATTCTGAAATCATGTCATACTTTCTAGCGGTGACATGGCTGCGTTCGGAATTCAGACGCAAATAAAAAAAATCTACGACAAATGTACGAAAATGTAGATAGATAGATAGATAGATAGATCGTTTATTTGTATCTCCAGTCACACACATACCATAAGTTCCAAAGCAATTGGATAAACATATTTTATAACAATTCATAAAAGTAATATCAGGATACACTAGAGTATGTGTGTGCTACAGCCGTACAAATGGGTCATAGCTCAGTGTATATAATTGCTCAGAGAGCAAAACACTGATTTTCAGCTATTACCCACGTACGCTACATGTACGCTTATTAAAAAAATATTATTATGTACTATAAATACTTTCGAGAAAACAATGATCACCCTGTCACCGCTAGGAAGCATACCTTCTGGCGGGCGCTATCTATTTCATTATGTAACAGTCGAGTTTTAGACTTTTTTATAAATCAGAAAAAATGTTCGCAAACTGTACTTTCAGGTTCTAAAGCATTTTTAGGTATATCAATACTCCTAGGTGTTTAAATTTGGAAATTTCTGAAATCACCTTTAGTAAAATTCCCCAGCGGCTCGCCTTTCCAGGCTGTTAAATGATAGTAATTTCTCATTAGACATCTACACTGACTCATTGACCAGGTTCTGGAAACTGAATAGCTAGCTTTTTCTAACAACAATGAACTATTAATTGGGCGCCCTTCTCACTCCACTTACTAACTCCCGATCAAAAATGTCTTATTGCTTGGAAGACTTGTATGGTTTGATGGCTTGCATGAGTATTATCATCTGTCACGTGTCTATAGTACACATCTGAATATTACAAAGTGTTAACATAATGTATTGAAGGCCCATGATATTTGGATTCCTAAGCGCTTGTGTTTGGGATGTTTCTAACCTCCAATTTGGGATGGTTCTCGTGATACTACTATGTATGTATGCTGGGCTTCTCTTCTATTTGAATGATCAACTTTTATTTAGGGTAAATGGGTACACTTTTTTTCTCGCTAGGTTATTTTCTTTTCTTGTTTTTGAATTGAATAATTCTTATGTAATCTATCTGATGCAGGCGGTGTTTACATATAATTGTTTGTACATTTAGCTAATAACTAATATACTTAAGGCTCCATTACTCTAAGCGATGTAACAAACAAGCGTTTGTAGGTAAACCTATTTAATAAACTCTGAAAAGAAAAAACAATTTCTCTTTGGCCTAGCATCTTGTTTCCATGCGTGAGAATGCATGTGGTTAATGTTGCCAGTATATAATTTCAAAGTTCCCCAAACCATATTTCAAACCTCTTTTGTTCTTTTCTAAAGTCCTTTAAAAACATATGTGTTAGGTTTTTAGCACGTCTGGTACTAAGAGTTCAAGACTATATTTATTAATTGAAGTGACAACAAACTGGCCCAAAGATGGATGGTACTGTGCTATTGTCCTTTAGTAGTAGTAGGTAGTCTTAACAATTTTCGGCAGAATTCCGCTATGGTTCCTAGTGGAAAGTTGTTCGTAATCAGGAGAGGAGTCGCCAACTTGTTGGACTTCCATACTAAAGTTGGTTTTAGAATGGTTTACTTTGTATGGGTGTTAGAAATATTTTGATCGAATTAGACAATGGTTCCTTAGGGAAAGTTGTTTTAACGGCCGATTGGTGTAGTGGATAGTGACCCTGTCAGCGAAACCAACGGTTGCGGGTTCGGATCCCGCGACGGGTTTTTTTTTTATGCACAACGTGTTGTTACTTGACCTCAATCACACCTGATGTTAAGTGAAGATGAGGTCGAAGGTGGAATCGTATTGACCCGGGTAGATGTTTGTGTGATGAATATGAACATTTATTCCTGAGTCATGGATGTTTATATAAATATTTATGTATGTTTATCCGTTATCTAGTATCCATAGTACAAGCTTTGCTTAGTTTGGGACTAGATGATTGGTGTAAGTGTCCGAGATATTTATTATTATTATTTATTATCAAGACTTCAAATGTCTGTATAGTCGTAGTTCGTAATCTGTGAGAATAGCTTCGGGAATATATTGTCTATGGTTATAATGAATGAATACTGCTACTATGTTTTGATTTATTGTGTATAATAATAACTATTGTATATAGTAAGTTTTTTTTTATGCACAACGGATTGGTACTTGACCTCAATCACACCTGATGTTAAGTGAAGATGAGGTCGAAGGTGGAAGCGTACTGACCCGGAAACCCCAACACATTTGGGAGACTGGCTATCTTATCTCTGACAACCGGTTAAAGCGGTTAAGTGTGTAGTGTATTTTTGTAGTTTTTCAACCAACTGGTATCCATAATACAAGTCTAGTTGCTTAGTGTGGAACTAGATGGCGCTGTGTGTATGTATGTGCATGGATTTATTTTTTATTATTATATCTTTAGGGGATTGGCTATCTTATCTCTGTCAACCAGAACACAATAATGCTATTAACATTGCTGTTTTGGTGGCAGACTTTGATAATATGGTGGTAGCTAGCCAGGCGGACATTTAAAATGCCCTAACACCCACCAAACCGAGTACTAAACATGTATCCCGCTGGGGATCGAACCAAGGACCTCATGGACACATCAAATTCTTGTTTCCATTGAGCCACGGAGACGATATCCATAAATGTTTTTAGCACCGCTGGTATTCTCGCAAAAAATACTTGACAGGTTAATTAAATAATTTTAAAAACATTCATGATCACTTTGCGAGGTTACAAGTTAAATTCGTACCATTATCTTCAAGCATGGCTTCAACTGTGTCTATATATCTCTTCCTATGATGTTTAGGGTCCTCTGGGTTAAGACTGACGGCATCATACGTGCCCTTATCGTGAATGAGGCCGAATTTCCTTCCTATGTCAGTTACACTGTCTTTTGTCAGATCAAATACCTGAAAAACACGAATTCATTGTGTTGAATTGTATGTAAACAAACATTTGTTTTTCTACAGTGGTTCAGATTACAGATTAGGATGACATGGATCAGGGATTATCAGGTAAAAACCCAATCCTTGGTCTATTCGCATAGGAATAGACCAAATATCATTGGTAATGGCAAATATAATAGATAAATACCTGAAACTTAATATTCGGGAATTCTTCGGTTACTTTCTTTGCTAGGGTGATCGCCTCTTCGCAGTAATCTAAGCCTAGAATGTCCGTAAACCCCTCCCTGGCCAGTTCCACCAGAGTGTAACCGTTGCCACAACCTGAAGGAAAAATATTAATTGATTAAATAATTTTTTTAGATGGACAACAAGAAAGTGTTTAGTAACAGGTTGGTTTAGTAGGTATGTTTGTAAATTAAAAAAGGATAAATTGTTTGTTATATATTATATAAGGTTTAACAAAATTAACCCGACAAACGTTGCCGAGCGTATGTATAGGATGTACCTATTATGAGAAAAATAAAATTATTCAAAAAATTTAATTTAGAAATGTACATTTTGTGAGTTGGACCTTAATGGCCGCGCACTCTAAGTACTTTGCCACAACACACAAACACGTGCCGCAGTAACTTTGAAGACGCCGAAACGCGACCACAAACCGCTCGCTGCTGCCGCAACTTGCTGTGATTGGTTGCCCCGCCACGCCCTGTGGCGTCTTCCATATGAACGTTGTCTTTTTTTTCTCATCAATAAAATAAAGTACAATCGCAATGAAGTAAGTCTGTTAATTTGCACTTACATTTAATTTCTTTACTCGGAAACAAAATTTTTAAGGCTAGTTTTTTTAATGAATAAATTATTTTATTGTCATGTACGTGCAATTGCCAAGTTAGTCGGGTTAATTTTGTTAGACCCTATATATTTCAAGCAGTAGTGCAAGTAGGTATTTCATTAATTTCTCCTAACCCCAGTTGGGAGAAAATTTCATCCTTAACAAAACATACATCTCACCAACACCACTGCCATCAAGCAATGGATTATAATACTGTTAGCAGAGGAGAAAGATTGCTTATCAAGATGTAGGTAGCTAAAACAGGAAGGAAATGGGTTGACATGTCACACGAAAAATAAAGTTAGCACATGAAAGTTCAAAGATAGTCTGTAAACACTGTTAGCACACACACTTGTAAATAGTCTGAAACTTTTACTTAAATAGGTAAATATAGGTATAATAAATCATAAATACAATTCAAACAGTTTTTCATAAGACATTGGTTAGCAACACTTTAGAATACAAGAGAATGTCTCTTCACTAAATGCTTAGACAATAAACTCAGTGGTGAAGCTACCTAACCTTATCAAATACCATATTATAATTTCATATAAAAGCACAGTAAATATTGAACCTTAAATAAATACAAACTACAACAATTACAATAAATACAAACTACAATAATACAAACAAATAAATACAATATTTTATTTGCAGGCTTACACTGCACAAAAAGACTTGCGAGTGCCCATTTTTGATGATAATAATAGAATAGGCCTTATCACTAAAGGCGATATCTTCCACACAAGTCAAGCTACAGGAAATTTGTAGATCGAAAAACAAAAAGTGCTACAAGAATATACGGGCGTAAGGCACCCGTGAGACGGTACTCTGGCTTACAAACAAACTCACCTAAATCTACCACAGCCGTGTTCCTATCAACATTGTACTTGGATATCCACTCTACAACCCTGTACATGCTATCTTCTCCAAACCACACTTCGCCCGGGTCTCCATGCTTCTCAAAGTTGGTTATGTCGTGACTGTAAGTACGCTGCCAATAGGAGAGGGTACCTAGTTCCGACCCATCCAGCTCTGATTCGTCCATTGTGGAGATTGCTGATTGAAGTAGGTATAAGAAGTAATTTTACAATATGTAGTGTAGTGTTAGAAACAAAATAAACAAGAATAATGAAATCAGCTGGCCGCGTTCACAAATATTGTGACTCCTGATGACATTGACATTTGTTTTTGTAAAGTTTGTCCTTTTAGGCAGGCAAAAGGTACTAAGCTCATACTGGTTTCTCTTTTGTTTTATTTTATTTTCTTTTGTAAATATCGAAATGTTCCTTATAGCACGAAACAGTTTCACCAATCTATGATCTCAGTGATAGATGGCATGCTGATGGCACATAACGTTCACTTTATTCTATGAAATATAAGTGAGTCGAATTACCAATAATAAATATATTTACGTGAAATGAAGCGTGACGTTAATGTTGCGTACGATTTTTGCTAGGTTTTACAAATTTCGAAATCATCGTAATCTTATTTAATAGCCATAGTTGTTCATCTCTCTGCTCTCCGCCTTCCTCTTAACCTCCTGATACGACACAACGTTCAATTTTTCTTTTATCTGCTGCATGTAGCTTATTCTCGGTCTTACTCTTTTTCGTTTCCCCTCTATTCTTCCTTCTATTATGGTTTTGATGAAATCATCAAATATCATCATCATGAAAATTTCTATATAGGTTTTACAAATTTCCATGTAATGTACGTTCACTTGGGTCTACTTAACAACTTTCATAAATGAGAAAGTACATAATTATTCTACATAATTTTTGTAGGGTACATGAAACTGTTCCATGGAACAGCTGATTTTTTCAGGTTTGGGTTCATTACAAATTGTCTCGTTTATCCTTACAATTCCAAATATGTCATCAGAAGTACACAGAGTGGGCAGGCGACAACGGCGATCGCCATTTGCTGCATAAATGTACAGAAACTTAATTTTTTATGTCAATGAATGATTTTCCAAGGAGTATTTTTAAAATTGATGATAGATGACACTCATCGAATTCTGACATTGTCAAAAATAGTTGGAGGCATTGTCATCAACCAGTGGTAGAATTGTATGTCAACATACAATGGTATAATTTTGTTGAAATCCACGAAGCACAGGAAATCGATCAAAATTAGTTATAAGATTATATAATGCGCCTCTAAATAAAAAAAAAATAGAAGTCCCCGACCCTCACGGACCTAATTTGAACTCCGAAGGCAAGATTTTATTCGGAATTGACGTAACTTTAACTGTATTTCAAAGATTTTTTTTAATACTGGTATAGCAACACCGCGTAACCTGTCAACATTGTCAAGAGTGTCAAAATGTTAATACATTTCATTACGTACGTATGTACGTTCTACTTTGGTTGGGTGGCTTCTACACACTCGGAGTCATGTTAGAGTGTTTAGCTGTGTAATGTGTTGGTCATTTATTCAATTTAACTGTTTCTCCTTTCAATTATATCATGTGACTGACCATACGACCTAAAATAGTCGTATTTCAAGTCAAATAAACTGCACTTTGACTTCATCCCATCAACATTCTATGAATAAATTAGTCTTTTACTTACTATGGTTTTTTTCACATAGATCGATAAGTAACATACTTTTTGCGAAATATTGTTAATTAGAGTGTTTGTTATGGACTATATTAGTGATACAGTGTGAAATAACTGTTGTAGACACGTTTGTTTATCTGAAAACCTTGTTGGAATGTCTCGGCTGTGCATCTAAATTAGACTATTCAGAAACGCAGTTTTTGTGCAAGATTTATTTACGTAATTTAAATAGTGCTACTTGGGGCGCAAGAAAGTGTTTCAAAACTATTACAAAGGTGAGTTAACCGGTTCATTTTATATAATTAAGTCGAATACGGGACATTGAATTGAAGGTGAAGGTTTTTGGCTGTGATTCAGTCAGGACATCAAAGAAATACTTATTTGCATAATACAGTATTCTATGCACGCGTATGTTGTGTTTAGCATTTCTACCATAAGCTAAGAGCTTTTAATAATACTTAGAATGAAAAATGATATACTTACAGCTGTATTCTTAGCAAATTATGTCTGTCAATAACTGGTGAATCTCCTTGATGCTCAATTTCATTTTCGACATCACCTATCAGGGCCTTGTTGTGCACATATATTAATACAAAATTTGGTCACGGTGTAGCCTTTGGGGCAGGTTCTTCTAAGTGTTTTTTCCATAGTGTGGATTTCGTACCCTAGCGGGATGGGGGTGGCTTCACGAAAAAGTGACCTGGACAACAATTGCCCCCCTTGAGCCTTCCTACGCGATAGAACCATAAAAGGGGAAAAATCGAAAAAAATTTGGTCAAATTTTTTTGTGTTTTATGCTGCTTAAATTTTTACACCAGGAAAAATTCTTTTTCCTGATGTAATCTCAATAATGTGTGGTCTGATTTTAGTGGAGCTTTATAAATTTAATATTAAACTAGGTAACAGGTTCTTTGGAATCATCATCAGTCCGTAAATGTCCCACTGCAGGAATAGGCCTTCCCACGTATAATGAGGGAGCATGGGCCGTAGTCCTCCACGCTGGCCCAATGTGGGTTGGGCACTCCATATGCCTTTGAATTTTTAATTTTTCAGGCATGCAGTTTTCCTCACTATGTTTTGAACAGTCGCATATGCTCTGCCTGGGAATCGAACCCGGACCTCCCGGTCTTAACCGCTGTGCCACCGACGCTCTTCTTTATTATAACAGTTATGCATGATTAATGAAAATTGGTTCTGCCTTATTTTTCATGGCCAAATCGTAAATCTTTACCACAACCTCTGTTTGTATAATTGCTTACATTGGGCTATGGACGTAGGGCCCTTGCCCTGCTCCACTTTCAGCTTGATGAAGGCTAAATAGTACATCTATTACTAGCTCTATCAGTAGAGTAAGTACATAATTCTAATTGCAGCTCGAGTGTAATGAATGATAATAGTTAGTACTTAAGTCCTTTTAAGGCAATAATCATAAAATTTTCATAGCTGCACAATAAAAATGCTCATAAGATCTAATATGAAAATGAGTACTTGTAAAGCTTTTTTTAATTAAGGACAGATTCTCTTTAGAACAGATTAGGTTTATGACAATCCTATTTAGATGAATTTGTACAGGCAAGGGAAAAACGTTTTTAACGAACATCCCATGAATATGAATCTGTGAATAGGAGGTTTCCTTATACGATAATTGCTGCTAATGCATTTTCTGCTGCCCTGGTACTTTATGCCCCTTTACTTGAAATTACCTAGGCGTATTCATTGGACGTTGGTGGGTAGGTGCCGATTATTCTATCATCGATTTAATAGTTAACACTGGAAAAATACTGCCTTCTACCTATTATACTAAACTAATTTGTCATATTAGTAGTTATTTAGAACTATAATGCGGTTATGTTAAAAGCAGGAAAATACAATGCTTTTTTGTTGGGACATATGGGGATATCCTTAAACAGTTTGATACACAGGAAAACTGTGTTAGCTCACTTCAATGTCACTTATTGTATAATACCTTAGACCTCATTTCTACAATGTCATTTATTACATAGATTTTTTTTTTTCTAATTTTGATTTAGGGATTTTTATACAAAGGGTATACGCCAGTCCCGTGGTACCTCTTACTGACTTAATCTATTTAAATCTAATTCTAGCAAAACACTGATGACTTCACAAAGGCAAATAGACTCCTTCTTCTTCTTTTCCTGTCGAGGCAAGTTTCAAAATTTTATTGGACCAAAACTAGATTAACCAATAGACTCCTGGGAGCATTAGATTTTGGATGAGCTAGGATCTCATGGAATATTCCCCCATTATATATTCTACAAATATCCAATGCACCATGATTTATTAAGAACACGGAGATCCACCACTACCTAGAAATTAACAGAGTGAGCGAGGAGATCAAAGCTTACTCCAAATCATACAAAACACGGCTGACAGACCATCCCAACAAGCTAGCAGTCCAGTTGACTATACCTGATAGCCTAAGACGCCTGAAAAGACGAATAATCCTGGACAACCTATGAATGGAAATACGAGTAGCTATATCCATTGGGGTATGCACTCTCCCGACAAAGCCCTAAGAACAAATCTGCTCATAGTCGCCGACTGATCGCAGGATAAGGCCAACAAACAAAAAAATATATTCTATTTAGCCACTGTTCCATCATCAGTGTCTTTCGTTGGTGCTCGTTCCGGACACATTCCACCAGTATATGGTGCACATCCTGTACAATACCACACACCTCAAAGTTAGGAGAGCTGGTCTTTTTCATGAGATAGCCAAACTTGTTTAGTGGCATGTGTCCAGACCTATGAGCTAAAACAATATAAAATATCTGACTCCACTTTACAATACCATCAATTACATTACAAATACTTAGTAGTATGTAGACCTGATTCTTTGCGTTGTGAAAAAATAAGCTTTCAATCAGTGCCAATGAGTCGATATTACACAATTCCCATCAGCTTCCCTTTACGAATTGGTCAATAATTTTTTTTTTTCTCACATTTACACCAATCATCTAGTCCCATACTAAGCAAAGCAAAGCTTGTACTATGGATACTAAATAACAGATAAACATACATAAATATTTATATAAACATCCAGACTCGGGAACAAATGTTCGTATTCATCATACAAACATTTACCCCTCGCGGGATTCGAACCCGCAACCGTTGGTTTCGCTGACAGGGTGACTATCCACTACACCAACCGGTCGTCAATAATGGTGTCGATTCGGATGTACACCAACTAAACTAAAACGAGTTTTGGAGTGGTGCCGTCGCATCGTACTGTTCCAGAGAGAAAGCGACAGTACTACTTTAAAACTGGCTTCAGTTTAGTTTAGTTGGTGTACGTCCGAATCGACACCATTTTAGATCAACTAAATATTACATTAAAAATAAAAGTTGTTTTATTCTTCCAATTGATGTGGTGATGTGGTGATATTTGATTTTAGCTTAAAGAGTACCAATATTAATTAACAAGAAGAAGCCAGTATTTAACGGATTCCTTCCCCAATACAACTAAATTCCATACTAAGCATCAGTCTTTTCCTGTCCTATAATAAATCGAACACTGCAGTTATTGTAGTTAGAGAATAGGCAGCATACACAAGTAAGTGAGACAGGTGATTAGAGTAGTTGCGTGAGTGTTTTTTTTATGCACGAAGGGTTCGTACTTGACCTCAATCACACCTGATGTTAAGTGAAGATTAGGTCGAAGGTGGAAGCGTACTGACCCGGAAGCCCAACACATTTGGGGGACTGGCTATCTTATCTCTGACAACCGGAACACAACAATGCCATAACATTGCTGCTTGGCGGCAGATTTAGATAAGATGGTGGTAGCTAGCTACGCGGACATTTAAAATGGCCTACCACCAACCAAACCGAGTACTTAAACATGTACCCCACTGGGGATCGAACCCGCGACCTCCGAATCGTAAACCCAATGTTGTTTACATTGAGCCACGGAGGCGGGAAATTGAATTCAATTGTGTCGGATTAGTAGCCATTTGACAGTCAGTGTTTTTAAGTTCTGTTAATGTGACAGATAGATGGAAAGCAATGGAGATATCTACAGGTATCCACAGAAGGAATGTCGCAGTTAGAAAATGCAGTGGAGACCGGAGTCCACATAATAGCCCAAGGATAATACTGTAAAACCCCGCCGCGACCTTCTTCGGCAGTAGACAGAGGATCTGGGAACGCGGCTCCAGCCCCCCCGCCCCCCGTCACAAAGGGAGGCTCATTCCCGGAGGGCATCTAGCGCACCCTCCGTAGTCTGTCGTGTCCCATACCGCGATCAGTATGAAGCACGGTAGCGCCCGATGCGACGATACCCCCCTATCTTCCTCCTGGTCGTGAGGTGATCTACCGGGTGACAGCTGCTACGTGTTTTTACTATTCAAAATTAGATGGCATTACTGGCGACGTCAAAGTTTTTGTATGAAAATGTTCCCGATGTTCGCTCTGGTTAAATTAATTAGAACTCTTTGCGAGCGGACAAAACATTTTCGCTATAAGCGTTTCTTGACGGAATCCCAAGAATATCTTTACCATCGTAATTCGCTTGGGGAGGTTAAACAATCTTAAGATACCATTGCGTAAGCGCCGTGCATGCTCTTACTCACCATCATCATTAGCATCTTTCTTGTCTATTTAAATGTCTATTTAATGTGGTCCGCGTCATTATTTTAATTTGTTTATTTCAGAGACAATAAGTTGCTTACGCAAATCATGTAGGTACCTACTCTTAAAATATTTTTTTAAATTTTGAAAACCCCCGAGAAAGCAAGCGATTAATACAATATGGCTGAACCGATTTTCATTAAACTTGTATGAGAACCACCGCTAGAAAATGTTTTCAAATAAATTAACCGGTTTCGGTTCGGTATACCCATTTAAGAGCTATTGTGCTACAGACAGACACATACTGGACATAGACACGACATTGGAACCTTCAAGAAACGAGCCTACACCTTCCTCAAAGGCCGGCAACGCATCTGTGATCCTTTTGGTGTCCATGGGCAGCGGTGATTGCTTTCCATCAGGTGACCCGCATGCTAGTTTGTCGCCCTCTCATATAAAAAAAAAATTGGGACCAGAGCAAGAAATGATGAAATGTTATTGGAATACTTCGAGTAACCGAAAGGGTATAATTATCAAGCCAAAATGGTCGGATACAATATCTTATTTAGAGTCTCTGTGCATGAATGTTGATCAAAAAAAGAACACAAAAATAAATGTGAAATTAAATGTACTAAGAGAGTGAAAAAGATTCACTTAAACACAGGTCGTGACCCGTTTGTGACCGCCTTTAACTGATCGGATCCTAATGTTGTGCAGGTATCGATGTAAAATAATTGTGTAGCGAATAAAATGGGCTTTAGGCAGTTTAAAACTATTAACAGGCTTCGTACATTTCAGCTTGATATGCCATTTTCGTTACACGCTGAGTAGTATCGGAATATTTAAATTATCGCAGTTCCTATTCGTCATGTCATACAATACAATACAATACAATACAAATACACTTTATTGCGCAAAAGGAGAATATACATTTTACAAAGCACAATACTGAAAAGAATACAATTAGGCGACCTTATCACTAAGAGCATACATTGACAAGCGAATAAATTAGTGATAAAATATGGGCAATGACGGTTCACGTGCAATGGATGACGAATTGTAATTGACATGGGTAATAGCTGAAAATCAGTGTTTTGCTCTCTGAGCAATTATACACACTGAGCTATGACCCATTTGTACGGCTGTAGCACACACATACTCTAGTGTATCCTGATGTTACTTTTATGAATTGTTATAAAATATGTTTATCCAATTGCTTTGGAACTTATGGTATGTGTGTAACTGGAGATACAAATAAACGATTTATCTATCTATCTATCTACCTATCTATCACATTTGAGACTGTTGCAGCCAAAACTAATATTCATCAAAACATCCTGAACAGAGTTTTCTAAAGTCCGTACTACTCTTTCTATAAATCACTATCTCTTTATCAAGTTCTACATGCATAAACGTTACTTCTATTCATACAGAAAACCAATCTATTCTGCATAGTATTAAGCTTGGTGTTCCACAGGGCTGTATTTTAGGCCCGATCCTGTACCTGTTGTTATAGATTTTGATGATCTCTTTGTGGGTGGGACTTTTAATATAAAAAGACTCTAAGTTTTGTCAGAATCTAAATTTTTACAGAAGAGTGAGTCCGCAGAACTTAGTATTTGATATTAATTTCAGACTGATGCCTCCAGCCATTTCTGACAAAAAGAAACTGTCAATGGTTAGAGTACTACTCGCACTTGGCCGTCATTTTTATCTTTTCTTTTTAAGCGCCGATGGAAAATGAAGAGTGTTAAATGTTTGATGGCGTCGTGTGTGTTCAGTCTTTGCCCGGATGTATCTCAATGTTGCGTCGTCTGATTTTAATGCGGTTTATATTAAAGATAAAAGTAGCGAGAAGGTTCTTTGCCATGTTTCATAAAAATCGGTTAAGATCTATCGTAGATATTTAATTTTTAACACAGTTGCTTTGTTTTCTAAAGTTTTCAATTTTTAGTATTCATTTTTGGTACAGTCGGGTCCATAAATTATCATACAGAGCTAAGTTACATAATAGTAGCATGATGACTATTTAATCCGTAGTTCTCTAAAATGATAAGAGGATCATTTTAGAACACTGGTGTTATTGCAGCTTGAATTTTTTTTATGCCCAATGGGTTAGCACTTGACCTCAATCTCACCTGATGTTAAGCGAATATGAGGTCGAAGGTGGAAGCTAACTGACCCGGAAACCCCATCTTATTAATTCCTTAATACTATCTTATCTCTGACAACCGGAACACAATGGGAACCCTCCGAATCGTAAACTCTGTGGTTTACATCGAGCCACGGAGGTGGTTAATGAATAGGCAACATGTTTTAATTAATCATGTAAAATAGTAATGTATGAATAACTACTAATACGTTTGATAAAGCGGCTTGCAAAAATTATTATCTCAACAAACACTTTTGCGTGCGAGTGTTATAGAAATATCATAAAAAATTCACGCACTCCCCGCTCACTATGGCACCGCGGAAGGCTGTGTAGGGCTCCACCTTGGATTTCCCTTGGGTCAGTCTATATTTGGATATTCACGTGGTGACGTCAGACGGTAAACTGTAGTGAATGTACCGGTGAGTTGCACTTCCGACCAAAATAATCGGTCACCGAAAACGTATTATATGTTTCTACAGCTATTTATTTTTCTTTTTTTTTATGATTAACTGGTTGACCACAATCTCACCTGGATGAATGGATGGATCACGCGATCCCAGTAAATGCCTAATCACTCTGTTTTTGAAGATCCTAAGGCTGTCGGATTCAGGAAAGACTGACACTGGAAGGGAGTTCCATGCCTTGGTGCCAGAGCCAGCTGGTGAAGCTAAAGACCGAGGGTGACGGAAAGTCTCGTCATTGCCAGAAGTGACGGAAGAGGTCGAGAAGTTCTATGGACAGATATACACGACATCACGCCCACCTGTTAGCAATCTGGCCACAGACCCAAGTACCAGGTCGACTCGGCACTATACGGAAGATATCCCAGACGTCAGCTTGTATGATATTAGAATGGCTCTCAAACAGCTTAAAAACAACAAGGCGCCGGGTAAGGACGGAATCACGGCTGAGTACTGAAAGCAGGCGGCAGACCAATGCTCAGAGCTCTTCAGAGGCTGTTTCATTCCGTCACTCGAAGGAAAAACGCCAAAGGCATGGCATGGCATAGGAGCGTGGTGGTACTTTTCCTCAAAAAGGGCGACAAGACCCTGTTGAAGAACTACAGATCCATTTCTCTTCTGAGTCATGTCGACAAGTTGTTCTCGAGAGTCATTACGAATCGTCTCAGACGCAGGTTCGACGACTTCCAGCCTCCTGAACAAGCCAAGTTCCGAAAAGGCTTTAGCACCGTAGACCACATACATTCAAAAAGCCTTCGATTCGATCGAGACCTGGGCTATGCTGCAGTACCTCCAGCGGTGCCAAATTGATTACCGGTATATCGAGGTATTGAAGTGTTTGTATGAAAGCGCCACCATGTCAGTCCGTCTCCAGGATCGGAACTCAAAGCCCATCCAGCTCCAGCGAGGTGTAAGACGGGGGATGCTATATCCCCGAAACTATTCACCGCTGCATTGGAAGATGCCTTCAAGTTTCTGGACTGGAAAGGACTCTGTATCAACATCAACAGCGAATATATCACAAACCTTTGATTTACCGACGATATCGTAATCATGGCTGAGACCTCGGCAAAATGCTCGATGACCTCAATAGAGTGTCCCAAGGAGTGGGTTTTAAAATGAATATGGACAAGACAAAGACTATAATGAATGCTCATATTGTACCCACACCTTTGAAGATAGGGGACACTACTTCGAAGTTGTCGACGAGTACGTATACCTGGGACAAACGGTCCAGTTAGGTAATTCCAACTTCGAGAAGGAGGTTAATCGTCGAATCCAGCTCGGCTGGGCAGCGTTCGGAAAGCTACGTAACATCTTCTCGTCCCAAATACCGCAATGTCTCAATACGAAAGTCTTTGATCCGTGTGTGTTGCCAGTGATGACATGCGGAACTGAAACGTGGTCGCTCACTATAGGCCTCATAGGAAGGTTCAAGGTCACCCAAAGAGCAAATGGAGAGAGCTATGCTCGGAGTCTCCCTGCGGAATCGAATCAGAAATGAGGAGATCCGCAGGAGAACCAAAGTGACCGATATAGCCCGAAGAATTGCCAAACTTAAGTGGCAGTGGGCGGGGCACTCTAGAAGACAGCACAACTGATAGAAAAAAGAAATATTCGCTATATTTTCCCCGCAAGTGTAGATAATGAAAACGACTGAATGTCATGCATGGTCATAAAAACCGATGAACATCCACATAACCTTAACAGGTCACGGATGTACCGAGCCATCTTTACCTGAAATGGAATAATTTATTTGCTTGATTTTGGGTATAACATAGGATGATTAACAGAAGTCCCATTCAAAGTCTACTTAAAATCTAGCGTGCAAATATTTATTAAATTAGGTTAGCGTTAGGTAGGTTAAAATAACTACTTAAAATAATTTATGTTGACACAATTGTAACCGCCTCTGTTGCTCAATGTAAACAACATTCCCATCCCCAGCGGGGTACATGTTTAAGTACTCTGTTTGGTTGGTGGTAGGGCATTTTAAATGTCCGCCTGGCTAGCTACCACCATCTTAGCTAAATCTGCCGCCAAGCAGTGATGTTAATAGCATTGTTGTGTTCCGGTTGTCAGAAATAATATAGCCAGTCCCCCAAATGTGTTGGGGTTTCCGGGTCAGTACGCTTCCACCTTCGACCTCATCTTCACTTAACATTAGGCGTGATTGAGGTCAAGTACGAACCCGTCGTGCATAAAAAAAGAAAAAAAAAGCAATATAAAAGTAATTAATTGTCAATGCTGTGTCGAAGTCAGAAAAGGGATATTGTCCGTTATAGGTATTTAAACAAGTGGTAGGTTTCCCTCAATTGAATAGCATTTGTTGATTCATGCAATTTGATTTTAAATTGTCGTCCAGTTAATAATTTTAATTAATTAGGGACCCTCCCTATACCTTGTGATAACTAAACTTCAATCTGCAAACATTTATTTCAACGTAAGATATATGATATCGTTTATTGAATATAATTTTAAATCTATCGGAAATAATAATAGGGCCTAAGCATTTCTTTATCAGTAAGTTTGTAAAGGAAAAGGCTATTCGCCCACCGTATTCACTTGCATGCATACTACGCTTAGAGCACTCGTGGCGCGCCGTCGCATTCGCTAGTCGTTTTGATTAGCAAAGTTAGCAATGTCTGGCACTAGTGGCATTTTAATAGGAGTGCTGCCGTGCTTCGGAGGGCACGTTAAATAGTCGATCCCGGTTGTTTTCAAGTTGTTAAGCCAAGTTGGTGACCACTAGTCTGAACCCAATCCACCCCACCGCACTGGGCCCGCGTGGTTGATTATGGTCCATACCCTCTCCCAGTGAGAGGAGGGTGTGGCCCAACAGTGGGGATATTAAGGCTGTTGGTGATGATGTTGGTGGTGCTGCCTACAATGGCTATGTGGATTCTGCTCTTCGTCATGGTATTGTGATCTGGGGAAACTCTACGCATATTGAACATTTATTTTTAATTCAAAAACCATGTATAAGGGCTATTTTTAGACTTGACCAAACAGATTCATGTCGCCCGTATTTCAGAAAATATAATATTCTACCAGTTCCTCGTTGGTATACAGGGCGTCCCAAAGTTATGGGACATGAAGGGGAAGTACCTTAAATATCGTAGATAGTGAATTTTGCTCAAAGAAGACTTTATGTTATTTTTAAAAGTTAGTAATTCTGCATTCATAGATTTTCTAAAAATTACTTGCTTCGGCTGGGAATCGAACCGACTTAAATGTGAAAAAAAAAACACCCTACTTTTATGATGCCAATCGAAAGAATAGCTAAAAAATAATAACTCTGCCTAAGTAACATAGTATTTTAAAAGAAAGGAACAACGTGAAATTAATCATTTTAATCAAATAAAAAACAATAACACTTGTGTAAGTGAATTGAGACTAAACAGATCAATATCCGAAAAACAAACGCTCGCACATACTGTTCCATTTTCAAATTTAAGAACAACATTTAAAAATATCACTTCTTTTTAAAATATCTTAAAAAGTATGCATTCAAACAAACGCTGTCATAAACTGTTCCATTTTCAAATTATAAATTATTTATTTTTGTTTTTAATTTGCCTTCTGTCTAGCTTACAGAGGACGTATTGAAATACAAGTTTTATCATTTCATCTACACGTGCACTTATAATAAGGAAAACTATGTTAGTACCTATTTTATGAAGTGGGTACTTATTTACGAATAATCAATGCTATCTTTGGAATGATAATATCGCTACTTTTCGAACGTCGTCGGCAATAAATAACTTTCTTGAAATTTGACTCAATCATTTTATGTTGTTCCTTTCTTTTAAAATACTATGTTACTTAGGCAGAGTTATTATTTTTTAGCTATTCTTTCGATTGGCATCATAAAAGTAGGGTGTTTTTTTTTTCACATTTAAGTCGGTTCGATTCCCAGCCGAAGCAAGTAATTTTTAGAAAATCTATGAATGCAGAATTACTAACTTTTAAAAATAACATAAAGTCTTCTTTGAGCAAAATTCACTATCTACGATATTTAAGGTACTTCCCCTTCATGTCCCATAACTTTGGGACGCCCTGTATACTTGAGGTATGTTTATTTATCCACAAATATAAATATTTTTTTAAGCAAAAACCTCCTGTACGATTGACATTGGTATCAAAATATTGTTTCGTTATGTGTATTGACATATTTATTAATTTACCGGACTCTTTCAAGAACATGAAAATTAATGTATTTAAAAGGTTGACAAAAAATGGCTGATTGATAAATGTTTTTATAGAGTTAGGGAAAAAATAGAGCGTAAAATAAATTAAATTATATTTATGGACATCAAGGAATTAAATTATATTGAAATTACATTGACATGATTTTTGACATTGCTTTAACCTTTCTATGACCTGATTAAATTATTTAACGTTATATGTAGTATGTATTGTAAAGCATGATATTTAGATAGTAAATTGAATATGTTAATTTTTTGTAAAAAAAAATGTCAATGTGTGTACACTTGAAAAGGTAAGGTTTGGCGTAACTAAAATATTAAGCAAAGACAGCTGCAAATGTATAACCCAAATTCCACACACAATAAAGTTTTCATTTTCATTTTCATGATATCTAAACGCTATAGTTGAGTGCCCCGGTATACATGGTCTGTGGCCCTCATAGACATTCTAATATATTGTAATAGTTGATTTTGTAAACCATAACCTTTATAGATGTTGTGTAAAGGAGATGGGGGGATAGCTGTTTCATTCGAACATTCACTTCTAATGACATTTGTGCATTATACCTATATTACTGCGTATGAACCGGGTCGTTAAAATAATCAAAATGGCGCCTCTTCATTGGTGTAAAAACGGGAGTTTGGAACCAATGGGAACTCAGTCATACACCGCCTTCGTTCGCGAACTGTCGTATCAAATGTTGATATACGGTGTAATAAATTGCATCACCACAAAAAATTGACCAAAAACATGTATATTATAAACATAATATATTATTCGTAAAACTCATTAATAATCAATATTGTAATTTTTTCTTGCACTTTTATAAGTGACGAGCACAGACTAAAAGAAATGTTGCTTGTTTTTTTTTTAATGCACAACAGGTTACCACTTGACTTCAAACCTGATGTTAAGTGAAGATGAGACCGAACGGAGGCCGGTGAACGGATTTGGATGAAATTCGGTACACAGTCCTGGCTGATTAACCCAGAGATGATCGCACAGCTCAAATGCGTGAACCGATCTTGATGAAATTCAGGTGTATTGTTCAGTTTACGGAGAGGCGCATTATTTTGATTTTCCATTCCACTTAAAGGGGGGAGAAATAGTCAATGTCTGCGGAACCAATGACTTAAAAAAAAAATAGGTATGTGGACTCCCGTGGAAATAAAAAGAACATGTGTTTCAGAATTTTTCAGTAATTCTTTCTAAAAACAACGAAATCCTTGAAATATGGGTAAACCAGTTTTTAGTACAGATCCACGCGGACCAAGTCGCGGGGAAACCTAATAGATACGTATATAATATATTTGAAATTCAGATGAGTTCTCTTCTAAATGTGAAACAGTCGACAAATAGCTATCTTTTATCTTATCAATTTGTATGCCTATATGTATCTGTAATACATTACTAGATCTGCAATGTACACATAACATAACTTTGTATATGCTCGCGACCTTGAGTTTAGGCCTCTACTAGCGTGAAGAGCGGCACGACTCGCGAGTTTTAAAGCCAGTGCCTGACATAATCCATAAAATAATATGTAGTTTAAAAAACTAAAAAAACACGCTACATTTCCACCATCCTTCTCCTTGTCCCATCATCAGAATTCAAACCAAACCACATCTTGACGTTCTTGTTTGTACCAGTTATGGCTTTATTTATGAGATATTATATTATTTACTTGACTGGCAACATCGTCAACTATGATTTCATAGGGTAACCCCCGTAAACTGTTTATTTCACTTAGATATACATAGCGCATAAACTCAGGATTCCGAAATCTTAAATATGAAAGACTGTGCGCCTGAGGGGTCACATCACACGTCGCTATAGGTAGGTACAGTCTCTCTGCGGGTGCACGAGATAAAAGTCTACAATTCACAGCCAGGGGGTTTCGGAGGTTGAACACCTTACCCCTCTCCCACCCCCGAAAGGTTCAAAATATTACATAATATGCATTGAAATATTAACACGCTTATTCAACATATCCGCAGACTTTTTCAAGTCTAAGGAGACTGAAAAACTACTTGCGCAACACAACGAATGCAAACAGACCGAACAGTTTGGCTCTCATGAATATTCACTATGGGGTAGAATAAAACGTAACCCTGTATACGAATTTTCTTTTTAGTTCAATTGGAATTGGATAACAAACAATACAGGTAGAATATCCGACTGCGTTGCGTTTTACTATTACAAGCGTGAGTTGCAATTAACCATCCCACTTAGCGTACGCGCGGTCGCCGAAAATCACGTTTCCTTTGTGTTGTTTATTGAAAAAGTATGTAGTGAGACAGTTGCATAAACCTACAAGCCGTAAAATAAAAACTTCTCTGGCTTTGTATATTTTTATTATCGACTGACGTAAAAAATATCGGGGTTTGAACTATAAATTAATCAAGAACGTTTACGATACGGCAACATGTATTTTTCCCTGCTCAAAACAAAGAAAATTTTATTATTTACCATTTAATCAAAAAAAGATTTTCTTGGAATATCGCTCTGGCTATGTTCCAATTCTTTATACTTCTGTGTGTAGTACACAAAGTTTTCCGCTCACCGCACCCCAGCTCATCGCACTTCCCGCTATCCCAGGTTCTAATGTGGGCAGCTACGTAATACAATGAATGCCTTTCAGTCGCTGTAAAATTGTGTTGACAGACATGGATGACACATGGCGACTGGACAAAGTAATGTCAAAATACAGTTTGTTAGATTCAATTAGCATGCTATGAACGTGAACATAAAGATAATCTTTACAAGAACCATGTCCACAATGTTAATATGGAAACAACGTTTTGAACCAGATTAATTGTAATATTTCAGGAGCGAATCGTTTCTCTTGGCACGTTCTGAAATTTACCCTAAGTCTAACCTTTTCTGAGTAAAGCCGGATCTTGTGCGACGTGTTTTTATGTTTTTCTAACACCTAACATGTTATTCTAACCAAATATGGGCGTGGCCTGTTTTGTTAGCAAAAACAAGCCAACAAGTTATCCGAGGCGGACGTAAAACATCCCCGCGTTCGCCTGCGGGAGCGTATTTTTCATTTCATCTTTGCTTGCGAACAGTGAAGACGGCTTGTTTGTTTCGTTTTCCATATTAAGTATACATTTCTTTGTTTCTGTTTAAAAGTCGCAGGACACTGCAGTGTTTTGCTAACATGTTCATCAATCATGTTTTGTTCGCTTGTTTTGTTATTTTTGGGGCGCAAGACCCGGCTTACGAATGGGCACACAAAAAGCATGACATGCCATTACTGTTCTGTCACTTAGGTCACTATTATAAATATAATCGTTTATTTTCTCCACATTATAGTAAGCGTAGTAGTATTAGATATAGTTAGAGACTTATACAACGTGTTTTCAGCCTAAAGACATAGACGATTACGACACTTTTATTAGGGTATTTTTGACCAATAAGCAAAGTATTAAAACAATCGGTCCAGTATTTACCGACAAAAAATGGTTTTAAAATTTAACCCTTTGGAGCACGCTTTATTTGCATTGTGTTGATTAGAACGCATTTAAGGGACTAATGCAATCTCTTTTGATGAGTTGAAGTACTGTAATAGACTAACTCTTTAGATGCAAACATAAAAACATATGCAGACATATTTTAATTAAACTGTAATAAATTGTTAAGACGTTATTTCTCTAAATTGTGAATTAATTAACTAGAAAATTAACTTAATCAAGAAGGACATGCTAATTGTGTAAATTGATTTGTATTTTTATTGTTTAGTGAAGGACAGGCTATAATTGCATGCTATTGTATATGGCTGATTTAGGTGATACAATTTATACTATTTTACTTACCCTAATCATTGCCAATAAATGTATTCTATTCTATGCTAGACGTGCATGATAACTCTGTGGTAACTGCATGATTTTCTTTAAAATAAATGACACTGATATTTTATTAATGAAAAGCATTTTGATAAGATGGCTCATTATTCGTGGTGTATAACCGCACAAGAACCCTTATGTCACGTTGAAATGTAATTACATTAAAACATTACAAACATTCAGTCTTAGTGTATACGCACTAGTTATTAAATCATTCAACACGTAGTCATTATATTGGGTCGTAATGTTGACCAATGGTGACTAGGCCACTGTAAGACTAGACAATCTGTGACCACCGCTTAATTCTAGGTGCGCGTCAATATTTACAAGCGGATGTATAACTTCCTGGAAGGTGCCGTAAGATGCTTAAGCGTAGATCTGCGTACCGTAGAGATGCCGCTATACAATTTTTTTTTTTCGTTCTATTCACTCCTCTCGGAGAAGGCAAAGGGATCTAACCCCGTATGTGCTTAGATCTTGATAGATTTTGGCTGTATAGCCATGTCTTATTTCTCTTATTTCTTCAGTTTATAAGGCAGTCTCAGTCAAAACAAGTAATTCGTCGTATACTTGGCGTATACAGAGTCTAGTCACGGTCAAGTCATTCTTCAGTAAAGTGGCAGAATGCTTTACAAAAGATTTTGGCGGCTTCTTGTGGGAACGCGAAAGCTCCGTTACGCACTTTAATTTGCACTTCCCTTCACTTGTACACCATCACTAACTTATGCTGCACAATATTCTGCCATTAATAAGCTTCAAAAGACAGAATTCACAAATTATAAGAATTATAAACAAAAAATGCTACTTCACTCGCCGAGAACCCGCCAAAAAGCCGCCGCTATACAAGTTACATAAAGCTTTCCCTGTTTAGCTGTCCTCAAGCGGAAATCTCTGCTTGAGTAACATTTTGTAAAACGGGCCTTAATTTATATTAGCATCGATATCATTTATTGTAGAACTGTGGTACAGAGGTGGATATTACAATATTGTTGCCTTGGTAGTACATCTGTCCTTATCTCTAACAGGCCTACAATATTAAGCGGGGCCTGTAAAGGTATATCTGTGTCTAGGACTTGTAATATTCGCCCAATTTTACTATTATAGTTCAATCGCTACTATTCGAATTATTCGAATATGACGAAGTTTTCGAATATTTTCTATTCAAAAAAACAAAATAAGTAAATATAGCACATAATTCGTAAATTTTATAAAGTTCACAGACATCAAAGTAACATTGATAGGTTTTTATAAAATGATTATTAGCTTTAATAAATAATCAGACTATGTTTGACCAGGAAAATACATAATATTTTAGTAACAAATAATATAATATAATTATGTATGTATGACGACCTGTTTGGTGTAATGGTTAGCAACTCTGACCACTATACCAAAAGGTTGCGGGTTCGAATCCCGCTAGGGGCATATGTTTGTGTGATGAATACGGACATTGTGTACCCGAGTTATGGATGTTTTCATTTATAATAAGTAGATATTTATTTACAAAAAAAAAATGTATTTATGTATTATAATCAACCATCTGGTATCCACAACACACGCATATAGTTGCTTACTGTGGAACTAGATGGCGCTGTGTGTATGTCTTATTTATTTATTTATAATGTATGAGAATTTAATTTGGCGTTACTTTGTTCAATTCACGGTTATATTTATTTTATTATTAAAGTTTAGTTAATATTCGAATAGTTCGAAAAATTCGCATACTACTCTTAAGTCATATTCGAAAAGGTAAATGGGGCGAATATTCGAATAAAACGAATATTCGAATAAAACGAATATTCGAATACGAAGCCCTATCTGTGTCAGAATGTACATATGTACGTAGTATTATTTATTATTCTTCTATGAGCATCGATGCGCATGCCGCGGCATCTGGACAAGGTCTAAATTACATGCGCAACTTTTCCCAGTCGTGTTATATTGTATACATTTCATAAAATTAAATTAAACTACAAGGCCATACTTTATCAACTGTTATGTGGTCGACACGCGCAAATAATTAATAGCCAGTTTATTTAAAAACCATATGTGTTTGTTACCATTATGTTATGATATTTTATCGGAGTATACATTATCTAACCAAAATTATAAATGCGAAAGTATGGATTGCTTGTTTGTTGCTTAATCGGATTTGGATAAAATTTGGTATGTAGATATACCCTGGATACATAGGATATTTTTTATCCCGATAAAGTGAGTAGTTCCCGCGGGATAAACAAATTTTCGCGATAAAGTTATTCCACGCAGGCCAAGCCGCGGGCCGAAAGCTAGTATTTTATAAACTGTTCATCATTAATAATAAAAAAAAAACATCCATGTTAAATGTTCTTTGTATTTTATTTTTCTATGCAATAAAGAATTTAATACTAATAATAATAACTGTGTTACAATGCCATTGTTGGTTTTCCCCCACTGATACAGTACATTATTTATTGAATAAAAGATTCAACAGTCAATTATTTCATAAGGTAACATTATAAATTGAAAACATTATATTTCTGGGTTCCCTGATTAAGGAACCCTTCTATAAAGGATCCTTGTCGACTCCGGAACCCTGAAATATAACGTTTTCAATACAGCTTACTAGTACTAAGAGTCTCTGAGCTAAGCCTCGGACATACAGACAGACGGACATGGCAGAAATAGTTTTGCCAGCTCAGAGCTTGGCTCAGAGACTCTTAGGTCCGTATTAATAAACCATTCTCAAGATTGAGAACAGTCTTGTTGGCGATCTCAAGTAAACTTGTTGATTAATAAACCTAACTAGAGACCTGAAAAGCACGTGCATACTCAAGCAGTACTCATTTGAGAGGCGCGTATTAATAAACTAGACTCAAGACTACCATTCATTCGCCGCTGAGGCGAATACTTGAAAAGTGATCTCAGCTGAGTAGACCTCAAGATTGGTTTATAAATTAGCACGGAGCTTGAGATAGCGTCAACTGCTTAAGACGCATCCCGATTGATACAGCCTCAAGACTTCTATTGAGATTGATTTATTAATACGGGCCTTAGTACTAATAAGCTGTAATTTGGCAGGGGTATATACCTACATATTAATAACGCCGATTAATTGGTAAAATAAAATCTTGAAAATATTTTATCGGGAACCTTCCCTACACGATAATAATAATTATAAATGTCTTTGCACAAACACACAGCGCCATCTAGGTCCACAGTAGGCTTGTGCTATGGATACCAGATGGTTGATAAACTACACTAATACATTTTTTTTTGGAAATAAATACAAATAAATAATAAATAACTCGGGAACACATGTCTGTATTCATCATACAAACATATGCCCTTAGCGGGATTCGAACCCGCGACGCAGCGTAGGACGTCCACTCATAAAGCGACGGATAACCTCATGAAGGTCGCTGGATGCAGGCTGCTTCCAACCGATCGCTTTGGTAATTTATGATGGAGGCGTACATTCAACAGTTTGTGACTTATATGATGTAGATAGATTATAAATCCGCAGCCATTGTCTTACAGAGACTTTACCCGTATAATTTGGTATGATAAATTATACTAAACGATGCGCGTTGCGCAATATAGCAATAATTATTCGGCCCATGCCTCTGCGCACGATAATGGTTCATTGTTGTGATAGGCCATCTGTATGAACACATCCGGTGCGTCGATAACAGCCTGTAAAATGCATTATGTTGTATATGAGAAATGCATTTTATTTGATGATAAGCAATGGACATGAACCGCTCGGCGATAGTCAGTCTAGTTATATTATATGTCGGAGAAGGGGCGGGCGTTGATAGCGCCCGGGACGGTGCCAGCCTCTCGTGGTAAAGGGTGATTCGGGCAATTGCGATATTATGGAAGCTACTAAATGCGAATAGGATATCAGAATTACTCTAGGGATTCAATAGAATGAAGTAATGGTCTGACGTTGATGGAACACGGGCCCGATCACCACAAATCTTTCTGGAGGCAATTACAGACCATTTACCCACACACAAATCATAAGATTCAATAATGATCATGGAACCTGAAATGCTTACCAGTGAAGGGTAAACATTTGCATGCCCCTCATGCCATCTATCTTGGCCCTCGCTTGCAATCTGTGACATTCATCCGGAGTAATCTATAATACCTCCTGCTGTAACGACTGACCGGATTCTTCAAAGCGTCGGTGATAATAAGTAACAGTCACTGGTGATCCATCTGCTATGACGGCTGGTAGCAATATGAATATTCATTTTCGATGTGCAGACCAAACATTACTGTAAACGTCACCGCGCCATTTTCGGCGATACCAGCGCCGCCAGGTTCACTTCTTGTAGCAAACCGCGTATTATGATAATCATACGACTGTCCAAATTATAAATTCAGTTGCTTAAATGACTTTCACTGCTGAACATTCCCAAAATTATGTATATCTTTTTTTACCTGGTTCTATGCACGAATAAACATTTCATTTCATTCGGAAAAACTACTGAGCAGAGTGTGTATTGGGTGAATGTGTGGGAATATGTGTAAATGAATATATCAAGTGATGGAATGTTAGAAATCTTCGGACTCAGAATATGGCAGATTTTGAAGGAAATGCAATAACAAGTTATCTGCTGGAAATCCTTGGACAGTTATAACATTTTATGTTCCTCGTTTACGACCAATAAAGTGAAACACTTTTCTCACGAACTAATTAAATTCCTATCACGTTTTTGCATGTTTTTATGAGCCGTACATTATTGATTGTTAAGCAAGATATTCATGAAACCAATTCATGAAATAACGTTAATTTTAAGCTGCTGCTGTTTATGACTGATTGTTGGTTATCTTGTGTGTTAGTTTGTCTACTTCACAATGCTAATACAACATGCATATTCGTATAGGTATCGATCCACCTAATTTTGTCAAAACCGGTCTTCAATGTGTAATATAAAATTGTGGTCAGCTGAAAATGGCGGACATTTCGTGCTACAAGCTTGATTCTTTCAGGTTTTTTTTGATGATTGGATTAGGATATTGTTAACAAATTGAAATCGGTATTAGCGATAAGACCGCCTTAGACTTCATCGTCTATGTTAAATGCTATTTGTATTTTATTTTAGTGTGCAATAAAGAATTTAATAATAATAATTTTTGGAGCTCATCTCCATATAGGCGAAAGTCAAAAATGCTATCAAATCAAATCAAAAAAAGTATTTATTTCGCAGGATAAAAATTATCACTTGAAAACGTCACATTTTTTATTTTATTATCAAAGTTTTTGACATTGAAGTTGCTCTTTAAAATAAGTTTGGTTTGGGTTACAATTATATAATCGTATAATTTGTATAATTAGACTGAATATCGCCGAGCGATCTATGCCCATGCTTGCTTATCATCCAGATAGTCAGAAATTTTTGGAAAATAATGTCTGTTTTTTTACGATTTTGAATTTATTTAAAGGTAAATTTTGAATGTCCGCTGGAAGCTTTAATATAAAAGCGTTATACATTGCCCCTTAAATGACTTAGTGTAAACGGCTGACATGAACAGCAAGTTTATTTTTATATCTGGTATTAACATTATGTATATCACTATTTTTCTTAAACGATTCTAGATTTTTTCTTACATACATTAAGTTTTCGTAAACATATTGCGATGCTAATATTAATATATTAATTTCTTTAAATTTATTGCTAAGAGACACTCTGGGGCCCAGTTTGTAAAACGCGCTCGTTTCTGCAGAACAAAGATACAATTTATGTCTGCGGCATTTGCATATATTTTGTAGGTACATAAGGGTACATTTAAAATTATCAGATTAAGCTACTGCTTGTTCAAAAGGCCAATTTCTCCCGAGAAGAACTATAGCAAGATACTCGAGGGGTTGCTCTTTTAAAGCAGGTTTTTATATTACAAAAGGTCACAATAATAAATAAATATTGAACCAATTATCTAGTCCCAAACTAAGCAAAGTTTGTACTATGGATACTAGACAATGCATAAACATACATAAATATCCATGACTCGGGAATTGATGTGCAATTCATCACACAAATATTCATCCCTCGCGGGATTCGAACCCGTAACCTTTAGTTTCGCTGACAGGGTCACTATCCACACCAATCGGTCGTCAATGTCTCTTTATTACTTAATTGTGAAATAGCGTAGCATGTGAACGAGCTGGTTATGTCCTGGGATGATTATCATCGTGTTTGGTGTAGTGGTTAGAAACTCTGCTACTATACCAAATGGTCACGGGTTCGAATCCCGCTAGGGGCATAATGTTTGTATGATGAATACAGACATATGTGTTCCTAAGTTATGGATGTTTTTCATTTATGCGTGTATTTATTTACAAAAAAAATGTATTTGTGTAGTTTATCAACTATCTGGTATCCATAACACAAGCCTAGGTGCTTACTGTGAACCTAGATGGTGCTGTGTGTATGTGCAAAGATATTTATTTATTATTAATGTTAGGTACACCTGTGGGAGGGGCTGGTTTCATAATTAAACCACATAAAATAATTTAGAAGTACTGTATATTGGTACTGAGACGGTTACAGGGAGTTGCTTAGCCGATCGCGGCTGACGTGTGACTAAAGTACTTACTTATAATATGTAGGTGGCTTGCCTCGTACAACACCCAAACCCTAATGTTTGGGATATCTCTGACCACTATTTCAGATAAAAGTCGTGACGTTAAATATGGATTCCGCTTTTGTATTTTCACCACGGAACTATAGTGTCCTTGTCTAACTTTTATAGATAATAGCTCGCCCAATTACCCGCGATTGCCGCCTCAATTAGTGTAGGTATTCCATTCTACTAGTTATACAAACGCAATAATTTCATTCATTATTGTGTAGCGTAATGTTATTTTTTATCAGAAATTGTGCGTTTCCCTTTCCGGTGCTTATCATAGACTAATAAATCCCAGAGAACAAGTTAACCTTTAAGAATGTCAATTGAAAGAGCTCTATAAATCAATAAATATTTCGGACACTTCACAATTGGCATCTAGTCCCAAACTAAACAAATAAATAAATAAATATCCTTAGACATACATACAGCACCATCTAGTTCCACAGTAAGCAACTATAGACTTGTGTTGTGGATACCAGATGGTTGATATACTACATAAATACATTTTTTTTTGTAAATAAATACTTATTATAAATAAAAACATCCATAATTCGGGTACATATGTCCGTATTCATCACACAAACATATGCCCCTAGCGGGATTCGAACCCGCTACCTTTTGGTATAGTGGTCAGAGTTGCTAACCACTACACCAAACAGGTCGTCTAAGCTTGTACTATGAAGACTAGATAACGAATTTTTTTTAAGCAGTAACAGTTGTTGTCAAGCCGATAGGATTTTTACAGCGTCGCCGGGCTGTACGCTGACTGTATGCAACAGTACATTAGATAACGAATAAACATACATAAAACTTATATAAACATCCATGACTCAGGAATAAATTTTTACCCCTCGCGGGATTCGAATCCATTCGAATTACTTCCTATTTTGGCCTGGGTCACTTGTGATTCAAAACAAAACCAACCGTTTAAACCGCCTCCGTGGCTCAATATAAACAACATAGAGCTTCCAAATCGGAGATCGCGGGTTCGATCCCCAGCGGGACACATGTTTAGTACTCGGTTTGGTTGGTGGTAGGGCATTTTAAATATCCGCCTGGCTCGCTACCACCATCTTATCTAAATCTGCCACCAAGCAGCAATGTTAACAGCATTGTTGTGTTCCGTTAGTCAGATATAAGAAGCCAGTTCCCCAATTAAGATGGGGTTTCCAGTACGTTTCCACCTTCGGCCTCATCTTCACTTACCATCAGGTGTGATTGAGGTCAAATGCTAACCAGTTGTGCATAAATAACGAAATTAAAAAAAAAAACAATTGCCGTCTTGTTCTATCCGCGACCTCTGGTCGTCGATGGGACCTTGCTGAAGACAAAAAAATAGCCGATCTTATACAGCGCTTAACCGTGAAATGTGTCGAATTTAAAACAATGACTGATTAGTTCGGGTTCACGATTGGAGGTCAGAGTTTTCGGTAACATTAAAGTCAATGTTAAACTCGCTACGAATTATGAATAGAGTTTTTTAAGTTTTTATTTAACGTGAAGATTCGTAAAATTATTTCTTTATATTGGGTCTTTACCTATGAAATTGCAGTTTTTTTTTCTTCCTTAATCATATGTACCAATTCCTGCGATTTTCAAAGCTACATTCAAATTTGTTTTTTATTTGGAAAATGGAATATTATTTCAAGGTTTCACATGAAATATTTTTTAATTTCTGGGCTAAATCACATACTAAAAAAAATTTGAACAGAGCATTTCATAGATTCGCTGAAACTTTTATAAAGCGGTTACTTTTAAAAATTAACGCTGCCTATACTTAACTTAATGTTATCCGATAATACACACAAAGTTTAGCTAAATTTGGATTTGCCGTTCCCAAAAAAAAAATCAAAAATGTTTGTATGAAGAAAACAGTCTTATTGAAATTCTTCATACAAAACTCCAATTTCATAGGTAAGGACCTAATACATACATACATAAAGTCACACCTTTCTCCAAAGAGCCATAGTATTTCGATTAACCATACAAAGTAAACCAGTCTGAAACCATATTGAAGTTCAACAATTTTCGGCTGAATTCGGCTATGGTTACTAATGGAGAGGTTTTTGGAATCAGAAGTGGAGTCACCTGTAAACAGAAATTTCACCCTGTATAGGGCATAAGCACTAATGAAACAAGAGAGATCTGGTCGAGAGATCGGACGAACTTTTCGGTGTCCGATGACCACGGGCCCATAGTCTCTACAGCAAGCCCCAAAAATACCATGGTTGCTGAATAACGATGAGTATTTGCGGCGCTTGATTAGCTGGGTATCGTCAGTATTGAGTATGTCTATTGCAGTATCACAAATATAAAGTACACGCTTACGAGTAAAACGAGGTCTTAAATAAATATTTGTGACGCCCCGTTGGGGCATGGCAATATTATCTGACATTAGGATTATTATCAGCCACGGCTCTGATTTTCGTAGCGGTTTTGGGGTTGTGAGAAGGTGCCAAAGTTGTCGCGGTACTGCGAGCGCTCAGCTGCTGTAGGTAGATGTAGGTAATGGGCGCCGTAGAGAGAGGATGAGGTTCAGGGAGCCGATTCTCAGTTCATGCGAGATATCTCTAATTCGAGATAATGTCTAATCGTGGAATGTCGATTAAAAATGTCACAAAAATGTCTATGATACGAAAGAAACGTATTCTCGCGGTCGCTAGAGATAAAATGTCACGAACTATTGGGATGTCGATCTAAGTTACGTTCCGTTTTATCGATTGTGTTTAGTCGTAATCGAGATCAACGAATCTAGCCTTATAATAGGTTCTAATAATCTTTTTTTTTGTGAGGGTAGGCATGAGGCTAAGTCGTAAATAAATTAACTCCGTGAATATTATTTGGATTTTAATATTAATTACAATAATTTACGCATAAACCAACTTCATTACTATAATTAAGTGTATAAATGAGATAATTGTATAGTTTGTAAGTGTTTAAATTGTGTTTTTCAACGTATGTATAGTGACGTAAAACTTACCTATACAAATTTCTTAAATCATCTCCAGTGACTGTTTGAGGAATTTATTTTTGGATTTATATCGTAAGTACATAAAACTATATTATATTGTTGTACTATTAATATAGTTCTTAATAAAGTAATTTGAAGTTAACCTCAAATAGTCAGCTGTAGTGATTGCTTACTCGATCCCTTGTTGACATTCGTGTTTTGTACCTACGTTATTTCTTTAATAGGTACCTACAGTTAATACAATAATGACCACCCGTAGTATGTCCATCAAAACTCGTCAGTTGGAGGACAACCTTCAACGGACACTAAAAGAACTGCAAACATCAAGGACCTTATGTGAGCAATTACTCCAAGAGAGAGATGATCATGAGAAGGAAATATTGTCTATCAACAATAAATACAAGCTCTTAAAGAGTGAGATGGCAGAAATGTCTACTGGATTAGAGGAGGTTGCAGACCATCGAGACCAACTACAGCGAGTGGTGGATGAGTTTGATAAGAGCTGCAGCTTGTACCAGGATGCACTAGAACGTATTACGTCACTGGAGAAGGAGCTACGCGACGCCCATAACCACATTTCGGCGTTAGAAATCCAAAATGCTGACCTCAAATCAAGTCAAACTCAGTCGCTGTTTGAAGAACTTGTCACTACTGCGCCTTCCATGATTTCTGCCATCTCCTCCCGTGAGCACCCTACTGACAGTGACAAGTCAATACCCACGTCAGTTCAGTGTTCAAGTAAAAATAAGTTAAAAAAATATATTAAAATAAATAAATATATTAAGAAGACAAATAAATTAATTAAAAAAGATAAAGTATTTTGTAAAAATATACATTTTATAAAAGAAAGAAAGGCATTATTATGTGAATTAAATAAATTTCAATTAAACTTAGAAAAAACTCAGAATGCCTATGATTGTGACACACAGCGCCTCCAGTCAGAAATAGTACAATTAAATAATTCTTTAAATTATATTAACAGGCAATATGAATTATCCCAGAATCAAATTAAGGAGCACACACTGGCCATGGACAATCTGTTGGAGTTGTGTAAATACAACCATGACAGATTTGAATCATTGACAAATAATCACCAATGTGATTGTACTAATATGACTAAAACGTCAACAGATTTCTCTACCGACAGTGTGTCAGACAAATGACTCCATAATTCTGACGCAGGAGCCATGTGAATATGATGAGAATAGACATACTTCCTCCTCTCAGTGTACCGGCAAAAAACATAACATAGAAATGTTTAGTGATGAAGTTGGTAAAGACATGGGTTTGCGACTTAGCCAGTATATGGGACAGGCAATACTTAATAACTGTATGCCTGGTGCCACCTACTCAATTATATTAAAAAAGATCTTATCAAAGACTTTTAAAGAGAATACTACTTTGATAATTCTTATAGGACGACGGGGAAATGTAAATAAAAAAACTCTGATAAATTATTTCTCTCAGTTGAATAATTTAAAAAATGTTCATAAGGTTTTATTGTTTGCATTTCCATTTAGCCAGAGTTTAATAAAAAATGAAAATGACTTTAGACATAATTTAAATTTAACCTTGCACACTCTGACATGTCGTCATGAAAATAAATTTCATTTTTTTGACACTAATAAATTTATTAGTTCCAAATATTTTTATGTGACAGGAGATAATTATTATCTTCCCAAATATTTTAGAAGACAATTAGCAAATATGCTATCTTATTTTATTTTAAATTCAGTCACTTTAGTGACTGACCCAACAGGCGCCTCTATTGGGCAGCCATTAATTATTAATAAATCCTTGGAAATCATTCCAAATAATTTAAATTAAATCATAAGACAACAGAGACCACCTCTGGCATTATAAAAAATATGTTTGAAAAAAATAATTATAAAAGGGTTGCCACACCCCAAAAAAGAAAAAAAAATGGTTTAAAAATTCAAAAATGTATTAATCTGGTACACCAAAATATTCAGGGTATGAGTGGCAAAGAACTAGAGGTGGAGCTGTTCATGAGCTGCACTAACACTGATGTATTGTGTATAACGGAACACTGGTATAAGCAATGTGAGCTCATGTTCGGCTTCAAGGAGTACCAGATTGCAAGCTCGTTCAGCAGGAGGAAGGCAATACGAGGCGGTAGTCTCATTCTAATTCGTAATAATATTAAATTTAAAGAGCGCCTCGACATTGTAAACCTTTCTGTTGAGCGAACTATTGAAATAGCCTGTGTGGAAATTGCGCGGCTTACTGTATTATGTGTATATAAACCCCCTTCTTCATCTTATGAATTATTTGAGAAAATCATGGATGAAATCCTGTGTAAAATTAGTAATTCAAATAAATACATTGTAATTTGCGGAGATTTTAATATAAACATATTAGAAGATAGCATTCAAACCAGAAGACTTAAATCTTTCTTCAGTTGCTATAATCTTGCTAATCTTTTTTCAGTGCCCACTAGAATAGCTTCTACATCAGCTACTTGCATTGATAACATTTTCTCGAATTTACAACCCAGTGATAAATCTATTTTAAATAAATTAAGTTCAGATCACTGTGGTCAGTTAGCGATTTTTAACATAGCAATTAATAAAACGCTGAAAAGAGATATATCATACATACGTACCTGTAACTGAGTCACTACTCGATCAATATAAGAGTAAAGTGACTGCGAAACTAGATTATCTACCGTACTGTGACGATCCTAATGTATTATATAAATCAGTATTTGACATTTTAAAAACTGAATGTAATAAAGTTTTCTTAACAAAATCTGTCAAAATCAACAATTCCCTCGTTTTTAGTGATTGGGCGACGGTGGGAATTCATAAAAGTAGGCAAAAGTTATATGAGCTTTATGATGAAAGGACATATAATAAGAGCGAAAGTTTTATTGAATATGTTAGGCAATACTCGAAAATATTCAAGCGAGCGTGTGCCACTGCAAAAGCAAATTTTATAAATAACAAAATAAAGAACAGCACGGACATAGTAAAGACAACTTGGAAAGTTATAAATAGCGAAACTGGTAAATTTAAAACTCGTAACCCTGATACGCGATTAAAAATTAATGATCGAATTCTAACTTCACAATTAGAAGTTGCAGAAGCTTTTGAAAAATTCTTTACTAATATTCCAATATTAACTACAAAATCTCTGAATTCATGTCCCACACTCGCTGAATCGCTACTTAAACAAAATGTGGAGATTTGTGACTCCCATTTTAAATTTAATCATGTAAGTCCTATAGACATCATAAAAGCATTTCGATCTTTAGACAAGAAAAAAACTGCCGACCTTCATGGTTTATCAGTAAAAATTATTAGTGCCGTAATTGATTGTGTTTCACCACACTTAGCTTATATCTTTAATAAATGTACTGATGATGGCATATTTCCTGATCTGATGAAGCACAGTAAAGTCATACCTTTATTTAAAGCCGGTAGTACATCAGACCCCTCTAATTTTAGACCTATTTCAATACTACCGACTCTCAGCAAAATCTATGAAAAAATTATATTAAATCAGATATCGACTTATTTTTACAGTAACAATCTAATGTCATATAAACAATTCGGTTTTACTAGGGGCCGCTCGACAACCGATGCAGGTGTCGAGCTCTTACAATTTATTTTTGAGGCTTGGGAAGATGCGCAGGATGCAATAGGAGTATTTTGCGACTTGTCCAAGGCCTTTGATTGCGTTCATCACGACACTTTAATCAGGAAATTACGTCATTATGGTGTAACCGGCCGAGCTCTCGACCTTCTGAATTCTTATTTGAGTAACCGAGTTCAGAGGGTTGATATCAGTGGCAATACATCGTCAGGGTCGACAGTCTGTATGGGCGTGCCACAAGGCTCCATTCTCGGACCATTTTTGTTTTTGGTTTACATAAATGACTTGCCAAACCTTGTAAAGAATAAACATGAAATAGTATTGTTTGCTGACGATACCTCTGTATTGTTTAAAGTAAATAGACTAAAATTAAATTATGACGACGTGAACAACGCTATTTCTCAAATAGTAGAATGGTTTACGGCAAATAATTTGTTACTGAATGAAAAAAAAACTAAATGTGTTAAATTTGTACTGCCTAATGTCAGGGAGGTGCCCACAAATATAATGATAAAAAATGTCACTCTAGACCTTGTTGAGTCCACTGTATTTTTGGGCATTACTTTGGACGCCAAATTACAATGGGGTCCTCATATCCATAAATTGGCGAAGAAGCTCAGCTCTGCAGCGTATGCAGTCAAAAAAATTAGACAAATATCGGACGTAAATACTGCTAGATTAGTATATTTTAGTTATTTCCATAGCCTGATGTCTTACGGTATCTTGCTGTGGGGAAATGCCGCGGATATAAATACAATCTTTGTTTTACAAAAACGAGCCGTTCGCGCAATTTATCAATTGAGACCTGCAGTGTCACTTAGAGATAGATTTAAAGAGTATAATATTCTAACCTTTTCGTCACAGTACATCTTTGAAAATCTAATATATGTAAAAAAAAATATAACATCATTTAGGAAAAATAGTGATAAACATGATGTCAATACAAGAAATAAAGATAAACTTGCAGGTCACATAAGTCGCCTCCACAAAGTCAGTAATTCATTCAAAGGGTTATGTATACGCTTTTTCAATAAAGTTCCTGTTGATATACAAAATCTTCCTTTCAATAAATTTAAAGATACTATAAAACAGAAACTTATTAAGAAAGCATATTAAGATAAACAATCATGGACATAACCAGCCCGTTCGCATAACCAGGCTATTTCACAATTAATAATCAAATATTATAACATAAAATAATAATTAATAATTTTGTAATATAAAAACCTTTTTTTAAAAAAAGCGACCTCTCGAGTTTCTTGCTTGTTCTTCTCAGGGGAAAATTGCCTTTTGAACAAGCAGTAGCTTTAAAAATGTAAAATCTGACTATTTTAAGTGTACCCTGTGTACCTACAAAATAAAGCATTTTTTGATTTTGATTTTGATTTTGTTCTGAAATATAAGACTTAACCGACTTCATTTCGGAGTATAAATAAACTACAAGGTATTGCTTTATTATTGAAATCTAACGAAAAAGATTCCACAGAATGACTGGTTTGTTAAACAAATCCGCGTAAAACGTAACTCAAGCAAGTGTCAATCTGACATAACCAAGTCCTTCGACAATCGGAAATTTTTTTTAAAAGCATTATCCCGCATTTCATATGGGTCTTGGCGCCATAGGCGTTGTCTACGAGGAAACTCTGCCAAGATTCGAGCTTCTTCTACGACATCACCAATAAATGAAGATATAAAATTGTCAACTCATATTACTTCGTCACCTAACATTGTCGAATTCGTCGATTTAAGAGCTAAATAAATGGCACTTGGACGATAAATCACACAAAAACACAAACACTTTTCCAATACCAAACTGGCAGAAAGAAATGTCACTACGATATCTACGATTTGACGATTAGAGATCCAATGTCGACTGATATTTACCACTCGTTGTAAGTCGAGCGCTGGGAATAGACAATTCTCTAACGTGACATTTTGAGAATACGAAAATTCTGTTTCATTCGACATTCGCCATTTTATTTCGAGATATGTCGAATACGACATAATGTCTATTGCGCGAGAATCGCCCCCCAGGGTCGTAGGTTTCAGGCCCCTACCAGGACTGCAGCCACTGATGAACGATAATAATTTAAAAAAATAAAAGAAAGAATGGAAAGAATAGTTTCAGTTCGCAAGTTGCGTCAAGACTGACTAGTTTTTGAAAATAATTTAGAATTCAGAATTTTGAATAATGTTCCAAAAAAGAAAACGCCAAAGAGATTACCGAAAAGAAGACAGAATTTAGAAGAGTGACGACTATAGCTTACCTTATTTTCATCATTTTACCTAAATACAAAGAATAGGATGTGTAGACATATTATTATTATTTTTTTTTTGTTTTTTTTTTAAAATTTTTTAGACATACACACAGCGCTATCTAGTTCCACAGTAAGCAACTATAGGTTTATGTTGTGGATACCAGATGGTTTATATACTACATAAACACATTTTTTTTGTAAATAAATACTTATTATAAATGAAAACATTCATAACTCGGGTACACATGTCCATAATCATCACACAAACATATGCCTCTAGCAGGATTCGAAACCGCTACCATTTGGCATAGTGGTCAGAGTTTCTAACCACCACACCAAACAAGTCGTCAATATTTACATACTTATATATAATTATGTACTCCTATGTTATTATGCACACTATGATAAATGTCAAATTGTTCGTTATAGTAATATGCCGTTTAGTGACCATTAAAAATAACCATTATCTTAATATTTGTTGCGAACATTTATATAATGGTTTCCCATTACAGCAGCGTTCTTTTTATTTTATGGCGTGTAAAAAAATGTATTTGCTTCATGTGTTTATCAGACATGGTATTGACAAGATAGACACGACCTATCGAGAGTCACGGCTTCATCAACAGTGGTGCTCTGCACTGCGTCTACTTAAGGTGGACGGTGCCGACTAATTACCACCGGTACTAGGCTTGCATAACAAAGTGAGAGACATCTCCTTTACAACAGTGGTACTGTACGGCGTCTACTGGAGGTAGACAGTTGCTCTAGACCGCAGACTAATTACCACCGGTACTAGGCTTGCATAACAAGGTGAGAGACATCTCCTTTACAACAGTGGTACTGTACGGCGTCTACTGGAGGTAGACAGTTGCTCTAGACCGCCACCGGTACTAGGCTTGCATAACAAGGTGAGAGACATCTCCTTTATAACAGTGGCACAGTACGGCGTCTACTGGAGGTAGACAGTTGCTCTAGACCCCAGACTAATTACCACCGGTACTAGGCTTGCATAACAAGTGAGAGACATCTCCTTTACAACAGTGGCACAGTACGGCGTCTACTGGAGGTAGACAGTTGCTCTAGACCGCCACCGGTACCAGGCTTGCATAACAAAGAGTGAGAGACATCTCCTTTACAACAGTGGTACTGTACGGCGTCTACTGGAGGTAGACAGTTGCTCTAGACCGCAGACTAATTACCACCGGTACCAGGCTTGCATAACAAAGAGTGAGAGACATCTCCGTTACAACAGTGGCACAGTACGGCGTCTACTGGAGGTAGACAGTTGCTCTAGACCACCACCGGTACCAGGCTTGCATAACAAAGAGTGAGAGACATCTCCTTTACAACAGTGGCACAGTACGGCGTCTACTGGAGGTAGACAGTTGCTCTAGACCGCCACCGGTACTAGGCTTGCATAACAAGGTGAGAGACATCTCCTTTACAACAGTGGTACTTTACGGCGTCTACTGGAGGTAGACAGTTGCTCTAGACCGCCACCGGTACCAGGCTTGCATAACAAAGAGTGAGAGACATCTCCTTTACAACAGTGGTACTGTACGGCGTCTACTGGAGGTAGACAGTTGCTCTAGACCGCAGACTAATTACCACCGGTACCAGGCTTGCATAACAAAGAGTGAGAGACATCTCCTTTACAACAGTGGCACAGTACGGCGTCTACTGGAGGTAGACAGTTGCTCTAGACCACCACCGGTACCAGGCTTGCATAACAAAGAGTGAGAGACATCTCCTTTACAACAGTGGCACAGTACGGCGTCTACTGGAGGTAGACAGTTGCTCTAGACCGCAGACTAATTACCACCGGTACTAGGCTTGCATAACAAAGTGAGAGACATCTCCTTTACAACAGTGGTACTGTACGGCGTCTACTGGAGGTAGACAGTTGCTCTAGACCGCCACCGGTACCAGGCTTGCATAACAAAGAGTGAGAGACATCTCCTTTACAACAGTGGTACTGTACGGCGTCTACTGGAGGTAGACAGTTGCTCTAGACCGCCACCGGTACCAGGCTTGCATAACAAAGAGTGAGAGACATCTCCTTTACAACAGTGGTACTGTACGGCGTCTACTGGAGGTAGACAGTTGCTCTAGACCACCACCGGTACCAGGCTTGCATAACAAAGAGTGAGAGACATCTCCTTTACAACAGTGGTACTGTACGGCGTCTACTGGAGGTAGACAGTTGCTCTAGACCGCCACCGGTACCAGGCTTGCATAACAAAGAGTGAGAGACATCTCCTTTACAACAGTGGTACTGTACGGCGTCTACTGGAGGTAGACAGTTGCTCTAGACCCCAGACTAATTACCGCCAGTACCAGGCGACCATAACCAAGGGAGAGTCTGCATAGACGATACAAGTTTAGTACTCGATTTGGTTGATTTCTAGTCTGCTGGGCAGCTAACACCATCTTATCAAAGGCTGCCGCCAACAATGTTGATTGCATTACTGTTTTCCAGCGTGAGTCTTCCACCTCTGGCCACATCTTCACTTATGTGGTCTGATTGATGATAAGAGCTTGTCTGTAAATCCGGCTCGCCTAAACAAATTATACGATTCCTCTTTTATTTCTTCAGCAAACAAACATTCATACAGGGTGAAATTTAATTCGCGTAATTCCCGGTTAATGGTGACTCCAGACCTGATTACGAACAACTTTATCCAAGGAACCATAACCGAATTCGATCAAATTTTCGATTACCCAAAGATATTAAACCATTCTGAAATCACCTTTCAACAATTTTCGGCTCAATTCTGCTATGGCTCCTAGTTTGAAACTTGTTAGTAATCGGGAGTGGAGTCACCAGCCGACAATTCTTGGTCTTCCATACTGAAAGTGGTTTCCGAATGGTTTACCTTGTATGGGAAATCGAATTTGGCTATGGATCTTTGGGGAAAGTTGTTCGTAATCAAGAGTGGTGTTACCAGTTAATTCACCCTGCTGCTGCAGGAGCGCTGGGCGTTTTCCACGTCATGCGGAATTAAACGACATTATCCGCCGGGCCTTTACCACGGCTGGGTCCCCCGCAATCCTGGAACCTAATGGACTGGCGAGGGATGACGGCAAAAGGCCGGACGGTATGACGCTCGTGCCTTGGAAACTGGGACGGTCTTTGGTATGGGATGCAACCTGCGTCGATACCTATTTGCGCCGTTTGGTGTAGAAACGCTTGGGCCGTGGGGACCGGGTGCTCACACTCTTTTTAGGGAGTTATCTGAGCGTCTGGTTGAGGCATCCCACGATCGGAGGGCTGGCCAATACTTTGGTCAGAGAATCAGCCTCGCTATACAGCGAGGCAATGCGGCCAGCCTTCTGGTTACTTTTCCACCAACCAGAGACTTGGGGCTAGTTTTTTATTTGTGATTTTTTTTTATAATAAATTGTATTATATTATAATAAGTTGTTTATAAATTTGTAACAAACTATTCACCCTGTATAATAGTTATCAACAGCCTTACACGTCGTCACTGTTGGGGCACAGCCTATTGTCACAGGGAAAGGGTAAATAAGTAAAGAAACGACACTCTACACTTATCTTGACGACCTGTTTGGTGTAGTGGTTAGAAACTCTGCTGCTATACCAAAAGGTCGCGGGTTCGAATCCCGCTAGGGGCATATGTTTGTATGATTAATATGGACATGTGTACCCGAGTTATGTATGTTTTTCATTTATACATGTATTTATTTACAAAAGAAAAATGTATTTGTGTAGTATATCAACCATCTGGTATCCACAACACAAGCCTAGTTGCTTACTGTGGAACTATTTGGCGCTGTCTGTATATGTCCAAGGATATTTAAAAAAAAATATTATTTCGGACACTTTCATCAATTCTCTAGCCCCAAACTAAGCAAAGCTTGTACTATAGATACTATATAACGGATAAACATACATAAATATTTATATAAACGTGACTCAGGCTAAATGTTCGTATTCATCACACAAATATTTACTACTCGCGGGAATCGGACCCGCGACCTTTTGGTATAGCATAGATTTGTAACCAATATTGCCAATACACCAAACAGGTCGTCTTTATGTGAATGAATTACCACTTTATTTATAGTATAGTATTTATTTAAATTAAAAATTTAAATGGCAGCGCATTCGATTCCCAATTACGCATTACTAGTTCACTCCGGTATGCCGTTAACTATCGTTCTTCTACCAAACTCTTTGTTCTTGATTCACAGGGTCACTGGCGGATTACAATACAATACAATACAAATACACTTTATTGCACAACAGAAAAGAAAATACAGTTTCAGAAAAGTGGTAAGAATAGAATGTACGATTTGGCGACCTTATCACTAATAGCGATCTCTTCCAAGCAACCGTTGGGTATAAGGACAGTACATTTGAAATAGGTAGGTTGTGCGGTATTAAATAGGGATGCAGATACAAAATACGTGTATAAATTTCATATATTTACATACACATACATACATCAATAGACAAATATAGCTACTTAAACATAACATCTATAAAAATATACAGGTGTAATAAATATTTATTGATATATAAAATAATAATAATAGACGACAACAGGATTGTGCTAAGGTATAGAGAGAAGATAAGAAGAGAGCACAGATTAAAGCACCAGGAATTGCTCTTTGACGGCGACGTTGAAAGCATTCAAAGTTTGAGCTCGTCTGATGGACTCGGGTAGGGAGTTCCAGAGACGAATGGCTTGAAGGGTAAATGATTGGCAATAGAATTTTGATTAATTAATGTAGGTATACCTCCATCCTCACGTTTGGACCCGTTAATTTCGCTGACAGAGAGAAGAAAGCATATTATAAAATATCAGACTATTTAGATGGTAAACATCTTTGATATAACCAGCTCGTTCGCATGTCTTCGAGTTTCTTGCTTGTTCTTAGGGGAAAATTGCATTTTGAAGAAGCAGTAACTCAAAAAAATGTATAATTGACTGTCTACAAAATAAAGCAGTTTTGACTTTGAAACAGACCTGAAAGTTCTTGTAGTATGTCAAGTATTTAATCGTCTTTTGTTTAGTCGCAATTACACAACTATCCACGTACAATCGGATATATTTTCCTGTTTTTATTTGTCATTCTTCACGTTTGACATCAAAATCCACTTGACTGTTTGTGTAAACATTGCAAATCGGCACGTAAGTTGAGGCGTTGCGCTTACGACATGTTGACAAAGTTAAGCATAAACTGAGTATTTATTTAGCACTTTAAAATGAAGAAAGCGAGTCATTTCCGAGATAAATTTGTATCAAAATCAGAATCAATAATATTTTATTCAATGTAGGATACAAAAATATCACATATTGAAAGTCAACATGTAATTATTTTTTAAACTACATCGCTTCACAAGGTGATAGGGTTAGGGAGAATATTACAAAACAAAAGCAATTAACATAACGGCCAGTTAACACCAGACCTCCTTATCGCCTTAATAATCATCTATCCTGTAATAACCCTTCTTACACAGAGTTTCTTTAATGTGGTGTTTAAATTTCTGCTCTGTTAAACTCAATACATGTTCTGGTATTTTATTGTAAAAGCGTATGCTGTGTCCCACAAAGGATGTGCTAACCTTGCTAAGTCTAAATTGTGGAATTTTTATTTTTGTTTCTAGTATTCAAATTGTGATTATCAGAATGTTTACGAAATAGGCATACTCGTATATTTTTACGTACATACATTATACTGTAGTTAAAATCTTTTACGACATGTCATTAGACAACACCCAGGAACTTATCATAATTAATATCATCCAGCCCCCGGTAGCATGCCATCGTATGCCGCGTGCGACGTAGGAGTGAGAGTGGGATAGTTGTATATTTCGTCCAAGTGAATGTGCAGGACAAATATTATCTCGCGCGACATAAACGTTTATCGCGCCCCTCATGCTACTAGTGCAGGTATACAAAGAAACCTGTTAAGAGGTAGACGCGCCAACAATTAACACAATTATTGTGAATGCTTGTAAATAGGGAAGAATATAATATTTTTTTTTTTATTTGAATTCGTATAATTCCTATTAACTGGTGACGCCGCTCTTGATTACGATCAACTTTTTTTTCTACCTACAAATGTCCCGCTAGCTAAGGGTTGTATGGAAGAGATCGCTTTTTGTGATAAGACCGCCTTATTGTGTTCTATTGTTATCATCAAAAATTATTGTAAATTATTTTGCGCAATAAAGAGTATTTGTATTGTATTGTACAATTCCATCAAAAAATTTTCCATTACCCATACAAAGTAAACTATTCTGAAACCACCTTTAGTATGAAAATTTTCGGCTGAATTCGGTTATGGTTCTTAGTGGAAAATTGTTCATAATCAGGAGTAGAGTCACTAGTAAATAGGAATTGCACGAATTAAATTTCACCCTGTATACGTGTACCCTGTACACGGCTTATGGTCATGCTTGCTTCATCCAAATAGTCAGAAATTTATAATAGCTTTTTGTAAATAATTTCTGTTTTATTATGGTTTCGAATTTATTTAAGGCATATTAATTCTTAAGACACCTGTGTAGTATGTCATTAACCACTGATGAATATTCATGAGGCAGTTCGTTAAATGGTGTAATTCTATATTAAGGCTCCATTTGTACCAACACCTTGAGTGTATGGGCGGAGCAGAAGCGGTCGAAATTATCCGTGAAAAGGATGGATTTTTATTTACTAAAAATTAAATAAAGTGAATTTTTTAAATGTAAGAAAATTACATCGTTCTATATTGTTTTGTAGGTAAATTAATACATTTTTTTAATGTACGACGGCGAGCTTAACTCCGATAGAGATTTCTACCAGTAAACCTTAGAGATACATAGCAGAAAATAGTGTAGTGTATATACTGGTGAGTTTTTTTACCGTAAGGGAAAAAATTGGGTATATACCTAAGGTAAGTGAAATAGAAGGTACTGGCATAGAATAAGAATAAGAATAGTTTATTATGAACGCCACAACACGATGCAAAAACAAAGAAGTAGTAAATTATAGCTAAAATAGAAATACAATTATGAAGAAGATCCCGACAATGCTGTCACGTGTTGCGGCGTGCACAAATGGGTTAGCACTCGGCTCATGCTGCGACGAATCACAGCGCTGGTTTTCAGTGCCCCCAAATGGCCAGTGACGCACGGACGCCACGCATACGCATAGGTAGTTTAATTTTATTTTTCAAAAATATCATCGAATGTAGCATTAATTGTGTCATTTGACGATCGCATTTGTAGCCTATTCCACATAATTACATAATTATATTAAATAAATAAAGAAAACTTGGAGAAATTATGAGTTCCAAATAAATTTCGCTTGATAGACCCTATAAACCCGCCAGTCGCATATTATTTTTATTTATTTTATTTTCGGTATATATTCGGTCTTTACCTATGAAATTGGAGTTTTTTTTCTTCGTTAATCATATGTACCAATTCCTGCGATTTTCAAAGCTATATGCAAATTTGTTTTTTATTTGGAAAATGGAATATTATTTCAAGGTTTCACATGAAATATTTTTTAATTTTTGGCCTAAATCACATAATAAAAAAAAATTGAACAGAGCTCTTTTCATGTGCTTCCCATAATCATTTCTTAGATTCGCAGAAACTTTTATAAAGCGGTTACTTTTAAAAATTAACGCTGCCTATACTTAACTTAATGTTATCCGATAATACACACAAAGTTTAGCTAAATTTGGATTTGCCGTTCCCAAAAAAAATGAAAAATGTTTGTATGGAGAAAACAGTCTTAATGAAATTCTCATACAAAACGCCAATTTCATAGGTACCTAAGGAACTAATATATGTATATATTTACCTTTTACCTAAGGCAAACTAAGTACGTTACAAAGAGGCGTGTGCGCGGACACAATGACATTTAGGGGGCGGGGGTTATGACTTTTTCGAAATGAATAAACCGATTCTAATGAAACTTTATACGCATAAAGCACGTACAGAGAAATCGATATTTTGAAAAGATTTTCTATTAACTGTTTAGATCTATTTATCCTGTTTATACGTATAAAGTTTCATTACAATCGGTCTATTCATTTCGGAAAATTTTGGAATTTTAAGTTTGTATGGACTACCATGTTAGATAAACGCTGTTCCCGCCACCCGCCATCCACTTTGGCGTCTTCCATATCAATGGAACGTTGCCGGTTTTTTCTCATTGATAAAACAAGGTACAATCGAAATTAAATAAGTCTTTTAATGTGTATTTAAGCCTTATTTTATGACCCGATTTGCGAGAACGTTTATGCTAGCGCACACATGCCAAACGCCCTTGCCGAAATGAAAACTATTAGTAATCTATGTCACAACTTACATATCGCAATACATGCGCGGGCGCGGCGCTTGCGGGTGTGATGGATGTGTTACCTTTCTATACTCAAAAGGGCAGAAGGAATTATAAAATAACCTAGCATTATATAACTAATATTATAAAGACGAAAGTTCAACAGCTTCCGTGGCTCAATCTAAACAACATAGTAGGTATATATATAATATGTAGATTCATAGTTTTCATGAAAATGTTTAGCTTTTTGTAGGCCCAGTCAATGTGTTCTTTTATATTTACCTAGGTTCACTGGAAGAGATCCCTTTATGGGATAAGTCCGCCTTAGTACTTAATTTTAAGTTACATTTAATTTATAGATGTTTTTTTTTTTTTTTTTATATGCACGACTGGTTCGTATTTGACCTCAATCACACCTGATGTTAAGTGAAGATGAGGTTGAAGGTGGAAGCGTACTACCAGAAACCCCAACACATTTGGGGGACTGGCTATCTTATCTCTGACAACCGGAACACAACAATGCTATTAACATTGCTGCTTGGCAGCAGATTTAGATAAGATAGTGGTAGCTAGCCAGGCGGACATTTAAAATGCCCTACCACCAACCAAACCGAGTACTTAAACATGTATCCCGCTGGGGATCGAACCCGCGACCTCCGAATCGTAAACCCAATGTTGTTTACATTGAGCCACGGAGGCGGTTAAATATATTGTATATTTATTCATATGAATTAAGAATATATACAATTACTTAGTTCACAAAATAACGACTATTTCCTTTGTTACAGATCTCAACGTACCGCACAAATCAAACATATCAACCATGACGTAGAATAAGAAGTAAACATGAGTCATCTCCATCTGCCGGACAAAACTCGCAAACAACCCACCTTGCATCTTTAGTAGTTAGACCGCCATCTATTGATGGAACGGCAGAACTAAACTGCAATGCCTGCAGAAAGAAAACGGTGCCGTCGGTAAAACAGGATGCTAGCAACATCTACCGTGTGAGGAGGAGAGATGACAGCGGCTAGCGCGTGAAAGAGATGCCACGGCTAAAATATGCTTCGCTGCTCCGGATTCTCGTTATTCTTGGACTGTTTTGTCTCTGGGTCCAGATTATGCTCTCCGCGTCCAATGCAGGCATGGAAAGAGATGCAGGTACTGAATTGTTGTATAAATCATTGTTTAAATCGGTGGTCCTATCCCTTCCACCATAATCTCTTTTATTCTCTTACAAGCTCCCTATGTACCTGACACACATCAGGAGCGTTTTGTCGGTCATCCACTCATCTATAGCGCTCCCTATCTGGCCGTCCACTTTTAAAAACTCACTATAGAAGCCTTAAACGAGGCTTTGGAATTAGGATTTTTAAAGTATTAAGGCTGCACGATGGCCTATCAAATGGTCGGTAAGATGGCCCAGCGACTACACGATGGCCAATCAAATGATCGGTGACGTGGCCCAGCGACTACACGATGGCCCATCAAATGGTCGATGAGATGGCCCAGCGACTACACGATGGCCCAGCGACTACACTATGGCCCATTAAATGGTCGGTGAGATGGCCCATCGACTACACGATGGCCTATCAAAGCGTCGGTGAGATGGCCAGCGATGTTGCCTCGTACCTACACGATGTCTACGATTAGTTGTAATGTCGTCGTATTTCATGACATCCATACTCCATCACGCCCAAACAAATACTTGAATAGCGGGCCCAGTGTAAATGCGTATCATTGTCATTGGGACACTATGTGGACGAAAAACCGACATAGCCCAGGGAAAATACGGTAAAAAATTAGCTTAGCTAGACATAAACCGATTTAAATAGTTGCTATCTTATATAGGGGTGTTAGAACTTTGAATAAGCCTAAAAAAAACGAGCGCTTAGTCTAGATTTTTTTAGAAAACTCTATTTTTAATTTGAACCTTAAAAGCAATAAATACTAACTGATATTTAATTAGATAGACTTTTGCTTATTGATGGATAAAAAACTAAGCATGTTATAGTTAGGTATGCATGTGTTTTAGCTGAAAATGTCGTCGAGCTGCTTTGCTTAATAAATAAAAATGAGAACTAATAGTTTGTTTGTTTGTTTGTAAACGCTTTATTATACTTCATATGTATATACATTGATAAATTAAATGTAACTTAAATATAAGTACAAAGGCGGAAAGGTAAATAATTTGGAACGATAATTTCCTTAAATGTATCGCGGTTATGCGTTTTTCCAAGGTCTAAACGTATTTTCCCTGCGCTAACACTCAGGCTATATTAGACCATCGCACGGCGTAATGGGCCATACGAAGCCACTACGCTCTTCACCCGACGTAATGGGCCATACGAAGCCACTACGCACTAAACCCGACGTAATGGGCCATACGAAGCCACTACGCTCTTCACCCGACGTAATAGGCCATACGAAGCCACTACGCTCTTCACCCGACGTAATGGGCCATACGAAGCCACTACGCACTAAACCCGACGTAATGGCCATACGAAGCCACTACGCTCTTCACCCGACGTAATAGGCCATACGAAGCCACTACGCTCTTCACCCGACGTAATGGGCCATACGAAGCCACTACGCACTAAACCCGACGTAATGGCCATACGAAGCCACTACGCTCTTCACCCGACGTAATAGGCCATACGAAGCCACTACGCTCTTCACCCGACGTAATGGGCCATACGAAGCCACTACGCACTAAACCCGACGTAATGGCCATACGAAGCCACTACGCTCTTCACCCGACGTAATAGGCCATACGAAGCCACTACGCTCTTCACCCGACGTAATGGGCCATACGAAGCCACTACGCACTAAACCCGACGTAATGGCCATACGAAGCCACTACGCTCTTCACCCGACGTAATGGGCCATACGAATTCACCCGATGGCCCATCGTGTTAAGGAGCAACCAAAATATTTATTCATATAGGTCAGACAGTTTAATTTACGCAAAATCGACAAAACATAGATAATTCTTTTATATTGTAGAAAATTAATATGGATATGAAGATGATGGGTAGGTTATTTACTTGGACTTTATTTTTTATTTAATTTAATTTTTCCAGATTATATCGGTAGACATGCTATGAGCCTCCACAAATTGTCGCTCAAGAATAGAGGTTATGACGAAGGTTATCTTTTTTATTCGTTTGTTTTTTTTTTCTTAAGTTTCGTGTGGAACGTCTTATTTGGGCATATTTATGTATACAAATGGGTATTTTTTTTATATTTAAAAGTTATATAAGTATTTTATTATTTGGACTCCCCGCTAAGTCTGGAAGTCGCGGGTTCGAATCCCATTAGGGGCATATTTCTACATATGTACCCGATGGATATTTACATTCATATAATATCTATATAAATTTACAAAACAATGTGTTCTTGTAGCATATCAACTATATGGTGTGTATAAAAAGCCTAGTTGCTTAGTGTGCAACTAGATGGCGTTGTGTGTAGCAATTTTACAACGGAGTACATGTTCATCATTCGGTTTTTTAACATCAGCCTGGATAGCTACCACTATCTTATCCTACTAATAATAATTGTACAGAAGAGTAACTCTCCTACAATTACCGCTTTGATATTATACAAGCTAAAAGCAATGACAGCGAAACAACCGCCTCCTTGGCTCAATGTAAACAACATTGGGTTTACGTTTCGGAGGTCACGGGTTCGATTCCCAGAGTACATATTTAGTACTCGGTTTGGTTGGTGGTAGGGCATATTAAATGTCCGCCTGGCTAGGTACCACCATCTTATCTAAATCTGCCGCCAAACAGCAATGTTAATAACATTGTTGTGTTCCGGTTCTCAAAGATAAGATAGCCAGTCCCCCAAACAAGATGAGGTTTCCGGGTCAGTACGCTACCACCTTCGGCCTCATCTTCACTTAACATCAGGTGTGATTGAGGTCAAGTGCAGACCCGTTGTGCATAAAAAAAAAACACACTCTCATAGACAAAGCTTGCACGCGATTGGTCGCGTCAAGGTCACGCGCCGGCCGGTGACTCGAGTGTCACAGCTTACTGGCGTGCGCTCTGTCCCTATTTTACGCCCCGCCCGTGACGGGTTCTATTTCGTGGAACCATTTATTTGGCTTAGTTACGCTTCTATACAATTTATTATTCGTGTTTCGGCTGTTTGAAATAAGATAGCCAGTCTCAAATTATTTGGGGGTTTCGGGTGAACGCGCTTCCACCGTCATGTTCACTTAACGTCAGGTTGTTTGAGGTCAAGTGCTAACACGTCGTGTATAAGTTAAAAATAAAAACAGTATGTATACATTTGTATTTCTTTTTCAGGATTTTTCAATACTGTGAGGGAAACCGTTAATAATAAGTATGATTTAAGCCAACCAGTTACAGGTTTATTTTTTTCGCCCAGCTATTGTCAGCTTTTTCGTGTTCTGTTTTATCCTTTTCGTTATAGAATGAACCAACAAAACAAGAGTACTGATAATCGCCATCCTAAAGACAAAATGAAATACGCAATACCAGCAAGATGTGAAGGATGTAACCCTCGTACCATGATATCGTTTGTAGCGCGCGACGTAGGAATGAGGGCGGGATAGTTGTATATTTCATCCAAGCGAATGAGCAGGATAAATATTGGGTCTTTACCTATGAAATTGGAGTTTTCTTCTTCGTTAATCATATGTACCATTCCTGCTATTTTCAAAGCTATATCCAAATTTGTTTTTAATTTGGAAAATGGAATATTATTTCAAATGTCCCATAGCTGTGGGTTGTCTGGAAGAGATCGCTTTTAGTGATAAGACTGCCTAATTGTTTTCTATTGTTATCATCAAAAATTATTGTAAATTATTTTGCGCAATAAAGAGTATTTGTATTGTATTGATTACGGATTCGAATACCGCGAGGGGTAAATATTTGTGTGATGAATACGAACATTTATTACTGAGTCGTGGATGTTGTTTAAATATTTATGTATATTTATCCGTTATCTATAGGGTTGCCATAACTTCTAGAAGTCAATACGGGACGTTTTCTTTTCTGATGCCCAAAACTCGAAACTAAGACATTCAATACCGACGACACGCGGCTTTTGAACTATATTATATTTAATTACTTTTGCACGCATGTGCGCGTAGTATAAGTTTTCTAACAGATGGGTATTGATCTGTTGAGATTTGATCTCCCCAGTAGTAGCTATCGCGCTCGCGCCCCTGACCTATCTATTTTATTTCCGTATTTTGTCGAAATACGGGACATATAGTAATAGGTACGGGACGGGATGGTCAAATACGGTGACAGTCCCGTATGTACGGGACGTATGGCAGCTATCTAGTACTTATCCATATTTATTTCTGCTCTTGGTGTTCCTTATAAAATAAAATAAATAATAAATGTATGGACAACCTTGCTTAGCTTGGGACAAGATGATTGGTGTAGGTAAGTGTCCGAAATATTTATTATTTATTTATTTATTTTAATCTATTTATTTCCAGGCTATCTATTAGCGCTATCTAGTTTATCAATTAGGCTTGAGATCTTCCGAGGTACGGTTCCTAGTGTGGCGATTGTCAGTCCTCCAGTTTTGTTTGTCCATGGTTATATTAATTGTGTGTTGGGATAATGTTTATGTATTGTTTTGCAAAAAATGGGGAGGGGGAGGTACATTTGTGGAGTAACACAATATAAACAACATAGGGTTTACGAATCGGAGGTCGCGGGTTCGATCCCCAGCGGGGTACATGTTTAGTACTCGGTTTGGTTGGTGGTAGGGCATTTTAAAATGTCCGCCTGGCTAGCTACCACTATCTTATCTAAATCTGCCGCCAAGCAGCAATGTTAATAGCATTGTTGTGAGTAGGATATTATTGGGCATTCTAGACCACCATCCGTTCAGTCGGCTACGCACCTGCTTCGCCTCCTTCACTTCTGGTGTTCTAGAATGCCCAATAATATCGTTGTGCATTCTATCCCACCATCAGTTTACGAGGTGAATGATCGTACGTCTCACTCTGTGCAATATGTCATTTAAAGAATTGGCGCTGTTATTTCAACCCTCCATCACGATACCTATATAAATCACCTGTAGTTGTAAGAATATCATTTTGTGCTACAACGTAGACCGGTTACCTTACTCTGTACTCCGGGGTTACCTACATTCATTAGTAGTGAGATATCGTTCGATCGCTTTTAAATATTTCTGCGTTCATTGCAAAGTTTTTTGCGTTTCATGCAATCGATATTGAAACATATAGAACAATTTTTGGTCCTGAAAGGACCTTTTAATAGCTGTTGATTATATCTGAAGGTTATGTATGAACATTATGAAGACGTATATTTGAATCATCTATGTACATCATGCATGCAATGGAAACATGTGCGCAGTCCATAAAATATAGCATAACCATGATTCGTAATCAAAGCTTCATTAATTTCACACATTTCTAAAGACTGATCCCTGACGTTCATCTTGACTGGAAGGCCTGTGGTAATTAACCTACCTACCGATCTACCTTATTGTTTTAATAGTCGAATTGCTTACCCCCTCCTTTATGATAGCATAACATTATTTAATAATATGAACACATGGTTCATAAAGTTCATGTATACATAAAAAATATTTCACTTTCATTTGAACGCCTGCCCGATGCAGATTGAATAGGTTGCTGTTCCTGAAACATGAAGTTTGTAAAGCAACCACATTCATTAAATTTAGAAAAAATTTGCGCTGATCCACGGAAGACAATCTCACGTCACGGAAAACTTTTACCAAATACAATACGTTGTATTATTTCTGGACCCTCTAATTGCGGTAAAACAAATTTAATGATAGGTTTGCTGTTGCATGAAAATGGTTTGCGATATCAAAATGTTTACCTTTATTCTAAGACTCTCTTCCAACCCAAGTTCATATTTCTACAAAAAGTTTTCCAAATGGTTCCAAATGTATCTTTTACGAAATATCATGAAAACGAAGAAATTCTTAGTCCCGCGGAAGCTGCTCCTAATTCCATCATAATTTTTGATGACGTTGCCACCGGGAATCAGAATAATATACGTGATTATTTTGCAATGGGTAGGCACAAAAATGTTGACTGTTTTTATTTAAATCAAACATATAGCAAAATCCCAAAGCAATTAATACGTGATAATGCTAACCTCATTATACTGTTCAAGCAAGATGATATCAATTTGCGTCACGTTTATGACGAACATGTTAATAGTGATATGAATTGGTTACAGTTTCGAGACATGTGTGCAAATGTATGGATCACACCTTATAGTTATTTAGTAATAAATAAAGACTGTGAAAAAAATAAGGGTTGCTACAGAATGAAATTTGATACATTTATAATGTTTGATTAGTGATTTAAATACAACGATCAAGTTTTTATTTTCATTTTGTGCTCTGAACTTGGTAAGTAAGGTACTGCGAATATGGATAATGAACAAAAATTAAAAAATCAAATAATAAAATCTGCAGAATCTGTTAAAAAAAAAGTTAAAATGATGCGGGATATTAGATCCAACAACGACATGGTCATTGAATCTGTTCTCAAACCAATAACAGAACCTCTGAAAAAAATGGTTAACAAAAGGTTTCCTGTGAATAACGATAAGAAAGATAGAACTCCGCCAGAAACTACTAAGACCAAAAAACGAAAGTTTAATTATAGATATACTCCAGCAGCAACTGTTAAAAAACTTAAATTTAGCCCCAGTGATTCGCATAATGAATATCTAGATGATGATGACGAAAGTGATGTGGGTGCAAATGAAACAGAATATTTAGAAAATAATACATCTGATAATCAGTCTGATAGGTCTGATACTAGCGGACTGTCTTTTGGAACGCCTGAGAATGTTAGTTCTCACACTTCTTGGTCTATGTCTTCTGAAATGTTTGATAATATCCCGTTCGGTGTAAGAAAAGAACGAGGAAAGCTAATGATGGGAAAATCTCGTGTGACTGTAACCGACAGCAAAATTTCAGTTGCTGAACGAACTTATACGAAAACACCAGGATTAATGGATTTATTATTTAAGAAAACACCTAACTTAAAACTTCTAACTGAAGATGATAAACGAAATTACAAAATTATGTTAATAGATACTAACGCACATCGGCGAGATTATGATACTTCAAAACCTATTAAAAGTAATAAGGGTCTTAAATATACACAAATAATTAGACCATTATTCATGAAGTTATGTCATAAAGATTCTGAAAGTATGGACGACTTAACTCAAGGATCAGGGTTACCGAATAAAAAAATACTAAAAAAAAATGTTGATTACGTTTATTGGGATAATCCAAATGAATTAATTGATCGATTGAAACTTCTATGGGCTTCGCGTGATGCTGGAAATACTGGAATGGATAATGAAATAATATCCATAATAGAGGAATTGAAAGAAAATGGTATCGTAAATTAAATATAAACAAAGTTAATAATAATTCTTTACAGTTTCATCTTAGACTTTGATTACAACAGTACTCTAGGAAATGAACCTTGATAAATTTGGGCATCACGTTCATAAGCGTCTACGAAGGTCTGAGTCTTTTGATTTTGATAAGGTGTTGGTAAAGTCCGAAAAAGGAGAATTCGATTTGCATTTCGCGAGGTTGAAAGGTGTAAAATCCCCTTTAACTGCAGATGATGCTGTAAATAAGGAATATATAGACAACTTGATTAATCAAAAGCAAGAAACAGAATCAATCGACTTTTCAAAAACCTTGATCAAATCTGAAGAGGGGGAATTTTATTTACATTCAGCAAGATTGACGGGACTGAAATATCCTTCTTCTGCAAACGATGCAGTGAATAAGCAGTATGTTGATAATATAGTCGATAACTTTTGCACAGAACAACAATTAACAATAAAGTTTAACGATTTCAGAGCTGGTATATCTTCGTTATTATCGAAGCTCTTAGAAAAATATTATACTAAATCTGAAGTAAATGCCATGCTGCAATCAATAAAAAATGATTAAACAACAAATTGTTGATGAAATTCATAAAGCAGCACGAAGAAATTTTGTTCGACGATCTGTCATATTAAAAGGCATTGATGATTTGTGGCAAGCCGATTTAATTGACATGCAAAGTGTTGCAAAAGTTAACAGTGGTTACAAGTATATTTTGGTTATTATAGATGCCTTTTCTAAATTTGTATGGGTTATGCCTATTAAATCAAAATCCAAGGTTGAAGTAAGTAATTCATTCAAAAAAGTCCTTGTTAATTCTAAACGTACTCCTATTAATTTGCAAACAGATTTAGGCAAAGAATTTTATAACGATTGTTTCCGTACCTTAATTACTTCATATAAAGTAAATCATTATTCCACTTATTCTACCAAGAAGGCATCCATTGTTGAAAGAGTTATCAAGACTCTTAAAAGCAAATTATATAAATATTTTAGTTTTATAGGAAACTATAAATGGGTAGGTAAACCCTTGAGTAATATTGTTGATTCTTACAACAATAGTGTTCATAGAATTACTAAATACAAACCAAAAGACGTAAATCTAAGGAATCAGTCTACAGTATTGTGGAATATAGCAAATTCTTCAAATATTCCGTTACTAACACAAATTAAATTTAGTATTGGAGATTCTGTTCGAATTAGCAAATACAAAGGAAGTTTCCAAAAAGGGTATACTCCTAATTGGTCGACTGAAATATTTACTATTACAAAAGTAAATAAAACTAATCCAGTTACATATCAAATCAAAGATCAACGAAATCAAATAATACTAGGGTCTTTTTATGAGCAGGAACTCCAGAAGTCAAAGTATCCTGATGTATATTTAGTTGAAAAAGTTTTGAAAAGAAAAGGCAACAAATTATTTGTTAAATGGTTAGGACTAAGTAAAAGCGAAAATAGCTGGATCGATAAAAGAGCGGTTGTATGAAAACTATTAAGTTTCTTCATGGTATTACAAAACCAATCACATGTTATATATAATTCAAGGGTTTACATTGGAATCACATTAGTTGCACAGTTATGCGAGGAAGAGGACTCCTCAACAGTGCAATAAATAACTTACCATTTGAATTACACATACCAGGGTACAATTACTGCGGTCCTGGCACTAAACTAAATGAACGCTTATTACGAGGCGACAAAGGTATAAATCCTTTGGACAACGCTTGTAAGAGTCACGATATTGCTTATTCGAAATTCAAAAATTTGGAAGATCGTCATAAAGCAGATTCAAAATTATTAAAAATGGCTAAAAGAAGAGTTCGTTCGAAAAATGCGGGCACGGGTGAAAAAATGGCATCGTGGTTAGTGAGCAAGGTTATGAAAGCCAAGTTAAAGGCTGGTGCGGGTATTAAAGGATTAAAATCAATTGTTTCTAAGATTCGCGCTCAATTAAAGAAATATAAACCAAAGAATAATAAAGCAGCTATTAAATTTGCTTTGTTCGCAGCAAATAAGTTGCTTCCTAAAAACTCAAATATTCGTTTACCTCGCGTAATTCCGATTCCAAAAAGCGGAGGCATTTTGCCATTAATACCAATTTTTGCTGGACTATCAGCCCTGGGTGCATTAGCTGGTGGAGCAGCAGGTATTGCAAAAACAGTTAATGAATATAAATCGGCTCAAAAGAATTTACTAGAATCCAAGCGTCACAATCAGGCTATGGAGTCGATTGCGCTAGGGAAAGGGTTATACATCAAACCCTACAAAAAAGGAGCTGGTTTATTTTTTTCTCCTTCAAAAAACTAAGCTTTAGGCTACCCAGACGAGCTCTAACTAATTTAGATATTATTAAATATGCTAAAGCTATAGAAATACCTTACTTTAGAGGTGTTTTTATGAGAGATAAATTGCCAAAAAAATCAAGACTAATTGAATGTGCTATTGTCAATTTAGACAGTTACAAAAACGAAGGCACACATTGGGTAGCCTATGTTAAATTAAATGAATATTGCGAGTATTTCGATAGTTTTGGAGATTTAAAGCCTCCTTTAGAGCTGTCTAAATACTTGAATAATAAAAATATATTTTATAATTATCTTAACTATCAAAGTTTCAATTCTGTAAATTGTGGTCACTTATGTTTAAAGTTCTTAAAAAATTTTTGGAGATCATTTATAACAAATCATATCTATTAAATGACATCATTATCAACATGTCCTTCACACTGTCAATATCTGACATAAAGTCAACTTTGACAACACACTACTCACCTGCTTTACAATTAGATGGAGAATATGAATGTGGTCTGTTGTATTTTTCTACATTTAATTCTATACCAAACGTAGACAACAGAAACAATAAATTCTACTACGGTGAAAATTATGTGATTGAAATACCAGAAGGATCGTACGAACTTCAAGATATTAGTGACTTTTTGAAAAGTAGAGTAAACAATTGTACATTTAAACTATCATGCAACAACAATACTTTGAAAACCACAATTCTATGTTCCAAAGATATGCATTTCATGAAAAGTGATTCAATTGGCAAAATTTTAGGCTTCGGAAAGGAAACCTTGAAAGCTAATATATTACATGAATCTCGTTATCCTATCAACATTCTATCTACAACAGTGCTAAGGATCGAATGTGATATTGTTAGAGGATCTTTTGTAAACGGAAAGCCTAGCCATATAATTCATGAGTTTGCACCTAATGTACCACCAGGTTATAGAATCATAGAAATCCCAAAAAACATTATTTATTTTCCTGTAAATCAAAATAGTATAAACTCAATTAATATACGGGTGTTGGATGTAAATAATAATTTGGTTAATTTGCGAGAAGAAGAAATACAACTTTATTTACATCTTAAGAAAAAATGATAGATTTTAATAAATATCCTACACCGATATGTCGCAGTACTAGTACTAAACTCACCATCAAAGAAACAACATCTTGCAAACTACTTAAGAAACAAAAGAAGAAAAGCACGAAAAAATTGACAAAAGAAAATAAGGATTTCCTCAAGATCATCGGGCTGTTAAAATGAGTATTCTTAACGTAACAGATGCTCCCATCTATGATAATTCCATAGAAAGCTATGAGTTTCATTCCTACAAACCTTATGTGACAAGTTTTGGTCTAAATGATGAGATACGTATACCAATTAATCAACAAGACCTGTACGTTTTACCGTCAGCTAGTTCGCTATACATAGAAGGTTATGTTAAGATTATTAATAGGGAAACTAAAGCTCAAGCATCTGAGTTTTATTTTACCAATAATCCGATTTTATATTTATTTCAAGACATTCGCTATGAACTTAACGGAGTAGAAATTGATAAAATTAAAAATGCAGGTATTACAACGACTATGAAATCTCTCTTATCTATGAATGAAGGCGATTCGAAAATGTCTCAAAGCTGGGGATGGAATATCGATGGGACAAAAAACAATGGAGGATATTTTTCAGGTTCCATACCACTCAACAAAATGTTTGGCTTTGCAGAAGATTATAACAAAATTATAATAAACTCTAAACATGAACTTATTCTACTTCGAAGCAATACAAATGTAAATGCGGTTAAACTCGCACCTCAAGAATTCATTGAAAAAGTTGAAATCAGTAAAATTGTGTGGCGTGTACCTCACATTAAAGTCAACGATCGAGAAAGAGTTAACTTACTCCGTCATTTAGAAAAAGATCGTTCATTAAATCTTATTTTTAGGAACTGGGATCTATATGAGTACCCAATACTTCCTAAAACTTCAAAGCATACATGGTCTATAAAAACATCCTCTCAGATAGAAAAACCAAGATATGTCATTTTAGGACTCCAAACTGATCGTAAGAATCATGTCAATAGAAATATGACGCAATTCGATCATTGTAATTTGAGAAATATTAAAGTGTTTCTTAATTCTACTTATTTTCCCTATGAAAATTTCAATTTGAGTTTTGATAATAATAATTATTCTTTATTATATGAACAGTATACAAAATTTCAACAGTCTTACCATGGACGTCGTCCAGACCCGTTGTTAAACTTTGAAGATTTTAAAATTAAAGCACCTCTATTTGTGATAGATTGCTCTCGCCAAGTGGAAAACTTGAAGTCAGGCGGTCCCGTGGATGTTCGAATTGAATTAGAAACTGATACATTAATTCCTGACCAAACGTCTGCCTACTGTTTGATATTAAACGACTGCATTTTTGAATACAAGCCCTTGACTAGTATTGTAAAGAAAATATCATGAATGCAAATGATATATTCGTTGATGTTCAAGGTTTTAAGGACATGAATAATGACTTCATCATTAAGGAATTGAGTTTGGCAAATGCAGATTCTAGTGAGGTGTTTCTAATTAAACCTCCTTATACATATTCCAGTTTATCAAATAATGAACGTAAACAAGTTTCTTGGATTGAACGAAATAGAGGTATATATTGGAATCAAGGATTTATCGATTACAGAGAATTTAAACGAATTGCTGAAGAACTTTTAGAAAACAAAAATATATTTGTGAAAGGATTAGAAAAAGTTAAGTGGATAAACGAACTATGCAATAAGTGTAGTGTAGTAGATATTGGAGAAAAAGGTTGTCCTAATTTTTTTACATTGCATGAAAAATATTGTAAAGGTAAATCTCTAAATTGTAGTTTTCATAAAAAAGCGTGTGCTTTAAAAAATGTAATCTGTATTCGGAAATGGTTTTACGAAAACAACATGTATCTTTTTAATTTAAATAAATGATTTGTGACTACATAATAAAATCTTTTATTATTTTTTTAACTACACACACTCTTCAAGAAAGCTACAGTAATAGTAAAAAGAAACAAAGTTATTCTGTTTTAGTTAAATGAGTAATTTATTTAAAAATAATTTAAACAAAATTTAAATTTAAATTAAAACTACTTATAAAATAAATATTTAAAATTATTGAAATAAAAAGTATTACAATAATAAATTTAAGGTACAAACCAGGATTATGGTTTAAAAACTGTAGTAGCTATTGCACAATTTTTTTGAAATATTGCTAACTAGACGTTCCGTTTGGTCCATAACGTCATCACACACATCTTTTACAACATAATGTGCACATAATAAAATATTTTTTTCATTTTCACTCTCACTATCACTTTCACTTGAGTTTTGCAAGTCCAATATTTTAATCTTAATAAGCCTTATTCCTTTGCTCGGTTCTCTGGTGAGGACAAACGAAGTCTCTCGACGAGATTTCTTTGTGACGTTCGAACTGCTAGCCCCCTTTTTGCTTGGTTTTGTCTTCTTTTGTGTTCTATTTTTGTGTGCTGAATTTTGAGTTGAGCACTGCACGTTCGGAAAGTCTTCAGAAAATCCATCCAACAGATCTTGGTGATGTCCGTATAGAAACACGGGAGAGTATGACAGCTCTCTAGGTTCGGCGTCAACTGGTACAGCAGTAACATCGGCGTCTCGAATGTTATTCTGTAACAAGAAATTTCATTATTGGAAAGAAAATAACACAATTGGTATAGGTATACAATAAAAGAAATATTTAATTTAACTTACCATTGTAAATTAGGTGATAATTTATTTCAAAAGCAGGAAGATGCAAATTGTCTGTAGCGTTGTACAAACTAATGATGAGTGACGATTGGAAGAGGTGTATGCGTGATACAATGAACCGCTCCCTCACCTCGTACCCCTGCGCTGCGCGCCCGAGCACGTAGATCACATACTTAGCTCTCCCGCTTTTACCACCGCAAGTTTACACCTGTTCCATTCGCACCCAGCATTTTTGTACAAGTACAAATTGCGCAATAGCTATTTGCAACATGTTTAAACTTGTCATAACCATTTCAAAACATACAGGATACCTTGGATTAATTAAATGAAACTTGGTTTAGAATATATACGATTTTTTATTTTCTAAATATTAAAAACATTTTCAAATGGCACGTTAACTATTGTTATATATACAATATTATGTGTTACGATATAATAATTTGTTCACTCACAGTCCGAGTAACAATTTCGTGTATTAATATTTTGAATACATTTATTTAATCTTAATAGTTCGGAATATAGTTAGATACAGCAATGTTTATCTTCTAAATACTTAAAACATTTTCAAATATCATGCTACAGTTATTTATATAATACTTATGTGTAGATGCATCATAAGAAATTATTTACTTACAGTCCGAATAACAATTTCGTTAATATTTTGAATACATTTATTTATATCAATATTATAGTAAATTTAAACTAAATCCTAATAGTTCCATAAATCATACTTTTAGGCTGTACAACCAAAAATATCTTTATGACCCCAAGCAATTGTAGACACTTTGTTGGATTCCAACAATCGCTTATCGTCGTTGCTCGAAAGGGCTATTTTATTTACAGTCTGAGTAAAAATTTCATGTTTTATTGTTTTGAAAAGTACATTCTTTTTACGAATAACATCACAATGGTACAACACATGTTTATAGTCTGAAAGACTTAAACCTTTAATTACATTTCTTTTTGTACCTTTTGCCTTTTTTATCGTTCTATCTAAGGTCTTAACACAGTAAAGTTTTGACCTGAGTCCTACAAATTCTTTAATAATCTTACCACCCATTTCATCCTTGAATAGTCCAGGTATCTTTTTATTTATGATAGGTAAACCAAACTCATTGCTCGGATCGTAGTTGCTAGTGTCAAAATATTTCAAAAAATTTACTTTACAATCTTCGTAAAAATCATCAGTTTGTACAGTGTATACAAAGCTATCGGTATCCGTATAGCATAACTCAATCCGATTTTCATAAAATGGCTTCATTATAGAGTAGTGGAAATCGTACATGTGACTTTTTGACAATTCCAGTACAGCAAATCCAATGTAGATTGGCTTATCAAGCACAATCCGCGAACGTTTCATTTGTATGGCTACTAGATCATCAGAAAGTATTGAAACACTATGGAAATTTGGACTAGCTATCAACTTTTCTGCACCAGTACATTTTTTAGTCTGATTATTCGTGTCTGACCACATATTGACCAATCTTACATCCACCCGTTGTTCTGTATTTTCCAAGGTTTTTCCAAATATGCTGTTGTTTAACAATTTGAAAAAATCTTGTTCAAAAGTAGATTTAGCTTTTTGACGTAGCTCTGTGTTGAGATCTATGTACTTTTTCAGAAAATTGCTTTGCTTAAACGTGACAGCTCTATGAATTTTTTTCAACAACAAACCATGTTCCAAACATTTTTTTAAGTGTACGTAATGTATTACATAGTGGTATTTATCATACAAGTTAGGTATTAGTTTTTTAGTTTTTCCTTTAGGTGACACGATTTTATCCGGACAGAATGGAAAATCGTTATGTTCGCTGTGTAAATTGGAAGGATAAGATAAATCTACTTCAAGAATGAAACCATTTTCCGCATCGTCCGCAACGTTTGTAATATTTGCCTCCAAAGATATTATCTCAGAGTTATTTAAAAATCTAAAGTTTGAATAAGGTAATGTGTGACACATACTGTATCCATACAAATTATTACAATCTAAATAAACAATATAAGAACTTGGTTCAGTTGGGTCAAAGGTTTCCAAATATCTATGGTTTGCTTTAGCGTGCCGTTTAGAACACATGCACACACCACCTCGAATACCTTGTTGTATCATTCGGAAAATTTCTATATCGCTTATAAGTTCTAAACGAACGCGGGTTTTCAGAAGCATTGCATCAAATGAAAGACTCGGTGCAGTAAGATAAAATGCAGGATCGAGTTGGTAATACTGTTTGCATGTTAATCTATAGTTTTCATAGATATCTGTCAACAAAAGAACGTCTGTCTCAAGATACAAATCGGTGTATTCACCCATATTTATCAAAGAAAATTCTGACCATACCGCCTGAGCATGCTCGTAATCACCATCCGTGATCGGATCATTGGTTAGCGAATTATAAAAACTATCTTTTGAAGGTAAACACGTGTCGTTATACCGTTCCCAATTGCACATGTAATCATATGGATATACGCCCTTCCGAGTAAGCAGATTGAAGAGCTTTTCATCAGGATAGTAAGATCGCAAATATCTAAAATCATCCTTCTTCATTGTTGAAGCTAACTTTTCTAAACTAGTGCCTAAAAACTTAAAAGAATCTACAAATCGTATTTGGAAGTGCTTTTCCGCAGTAATCGGAATAAATTTTGTGAAAGAAATATAATTTTCTTTTGTTTTAGGTATGACTTTGATAGGTCCAGGAGCTTTACCTAATTCTTTTATGAAAAGATGACAATCATATCCCGTGAGATTATGGAAGAATACAGGCAAAAACTTTGGCGCTTTAAATTGCAAATTACAACGGCTGTGAGCTGCACCACGGTATCTACCAGTCATGTGACAATGGTCTCTCACTTTATCTAATACTAGAAGACGATCGCATATGTGACACGTTTCGGCATTTTCATAGTTGCGAGCGTCACACTCTGTGAAAACCATGGACACACTCTGATTTAATATTGTGTCAATTCTCTTTGCATCGTCGTAAATTGATTCAATAAACTTTTGTACGCAATCTCTACCTCGATATAAAGATATATGATTGTACCGTTCATCTACAGTACAAACAATGTGATAAGCAAAAGCAATTGGTACGTGTCGCTGTTGAGTTATCGTGCTCGACTTAAGAGGATCGGGTTCGCATGTGTCGTATCGTTCAAGCATGGCTTCAAAGTCTGCATAAACAACAAAAGGGATATTTTGCTTTCTGTTATAATTTTCAAACTCTATAAAAGAACCTTTCGGCGGTAACACGGTAGCCACACCTCCACAACTATGAGAATTTAACAGACCATTTGAATCGAAAAATAGGAGACAGTGTTCACAAAAGTGCAATTTTTTATGATGTTTAGAAATTTGGTTTCCAACGAGGCGTGACAAATCTTTAATCAAACAGTAATGTGAAATATCGCCTTCTTCTAGATAAAGTATATGAATTACTTTTTTGTTCAATGGTTCTGATTTGTAAAGCGGCCCAACAACTATTTTTTTATCTTGTAAACCGTAAACAAAAATACATAACTGCGGGTTGTTGACTTCAAACCGAGCGATATCCGAAAAACTCATTGGAAACTTTAAATCGTTCACGTTCAACACGTCTTCGAATTTGGGATAAGATGATACTCTGTCAGGGTGACGCTTAGCCGGATACAAAGCAGCTGTTACTGACCATAAAAAGCAAAAATCGTCACGATTCTTTATGTTTACACACGCTTTTTTGGACTTGATCGCAGCAGGCAGCTCGATGAAACTTGAACCGCGCAAGGGCTGGTATTTATTAATGTTAACCTCTAAATGAGAATTATGTAAAAATGTAAAACCACTGTCGCGCTGTTGAAATTCACTTATTTTTTTCATTAAATAATCTTTAACTTCACACATTAATGTATCATGATCGTAATTTTGATGAATAGTATAGTTTTTCGTGTTAAATGATTTCATCTCTTGGGAATCATTTTTAACCAAAAGAAAGAGAGCGAAAAATTCAAAATTGATCTTAACACAGTAATTTTGCTTTAAAGACAAATCAATTAATGTTTTAGTTTTGTTTTGTATGTCGTCAAAAAACCTTTCCACGGAAGTTGAATCCAAAGAATCTGACGCAATTATTCTATATGAAGCTATCCGGTTGCGAAATGCGGTCTTTATAATTTCAATACCTTCGCTAAAAGGGGAAATATTTTTGTTTTTGTGGTTAATGCTTCGCAAATGACCTGCCCAATGATCACGATCAACGGCGATTTTACAAACGGTACAAAATGGCATTTTATAAGTAGATGCTATTACTAACGTGTAAGTTATCTGGTACTAAATAATATTATGAATCTAGTATTAATTAATTAATTAAGTTGAATAGAGAAGCGGCACAGTGACAAATGAAAATGTTTTTAAATAGATACCTATATTATATATGTATTTGAAAATGGTGGTTAACCCTCATGATAATGTAGGTACCTATTTAAAAATCTTTTCACTAAAAAATACGGGCTCGCAGTCATTAAATAGCTCGTGACTCCGCTTCATAAAAGCTTGCAGCTTTTCCCACTGCGGAGTCCCCCTATTTAATTTGACCTTTAACGTCACCTCCGCGTGTTTCCACCTCTGATCCGGGACTGCAGAGGTCGCCTCCTCCGTGTTGTATACACGCACTTCCAGGAAATATTCACCGCTTTGGTGAAAAGCTTCCCGGCGCACCCTCCCGCCAGGGACTCGGGTCGTTAAGTAAGTCTGAAGTACCTGCTTCGCCGTGGAAGACTTCGGCTTCGACGCCTCGGGCTCCAGGCCAAATAGCCCTCCGGAACTGAAACAATATTATATAGGTAAATAAACATCAAATATGTCCGCGTGGTGGCTCAGAGTAGAATAGCGCACCAACCCATCACAAGTAAGGTGTTATAATCAGACTAATGATTGAGGTAGAATATTTACTACGTCCGCAGACATAGAAATGGGCAGCAGTATTTTATGATTGAATTCAAACCCTGCTATCGATGTCGGACAGTGGTCTGATGTGGCCCGTTGAGTTAAATACATTGGCTATTTTTTAAATTTGATAGAGAAAGTGTAAGTTTTCCTTACCTTGTCAATGTCGAAGTCGAGGTCTCGGTAGCGTCGCCGGCGGTTGTGTCGCGACCACGGCAAGACTTCTTTTTGTTGGAACTGTAAAGTAAAGTTTAACCATAAACACACAATGTTGAAATATGTATGAGTGGAAATGTGTAGGTCTAATTTTTACCTATTTGATGCTGATAGCTCGGCAGGCGCGTTTCTTTTCACCGCTGCGGGTGCCTTCTTCTTCGGGGCCTTCTTCAGCACCGCTTTCGCAGGCGGTGAGGGCGGCGAGTCAGAGCTGTCCGACTCGATGAAAGTATTATATTCAACGTCCGACCTGAAAATAGAAACAAAATTATTATAATAACATTTTAAATAAAATATATCAAATATTAGACCATAATTCAAGAATTATTTATGATTATGTTTTATATTCAAATATACTTACTAACATTTTTTTTTAATTGGAGCGAAGATGGTGCCACAGTTGCAGATGATAGGTATCGTCACAGAAACAATTGTAGAATGAATAAATTTTACTCAAATATTGTGTATTTATGGGTATCAACAATACAAAACTGCTACATACCTAACTACATTATTGATTCATTATCAAATCAAACTTAATTCCTACGCAGGAAGAAATTTTAATAACAGCTAAGTAAAAGCACTTACGACCTATTGTACCGAGTCACTTGATCGCCTCAACTGTCCCACGATGATTTGCTTAGTTGCAGTTATTTTTATAGGAAAATAAATATATGAGTGTATTTGTTTCGCGCAACGCGCTGCAGTTTCCACCGTATTTGTAAAATGAAACCTGACTAAGCGATTGTATTATCAACTACGACGAAGTCAAACGAAAGGTAATGTGTTTCACAAGTTGTATGTACTCGTATGTTATTCTAAAACATTTTAACCGAATTTAACAAATGAGATATCACTAATTCGTATAAAACCAAACGAAGATAGTTACGCGGAGTGTATACTTAAATTTACACTGCTGTATCATTGCTTAGTTCGGGAGTACTTCAATATGTTATCATCATCCGTTCCTAAACATCCCACTGTAAGGGGATGGAGGAGAGTATGGACCATAGTCCACCACGCTGATCCAGTGCGAGTTGGGTACTTCATAGTAACTTCGATTATTTCTAGAGAATTAAGAGTTTACGAGCAATCAGATAAACACACTTACCTAAGTTCAATTAAAAACTCATTCGCACATAGGTAGGGGAATCGAACCCGAATCTCCCAAAGGACCCGCATTTCAATCACTGAGCCCATATGTTCAAATATCAAGAGTTATAATTAATTATCAGACAAAATACCTTAATATCATAATCATAGGTCGATTATTTTTATCGAACATGTTTTGTGTATTTTCAGCACTTTCAAAATCAGATAAAGTCACGGCTGATAGCTAGTGAAGAAATAAATAATTTTCATTAAAATACAAGTAACTCGGGAGGTGACACTATAGCTAGCAATTCCACTTATCGGTCTTTTGTCAACTGTGCATAATTCAAGCTGCATTAAAACTTTAATTTGCGTCAATTCGTATATTATCTAGATAAAAGGTGTCTCACTAATGTTAATTCAATAGTACAATTCACAAGCAAATACATATATACATTCACGACTCTTATCCCAAATGGGGTGGTTACAAATATTTATAAATATATATATATATATATATATATATAGCTATTTATAAATATTTCAATTTATTAACATAAGCTATAAACGTTTACAGACTTAAGAAGATATACGATATGTAAATGATAAAGGTGAGGCGACTCGCATTCTCATTTTCATCGCAAGACCGAACTCGAGAAATAATAAAAACCGGCCAAGTGCGAGTCGGACTCGCACACTAAGGGTTCTCTACCATTATCTATAAAACGGCAAAAAATCACGCTTGTTGTATGGGAAGCCCCTTAAATATTTGTTTTATTTTAATTATTTATTTTTAAAGTGAATATAGAACTAAATATTTTGTGAATATTTCAAGCGTCTACCTGTTGCCGTTATCGACATATACAATATCGACCAAAAACGAGCAAAACAATCACTTTATTTATTCTGTTTGTTTAGTATTTGTTGTTATAGCGACACTAGAAATACATCATCTGTGAAAATTTCAACTGTCTATCACTGTTCATGAGATACAACAGAGTCTTAGTAATAGGGTCCCGTTTTACCCTTTGGGTACGGAACCCTAAAAATGGGTGGTGTACTTTGCGATCTATCTTTGTACCTACCTAGACATTATAACATTTGACGCTAAGGCATGCACGTATTTTGATTTAACCAGCAACATAGCGAAACATGAGCAAGCGTCAGGTTGCAAACTTATTATAACAGCAGCAGTGTTGTCAGGTGCATGGCTTTCCTCTTTTCCCACGCTTTTGTTAAAACGGTTCTGCTTTCGATTATAGTATAACAATTCAAGATTTATGTATTAAATAATACGGTCTATAGTACTTAAGGTATATTCAATACCCTTAATCAACGGTTATGGGTTCAATTCCTGGCAGGAGAAAATATTAATCAAAGGATATGTACCTATTAATTCTCATGATTTGGTTTATTGAAAGGTGATATTAACGACGGCTTGCGTAGTGAGTACTATACTGTTTAAGAAACGAGCCGATGCGGGTTCGATTCCCGCTAGGGGTAAATTTTAAACGATGGTTAATTCATATAGTTCTTATGATTTGGCTTATTGGGGTGAGACTTTGACGACCGACTGGTAGTGTCCTGGTTTGAAACCAAAATACTGCGGGTTCGATTCTCGCTAGGGGCAAATATTTGTCAGATAAATACAAACATTAAGTGTCTAACGATGTTTACATATTTACATTAATATATTTTTATCCATTATCTAGTGTGTATAGCACCGGATTTGTTCATTTATTTATTTAAGTAATTAAATATTTGCGATGTGGTTTAGATTTGGGAGAGATTTCATTCGAAATGGACGTCATAAAGCGGTCTATAGAAACTTATGTAGAAGTTGAGAAAATATGTGAAATATGTGAAATACAAGAGGCCTTAATCACCAAACACGGTTACTATACAATGTACGGGTTCCGATCATGTTTCTGGTGTTTGTTTAAATTGTGTCCTGATACGGCATGTATTAAATACTTGGAAGATTTAGATATTCGCACTCGTATGGCTGCAACTAATAAGCTTCATGAATATTAAAAGGTTATTTTAAGGTTCATACATTATAAAAAGGTCCTTTCAGGACCAACAAACTGTTCAATGTTTCCACGACAGATCATTTACAACTACAGGTGATTTATATAGGAATTGTGATGGAGCGTTGATATAACAACAATTCTTTAAATTAGAATTGCACAGAGTGAGAGCGAACGATCATTCACCTCGTAAACTAATGGTGGGATAGAATGCACAATAGATCGAACGATATTATTGGGCATTCTAGGACACCAGAAGTGAAGGAGGCGAAGCAGGTGCGTAGCCGACTGAACGGATGGTGGTCTAGAATGCCCAATAATATCCTACTGTTGTGTTCCGGTTGTCAGAGATAAGATAGCCAGTTCGCCAAATATTTGGGTTTCCGGGTCAGTACGCTTTCACCTTCGGTCCCGTCTTCACTTAACATCAGGTGTAATTGTGGTCAAGTGCTAACCCGTTGTGCATTAAAAAAAATGGATCGAATGAGGAGTACGTCAGAGGAAGTCTGAGAGTGGCGCCAGTAGTGGGGAACTGAGGTGGTGAATGAAATCTTAAGGAGCAACTGGTTAGCATGGTACGGACAGTTAGAATGCCATGTGAAGAGAAGAGTGAGCAACTATAAATCAAAAATATAAAAACCCCCGAACCATTATGATATCATCCAAATACACTCATTAACAGCACAAAGTAAATCATGCTAAAATCGCCTTCAGTATGGAAGTCCAACAATTTTCGGCTGGTGAATAAAATCTGAATTATAAATCGCATGTTTTCTAGGCGGTTATAAAACTTTCAATTTATATTACTTAAATTTTATTTATCCGTTTATATCATTGGTTACATTCTTGGTATTATGGCAAATATACACGACTAAGGCTTTAAAATTTCGACTAAGGCTTCGATCTACTCTGTAACATAACTTTAGCAAGTAAAGTAGAAAATAGAGGTGTTCTAAAGAGAGGGCAAAGCCCGAAATCAATCTAACTTGGACGTAACTATAAAAGACAGTACCTTGAGGAGAAAGATCTCAATTATCCAAGTTGGCTCGTAAGTTTGAGTGCCATTTGGGTTCGTAGTTCGAGGGTTAAACTAGAAGTCATTTCGTTTCTTACACTATTTTGACTTGGACTATTAAACTACAATTCTTTTTAAAGGCGCATGCGCTTAGGTTTAAAATCCAGGTTCCTAATAAGTCCTAATTTGGTTTCAATTACGTCGAATGGAAGATCGTTTTCGGGTTACAATTAAATTGGTCTTTGTGACGTCTGTGAATGACGTCTTGTGCCCGTGATATTTTGACGTCATTTCAGGAACCGTCAGACGTCACTCAGTATGATTTGGGGTATAACTACTAAGGATTTGTACCCTCATTTTTGAAAAACGAAATCCTTCTGTCTGTTCGTATGTTGAGACTCTTTTTTCCAAACCGACTGGAGGTCTGCAAAATTTTGTTGTAAAGCAACAAAAAGATACGGCCTTTTCAGGAATATTTTCATAGTAAAGTCCCAGACACTGAATGTTGGATTTTCTGCTATAAAAAAAAATATCCTTGGACATATACAGACAGCGCCATCTAGTTCCACACTAAGCAACTAGGCTTGTGTTGTGAATACCAGATGGTTGATACCCTACACAAATACATTTTTTTTTGTAAATAAATAAATACATATATAAATGAAAAACATCCATTACTCGGTAACACATGTCTGTATTCACCATACAAACATTATGCCCCTAGCGGGATTTGAACCCGCGACCTTTTGGTATAGCAGCAGAGTTTCTAACAATACACCAAACAGGTTGTGGAAAATGTAT